>CM048841.1:13918807-15118807 GCA_026545765.1 Plantago major | reverse complement strand
GACAACTTACCCACGGATCAATATTTTCTTTAACGCCATGTCACACAAGATGCTTAACGCCATGCCACCACACGAGCAAGTCTAGTAAAATGTCTGATTTTTATATACAATAGGAAAGACTACATTAGACTAGTGTACTCTATGAACATGACAAACACTTGAATTATTGGAATATAATCTTTCCTAATGTTTAGAAAAATTAGACTTTTTTTCAAGAATAAACCCCACCACACATCAATATAAGTGTGTGTACAATATTTTTAACTTTTAACCCTTTAAAAATAATCCTCTCAAGTCAATGTGGATGGTTATCGACTATCCACGCAGTTATTGCCTATAGGGATATTTATCATAATTCACAACCGTTTGATGAATTTAGAAATTGATTTTCTGAGTGTCTACCTATACTTAGATGGTCAAAGTGTTTGTAGCCGAGTGGCAAGTTGAGACACCCGTATTAATTTCTCTGTATGGAGAATCCTGAAATTAATGATTAATTTCTCTGTATGGAGAATAATTGGTGATTATTGATTTGTTGGTAATAAAATTTGTCCAAGACTAAGTATTATAATTGTAATATTGTATGTTAAAAAATTAACCTATTCTTAAATGATATTCCATAATCAACAACCATTATGGAAGGAGTATGCCGTAACAAGAAGGGACTTGCAGGTTTGGTATATAAGTGGTAAGGTCTATATGTTCTTGAACTTCTACTCAAAATAGTCAGACATCAACTTTTGGTAATTCATGTATGTTCTTGAATCTAGATCGAGTTAAAGAGAACCACGGTGATTTTGACACTTACGTTTCAAGAAATTAATTATTTATTTTTTCAATAGAAAATTCATTTCCTTAACGCCATAAATACTTTGATTAGTAACATGATAACAACGATGTTTTTAATATATAACATAAGTTTGTCGGTAGATAAGTTATGTAGAATATATTTAATCTTAGGTAAGTTTTAATTTAAAATTAATAGTTTTTTTGTTTTTATATGAGTAATAGACCACAATTTGAAATTTAGAGTGTGTTGTAAAAAAGTTAATAAAAAATTGTTTAGGGAGTCTAGACATAATTTATTTATAGACCGACCTATTTTGTTAGGAAAATATTCATGTTGCTAATTTGATTAACATTGGTATTTTTTTCGTATACAAACAATGCATTTTGTTAAAAAAACATATATATTTTTAATAATAATATCGATTTGTCTCTAAATAAGTTATTAAAAAACATTCTCATAATAATTATTCAAAGTTAATTAATGTCGAAATACTACATTTATTTTTAAAAATTAAATCTTTTAACCAAATAAATTATGAACCAAGCATGTATATTAGAATTTCAACTAGTAAACTCTAACGATATCAACTTGGTTGATAGCTAGTTAGTTAGAGTGACAATGTATCAAACAATTAATTGAGTTTATGAAGAATGAAATGAGGCATAACATAACTCATAATTTCATTGCTCACATTAAGAGTCATGGCTAGTTTTGTGGGACTGAAGTTATGTGTACTCTTACTTAGCCTCGTATCCGTTCCAATGTTTGTTCGATACTGGGGTAAGACTAATGCTCTCACTTTTACAAGATTGAGCCACGTGCCTCTCCCCACCACAAAAATACATCCACCAGCTATAATTTCAATTCAATTGCTTTGTTCTTTGCAACTCAAGTGCTTTGTTCCACCTCAAATTTACCTTTAGCGCTTATGCCGTTTTCCATTTTCAGATTTTTCAAATAATTTTATACACTATAAAAACGAAAATTACCTCACTCACAATAATTAATTAAAATAGTACTTTTATATTAAATTACACATTTTTTCACTAATACTCCATCCGTCCTAAATTTAACTTCTCGCATTCCATTTTTTAACGTTCCAATTTCAACCTCACATCCCTTAAGTGGAAAATCTCTCTCCTACTTTATTCAATATCTCTTATACTTTATTTAATATATATCCTACTTTATTCAATTTGTTTCTTACTCTATTCACTTTTCTCTTAAAATTTATATCCTGGCCCCGTAAGTAATTCAATTCGGGACGGAGTGAGTATTATATAGTTTGCCACCTTTCACATTTAATCTTTACTTTAGTTTGTCAACTAAAACTACGCGTTAACACTAATGTACGAAGTTCTCCGAGAACGAAAATGTGTAATAATACTAGTTCAATCTTTGCGTAGTGCTATATAGTAATCATTAAATACCTAAAATATAGTTGTAAAAAATAGAACTGGATGTAATAATTCTACTCTTAGCAACACTAACGAGTAAAGAAATTCCGTACCATTTCAAATAATAAAATTATCCATCTAATAAAAATTTCATTGACTTTGATGATCCATTTTTAAATTATTATATAAATTATAATGTGTTAATGATACCGATAATGTTTTATAAGTAAACATTTGACATATTACAATTGAATATTACTTTGTAATATCAACTATTTTAGAAATCAATGTTTGTATTTTAACATAAAGCATTAACTATGTCTTAACAAAATCACATTGTTTGATATATGTATGTATAAGTTGGATATTTTAATAAAATTATAACATCTACAACTATATTTGCCGGTTCATTTTTAATTTTTATATAAAAACAATATGGGAAGACTTGTTCTAAAATTTTATAAGAGAATATGGGTTACAAAAGTGGGAGAAGGGGAACAAAGTTTACTGATATTCCATCAATTTGTATTGTATGTAGTAATTAATTTTCTTTTATCCCATTTAGTGTAAGTGAAAATGATTGGTGATAAAAAGGAAAGAGTACAAAACTAAAGGTTGAATAGGTCAAGACAAGAGTTGCAATAATAAAGGACTTGAATTGCAATAAAATCAACTTGAATTGAAATTATAGTGTGGCTCAATCTTGTAAAAGTGAGAGCTTTGGTCATACCCCCAGGATCGATCAAAACACGTTCCAAATATTGCATTCTCTACAGTGTGCATCAGAGGACCATTAGGTCTCCCGTCAATTGGATTTTGTCCATCCCCACCGCCGCCATCCCCACCTCCTTCACCACCACCACCCCCACCTCCACCGTCTCCTCCTCCACCACCACCACCATCATCCCCACCGCCGCCTCCAACGTCTCCTCCACCACCACAAGGGGCAAAGCCAGGATTTCTTCGGGGGTGAGGCTCATTTTAATAATTTTTTATTTACATATATATAATAATACTCTAAATTTATTTATTCAAAATATTAATAATTTTGTCAATAAAATATCTTAATGAGATCGAAATTATCATATTTATACTGTATATATAAAAAATCGGGTAGGGCTATATTCGTATTTTTACAAAAATAAAACATAGTAACTTTTTTTTTTTTAAAGGATGGGTGGGGCTTTAGCCTTACCCCTTTACTACTTACCTTCGCTCTGACCACCACTTTTTTTGCATTGCTTTCCCCTTCCTATGCCGATAATCCTCCACCACCACCCCCTCGTCAAGCATCATGTATCTACCAGCTGCAATATGTCTCTTACTTACTTTCGATAATGTTATAGCTTTAAGAACCTTTATATGTATGTATCCTTACAAACAAATAATACGTGTTCCTGAAGAGTCTACCCTAATTAATAAAACAACCATGAAGGCTTGTATATGGATCATTGCAATCAGACCATCATCAACATTGTAACTTGTGATGAAAATCTTCCTTGTGACATGGAAGGAATATATATAATTTGTCATAGAGTTTGCATGTAATTAAACGATGTACGTAGTACACCGTGCATCATCGTGTACATAGTACACCGTGCATCATCGTGTACGTAGTTTGATTATATGAATAAAACTTACTATTGTC
This sequence comes from Plantago major, assembly GCA_026545765.1. NCBI lineage: Eukaryota > Viridiplantae > Streptophyta > Magnoliopsida > Lamiales > Plantaginaceae > Plantago > Plantago major. Next base: position 15,114,972 of record CM048841.1, on the reverse strand, counting down.
TATTGTCACTGGTTATACAATATACTATAACATAACGTAAGAACACGTTACACGTGTTATTGTGGCATCTAATTATAAGTAATTGATGAAATATATGAATGTAAGTAATATCGTTAATTCTGATAATGGATTGTCCTTTTTTCGAGTTGAATTAGGGTTTAGGTTAGTGCGAATTGATCTATTTTAATTCAATTAGAGAAGATGGAGAAGAAAAATTGGTTATCCTTATTTTTTTACGATGAATTAATTTGGTTGGGGTTGAATTACGACTTGAAATTTAATTGGAAAAGACATATTGAATTTTTTCGAATGATGAATTGGTTTTGTTAGGGTTGCATTATGGCTTCTAATTTAATTGGATTAAACAAATAGCTGATAAGGTAGCTGATTGAGTAATTGATAAGCTAGTTGGTTTTTATAAAAGTATTTAGTAAATCAATTAACTGATAAACTAGCTGATTTGCTAAATATGGTATGTAAAAAACAAATCAGCTAACATATTTTTTATAAGCTTAATAGATAAGCTTATCAGATCAGCTAACTTATAGGCGTTCACGTAATACATTTATTACGAAAATAAGTTCATAAGCTAGTTGAAATGCTTGTGCTACAGTACTCTATCGGCTAGAAGCTCGGGTATCAATATCAAACGCACCGGGCCACAAGGTCGGGTGGAAAGAGGGGAAATATAAAGAGAGTACAAAATCGCAGAGCCCTAAGAATAACGAAAATGGAATATCAGTCGATTCCATCATCATCACTGCCAAAGATGGCGAAAACTTGCGGAAAGAACATCATCGCCGGAATCGAAGACTTGGGGGAGGACATCCTCTGTGATATCCTCGGCCGGTTGCCGGCGTTAAACTTTGCATCGGCGGCATGTGTCAGCCGCTTGTGGAATTCTCTCTGCAAGACTCACCTCTCTTCTCCCAAACTCTCCTCTGCTGTCTCTTTCAACCCTTCCCTTCAGGTACTCATCAATTACATGTATTTAAGCTTCATTTGCTACTTAATTTCAGGTTTCCATGGAAAAGTTGCAAACTTTATTCCAGTTTGGTGACATTAAATGGCAAAATGTCAATTCTTTCAATGAGTTGTGGTCTGTAACTCCTGAACATTGTTTTATGACTTACAATCTTAAGTACAAGTTGTGTCAATGGTAGTTAGTTTCCTTAGTCAAGCTCTCGTGTTTGATTCTTGTGGATGGCAAATACATTTTGGTTTTGGAGAGAAAACTCCGTATTTACACATACAAACCCGCACACACCTGAGAAACCCGAAAACTAAAAACTTAATGTGTGTTATTAAACTACTTCTAATTACACATTGCAATTTCTAGTACCTTGCTCTTTTTTCCATCTGTGTTGCCTTAACCCATATGTATAGTCTATAGAAGATTGCAGGTTTAGTAAAAGTAATGTCTTGTTTCTCATCCAGTTATGTAAATTTTAGTGAGTACTGAAATCCTGAACTTCTAGCACTAGTTGTTCTCTCTGTTAGCCCGCTTGACAAACACAAATATGTACAGCGTACCACGGGTTCAATATAAGTGATATTCGTTTTTTTTTTTACCTTTAACAATCAAGTTGTTGGAAACAGGAGTTAGTCATAAAACAATTGGACATATAATTGAAGTTCAAGTCACATCAATTTGTTGTTGGGGACTAGAGCTTGAGCTTCTGAAAACTTTCACATGGCACTGGCAGTGTATATCTAGGATTACAAGTTTTTAATAAATAAGGCTTCTTGCCTTGAATCAATATACAGAAGAGAAGTACCAATACATTGTAGATTCTGAGGAAGATTTATAGCGCATTCTGCACTTTCCACTGACAAAGTTTCAACAACTTTCACCTAGAGGTCATCTCTACTTTTCTCGTTTTCGTTTACTCATATTTTTGGCTTATAACAAATTGTGAGTGAGCCTATCCACTAGCCCCCCTCCCCGGTTTTTGGTTTGTTAGAAATGTAAGGATTTTAGTCCTTCGTTTTGCATATATGGGGTTACATCAAAACATGGTACATTGGTAGTAGTAGAGCAATATACATGTGAAAGTGAGAGGGTGAGTGCCACTATTGGTCTATACTGGCAATCTTATGCAAAAATGTGTGTCTAAGTCTAGACATATGGATGCACTGACTGGAGAAATGGGCATACTGATGTACATGATAAAATTTAATTGTTTTGAGAAATATCAATAGAATGCTTATATTGTCTATGGTGATAATAAATTATTGGATATTTAAAGACTTTTAGAAATAGTAATAGCTTTATCAACATAACAAAGGAATTATCTTACTTGAAGCCTCATGGCAATGGTTTTATGGGTAACATATAAACACTATATGGTTTGTCACTTCAAATTTATTTTTAGGGATGGTTGCAGATCATTACATTTTCTTGTTTGTTACCTTTGCCATTTTAATTTTTTTTTTTTTTGGCTGTCATGATTGCAGAGTGCTGTGGATGAGGTTGTTGACAAGGTTTTATCTGGACCTATTAAACCACATTTCGCCATTGCTTCCATTGGCCCGTCGTTTATCTTGGCACAAGCTCATCAACTGGTATGCTCAATGTTCAATGGTTTTTTAAATCGAGGCATGAGTTCTCTGTTATCTATTTATGAGTTGGTGCCTGCAGATTGCTGAAAAATTGGGCACCAAGATTCCTCTTGTCACTAGTTTGTCAGAGGGAATCATTGGAAAAGACCTACATACAAATAACTTCGTCGAGGTAATTTCTGAAAATTTTAGTGTTAGTATAGTTTATGTATTAATTTTGATCTTTAAAGCAGGGTTCCAGCCATTCTGTTTACAAATGGTGTTAATGTTTTAAGATGCCTTGATCTAGGTACAATGGGAAGTAACTGATGAGGAAGACTCCGATAATGAACCGGCGTTGGTTATGGCAAATGTTAACGCTGGGCTTATATTGACGATTGGGTTTTTACCCGGACTAAAGGCCTACACAGTTCCGTTGCTTATGCAAGAGAGGGTAAATTTATTGGTGTTAAGTTGCTGTGGTTCGGTCGGGTTTCAGTTCACTGTTTGTTTGGACTACTAAGATATATCCTGTATCTGTTTGCTATTACTGGATCTATTCTATTAAATATTAATAAACTAATATTGCAAGAAGTGGAAGGTGTATTCTCGCACCTTTCTGTTCATCCCTCAGTGATCAAAATTAAGGTCTTTACTCTTTAATCTATCATAATTCATAAGTATCTGATGGAAGACATTCTTTTATAGAGGTGCATCCGGACACCAGGACCTGAAGCTTTGTTCATCGATGAGTTTATAATGGATATCAGGCGACATGCATCAGTTTTTTCAGATTCTGAGTCTCCTGCTGGAATTATGTTCTTCATGGTGAGATGTCCTCTTCCAGATCCACATTCAACCTTCTTTCCCCACCCTACCACTCACCAACAGAACACAAGACCCCTCTCTGTATCTTACATACTTCTCCATGAACAATAACATGTTGTATTTCATTCATGTCTGTAAACAGTCTTTCTACTTAATTTGGATTTCGTTATAACTTCTCCTTCAGTTTAATCCCACACTGAGTTTATGACAACCAATCCGCCTTGAGCTTTCCTCCTATTATACTGTATTCTATAACTAGATCAATAGATGTTTGTCGCTACTGATTGTTTGATGTTTATGCTCTCTAGCCTTGTATTTGGTCACAATTGAATTATGATTACGGGCAGTTTAAGCTCAATAACCAGATAAGCATAAAACCCTTAAGTCACTTACACTTTATTCGTTTATCGTTTCTTCTTGATTTGGATTCTGACATTTGGGCAATTGATGTCTTAGGACCGGAGTATGGACATGAAGCCTGTTCTTCAAAAGATGGGTAAGTGACTTGAAATTATAGGTGAACATAAATTGGTAATGCTTGATGATAATGTGTGTGTGTGTGTTTTTTTTTTTTTTTTTTTTTTTTTTTTTTTTTTTTTTTATATACATTGTGGATGGATCAGAAAGTGAGACACAGACAAAACTGCATGATGTTTCGGTTTAGGTTGAGATGGCAATTTGATACTGTCTTTTGTTGCCTGTGATTTGCAGAATATGCCTTTAGTCCAAACACGGCCATTATCGGTGCTGTGTGTGGTAAGCTCTTATACAATACCAACAATCTACCCTCAACTATTGTGAGGCCGATGGCCACCTCTGTTGCAACTGCGCTATTTTTTGCAAGGGATAAGAGCAAGTCGCTAGGTGATTGTTTTTAATTTGAGAATTGCAACTGTATTCTGATCCATGCTTCTGTGTATTCCTTTCTGTTTGAATGGGTTAACTAGCAGTGCACTTAGTTTCCTGGCTTCATATCTTGAAGGTACTGGGCAAACAAATTTTCATGTCATGGTATCAACTGGTTTGACACCTGTTGGTTTGACATACAAAGCAAGTTCTGTTAAATGTTATCCGACATCGACTTGCCTAACTGCATCAAAAGAATCACTCCATGAGCATCTTGATGGGCAGACTATTTTAGAGGAAGTCTATGATGAGGTATCTTCATCTGAAATATTTAAGTAATTACATCACTGGTTCTATTCTGGGTATTGGGTGGAATGAGGCCAAGTAGAAAAAGAACTCTAAGAATGTGTTACCTTTTTTTTCTTTTTTTTTTTTCCCCTTCGAATCCTCTTTTCATTATTCCTTCCTAATATAGTTGATTGTGACAGCTTGGAGATCGTATACAGTATCCTTCGTTTTACATTGGAGTGACTAAAAAAAGAAAATGTTATATCGGGAAGGAGAATGTAAAAAGGATTCGATTTCTGGAATTCCATGAAGTCTCTGGGTAATTCTATTTCTGCACGATTTTGCTCTTTATGTTTTAAACTTTACATTTGTTCTCCCTCAGTTCTTTATGTCATATTTAACAGGGCTTTAGCAGAAATGGATATTATTGATTAGAATTGTCATATATGAAATGATTCAAATCGAGATCCTAGGTGAACAAAATAATCATTTGTTAGTATCCTCTGATTTTTCCTTTATACATATTTTTTTGTTTATTTTTAATTGAAAGTGACATGGTGCTGCAATTTAGAACGGTAGTGTTTGCAAATGTTTAAACAATGTGCTTTTGTGATTTGACGTACTAGTAGTTTTGTAGTGTTTTATATTACAACTTTCGAAGCAACTTCTCCACAAAAAAAGCAGTCAAATGTCAGCAGCAGAGATGCAACTCAATGACGGATTATAACTGATTTGAGCAGTTAGTACCCTTTGTCAATTAAAAAGCAATTGTTGTAATTGATCAAAACCATACAACTTCTATTTTGTATTTTTAAGGTGCTTTTCAATCAAAATGGCAAACACTAGTAATTTCTGATTAAAATCAACTTTATTCAACTTTTAGTATAAGGAATTCACAATTATTTTTTTGCAAACACTAAAAGGAGGAAATATATACTCTATTTAAACTTGTTTCCTCTCTTTAATATCTGTTTCATGTTTTTTTTTTCCTCAAAAAAATTGTTAGAAGGTGTAGTAGTACTTACTTTACTTTCTATGTATTAAATCATGAATATCAAAAGCGTCAATTATCACATATCAACCTGTTAGATGCCTTCACTATGATTTAAACCCAATTGTGAGCATGTCTACTTTTCCCCTTTCCCCTTTTCCTCACAATGATTCAAAAGACTGAGCTTTTTCTCTACTTTTTTTTAGCGGAAACGAGGAGTATCTGTTTGTAGAGTCCACTGGCATTAAAACTGGAGACCCCTTTCGGTTTTATATCTCAAACTCTAAAGCTGCAGTCCAATCTTGCAAAAATGTGTCTGATGACCTGAAACGTCTGAAGGAAGATGGTCTGCAAAATTCGGGTGTTCCCAAAAGTGAAGTATTTGGTGGCATTATCTTTTCTTGCTGTGGCCGAGGTGACTCATTTTTTGGAAAACCTGGCATTGATAGCGCCCCATTTCTGGATAACTTTCCTGGGGTCACTTTTGGAGGAACTTATTGTGCTGGAGAGATCGGACGTACAGAATTGAGCTTGTATGATCCAGATTATGAAGAAGGTGGTTCTATTAGCTGCTACGAGCACTGCTATAGCGCAGCCTACTTAGTTATGTCATATTCTCCACCACCACCACCGCAACCTTAGTTTTCTCCTGAAACTCTAATACTTTTATGTGAAAATATTATAAAGTTAAGCTGGATTTATACCGTAGAAATGCCTAGGACAAGTCATATACTCGTATGTATACTTGTTTCAATAGTGATCATGTTTGTCTGTCTTCTCTTGATCTGCTATCGTCAATTTCGGGCTCATCGTTTTATATTGCCGCTACGGTTTTCTTAGTGCGGTAAACATTAAAATGTGATAGATTGTGATTCTGAGGACAACTTTCTATTTGAAAAAAGCTCTTTGCCAAAACTTCAACCAATTTTTCCTTGTCCTGTCCTGCAAAATAGTTTACACCTCTTTGTATTAGAGTTTGCTATTTAATTGCTGAGACTTTTGCAGTGTATCAATACAAATGTGTCAAGTCGCATTCTTCATATTAATGCACGACATTTTATTAAAAACGTCAAATTTAAATAATTTGCTTAGGAACCCTAAACTTATTGAATGTACAAAAACCCTTTAATTCTTCATCTCCCACTCCAGATACTCCACCATTGACTTGAACATCTATTGAAGATTCGACGATTCCAACATTCTAAAGTTGTAGTTTTTATGTGTTTTTATTTTCCTTTCAATTTGACATAGTGGTATGAAAGGTTTGCACGAATTGAGCATTGCCGCCTCTGTAGGCGCCAAGCACGAATGATGCCAATGGGAATGCACCATGTCATATATGCCCATAGGTAATCCTTCCACTCCAAATACTCCACCAAGTGAGAGAGGTGTAGGAGATATGTTTTCCATTTAAGGTATGAGAGATTGAGACGGACCAAAATAGAATACGGGAAGTTGACATTGAGACGGAGGAAGTATTAATCTACTATGGTTAAAACTAAATAAGGAAACGCATATCAAAATGCGATATTTTCTCTACTAATGTATTGATGATGCTAAAATCCGATCGAGTAACAAAGTAGCTCTTAAGGCACTGGTTGTAGCGTTCTTACTATGCTTATTCCCTTGGTATTGTTCAAGGGTCTTGGCTATGGTACCTACGAGGAAGGAAAGGGAAGCCATTAGACCATTTGACAGGCTTGCTTTGAACAAATCGGATTATATATCAACTGAGTTGTCGATGAAGTTGCCTCAGTAGAGATGTTAGGTATTGAATGTGTACCTCATAAATGATTCGGATGGCAGTATATATAGGAACCCAAGGGGACATGATTCTATCCCTTGAGGATCAAGGCCTCAAGGGTGAGGGTTACCAAGGCCATTTGTCCCTTTGCGATCTCTGAGCTTGAAGGCTAGGAAACCCCTTTTCCTATTAAGGTAACATGGTGGTTCGGAAAACTCTAGCTTGGCCCCTCGAGCCATGGCAATCAAGGGATGTGTGTCATTTAGGGGACTCTAGAATAGCAGCCGTTGCCTGGCTTGTTTAATGATGCCTTACGAGTAGAGCCCCTTGAATGAGTGGTAGGCCACTTCTTGAGTGTCTTGATGCGCTCTATTGGTTTAAGACCTCCTGTAAGGATCTTCACATTTACTCCATATCGTATATCATTTCTCTCCTACTTTCTTTACCATCACAATTTCTAGTCCAGATCAACAGTTAAAAACTCGTACCACATATAGTAATTTTGTGACAACTAACATAGTGTGATTAATTTTAATGGCTGTAGAAAAGTAAGTGTTATTATGGTTAAATGTAAATTTTGTTCTTTGATTTTCAGCAGCAGACTATTCATCACAGATTGTTACTATCTTTTAACATACTCTTCACTATATTTTAGTAGAATTTTGAATATTCATATTATGTATTATAAGTTTATAAAATCTAACAAATAATTGTTTCACAGACTGTCCCATAAAACGAAGCACTAAAAACTTCATTCTCAAACCAAGTTCAAACTAATACTCATTATTCACACTTCTTTCCAAAACATACAACCTAAATTGTAATACCATGAAACCAACGATCCAAATCATGTACGCACATTGCAAACCCCAAACTCATCAGTCTCCAAATTCTTGCCACTTGACATTGTGTAAACATATAGCTAGTATACGATTAGTCTTGCCAACTCCATTGAAAATGGATAAAATACTAGCTAGTTTTTTTTATCTACGTTAAAATATTACACTAGAATTTTCAAACTATTCAGCAGAATATCCCATTGAATCAAGAGAGTCTATGTCAAGGAGAAACAATACTATATAGCACAATTAATTACAAAAATCAGAAAATGCTCTGACTAAGTAAACAATCTTACCAGTACAAAACCACATAATACGGCCTCTATCAAGATTTCTACCACACTTTCCATTGCATAGTACACCATAATCATCTAAACAAAAATTCCGACCTCAAGGAATTTAAAATTAGATCGCCCTAGTTTAGCTCTTTGAGTTTTGATTTTGCAAGAAATTTAAGGCGACCCCGACTAAATTAATTAACCACCTATATTAACCCTGAAAATTCAGTAACATATATATAATAAAAATGGCAAATTAATCCTAATTATGATAAAGTAATCACATATATGCATGTATATATATGTGTATCAAGAATGAATGGAAATTGAACATGATATTGGCACGGCTCAATCAAACTAAAGGACCCAATTCTTGGGAAATTTGATTTCATTGAGCCGTTCCAACATCATCGCATATACGTAACTTCAGTTTTTCCACTGATCGAAAAAAACTAAATTACAAATATGAATAGAGGAAAAATATGGCAATACCTTCACGTACGTAATTCTCTCTTCCCATACTCTATGATTCGTTTCGAAACTAAACCAAGATATATAATCCATTGATTGAAAACAAAATGAGAATGAAAGAGGACATGAGAGAAAATTTGTTGATGAAATGTGGAAGACCTTAATTTTTGTGTGTGAATATATACAAATAAAATGTCTTGCTGATCAAGTGTTGTGTATATATATATTCAACGGGGACAGACATATTACATATATTATATTTAATATATAGTGGTTGATGAAATTTATTACTTACTAGTGTTAATTATTAATTGGTTAAGTTGTTTCGATAGGAAAACAAAAGTATCTCCAAAATGGAATGTAACCATTACACATTCTATTACAGGGTATACCAGTGGTTACAACCCTAGCATCTTAAAAAAGGCTAAAAAGATTTCTTTTTCTATAAAATTTCAATAACAAATTTGCTCTACTTTTAGCTAGGTGATTTGCCAGCTCGGAAAACCTGAATTTAACACGTAAAGTTAATCATCATTGGCATCATCATTATGTCATGGACAAAAACCAGCTTAATAGTATTAATTAAAGATAAGCTTAAAAGTTCCACTTTCTCATTTTGGACGCTGGCTGGCTGGCTGGCTTATAAGTTGTTAGTCATGCTCAATTTACAATGCATGGGTTAAAAACTGACCAAGTATTGTGAAAGGAACAAAGAATGTGATTTTACTAAATATCCCGACATCCCAGATCAAATGTCATGTTTCAATATTGTTAATGAATTTAGAAATGTTTCGAATGAAGTTAAAATCATGAGTAAATCAAATTTTCTTGTTTTAACCTCTAGACAAATACTCCCTCCGTTCCAAAGAAATCTTTCCATTTTATTATTCTGGGGTCAACTGTCTTAAACTTTGACTGCAAATTACTCTTAAACTATAATAGTAAATAATTTAATAAAATCATATAATGAAAATTCAATATTAAATTTTCATTATATGATTTTATTAAATTATTTACTATTATATTTTATGAGTAATTCGCGGTCAAAATCAAAATGGAAAGATTTCTTTGGAATGCAGGGATTAATTTCCAACACATTGCAATATATTTTAACTTTATAGATATCTAGTTAAGTTAAGTACATGAATTTGCAGTTAAATTAATCACGTTTCACATGACATCAACAAACGAGTTCATAATTTCACACCCATTTTAATGTTGTTAACAAATATTACTGTTCATATGTTCAATATAGTATATATTCTTAGCCAATTCATTCTAAACAAACCTATAAAATAGATTCAACTAAAATGTCATTTGTACACTTGATTTTGAATTTGTAGAATTATTGGTGTTTCTCAAAAATCATTGCAACCGTGCCATTACCTTAAAGATCACTACTCACTAGCTAGCTACTTTTTCTTTGAATATAATTGAATAGATAGTTTGTTGGTGCATGAAATGGATGAGAAATAAGTCAATAATTGAACGCAATAAAATTACATGTTACATATAGAAATTCATGATGAAAAAGTATGGTAATAACGGAATAATGTTTTAAGTATAACGTTTTATACAATATTAAAAATATTTTATCAATGTCAATTGTTTGTTTGTATATAACATGATATTTTAATAAAGACATATAATATTTATGGGTTATAAGTTATAGCCATAATAATATTTATTGGTGTATTTTAATCCTCCCTAAAATGGTTTCACTTTCACAAAATACCTACTGATCAGTAATTATTAATCGTTCTCCTTCACTTTTTTAGATTGAGTTCTGGTAAGATGCTTCCTTTAATTGTTTAGTGGTTGGAACAGGATTAACAAACTAATAATTGCGATTACTCTATGCATTAATTAAGCTGTTGTCCACGAGTGAGACTAATATATAGGAGTATATAATTTGGTGAAACCGAATCTTTGAATGCACACGAACTATTTCAATTGTGAAAATTAGGTTTTAGGACCTACTTGTAAAAATTCACTTTGCCACTAACCTTGCATGTTATAATTCTTAACATTCATTTCACTCACAAAATTTTGGAAGCTAAGTGACAAGTAAATATGAGGGACCAAAGTACGATGACCGATATTTTAAACATATCAATAATGTTTTATGAGTTGAATTTATATATTGTGACATTGAATGTTGTGTTGAATTGTCAAGTATTTTACACGTGAACATCGGTGTTTTAACAAAAGAATGAACTATTATTTAAGAATGTCACATTTTTATGTGCGTATAAATGTTATATGTACTACTCAAAGAAAAAAAGATGTTATATGTAAAAACTCTAATGTTTCTGGTTAAATTTATAATGTTTCTCTGTACCTTTTAGTCCATATATAAAGACGGTCTCCAGTACTTACACAATTTCACCACTCTTTTATAGTAATATCTAGACTAGTACTATTTCTTGACAAAAAAAAAACCCAACAAAACCTCTCGAGGACGGTCCCTTTATAACTGGAAAATGAACGGGCCTAAAATTGTGAATGAATCGAGTTGTTTGTAAGCAGATCCGTGAGAAAGATTGGTCAAAGCTTGCCGCGAGTCAACGTGAACTTAATTTTGAACAAGCTTAACTCAGTTTTGAGCAAGTAACAAGCACTTAAAAAGCTCGACACACCACGAGCAGCTTGCGAGCATCTTTTAATATATAAAAGCCAACTATGTGAAATAAGTTTTTACACCAAAAATTCTTTCCAATTTTACCCTTCTAATTTTGACTCATCAGAGATGGTTAGAAAGAGTGGAGGACTTTTCTTCTCAAATAAAATAATCAACCAAAATATATCATAAATAAATTTTTACACATGTAATGCATATAGTCGCGTTTCTCTTATCTCAAATATAGACTGAGAAATATGTTCTTGAAGTGATGTTAATTTTGTTACAATTTCATAATAATCTTTTACTATCTAAAACCAGAATACTACACATCAAATCAAATTAATTGGGTATGTGACCAATTCAATTAATTTTAACCTACAATAAAAAGAAAAAAAAACAATAGTCTTTAAATAACTTATCTAAAGACCGATCTATATTATCAATGAAATCATCGATATTTTTAATCAAAATGTTTATATTGTTGACAAAATATATTTTTTGTATATGAAAAAAACATCAATGTTCACAGCATAAATATTTTGATTAATAACATCAATAATTTTCGTGACAATATAAGTCCGTCTCTAGATAAGTATATATAAACAGTCTATTAAAATACTTACTCAAAAAGAAAATAAAAAGGATTTATCGATAAATTATGGTAATCAATCTTCTCTGTGTTGTTTCTTATTTGTAACTTTCATTTTTCACTCTATACACGCAGATAGATTTAACAAAATATGATTAACTTATTTTGTTTTCATATATTGATTTAATTTTTGCACGTGTAACGTGCACACGTATACTAGTATAAATAAAGTAGAACGTGAGAACACGCTACGCGTGTTATTGTGGCATTTAGTTACAAATAATAAAAAATGTGTGTAAAGGTGTATAAAGGTAAGTACTATCATTGTTTCTTATAATGAATTCTCTTTTTTCGAGTTGAATTAGGATTTTAGTTAGTGGGAATTGATCTGTGTCAATTTAATTAAAGAAGATGGAGAAAAAATATTTACTATCATTGTTGTTGTTGTTGTTGTTGTTGTTATGATGAATTGATTTCACTAGAGTTGAACTAGGTATTTGAATTTAATTGGAGAAGACAGATCGAGTTTTTTTAATGATAAATTGATTATGTTGGGGTTGATTTAGGGCTTGGAATTTAATTGGAGAAGACAAATTGAGTTTTTTTAATGATGAATTGATTTTGTTGGGATTGCATTAGGGCATAGAATTAGAACGAATGAGACATATTTTTTTTTTAAATTAAAGTCTAATTTACAAATATATTACAAATCGGTTCAATTTAACTTAAATTAAGTACTCAATTGCATAAATCTAATAGTTTTCCATTTATATATATACACTGTAATACATGCATGTTGTATATTTATACTTACAGATACATTTAATAGGATAGGAGTAGTATATCAAAACAATAGTATACATCTTTCTCATATAAGTATATATTTTGTCAAAATGAAGTAACATATTAGTATTTTTTTTATTAATGTAGTGTGTAGAACTTCACTAAATATAAAAAAAGTTAACTATTTTTTTTATGAAATTAATTTAGTTTATCCGTTCGTGAAAAGCTAGTAAGCAAGTTCGATGCTCGCGAGCTTAAATTCAAGCTCTTAATTTTAAAGTTCGACAAAGATCGAGCTCGTGATCGATCAACACAAGTATCAACTTGATAAGGCCCAAAATTGATTCTAATCAGCTCGTTCACATCCCTAGACTAACCGAAATTTTTAAGTAACTATAATGCTTATCAGCGAACATTCTTTGTCATTCAATATTCAATGTTGTTATGTATCATCAACTATCTTGAATGTAAATGTATGTGATTTAAAATAAAGCACTAAACATAATATTTAACAAAAATACATTTTTTACGTTTATATAAATCACTGATATTTCTTATGAAAACTTTAAATTAAAATGTTTGTCCGTTTCTTTCTGTAAAGACCGTCCGCCTAACCACTAATTAAACTAATTCCGTGCATGCGTTTCGATCAATCCCTTTTTAGTTCATGTAGGGAGTGTTTAGTATAGAATTAAAACCTTGAGTTTATAGGTGTTTTTAACCCGATTTTCAGGATTTTAGTTGTTAGCCAAACAAACCTCGTACTTTTTTTTTCCCCAACCAACTGTGGATGCCAATGTTATTTGGGAGAGAGGAGTCTACTTGCAAATTTTTATAAATATATGATGGAGTTATATTTTTGTAAAGGAGTCAATATACAAAGTCATTTTATATATGAAAATATTCAATTTGTAAAGCTTTCATTGAGTTCTATTGAAAAAGAAGGTTGATCTGCAAAGCATAAATAAACATGTAGGTCAAAGTACATCATTTGAATCCTTCAATTCCAGGGTAATTATAAGCCATCTCTCTATATGGAAAAGAATTTTGACTAATATAAATAGATTATCATTTATTGGTGGAGTTAGTTCACTAGAAAAAGTAAAAATAATAGAGCATGTCTGTCAACTACCTGCCAGTATTTGCCACTTATGCTATTGCACCTTGCAATGCATTCCAGCTCACATCACCTCAATCATAATTCTAAGGATTGGAGTTCATACATTTTGGTCCGGTTTGTCCTGAAAACGGGGTTGTGATTTAAGATTGGAGGGGCTGAAGTATTTAGACCTCAATCCTCTCTAGTAAAGAACTTGGGAGTGATAAATTGTATACATTCATGGTGAACAATGTCTCCAATATATAATTGATGATAAGGAGATCAGGTTATGCAAAATTCGAGATTATGTCGATTTGTAACATGGGTGCAGTGTTATAGTCAGCGATTGCACACGGATTAAGTGACTGTTTGGTTAAGAGTTAGAATTCATCGGGTTTTAATTACATTTTAACTAATGAATATTAACTGAGTTTTGCAGGTTTATTATGTATGTTGTACATGTGGATTAAAGATGTTAGCTTTGTCCGGACAAGATTTTAATGTCCTCTTACCTCTTATCCAAATGCTAAATGCCAAATACATCATGATTCGTCACAATTTGCAAGGGAAGTGTAAGCTTTCATCTTGATGCAGGGAGCCTAACCAACTCCTATCCATACTCACATTACAAGGGTTTAATTCATGCTGCAACATTTGTGTCCATCAAAGAGTAAATTATTGAGAAACAAGTGCCACAACGGAACAATTGCAATACAACACCAGAAGAAACAAGATTGCTTAATACAGCATATTCTCAATGGTCTCTACATGAACACAAAAACTCAAGACAAGAAGATCTCATTTCATATCTATTACTTGCATCACAAATCGGCTGGCCGATTCCCATGTCTGGCATTGTCATGCGGTTGATTATTTCATTTTGAGAAAGAACAGTACATGTGCCTATAAACTTTAGATTGAAATACCGAGAGAAGCTTTCATCTTCTCGACTTCCAAATACACAGTCGAATAAGGTAGGTACTCAGAGAAGTACATTCGGCTCAAATCATTTATTGCTACTGCGAGTTTAGGGATCTCCAGTGTCTCTTCATGGGTCAAGGTCCTGACAAACTTGGCTGGATTTCCAGCCCAGAGCTCACCGCTCGGTATTCTCCTCCCTGGAGGCACCACGGACCCAGCCTCAAGGATTGAATGTGATTCGACCAATGAACCCTCCATTAGGATTGAATGCTGACCGATAATGCATTCAGGTTCAATTGTGCAGGATCGTAAGAGACTGTATGCACCGACTGTGACAAATCTATCAATTAGTGTTTCCGCTGGCAACCCTGCATACAGAATAGACCAATTTCTTAACATACTTGAAGATTGGCATTGGCCATTAGATTTTGTTAATATAAAACGGAGATAATATGCAGAGTGTACAGACAAATAATTACGAGTATGGTCTCTATTGAAATCTAGCTACAAGAAAGAATTTAGGCACATTGCATCTACATGTATCAATACTCAAATAATACTCTGCTAGCATTATCCACATTAGCTAATGCTATAATATTTTTCCACTCTTTGGTTGATTCAGTAGAAGAGAGCATTAAGCAACGTGGATAGCTGGTTGGAAAATTCCTGATCTACTGATAAAGATTAAAGACCACTCCCACAACTACCTGGACTAGCGGAGCAATGTTGTGATCTATGACCATCAATCATCCAGTTGCTCCGCGTTATATCTATAGTGGAAGATGGAGACTCTTTTAACAAGCCAATCTCGAGTTTAGAATTGATCTATAGGCCTTGAGCTAGGCTCATTCACTTTGAATCCATGCATTCTAGAACTGATTGGTCAGGCTGAGTCAAGTCAGAGAAAATAGAACCCCTACCTAAACCATCCTAAATACCACAAAGAAGCTTCTGCTGGTAAATCTGATGCTAGTCTTATGGTTTATACC
The DNA here is from genome assembly GCA_026545765.1 of Plantago major. Taxonomy (NCBI): domain Eukaryota; kingdom Viridiplantae; phylum Streptophyta; class Magnoliopsida; order Lamiales; family Plantaginaceae; genus Plantago; species Plantago major. The sequence goes on along the minus strand of CM048841.1, from coordinate 15,099,142 downwards.
TTTTATTCTATCTTGTAGCCACCATCGCATTTTTAAAGTGAGCGTTTCACCTATTCTTACCTCTATTCTCTTCAATCTCCATCATTAATTAGTTCTCTGGAATCTGGATCACTAAACTATCTATAGACTAGTATAGCATCTGAATGGTTTAAAAGAAGAGATATGAGACAGAAATAAAATTCAACGCAAGTTAGCTGCTAATAAAGATTGCGAGCATGAATATGATAGTATGATACAACTTACGAGTTAGGTCAATCCATGTTTTTCACAGCTTGAAGACTATAGTATGACAATACTAATAAAATGTATATTAAATGGTATGTGGTGGGATTAGCATGTGACTTGTTTAGAGGCACAAAGACGTTCATGTTTTTACTACAGAGCTTGAGCCTGACTACCTGTTCACATATTCGTCAAAGAAATTGATGTAACGCCAAATAACATTAAAAAAAAAGTTTTAAAAAATGAAGGATATAAAGACATTAGAAAAGCCATTGGCCACGGCGCATGTAAAACTCCATGAAGAAGAAAGCTGCACATAGATCACGAATTTCAATGACACAACACTCTAGAACATTGGAATAGAGCATAATGAAGCATAGCGCTGTGACCTTCATATTGTTACACTATTTGGAGCTATTTGAAACAGTGCATAGCAATGATAGCACACACTATTGTCAAAACATACTTTTCTTTTAATCTGAACTCAAGTAATGAAAAATACCTAACAATGCATAGCAATGACAGCACACAGGGGCGAAGGCAAATGTAATGAGGGTAGGGCTAAAGCCCCACCCTTTAAAATAAAATAAAAATTTATATGTCTTTTTTTGTAAAATTATGTATATAGACCTACCCAATACCTGATATAGATAATATAAATAGGATAACTTTAATATAATTAAGCTATATATTAATGAATTCATTAATATTTTATCTTTAAAAAATTTAATTTGTCAATATTTACACACATAAAAAATAATTTTAAATTTAACCCTACCCATCGTAAAATCCTGGCTTCGCCCCTGATAGCACACACTATTGCAAAAAATACTTTTCTTTTAATCTGAACTCAAGTAATGAATCACACCTAACAGTCACTTCCAAACAAACCATTCTCTCACTCCACATAAAGAAACAGTACAGAAGCAACTAGTTAAGTGCTTGCTTATGCATTGTTATAGTTCAGTTCTGCATTATTTTCGCTTTGGTGAACCAATGAAGGTATTGCCCATTCAAGCTTCCTTAAACAAGGTGTTGACCTCAAGTCTTGGGAGGTGCGACAATCATTGTTGGAAGTCCTTCTTGGGGACCCATGACGATTGAATCCAGAACGTAGACATGGAATGAAAAGGATTAGAATAATGATATGAATTTGGGATGCTGCAACAGCCACGGGAGAATTTAGTGTATGTGATTTCAATTTACAGACACACACCTGTTTCTTGCATGTGGCCAGCTATAATTGCAAATAACCCCATAGGGTTTTATATGCACGTCAGCATGTGCACTACTAATTTTAAAGAGCGTGCATGAAAGGGGAAATAATATTCCCTCCGTCCCGGTTTCAATTACCCGCGGGGCCGGACACAAATTTTAAGAAAAAAAGTGAATAAAGTAGGAGAGATAGTAATAAAGTAGGAAAGAGATTGAATAAAGTAGGAGAAATAGTGAATAAAGTAGGAGAAATAGTGAATAAAGTATGAGAGATAGTGAATAAAGTAGGAGAGAGATTTTCCATTAAAAGAATGGGTAATTGAATTTGGGATGGACCAAAACAGAATACGGGTAAATGAAACTGGGATGGAGGGAGTATGGCTCAATGCCTCAAGTCGAGTGAAAAAAGAACAAATTTTTCAAAAGTAAACTCCATAAATCCAAGTTCAAAATGCAATAGTAGTAACTTGTTACTAAAGTGATGAAGCTAATGAAGTCATATCTAACCACCTGAAGAATATCGCTCCCAAAACCCCAACATAAATTTATGTTGCCCCAGTTCATCCATTGGCACCCATGCCTCAGGGCATCACAGGACCCTCCTATAAGATTATCTGGGACTGGAAATGCTTATTAAATTACCCTCATATAGATTTACTCAATATAAAGCTTACAATGGCCGTGCTAAGTCGTATTTGCTGTAATCTCTCTTGTTGCAAGTTTGAGTCACATCATTAGAAAGAATATGCAAGCTAGTGGCTGAAGTAGGCCGTGGAGCTAATATACAATTTACTGCCCTGAGCTCTTAATGGATATGCAAAGTTCTTATCAGATTATGCTTCATATCCATCTCCAACTAAATCAAAGGTTGAGGGTTGCATTTGAAGATTCTAGATCCAAATATCACAGTATATGTAGTTCTCATATAATAGCAAAAATCATAAAAGATCTTTGAATGGCCTCACCTGCATGATTTAAAGAGCCCTAACCTAAGACAATGCCATGAATAATAAGTAAACTCACGTCTCTAGATCTCGTCTTAATTCATTAAATTTTCTGAGTAAATGACAAATATTACATCATCAGAGCGAATTATAACAGATTAGAATGAGTTACTACACAACCACGAATGTTGGAGGTCAGAGAGACAAACTCATCTTCAACTTCCTAATTTCTTCTCCAACACACACATACAGATACTATGCAACACGCATAAGCTCATTTTACTATTGCAAGCAGATAGATTCCTTCAGCAATCTATAATAAAAAAAGCACCTAAAAAACTATTTCCTCCCAATTTGAGCGGATGTAATTCTCACAAGAATATTCTACTTCAGAATTCCAATGTAAACAATGCTATATCATAAATATTTCTACCCGAAATACAACATATTAGAATGAGTTACAAAACAATCATGAATGTCGCAGGTCAGAGAGACAAAGTCATCTTCAGCTTCCTAATTTCTTCTCCAACACATACATAATTAAACTATAGGATAGTCCCCCGAGAACAATATTGTATAGTATGCAAAACTCATAATCTCATTTTACTATAGCGGGACAGATAGATTCCTTCGGCAATCTACAATCTAAAAGGAACCAGCTGAAAAAACTTTTTCCCCCAATTCAATTCGAGCTAATACTTCACTACTATATCATAAAAATTACTCCCCTAATCCAAAGATCAAACTAAAAAGGCTATTTACTCCCAATTCGAGCTAATGTAATTCTCACAAGGATTTATACTTCAGAATTCCGATGTAACAACACTACTAAATCATAAACATTACTCCCCTAATCCAAAGATCAAACTAAAAAAGCTATTTACTACCAATTCGAGCTTATGTAATTCTCACAAGAATATTCTACTTCAGAATTCCGATGTAACAATACTACTATATCATAAATATTACTCCCCTAATCCAAAGATCAAACTAAAAAAGCTACTTACTCCCAATTCGAGCTGATGTAATTCTCACAAGAACATTGTGACACAGAATTCCAATGTAAAAATACTACTCTATCATAAACATTATTAATTTACTCCCCTAATCCAAAGATCAAAGCTCCAATTCGTACAACAATCAATGCAGTAGGTACAAATCAAACAAAACCTAACCTGTAGGAGAAGACCAGGCGGCATGAACCACACATTTCTCCTGCACATTCGAACAAAACCCGACACTGATCTTATTCAAATCACCTCGCAAAACGGCACCGTTCCACACAGACGAACCATCCCAGACAAAGACCTGGCCGGCCAAAACAACATTGGGAGCCACGTAGGCGTCAACGGCGACCATAGGTACCCACTGACCGAGAGGAATGATCTGCCTCTGGCCCCTGTAGTCCCATTTCACCCGATCCGGTGATTCGGTAATAATCGGAGCGGGTGGGGCCGGGTTTGGGGTTGATTTGGCGACTTCGGTGGAGAAGGCACGGCCAGGGAGGGTGGTGGAGAGGTTTCGGGGCAGGATTCGCCGGGATAATCTGGCTAGTGTTGCCATTGTTGGTTGGTTCTCTCTCTATGGTTGATTGGAATTTGCAGAGAAAGAGAAGAAAGAAGAGGGTTTGATTGAAAAGGGGAACTGACAAGAAATGGAGCTGACGATGAGTGACACTGTGAGTTCGTTAATGGGCTATAATTGGGTTGAGACGTGAATATGGGCCGGAATTTTACTATGTTGAATTATCAATTGGAATTTTCGGTCACGGTGGAGCTGAATTTAAAAAAAAAAGATCAACTAACATTGTGGTGTTTCATATGCTTAAATCATGTGTGTAAAGGGGTTACAAAACTCTCTCGGAATCCCTTTCGACATTACCACACCATCCGCTAGTATTAGCAACGGTGTTTTGTTGCGGGACCCTCTAGATTCCCGAGATTTCAGGTTGGTTTCTTTTTCTACATATATAGGTTGAGCTGTTTTGATGGATCAAAATCATTACTCAACAACCTTTCTACGTTCTGGTTAATTTAGTATGAGACTGCGGAGTCAACTGACTGTACCGAACTAATTAATGACTGGTCGGGTTACCTTAAGAATAGTGAACTTTGTTTTTAAAATAAGTGTTTAAATTAAAGTTGTTAGGATGGTGGTTGAGTGTTGGAGTATGAGACATGGTCCCAAATTCCAGATGCTATAGTGCGTCTGAGAGTTGCAGACGTGTCGCAGCGTCATTTTCCTATTTTTTTTAAAATGTTTTTTTACTTATTCTTTTATTTTCCATTTTATCTGTTTTGTTTTTCTTATATACTTCGTCTGTTTCTTTTCGTTTTGTCTGGGTTTTTTTTTCTATTTCGTTTGTAATAATAATATCTGAATATTTTGAAGATAAAGTTTTATTTTACACACAAACCTAATTATATATATATATATATATATATATATATATATATATATGTATACATATATATATGTATATATATATATATGTATATACATATATATGTACATATGTATATAAATATATATGTAAGTATATGCATATATATGTATACATATACATATATATACATATACATATGTACACATATACATATACACATATACATACACATACACATACACATAGACACACACACACACATATGTATATGTATATATATGTTGAGGGGTAAAACCTCTAACACTAACTAACCAAACTATTACAAGCAACCTAATCTAAGGCCCACCTCTGACTTGAAGTCCGACGTAGTACCAGTCCGAACTTGCGTACCTAAAAGGACTAGTGGGGGGGGGGGGGTAGAATGGGTTACCCAGATTGCATATGTCAATCCGGTAAGAGACTTTACTCAAGAGAGAGTTGGGAGCTCTCAATGTAATAGTTATGAGGGATTATGATAACACTTGGGAATTGACTTAGGGATTCCCACATTGATATTGCTTACCTTAAGGTCTTGGACCTTGTGCTATATTTATAGTTATCATGTACTTATGAAGAGGTTCATAAGAAGATGCCAAGTGTATGATTCAGATTTGGACACCAATGCTACCTTTGGCCCATAGCCCAATAGTGAACAGTAGTCCAATACCGATTAGTGGGCTTGGGAGGGTATTTTGGACCTTTTCCCTCTGAGAATACTGTTCCGCCCGTTAGGTCCGTGTCAGTCCCTCGGACAGATCTGTCTGCTTGGTTGATCTGCCCTTGGGTAACTCTGGATGTCCGAGCCAAGAGTCTCACGGAAGTATCTCAATGGTTCTGTTATATACGTTTGGTCTTGATGTGATGGTGGCGTCCGAGATTCTCTCGTCCGGTCTGTTTGGCATCCTAGGACTGACATTTTGTGGTACTTGGAAGGACCATGTGACCTTTTGTCAAGTTCAGAAGTCGTACACCTAGCTTGGTTGGACTTAGCTGAGAAGGTGTGTTGACTTGTAAGTACTAGTTGACCTGGAATGGTTTCCCTTAGGTCGGACCATTTGAAGGTCGGACTAGTACTGAATTGGCTATTTCAGCCTTGATGCGCTCTAGGACACGCTCTATGGCGCCCTTAACAGATTGGACACATGTCCGTAACAATATATGCCCCCTAGTTTCCAAGTATCTTAGTAGGAGATAGTTGGTAATTATGAAAAGAACAAGTGTGTTGTGGAGCGTGTCCAAATCGTTAACTATGAAAAAAGGAAAAAATCCTTTTTGTTGAGATCCGTCGTCCGTATTCTTAGGAATTCAATATATATCTCTCCCCCCCCCCTTTCCTTCTACAGTCCGAGTTGTGTAATAGCTCGGACTGTAGATGGAAAAGGTATTTGTATCCGAGATATATAGATCCGAGTACGGTTAGGATCTGATGTAGCCCTCTGGAAGCTATCCGTTGGACCACTTGTTGAATTGGTCCTCCCGGGTCGCTGATCCGTAAACCAAAGAGGCCCAATAGGTTGTCCGTACGGCCCACGGGGGAAAGATCCCGAGTAAAGTGACGCGACCGTTGGATCGGGACGACATCAACGGTTGGGGTTCTAAGCCCGATTGATGTGACGCGTCTGTCAAGCATTAAATGCGACGTACTGACAACCATCCACTCGCGAAGTGGCACAACCCTTGGATTGGAGAGGATCAACGGCTGGGATTCAAATCCAAGTGATGTGACTCTTGGCTTTCCCTAAATTGCCCTTATAAATAGTCAGTTCATCAGTCACTATCACACTTTTAGCAATATCGAAACTCAGAGCAATCACAAAGCAATCCGAGCAATCGAAGACACATCCGAGCAAGTGTAACTCACATAATTTTGAGATTTCTTCTTCGAATCCGTACCCTCGGAGAAGCAGCAATGCTCAGTCGTCCGTTCAAATTTGTCCAGTCAACTTTGTCAAGTAAGTACGTCCTCACTCCTCCTAAGTTCTCTCCTTTTCGTGATATGCTTACTACACCTTTCGTATGTTTTGCCTTTCGAATATGAAATTGTCGAAGTCTCAGATTGCTGTTGCGAGTGATAGGCTTTAGCAGCGTTCTTAGTTGAAGCAATTCTCCTTTGTACTATTGCGTGCCAATTTTATTGCCAGTATCCTGTTGATTCATCTCGTGTGTCATGCCCACTGTAACAAAAATTTGATTATGCATGCTTATTTGGTAATGTGTTGGTGCCAATCGGTACACAGCCTTCCGTAAATTGTCCCTGTTAGCGTGCCGGGTAGAGTAGATGATAGTGCCGATGGCACGTCTCTGTGTGCCATGGTTAGTGCCACTAGTATTGAGACTATACTTCATGTAGAAAATCCTGGTAGAGTAGAACTTCGTCGGATCGCTTTGACTTAATAAGACATCTAAATGAACTCTCGGACAATCACTACTATCGTTTCTGACTCGTTTCCTTCTGCCCTAGGATGTCCGGGAGCGATAGTCAAAACCAGCACGAGGCACAAGGATGCAATGATGCAGTAGACTTAGGGACTGGGTCCGTGGATTTGACCTTGTCCGTGGGAGATTTCCTGGTCGTGGACCTTGTGTCGTCCAGGGACTCTGATGCTGGACAAGGAGTCCGTGATGCGGCGGAAGCACAGGCCGACGTTGCAGTGAGTCGGGGTGATCTTGCTAGGACTAGGTCACTAGTCCAATCTCGGACTATAAGTGGTGTTGGAACGTCCGGGAATCTGAATGAACTGCATGTGGAGCGGGAAGGCGATAGCGGTCGGGAGGCTAATGAAGTCGAGATGTTCGAGGCTGGGGTGGAAGATCGTGTTGTAGCGGAAACGGGTCCATCTAACCCAAGCACGTCTGGGAGACCCGAAGGTGTCGATGAGGAGGAGGAAGATGGTGAGGAAGAGGAAGACGGGGAGGAGGAAGGAGAAGAAGGATCTCCTGTCGCTCGTCCCCCTAGACGCACCGGTCGGCGGAGTGCATTACATCCTGCTGCGCCCATTCTGTCCAGTCTTCCCTTAGTTGAGGGACGTGGCGCGAAGGCTGCCCGAATCAAGTTTCCCCATCCTGCGTCCGCTGTTGTGATAGAGGATGAATTTGGAGAGCTGAATACGGACGGACTTCTTCCTACATGTCCGTCAAAGGTTAAGGCGGATGACATTCCAGAGTGGAGGCAGAAGTGGGAGATCCCTGAGTCCGTAGAGATCATGGTTCCCGAGCCCGGGCATGCATTTTACAACCCGCCCGCCGGGTACATGTGCGTGCACGAGGTAGCTTTTGCCTGTGGATGGAAGATCCCCATTGCACCGGAGCTGAAGCACATTCTGAACCACATTGGGATTGGTCCGAGTCAGGTTATCCCAAAGACCTTGGGTAACCTCATTTGCTTCGTGATTTTTTGTAAGAAGAAAGGGCAGCCAGTGAATTTTGAAAACTTTAGGCAGCTCTTTCATGTTTCCTTCAGTCCGGGGAATCCCCTTTTCTATACATTTGTAAATAGAAAACCTTACAACTTCATCTCGGACTCAATTTCATCTTTGGGATCGAAATGGTGGGACAAGTACATTTTTGTGCGGATGGCCCTGAAACCTGGGACATCCGAGAGGCAGCGAGAACAATGGGGGCTGCCGATAAAGTTCCTAAGGGAGAACATCCCGGATTGGCGCCCCCTCTCGAAGAACGTTGCTCCGTGGGTGGTGACGATCCACAAAAAGAATAACCCGCCTACTTATCCGTTCCACGGATTGATCTGTCAGCCACTTCCCTACTTGTGCCGACTGACAGATGCAGTGGAAGTTGGAGGGAAGACGGACTTTAGTAAGGATTTTTTACTTGAGAATTTGTGCTCTTTCTTCTTCGGAGTGCTTTGTTTTGATCTCGTATTTCTGCAATTTCTGGTAACCCTTCCTTAGTTTATCTGTATCTGACGCCTTTATTCTATTGCGCAGCTCACTGGTTAGAGTACATGATGTCTACGCTCCGTGAAAAGAAAAGGCTGCAGAGGGAGCAGCAAGTCCTGGAGGTCGCCGCTGGCCAGAGAGCCAAAATCATCAACACTTCCGCGGGTCTTCCTATGTCGGATCCGAAGAATGCCGCAGTGTTTGCCGCGGAGGAGGAAAGGCGGAACAAGGCTGGAAAGGATTCACAGGCCTTGGCGGTGCCCGACAAGGGCAAAGCCCCTGCCACTCGGAGCACCACTGCTTCTAAGTCCCAAGCTTCCGCAGCTCCGGCGCCACAGCGGGAGGTGTTGATGCGGGACGCCATAACCTCGGGACGTAAGAGGGGAGAAACCTCGGAGTCTCCTCCTGCAGCAAAGAGACAGCAACTGTCTGCTGTCTTGCCTGTTGACCAAGCTGCTCTCGATAAGGAGTATGAGCGGGCTTGCGGACTCCCTGAGGTTGAGCGGGTTGGAGGGCTGGATGAGCTATACCAGCGGGTAAGTATCCTTTCCATGGTGTCCTTGGCTTGTTCTTAGTAAAAAAAAAAAAATGTAACTTATATCCTTGCGGACCTCTTGCAGCTCGGATGTTTCGTCAGGGCCATGCAATGGAAGGCCGGCGAATGCGCTACTATTGAGGAGGACCTGCACAAGGCTGTGGCCACATCCGTGGATGAGGCAGAGAAGGTGAAGCAGTTGGAGATGCAGCTGAAAGAGCAAGAAGTGAAGTTCAATAAGCTGAGGGCCAGCTGGGAAGAAATCAAGGCGGACCTCGACTGGCAGGAGAACTTTGTCGACCAGTCGATGAAGGCTTTCCTGGATTCCAAGGATATGCTGCTCGGGGGCCTCCAATATGCCCGTCTTCAAGCTGGTCGTGACTTCATGGAGTTTGACTCCTTCAAGTTCTTGACGGTGGACAAATCCGATGCCTCCCGCCTAGATGGGTTCGTGTCCGCTATCGGCATTGCGATCGAGGACTACTTCCACCGGACTTCGACTGGAAGGCAGAAGGGTTAATCCCTTTTGCGGATGCTAATGGTGTGGAGGTCCCTGTCGACAGTGTCTCGGATGAACAGTTGGCCGCGTGTGAGTTTGCGGAACTAGTCACCGAGGAGGGTGAGATCGAGATTCGAAACGGCGGGCCCTTCCTCCCGAGGTGGGTCCCGGACGCCCTCCGAAAGGTATGCTTTGTACCTTTCGATAATTAACGGGCTTTCCTAAAGAAGTGGTTCTTCCTGCCTGCCCGGGTCGTTGGCCTTCCCGCGGATTTCAACTTGTTTGATCTTGCTGAATCCCTCGCTGCGCAAGTCGTCTCGAACACGCCCTCTGTCGATCCGCCCCAAGCTAGTGAAGCTGGTCCGAGCCAAGCTGGACCGCAGTGAGAAGTCCGGGGTATGCCCCGTTGAAATTCTGTACTTGCTGACTTTTTCTGTTGGATTTGTATCTTTTGATGACGCGGAATGTCGCTATGTACTATTGCTCTGATTCGTATTTAATCCGAGGAGCTAAACCTCCTATGCTTCCGAATTATTACTTGCTCTCATCTTTGCTTCCTTTTCATCTGTCGTTCGTATACTGAGTTATCATAAATTACACCTCTTAAGAGCACGGATCGCTGTAGATGGCGTCCGATGTAGAAATCAAACCATCATCTTTCCGATCCTCGGACCGTTTGTTTTTTGGGATGCGTAATTCTTCTAGAAGGAGGAAGGTGAAACAGTGAAACAGTCTTTATTGCTGCGTCTTTTCATCTTCCCAGTCGTCGGATTTGTGACACATGGCGTGATCGCAAAGATCCATTGCTACTATAAATAAGAGTATGGTAACTCCTCCTTTCTTACTGTTTTACTTTCCACCAATCTTTCCCTGTTTAGCACCTTCAGCCTTCCAAGAAAGCCGGCTTTCTCCAGGATGTCAGATTATGATGGAGAAGAATATCAGCATTGGGTAAACTGTGCTTGTGGGCACATGCATCCGCCGATTTATCCGGGTAGAGGGACTGTTGATGACCCAATCATTCTTGATTTTGAAGGCGATCCCCCTCGATGTCCGGGAATAGCTAGAAGGTTAGCCGAGGAAGAGAGGGAGCGGACGCTGAAGTTGATCCGTAGGAGGATCCGAATGCAGCAACAGGCTCGTCAGGACCGAGGTGGTGGCTCGGAGTCCCAAGGCTCGACTTCCGGAATCTAGTGAAGGAACAAGGCGGGGTATGCCCCGTAGAAGTATGTACTTATCCTTGGACCTTTTCAGATCGTACCTCTCGTACGTAAATGTTCGGATAATTTTGTCTATAAAATTCAAACTACTTTTCATCGGATGAGATCGCCACCTTTTTCTTGTTCATGCTTCGTCGGATTATGTTGATGCACTTATTTTCGTGAGGCGATTATCAAATTCAAACTTCGGACGTGATTAATGGGCTTGTTTGGGTTTGGTTGGATAACTCAACTGACCCAACACTGTTCAATCCGAACAGGTGGCTCAAGCCCATTGCTGACGTCAATCTGTTGGCGTGGCGGATGCTGATTGGTTGAGTGTTCTATAAAAAGACACGACCCCAGTGCCAAAACCATGTAAACTGATCCCAAACTCTTCTTTTTCTATCTTTGGCGTCATGGCTTGTAAATCATCGAAGCCGGATCTCTTCTCCTTTCTTCCAAGCCTACTTTAGTGGCTCGAATCTCTCTTGAATTGGCACCGGTTTCCTAATTTCAAGAGAGTTTGAGTCTCTAAAGCCGGTTAGGCGGAAATCTTTATCTGTCTGCACTTTGCTCTCCCCGGACACCGGATCTACGTTACCATGTTTTGGTGGTATCATGAGGGATTCCGTCATGTTTAACCATTTTCCTTGTGCAGGTAGATCAAGTTCCCGGTCTCCACGGAAACCGTTCTTTCCGAATGATATGGAGAAAGCTTTTCCTGACGGAGGAATAGTCTCGACGGAAGATGACGTATCTCCGGAGACTCTCTCTATATTTTATGTATTGCGTCTGTAGATCTGGATAAGATCCGAGATAGTAGACTGTAAAGACGACATCGTGTATAATTCGTTTCAGCCATGAATAAAACTCATTGCTTGCCTTTTCTTGTCAACTGAACGTTAAGTCTCAGATGCACGAATTGAAAGATAGAAGTTGTATTGATTTGCCGGAATTCAATTACAACTTGTGGGCTACATGGCCAATAAGGAAAGGATTAACAAAAAACAGAATTGACGGAGTTCCGTGTAGTAGATAGTTAGAATCTAAGATGACCAAACGATCTGACGGAGGTTCGCATATCCATCTTTATGCGTAGAACTTCTGAAGGTTTCTAGCATTCCACAGACGCTTAAGGAGATGTCCACTCTCATCTTCTAATTCATAGCTACCATTCACTCTTGCCCCGACAATCTTGTATGGTCCTTCCCACTTGGGCTTGAGTTTTCCAATATTGTTCAAAATGTCAGCCCGGGGAAGCACTAGGTCTCCGGTTTGCAAGTTATTCGCTCGAACGTTCCTGTTGTAGGCTCGGGCAGCAGTTGCCTGATACCTATGGATATTCGCCAGTGCCTCAGATTTTTTCTGTTCGAGCGTGTCCAGGTCGAATATCCGAGCTTTGCGATTGGCAGTGTCTTCGAACTCTCGGACCCTCATAATCTCAACGGCAATCTCGGCCGGTATGACTGCTTCCGAGCCATATACCAAGCGAATGGAGTTTCGTTGGTCGCGGTCCGTGCGGTGGTGCGATGAGCCCATAGCACGCCTTCCAGGTCGTCCGCCCAACTTTCTTGTGAAGTTCTCAAACGCTTCTCGAGGATCTTGACTACCATTTTGTTTGTGGACTCAGCCTGTCCATTAGCTTGCGGGTATCCAACAGATGTAATACATTGCTCGATTTTGAAGGACGCCAGCCATTCCTTGAGCCTATTGCCTGAGAACTGGGCACCATTGTCTGAGACGAGAATCCTGGGCAGGCCAAAGCGGCAAATGATATTCTTCCAGATAAAAGTCTGCACTCGACTCTCTGTAATGGTTGCGACAGCTTCTGCTTCCACCCATTTGGTAAAATATTCAACAGCCACAATCAGGAACTTCCGCTGCTGGGTGCCTCTCGGAAACGGTCCGACTATATCAATGCCCCATTGGTCGAATGGACACACTATGATTGACGGAATCATAGGATGCGTTGGACGGTGTGGAATGTTCGCATAGTATTGGTAATCAGGGCACCTCCGAGCGTAGTCGGCAGAATCTTTATTAATACTAGGCCAGTAATAACCTTGTCGTATGATTTTCTGGGCGAGAGTCCTTCCCCCGGAATGACTTCCGCAGCTTCCGCCGTGTATCTCCTCCAGCACTGTCTTTGATTCTTGCGGGCTCAAACACCGCAAGTGGGTCCCGGCAAATGATCTCTTGTACAAATCTTCCCCTAGTATAAAGTACCTGTTTGCCTTACATTGCACGCTCCTCGATTCTTTCGGATCAGCTGGCAGAGATCCGTCCTTGAGATAGTTCCAGATGTCAGTCATCCAATTTTTGCCTGCGTCAGTTATCATGACGGCTGAATTGAGACTCATGACGGATGAGTTAGTAACAGTGAGCAAAATTACTCTCCTTGTGTCCAGTGTTGCTGTTGCGGACGCGTATTTTGCCAGGGCATCCGCTCTTTCATTCCAGACTCTGTCAAACTTTTCTAGAGTAAACTCCTCAAAATGACCGGCTTCCTGCTTGAGTAGCTCGAGATACTTGATCATCGAAGGTCCTTTTGTGGCAAAATTTCCTGAAAATTGAGCTTCCACGAGCTAGGAGTCCGTGAAAGCTTTGAGCCTCCGAACTTGCAGGGATTCGCCAGTCGCAGTCCGACTATCAATGCTTCATACTCAGCCTCGTTGTTGGTAACTTTGAACTCCAGGGATATCGCGTAGTCAAGTTCCGCGCCATTGGGGCTCTTAAAAAAGATTCCAATCCCTCCGACTCTTCCAGTGGAGGAACCATCCACTTCCAATGTCCAGACATCAAAAGGACGTTTTTCGGCTTGGAAATCTCCTGTAAGCTCCCGAGGTTCCAACTTTTGTTCCTCTGTTTCCTTGCTTTCTGGTCCGGAGTTGTTAGTACCGGATCTGATTGCCATTTCGTTAAGAAGGAACATTTGGTTGACCCGAGTTTCCTCATAAGATGCAAGTAGAGACTGATTGATGAATTGAGCATCTTCGAGGTTTGCTGGGTTGAACTTCGGCGGAACTGGCTTCCGGACAACCTGTTTGGTGATCAAGCATTCGAATGCCTGTTTGTCAGGGACTTTCTCTGAATCTGCCTCAGGATATTCCTCTAAGAAATCGGCATGGACTTGAGCTTTCTTGGCTGACGGAGCCTGATAGCAAATGTCGTATTCGCTCAGCTCGATCGCCCACTTAGAGAGTCGTCCAGACTGATCGGGTTTCCCCAGGACCTGTTTCATAGGTTCCGCAGTTAATACCACAACTTTATGAGACTTAAAGTATGGTTTTAACCGCCTTGCGGTGTAAACCAAAGCATATGCAAGTTTCTCGATCTTCACGTATCTTGTCTCCGCCCCAGCAAGAGCTTTGCTAAGATAGTAGATTGGAAGGTGATCGTTAGCCTGAATCCGTACTAACACGGAACACATTGCCTCTTCCGAGATAGCTAGGTAGAGGTAGAGTGGTTCTCCCTCGACGGGTTTGGAGAGCAGTGGAGGGGAATGGAGGTACTTTTTCAATTTCTCGAAAGCCTCAAAACATTCCGCAGTCTACTCAAAGCCCTCTCCTTTCCGGAGGATTTTGAAGAACGGGAGATTTTTCTCCGCTGATCGTGATATGAAACGACTTAAGGACATCAGACGTCCTATGAGTTGTTGTACCTCATTGAGGGCTTTTTGTTGCGGCAGATCTAGGTTTGCCTTGATCTTCTCAGGGTTCGCGCTTATCCCTCTCTCGGTAACCATGTATCCGAGGAACTTTCCTCCTTTTACTCCGAACGTACATTTTTCCGGATTCAATTTCATTCCGTACTTCCTAAGGATAGCGAAGCACTTGTTCAAATGGTGCACACGTTGCTCTTCAGTTTTGCTTTTGACGAGCATGTCGTCCATATACACTTCCATGGTTTTCCCAATCTCTTCCTTGAACATCTGATTCACAAGGCGCTGGTAAGTGGCTCTCGCGTTTTTCAATCCGAAGTGCATTACCTTGAAGCAGTATACCCCCCGGCAGCAAAGAAAGCTGTTTTCTTGATGTCTTCTTTGGCCATCCGAATTTGGTAAAAACCTTGGTATGCATCCATGAAACTCAACAATGCACATCTGGATGTGGAGTCAACCAACTGATATATTCTCGGCAAAGGGTACGGATCCTTTGGGCAGAACTTGTTCAATCTAGTGAAGTCATTGCACATCCGCCACTTGCCTGGTGATTTCTCTACCAGGACCACGTTGCACACCCAGTCAGAGTACGGACTTCTTCAATGTGCCCTGCTTTTAGGAGTCGTTCCACTTCAGCGGATATGATGGCATCCTTGACCGGACCGAAATCTTTCTGTTTTTGTCGGATAAACTTGATCGAGGGATCCATGTTCAGACGGTGAACAGTGATCCTAGGATCAATTCCCTTCAAGTCATCCGTACTCCAGGCAAACACATCGTTGTTTTCACGGAGGCAAGCGATGAGCTTCATCTCTACCTCTGCGGTCATCTCGGTCCCAATTCTTGTTTTCTTATCCGGGTTTCCAACAACAATCTCAATTTCCTTGAGAGTCTCGTGAGGCTCGATTCGCAATGTTCTAGGAAACTTCTCCTTTTGGCTCCCCACTATGATCTGCGGGTTCTCCTTTTTGGCCGGAAGAACAGCTGGCGGACCAGAGGTCAAGGTGGTCGTCAGCACGGGGGCGGACGCTCTTCTTGTGGACATTATGTAACATTCCTAGGCTTCGCGGACGTTTCCCACCTCTTACCCGACTCCGAAGGGAGTTGGAAAACTTCATTCTGTTATGGAGAGTGGAGGGGATAGCTCGGAATTGATTAATCCCCGGACGCCCAAAGATGGCGTTGTAGTCGAAAGTACGGTCCACAACTACAAATCGGACCAACTGAGTAACTCTTTCCGGAAAAGTACCAAGTGAAACGTGCAACATAACACTTCCCAGGGGTCGAAGAGTTCCCCCTCCAAATCCTAGTATAGAGGTGTGGACCCTCTCATATTGGATTCTCCCCAGGGCCATTTGGTCCAGTGTTCTTTTGGAAATGATATTCGAGGAACTCCCGGTGTCTACCAAAATCTTGTTCACTCGATAAGTTGCGATGGTCAAGGAAACCACTAGCGGAACATCTGGATCATCGATGTCCTCTCCTCCTGCCGTAGGAAGAGGAATCTCACTATCATCAAAAGATATAGCGTTTGTACCCCGAATCGCTGGAGCAGCGTACGCTCTATCATTGTTCCGAAGATTTTGAGCAGTCCGCTCTCTTGCAATCCTACTGTCACCTCCGGATGGTCCGCCTGTAATGGTGTTGATCAATCCGCTGTACGGAGGATTCTCCATATCCATGCCATCGCAGTATCTATACGGATGTCCATCCGTGCGAGGTGGATAGTGAGCCGGCGGAGGTGGCAAAGATAGCGGACGGGGTAGTGGTTCTGTAGCATTATCCTCCCTTCTTCGCTCCGTTCTATCGTGCCTAGAGGGTTCATCCGTATAGATGTGCTCCTTGAGCTTGCCTTCTCGTACCAGGTGTTCAACCTCTGTTTTTAGTTGGATACAGTCATCAGTCTCGTGACCACGGCACTTGTGGAACTTGCAGTACCCCTTTGCATTCCTATTCTTCCTGTTGTTGTGAGAGGGCTTGGGCCATTGAACATCCAGCTTTTTCTCGATGATAGTCGCCAAGATGTCAGATCTTGGTCTGTTGAGACGGGTATAATCCGTGTATCTCCTCGGCGGACTTCTCTCCCTGTGCAAGCCTTTATCTCTGTGATCTTTCTTTGAATCAAACTTCCCCGGGCGTTGCTCTTGCTTCACCGGATCCTTTCCTTTTTTGGAACCAGCTCTTACTGGAACATTCCTCCGGTACTCCTCTCCGTACATCACTTCTTCACAGATGTCATCTAAATGCTTCTCACTCCTCACCTCCTGACTAGATAGTTTTCTGCGGAGCTATGAGTTGAAAGTATTAGCGTACAGGTGACGGATCCGTTTCTTAATACTGTGCGACTCAACTCGAAGAACTTCCGCGTGAAAGCGATCTAAGAAGGTTCTAAGATCCTCTTGCTCCCGCTGTATAACTTCTACCAGGTGATCCACGGTTCGCTTTCTCCTCCTTGTCTTTCCAAATCGCGCCAAGAACTTTGAAGAAAGATCTGCATATGACTTTATCGACTTGTTCGGTAGAGCAGTGTACCAATCCATAGCCGTTCCGAAGAGAGTAGATGAGAACGTGAGAGCTTTTGTATTGTCACTCATTCCCTTGGAATCCATCTTGCTGTTGTATCTTGTCATGTGTCCAATAGGACAAGCATCCCCGTAGTAGTACTCCAAGCTCGGGATTGCTTGATCCGAATTTCGGTTCCTTTCTTTTTCTTTCATGATTTCATCACACAAGGGATTTGGTGCACTAGTGGTTATTTGCTCGTGGTCTTTTACCAGGCGTCCGAGATTCAGAATCTGGGCCTCCAAAGCCTTCTGTTGAGCATAGATTTCGTCGGCAGTCATGATCTCTCCTGTCCTCGGATGCACAACTACATCCGCAGGGAGTTCTTCTATCCGGACCGCTGGAACAGTTTCTGCCACCTGATCTCTGTCTCTAGGAGGCGCTTGTCGCGGAGCTCCTGGGTGCCTATTATCTCCTTCTTGATACTCTCTCCTTCCGTTTGGGCTTCCTTCACCTCGAGCGTGAGAAGCAGATGGCCACCGGTCGAGAAGGTTCCGCAAATCCTCTTGAGGTGGCTGGTTCCCCAACCTCTCTTGGATCGGACGTTGCCTGTTCCTCGATAATGCAGGCTCTGCCTGAGGAGGAGTGACCACTGGCGGAGTGGCGTGTTGAGGAGGAGCATTGTTGGACCCCAGGCACCCTTGAATGATTGTGAGCAACCTATCAAACTGCGTTTCGCTTAGTCCGAGATCACTAGTGCGGACAGTGCGACCATCGAGCATAGTGAACTGTTGGCCTGCTGTAGGGCCTTGAGCTTATGCCGGAGAAGCTCGTACGACCCCTTCATCTGAGGACGGGCTGGCTGTGCGCCCCTCACTCGGATATCTCCTTCCAGTTGCAGCGGCTCTTCATCCCCGGGTGGTCGGACGTCCTCGTGGGCGTGGTGGTGGAGTCCCCACTCCTGCAGCACCAGCCCGCGCTGTTCGTCTTGTTCTTGCCATCAGCTCAATTCAAAACACGAAAACTTCTTGTAAAGTTTCCCACAGACGGCGCCAAAATGTTGAGGGGTAAAACCTCTAACACTAACTAACCAAACTATTACAAGCAACCTAATCTAAGGCCCGCCTCTGACTTGAAGTCCGACGTAGTACCGGTCCGAGCTTGCGTACCTGAAAGGACTAAGTGGGGGGGGGGGGGGGGAGTTAGAATGGGTTACCCGGATTGCATATGTCAATCCAGTAAGAGACTTTACTCAAGAGAGAGTTGGGAGCTCTCAATGTAATAGTTATGAGGGATTATGATAACACTTGGGAATTGACTTAGGGATTCCCACATTGATATTGCTTACCTTAAGGTCTTGGACCTTGTGCTATATTTATAGTTATCATGTACTTATGAAGAGGTTCATAAGATGATGCCAAGTGTATGATTCAGATTTGGACACCAATGCTACCTTTGGCCCATAGCCCAATAGTGAACAGTAGTACAATACCGATTAGTGGGCCTGGGAGGGTAGTTTGGACCTTTTCCCTCCGAGAGTACTGTTCTGCCCGTTGGGTCCGTGTCAGTCCCTCGGACAGATCTGTCTGCTTGGTTGATCTGCCCTTGGGTAACTCTGGATGTCCGAGCCAAGAGTCTCACGGAAGTATCTCAGTGGTTCTGTTATATACGTTTGGTCTTGATGTGATGGTGGCGTCCGAGATTCTCTCGTCCGGTCCGTTTGGCATCTTAGGACTGACTGTTTGTGGCACTTGGAAGGACCATGTGACCTTTTGTCAGGTTCGGAAGTCGTACACCTACCTTGGTCGGACTAAGCTGAGAAGGTGTGTTGACTTGTAATACTAGTTGACCTGGAATCTGGAATGGTTTCCCTTAGGTCGGACCATTTGAAGGTCGGACTAGTACTGAATTGGCTATTATAGC
Source organism: Plantago major (assembly GCA_026545765.1). Lineage (NCBI taxonomy): Eukaryota > Viridiplantae > Streptophyta > Magnoliopsida > Lamiales > Plantaginaceae > Plantago > Plantago major. The sequence continues at coordinate 15,080,118 of CM048841.1, read as the reverse complement.
CTTGATGCGCTCTAGGACACGCTGTATGGCGCCCTTAACAGATTGGACACATGTCCGTAACAACAATATATATATATACACACACACACACACATACATACATACATATACATACATATGTTTCTATATATACATACATACATACATACATACATGTATGTATGTATGTATGTATGCATGCATGCATGCATGCATGCATGCATGTATGTATGTATGATAAAAGTGATGATGAAAATGAAAGGAGATATATACTACGTATGTAAAAAGCTGACGTGACAAATTCTAGCAAAAAAAAATTCATTTATAATTCACATATTTTTGAATTTTGAATTTTTCTTTCTCCTCATTTTTCCAGTACTCAATAACAAAATATCTCATATATTCATGGCAATTATCCTATTTATATGGTATATTCAACAAAACTAATACGTAGTACAAGGTTTCTAATGTTTCTAATCATCCCATTAAATCGGATCAAGTGTAACAAAATGATTATACGGTTGCTAATTGTCCTATAAATCGAATCAAAACTTATCTACATATTTGACGATGTATCCACTAAGTTAGGCTATAAATATAGAATGACTTTTCATAGTAAGAATAATTAAAAAATAAAAATAGGTGGAGAGTTGATAGTTTGGTGCGGAGAGAACAGGATTGTACATCCATCAAGGTTATTTGTTTTCTATTTATTTTTCCAGCATAAAGATTTTGTTCATTCATAGTGCATGATTCTTTGTATTTAAAATCAACACAGCAGTCCCATAACAATTGCTTGGAGGAAGAATATGAATTGAGGCCATCTTAGTGCCAATTACAGTTGTATAAGCGAGCACAACAACATCTTGAGGGTCGTGCAGCGGAGGAGTACACCACCGTAGGATCATGTTCACAAGTGTAATCTTGGTTACTTCAGCGAAGTCGGTATGAGTTATTTTTACAGGCTCTGTAACAAGTTCACTGTCAAATCGTTAAGGTGTTAACATCAACTAGCTCCGATTCTTGATTCCATGGGATGTCAAGGATAAAGCCTCAAAGATCATGTTCCATTGCTTGATATCAACCCGCCATTTGGCTACTTTAAGGCGTTTCGAAAGGCCATTTTTCTGAGAGTAAGACTGTAGTTGTCAAGGCCAAGCATTTGTTGAATATAGTTGAGAAGAAGATTAAGTTAACTGTACTTTGTTTTATTTGTTCTAAATCATTTTTAAGGATTTATAATCAAACTGATTTTGTAGTATGTTTGATGGCATCGATTTTTGTTGAATTTACTGAAGTCATTTTAGATTTCCAAAAGAAAATAAAACGATCTTTGCATTTGGGAGTTACTTCGGGCCGAAAAATGATAGGAGTAGATAGTTTGAGAGATTGTTTACAGGGCGAATGAATACATGTTACTCATTCCATCCCAAAAAATGTCACTTAAGCCGACTTCAATAATAAGTTGTATTTTTAAATTATATATAGGTAAATATTTAATAAAATACTAATATTTAGGAAGTTCATGAAGTGCACATTTACAATATAGTTTTATTAAATATTTTTAATATAATATAAAAGTAATTTATAATTAAAGTAGAATTGAAAAGGTAATAGAAAATATGATATCTAAATATCTAATCTTGGACGAAGGTGTAATGTTTTGGATTGTAATGAATCAGATACCTACAACATACTATTTTGATTAATCTTTTGCCTTTTATGCAATTACATTTATTTGAACGTTGCTTCTGGAATGTGGACTGTGAAATGAGGTGATAATGATTGCCATACTATAACAGAGGCAAATTAATGTATGTGAGAATTGAGAAATGTTGGACAAATTCATTCATTCTGAGTTTGAATAAAACTCCCTTTCTCACCGTAACTTTATAGGCTAGGTTGAGATGTGATTTTAGATAAAAATAAATAAATTATAAAATAGAAAATTTGCCAAAAAGTATAAATGCATCACTTTTAATTATTCGTTGTGTGTAGTTAGTTTTCATTTTCATTATATATGTATGTATGTATGTATGTATGTATGTATAAAAGATTTCACGAGAACTTGGGAGATTTCTAAAAGAGTAAACAACACTTTATGTGTAAAATACTTAAGAAGGGAAAAAGTCCAACTTTGTAACTAAATTTAAATGGTAAAATAATTTTAATAATTTGATAATTGAAAACTTTGAACTATTAGTTCAACGAGCATACTCAACTTTAACAATTCAAATTTAGTTCCTAACTGAGAACTCAATTTGAAGGGTAAACCCACTGACACTACGACTAAGGATACAATACAAAACAATAAAAGTTCAAAACGTGGATGTAGAATTATTGATCAAAATACCTCCCGGTAGTAAAGGTGATTGATGGTCAGATCTTAAATATAAAATTCCGTCAGTGGGTGACAAGAGAAGCGACTCATTACGGAATTATGAGAAGATGCAATAAAGATGAATTGAGTGAAGCATTGCAAAAAAAAAAAAAAAAAGGAAAATAAATCCAATTTTTGTAAAAAAGATTTTTTTTTTTGTATTTTATTATATCTTCATGAATTCTATGATCACTAGAAATGCGAACATGCTACGCGTGTTATTGCGATCCCAATTATGAAAAAAGTATACAAATAATATCGATGTTTCAAATAATCGATGCTTTTTTTTAGTTGAATTAGGGTCCAGGTTAGTGAAATTTAATTTGTTTTAATTTAATTGAAGAAGATGGATTAAAACAATAATGACTAATTGATTTTGTTAGTGTAAAATTAGGGCTTGAAATTATAATCTAAAATTGCTACAATTTAAATAATAATAATAAATTGATTTTGTTAGGGTAGAATTAGGGCTTGAAATTATATTAGAGTGGACATATTTACTTTCTGTAATTAAAGTCTAATATATATATATATATATATATATATATATATATATATATATATATATATTATAAATGAATCCAATTTAACATAAATTAAGTACTTAATTGTACAACTTCGATTGTTGTCGACTTATATACATACTGTAATATATAAACTATTTTTTTTCTACCAAAAATCAGCAAAATTATTTCACAACAGTTTAGAACAAATATGGTATTCTATGTGAATTTTCACATACAGTTTAATCAATGAGAATATTCAACAAGAATTCAAAAACTTTCAAATCATACGCATAACAAATTAGTTTTGATTGTTCAACAATAATATTCATAAATGAATTTAAAGGAGCTAATGCATTAGTTAGGCTATGTTCTCTTCATATGAAAACTCATTAATTTCAGTTCAGTTCAAATCCATTCAGTTTAGTTCAGATCCATTCAGTCCAGTTCAGTTTTGCTTAGTTATTTTTTATACTACAGTTCATGTCCATTCAGTTCAGCTCATATCAGTTTAGTTCAGTGCAGACGAAGAGCACAAAGCCTTATTTACGTTACATCGAGCGAGATTGCATCACTCCTACTTTCTAGGTCTAGAGCGAAAAATATCAAATTGGGGATACCAATTAAGGTTCACAAAGTCTTAGCCTGCAGTCTGATCAAAAATGATTTTGGTGGGACCAGACTACTCATATATGCATCGTTCCAATGAGCCTTACGACGGGTCAGTCGTTTGTTGTCTTTGTTGGAAACTTGACACATATTTTACATGTCTTTCTCTGGGTAAAACCAATTATTAATATTTTTATGTCTATAAGTGTAAACATATCATGGTCCCATCAACATTGAATATCGCAACAACCACCGTTCAACCACATAGTACTTGAGTACTCTAAATGAATCAATCAAAATTGAGGTTAATATATATATATATATATATATATATATATATATATATATATATATATATATATATATATATATATATATACACAAAACATTAATGAGATTGTGAGGCATGTCGATTGGCGATATTAATATGCATGCTAATCAGTTCAAATGATATTTGAATTCCCTATACATTTAAATAAAATATAGTCCAACAATAAAATTTAATTCTAGAAAATTCGAGAAAATTTTATTTCAAACTTTCTTGGCAAAGAGCAACACAAAAAAAAAAAAAAAAAAAAAAAAGATAAAACAAACCTTGAGATACTAATTATTGGTAACATCCTCAAAACTATACAACATTTTAAAATACATCATTTATCTTAGTCTCAATTATGTAACACATTAATCTCATGTAAAGCAGCCTACAAGACGTGGGAGATCCTACATATGCATGCAGTGACATAATGCGAAGAAACCCGCGATATGTATTTACTAAACTTTATATTCTAACTTAGTCATCATTATATTATCTTCAATTGCGCGCATTATGTTATTTAGTGTTATTTGTCAACAAGATTTACAATCAAATTAGGTTTGAACTCAATAAGGAACAAGTGCGAAATTTCCTATATTCTTGAGATCTTAAGAGTTTCTTACTCGAAACGGTTTTATTCTCACTCAGTTTAAAGGTATGCCAAAATCGAATAAAGTCATAATAGAGGATGGTCAGAATAATCTCAATATTGGAGAATTATGTTAGGATGTCGCTGCAATGGTCAGAATAATCTCAATAATCGGTAGTCGTATTTCATAGAAATATTAGAAAAATATTGTCGGTCATTCCAAAACGTAGTAGGCAAGATATAATGCATGCATCTCTTGCTCATCTAGAAATCTATGGAGCTCATGTTGTGTTTTGAAGTTGACCAAGAACATGCACCTATAATTTGATAATTTTGTGTTTTGTCATAAATATTAGCATTTATCATTTTTAAGTTTTATAAATTTTCTAACATCCAGGCGGCTCACATGCTGAGGTTCATAGTATAAAGGAATATGTTGATTGATTGAAGCATGTTGGAGAAGGAGAAATTGGTAATACCAATGTCGAGAAATTATTATGTTCTGATGAGATATTGACCATCTCCAAGGAGACAAGTGTTCGAGATGGTCTGATGCTTGCTAAAAATTAGAGTGTACATATGTTTTTACGATTATCGTACTTCTTTTCAAATGCCTAGCTTATTTATTCTAAAAATTCTTGATTTTAGGATTTGCATCTTATTATAAAGTCGGCGAAAAATACTATTATCTACGATAATGGTGTAATTAAATATAACTTTACGCTATTCTTCTCAAGTTGTGTGTTTTTTATTTTTCAAGATAAATTTGATGCTTCTTTTTTACAATGGGCTCTATCAATTGGAGTTGGGGTGGTTGTAAAATATTGCTTCTAACATATTTGACTTGGATGCGGGATCGAAAGAATACAATTTATTTATTTTGTGATTCATAAATTACGGAGGTTAATTCAGCAAAATGCAGAGTCGAAATTTACACTGCGCGGGTTAGTATGGAGTGGTTGCAAAATACCACTCGAGACATATTTGACTTGGGTACGAAATCTCTTTATTTGTGATTCATAACTGGCGGATGTTAATGCCGCAAAATGAGAGTTGAAGTTTACACTGCACGATTGTGATTAGGAAGAATAACCTTGAGTCATGTGTTCCTTTTCTATGAGAACGTATAAGTTATATATTGTTGTCATTGATGAAATGTGCCTAAAGTACATTTCGACTTAGTAAATAAAATTCAGGTGTGTACGTTGATGATGTATACACAAGTTTTACTTACAATTAAATCGGTTATCTCTCTATGAAAGAAAGTCTGCCAGCACTATTTACTATCTAGATTATTCCGCAATAATTTCTTTATATATTAAAAAAACAAGAAAAACATAATTTTTATCATGAATATATTAACAAGAAATAAATTTGAAAAGATTCAATGTGGTTATATCGTGTAGTTTGGAATAATGATTTAGTTTAAGAGGACTATTTGATGATGATTTTGGTAAATATTAAAAAGAAAATAAAAAGTGCCGAGAAATAAAGAAAAAGACACTGTCAGTTTAGATGAGCAAGATTGATATTATTCGATCAGTTTATAAATGATTTATCAACCGTACAATTAGGAACTCCAATTTAAACATTGGTCAAACGAAGTTATAAATTTCGATTGGCACAAGTTTTTTAAAGTGTTTTTTACAAGCAAACGTTTATGACCTGAAAAAGTAAATTTTGATACTACTAAATATAATAACAATAACTATCCGTTTACATTATTAAACCAATATATATGGACTACAAATAATTATTTCTCTCCACATGAATGCCTGATATTAATAAAGAGGTGTGTTGCAAAAAAAAAAAAAAAAAATCTATATAATGTGTGATTTTTTTGTAAAATAATAATTTTGTGTGTGTGGTTGGGGGCCACATACCAGTGTTGGGAACCAACCCTGTTAATTGTGCTATACAGTTTTTTATTTTATTTTGGTTCGAATTTGGGGATACAGTTTTCTTAAAGCATTTATCAATTAGTACTAATTAATGGGTAGATGACCGATATAAAATATATGTTATCACTCTGTTACATTATGAATGGGTTCGGGTTGGATCCTATCTCTTCGGAAGCATCTCCGTCATGATGAGTCGTATTTTACATTTTCTAAAGTTACCATAAAGAAAAGAATCAGTGATATATATAGTATTGGATGAAGAGGGACTAACCACTGACTGCACGACCAACATTGTTTAAAAGAATGTTTGACTATCTTATTTCATCGATTAGTTAATTTATTTGTCCTTCCCTATTTATTTATTATTAAAAGTAAATCATACCGTGACATCGCCACGGGTTAGTACTAGTTATTACGTAAAACTAGTTAATTTTACAAAATACTTGACCATAATAATTATGTTCAAATTTAAGCTTTCCGTTTGAAAACCTAAAAATACCAATAATCTAAAATGAGGGTACTCCATCAACACCAAAATTTAGTTTAGCTCAACTTGATTGTACATGAATTTAGAACCTCTAAAGTTATGATATCTCAACCTAGGCAATTGAGTTATGCTATCGTACATGTCGAAGAATTATGGACATTAAGAAAATTAAAAGAAACAAAACTTATTCATGACTTGAAAATTAATAAGCTTTTCCCGAAGGAGAAAATATGAGGAGAGCAACCTCAGCATCACAGAGTAGAGATAGTTCATCGGCTTTCTTTAACAAACCATTTCTTCTCTTGGAAAATGTCACTTGCCTATTTGTTGGATTCTCAATTCTCTTCAACTCTATTTTTCTCTTCCCATCTTGAAAATTAAAGCCACTCAAGTTATGTGCACTCTAATATATAGGTACATGTTATGTGTATTCTCTATCTCCGTTTGGTTCAACTCCCACTTAATTAGTACCCGTTAAATTTTAGCCACTCAAAACCTAGAACGTGGTTATAATATAGTCGGCTAACTTATTACCGATTTTTATTGCTCTGTTTGTTTCGAGTCCATATTTTGTCCAAAATCGTGATTGACACGTAATTATCGCCACTTTCACCTTGCCTAACAAATTAATTTTCCTTATTTTACCCCTTTCGTATACGGACTTGTCACTGTTACATACTAGGTCGTATATTTGTTGATTCTAGAATACGAAATTAGTGTGACATTTATAAATTGCCACTACAAAGTTCACAATAGTATACTAATTCTCTTGATAATTGCCACTACAAAGATGACGACTTAATTTCACTAGTTGTTTTTGAGGAAGTGACGAGCTTCGTAGTACTTTGGTCCATACCAACAAAAGTCTCCGCCGTTGACACACATTCCACTATCCAACTACACTAATATTGGTTTAAGTACATCTTAATTTTCTCCCATTAATCTTGATTTTATAGTAATATCTTTCTCGTAATGTCGGATATTTGTTTTGTCTGATTTGTGAGTATGCTTATGCATTTCTTATCAAGTATGTTTACAATTCAATTTAACTTGAGCATAAATGGTTAAAAGTCTCCAAATAAAAAATTGAATAATTAACCACATGTCTTTCCATAGAATACCAAATATATACAAGTATGATTTCTAGGAGTCATCTCATATTAGTATCTTCAATCACTAAAGCCTTTCAGCAGATTTACTCTCATGAAAAGTTTCTCATAAATATATAATAAACTAGATTTGTTACACCGCGCGCGATTATGTCAATGCTAATTCTAAGAAAAAAATAGAATTAAGTGTTGTTGAAAATGGTACAGTACCATAAAATTGAAGGAAAAACAAATTGTATCAAGAGTAGAGAATAAAGTAACGGCGGGTTGCACCAATTATCATGGTGTTCTACTTCTACATATCTTCTTTGACAGAGTAGTAAACTTGATGGAAAGACTTCATAGTTGTACCTACAAGTTTTTCATAATATGCATAAGTATAAATATAAGCTGCACTTACAATTCCATCGTGGAAAAAAAATGGCTGGGAGCCTCTTCTAGTCTATATAACTAATGGATACTCTTCTTCCACTATACAAATTACAAGCAAGTGTATTTAAAAGGCATGAGATGTAGATATGCTACTCCTGGTTTTGACACCCAGACATTGCTCATACAGTAATATGAAGATCTCAGGTTAGTCTGATGCTTCCGGACATCAATCTAACAAACATTAACCCTTTCCGCGAACCTCAGTGAACATAGTGATTCAACAGCAGGCAAGTGATCAGGTGCAATGTTTACATGCATCAAAGTTTTCGAATCTCCGCCTAAGCAACCAAGCAAGTCTGTCAAAGAAGAAGAGTTTGCAGATGTTAAAAACAAATGGTTTTCATGGTGAACACAATCTTACAGATAGCTTGACAATTGCAGTTCAAAATAATCTGGAGAAGATACATCTACTTGGAGTTTCATAATGCAACGTGGCCTTCCTTCTTTTCCAGTGCAAATATCAGATTACTAAGTGATGAGAATTAAAATCATTCCAGCAGATCAAACAAATAGAGCCCTGTAAGTTGTAGTTATGAAATTCAAAGAAGTTAAATTGAGGTTGCTTTCTTAAATGACGAACTTCCATTAAACAAAACTCAAAATGGAAAAACCACGATACAAGATGCTACTCTGAATCCATACAGCAAAAAAGAAATATGTTCTCATGCTAAAAACAATAAAAAATCCATAAAGAGCAGCCTCATTCCTCAATGAGTGATTGCTTTTCCTGAACTTATTTTATCATATTATTCACATTGGTCAATCCAGAAGGTAAAAGGAGATGGCTATCAGAATTTTGCGTACCATTTGACACCAAACACTAATTTGCATCCTCTATAAGAAAAACCTCTAATAGTCGGCATGAAAGTCACAGAGGGATGGAGCCAGAAACATATATCATGATTCATGAAAGTTCAATGGACATAAATTTGCGTACCTTTATAGTTTCGGAGCAGAACTAGTCATGCTACTTCTATTATTGCTTAGGCAAGTCATCCTTTTGTCAAGATATAGCAATACAATATCCTTTTCACCTTAAAAAATAACCAAGTTAGACAACGTAGAATGCAAACATATATAAGTTACAAGAAAAGATATAAATTAAGAATGCAAGAGAAGGAACACATAACAACTTACTCTGCAGTGGAAATAGACCGTTCCCGTGAAGAGCATTATCTTGAGTCTCCAATCCATGCCATTTTATTTTGATTTCTGCTGTTTCTACGACTTCGGGCAAAAGCAAACGACTCAGTGTCACCCAACATATGCAGCTCTTCCTTCTCTTTTTCAGCTAAACTCTTGGCCTGGAGGCTAACACTGCTTGAAGAACTAGGATGCAGAATTTGATCCCTGAAGCTGACATTATTGCCTGGCAAAGAGTGAAAGAATATAGGTCCCCTCATTAGCACACTAGTACATATATATATACAAGAGAGTTTGAGTTTAACTAATTCTAATCTAACTAAACTAGGAATCTAATCTAACTAAACTAGGATTATACAACAATGGTAGAAATATGAAATACTTAGGAGACTAATGTATTTCATATTCTAACACTCCCCCACAGTTGAAACTGGAGGTTCACGAACATTGAGACTGGATCGAAAATCGTCAAATAGTACAAGGGGCAGTCCCTTAGTAAAGATATCTGCCACTTGGTATCTTGAAAGCACATGACGAACTCGAACCTCACCACGCGCTACTTTCTCTCGAACAAAATGGATATCCATTTCAATATGCTTCGTGCGCTGGTGTTGAACAGGATTCCCAGAAAGATAGATAGCACTCACATTGTCGCAATATACCAATGTAGCCTTACTGATAGGATAAAGTAACTCCAGAAGAAGATTCCGAAGCCAACACGACTCAGACACCACATTAGCCACGCCTCTATATTCGGCTTCTGCACTCGAGCGGGATAAAGTTGGTTGTCGTTTCAAAGACCACGAGATGAGATTGTCACCCAGAAATACACAGTACCCGGATGTGAACGGCGTGTATCAGGACATCCTCCACAATCAACATCAGTATAAGCACCGAGGTCAGTAAGAGAAGAAGAAGATAAGTAAAGACCCAGACGAAGTGTACCCTGGAGATATCGGATAATACGCTTCAAAGCACTCATATGTTCCTCACGCGGATCATGCATATGTAAGCAAATCTGTTGGACAGCATAAGAGAGATCAGGCCGTGTAAACGTAAGATACTGTAGTGCTCCAGCAAGACTCCGATATAGAGTAGGATCACTAAATGCCACCCCTGCAGTTGCGCCAACCTTCGGCTTGGTGTCAACCGGCGTGTGACATGGCTTGCAGGAGCTTATACCTGCTCGGTCGATGATCTGTGTGGCATACTTCTGCTGAGATAAAAATAAGCCATCCTTATGACGAGTCACACATATGCCGAGAAAGTCATTCAAGAAACCCAAGTCTTTCATTGCAAACTCAGAGCTGAGGTGTGTCATGATGGATAACCGTAACGCTTCAGATGATGCTGTCAAGATAATATCATCGACATAGAGAAGCAAATATGCTGTATTGGAACCACGGGTGTAGATAAATAAAGAAGTATCAGAACTGCTATTAGAGAAGCCAATAGATGAGACAAAATCAGCAAACCGTTTATACCACGCCCGAGGAGCCTGTTTAAGTCCATACAATGATTTTCGCAATAAACAGACATAATCCGGATGTTGCTTGTCTCGAAATCCCAACGGTTGGTGCATGTAAACAGTCTCTTGCAGGTTGCCATGTAAAAAGGCATTGCTGACATCGAGCTGATGAATCGACCACTTGCGTGATAAAGAAATACTGAGAACCATGCGAATAGTGGCCGGTTTCACAACTGGGCTAAAGGTCTCACCACAATCAATACCAACACGCTGTGTCTTACCATCACCTACAAGACGGGCCTTATGCCTCTCAAAGGAACCATCAGATTTAACTTTATGAGTAAAAATCCACATAGAACGAATGATATTAACATTTGAAGGACGCGGAACCAAATCCCATGTCTTATTTTTAATAAGAGCATTATATTCATCGGTCATAGCTAATTTCCAATTTGTGTCACGAAGGGCTGCCAAAGGGTTACGGGGAAGAGGTGATCTCGTAACAATAGTGGTATGAGCCTGAGAAGGATCGAAGATAGTATTAGGCTTAAGAATACCATGTTGGCTGCGTGTGACGGGTCGAGTCAGTGGATAGATAGTGTACCGAGAAGAATGCATAGGTGGAGATTGGTGTGAAACTGGTCCAGAATGGTTTGGAGATGGACTGAACTCCGGAAAGTGTATGGGTTGGTCTATGCGAAAACTAACAGCCCGTTGTTGGGCCATTGGTGTGGACTGACGAGCTGGAGATAGAGATTGGGCCAGACCACTACCCTGTTGGGCCGTAGGAGAAGAGGAACACGACTGGGCCGTAGAAGGCTGTTGCTGGGTCGGCGAAGGAGAAGTGTGTTGGGCCAGCGAGGAAGGATTGGGATGGGCCAGCGAAGTAGAATGCTGGGCATATGGAAGTGTATTGGGTTGGGCAGAGAATTGGTGTAAAATATGTGGAGAAACACCATCACCCAAAAAATCATAGGCCCGGGAAGAAGAATTACTACCCTTTGCAAAAGGAAAAAAAAGTTTCATCAAATTGCACATGACGGCAAAGAATGATTTTACGAATGGTTAAATCATAACATTTATATCCTCTATGATTGTCGGGATAACCCAAGAAAATGCAAGGAGTAGACCGAGCTTGCAATTTTTGAATAGTGGTAGAGGGAAAAAGAGGAAAGCAAAGGCACCCAAAAACCCGGAGATGAGAGTAAGATGGAATATGATGATAAAGGACCTGAAGAGGTGATTTATCGGCAAGCAATTTACTCGGAGTAATATTTAGGAGATGGGTGGTCATTTGAAGTGCATGGTGCCAAAAAGAAGGTGGCAATGATGCATGTATGAGAAGTGTACGCATGATATTATTAATGGATCTGATTTTTCTCTCGGCCTTTCCGTTTTGAGAAGATGTATGAGGTCATGAAAAACGAAAAGAAATGCCATGAGAATCACAAAATTGCCAAAAAGAATGATTATCAAATTCTCCCCCATTATCACATTGTATGGTTTTGACATTTCGTTCAAACTGGTTTTTGATGTTAGCATGGAATTTCGAAAAGACAGAGAAAACTTGGGATTTATGAGCAATGGGAAATATCCACAAGAAATTCGAAAAATCATCCAAAAACAGCACATAATAGCGATGACCAGAAGAACTCAAAGTAGGAGAAGTCCAAAGATCACTATGAATAATATCGAAAGGCATACAAGTAGTAGAAGTGGATGAAAGAAAAGGCAATTTGATATGTTTTCCAAGAACACAAGATTGACAAGTAGTAGACTTAGATGAATTGTTACAAGCAATCAATTTATTTTGCCTAAGAATGTTCAAAACAACATCTCCTGGGTGTCCTAAGCGATCATGCCAAAGAGTTGAAGCAAGCAAAGCACTAGGTGGATTGGTCAAAGTTGGACATGAAGGAGTAATGGGGTAGAGTGGGCTGTTACTATCACATCTCATGAGACGGGTCCCCGTCTGTAAATCATGCACAGAAAAGCCAAAAGGATCAAACACTACCGACACACGATTATTAGTTGTAAATTTACGAACTGATACTAGATTCTTAATAATATTTGGGGTGTGAAGAACATGTTTGAGAGATAAAGGGGGATGAGGAGAAGGTAAGGATGCATGACCGTAACCACGAATCGGAATAGATTGACCACTACCAACAGTAACACCATTATTATTGCTCATATTAAAATAAGACGTGAGATTACCTGGAGTGGATGTCATATGCGAAGTAGCTCCGGTGTCCATATACCAGTTAGGACCTGGTTGCGAAAGAGACAAAGTGTGCATAGCCGAAGCAATATCCGTAGCATATTGAGAAGTCATCGCTTGTTATTCTTGGTTGTCAATTGGGCCCATGATTCTGGGCTGACGCGGCCCTCTTGGCCGATTCCAGGACTGGGTCGGATATGGGCATGGTGGAGACGCCCATGGTGGTTGCATCCAAGTCCACCAAGGAGGCATGGCCCAAGATTGGGGCCCACCTGAAAAGTTGATGCCGCTTTGATTACCGGATCGGTTCGCACCCCGACTCGCACTGTTGGACCCACCGGACTGTTGTCTAGGGCCGCCCTTCTTTTTGTTGTTTCGCTGCTTCGATTGCTTACCACGACCTGGATTTTGCGGACGAGAATCATGTGTCTCATCCGAATCACACATAGCAACCATCATTGCATCATCATTCCCAGCCGCAGCTTCCTTCATGCTAGTTTCTTCCAAAGCTAACATGGACCGAACTTCATAAAAGGTAGGTAATACCTTCATGTGTCGAATCATAGAAGCAACACCTTTGTAAGCTGGTGTAAGACCACCTACCATACGACGAACAAGTCGATTATTGGTAACCGGCGCCCTAACGTTCTTGAGTTGGTCAGATAAAGTCTTGAGATGTTGACAATAAGTAGAAACTGAAGAAAAATCCCGCAAATAAGAGTTGTTGAACTCGTGTTCGAGAGCAACTGCACGGGAATTCTCATTGTCTTGAAACAAACCACGAAGGCGATTCAATAAAGTCATAGCGGAAACATCCGCTTCAATAACGGTGTTCAATAGATCGGTTGATATAGTGGAATAAATCCACTGCACCACAGCAGCATCCAATGTGTCCCATAATTCCTTTGCATCATCCTCGAGCGGTATCGGTTCAATAATTTTCCCATCCTTATCCTTAGACTGCTTTGTTGGGATAATATGATGAAGAACCTTGTGAGAACGACAATGGACCTTGAATAATTCCGCCCAATTAGCATACTGGATGTTTTCCATCTCAAGAGTGATGGGAACATGCGACTTGATGTTTGAAACAACAAGCGCAGAGTGAAAAGAGGAAGAACTTTTGTTGTCGCCCATGATGACGGAGCCTTTGGAATATATGTCCTTAAACAACTGCTTGTTTTCCTTAGTCCAAGGATAGAGAGACGTAGGCTGAAAAGCGGAATTATAAGAGCACTATTAGAAATTATAAACAAAATAGAAGGCCTTCTTATAAAAATGGTACTTAAGAGAGGACTCAAATAATGTCTATAAAGGGCAAAAGGGGAAGTCAAGCCCTGGCCAAAGGAAAGGAAAGGAAAGGGAAGGGATAATTTGCCCCTTATCCTCCGGGAAGTCAGAAGATAACAGCTTAAGAGCTGAAGGTTTTAACAAGTAGACAACAACATAAGATAGAATCAGGTGAGAGAATTGATGAAATGTACAAAGCTAAAAACGTAGTTAAGGGTAGGCAACAAACTCTTATTTTTTCTACCTAGAAAACATATAGCAGCAGCAACATAGATTGAACCAATTATCGAAGCAAATAAAAAATGAGCAATTATAATATAATAAAATAATAGATTGTTGTACGTCGAGGATAGAGCATAAAGGTTACAAATTTACTTAAGGAAACCATCTAATTTTACAAATATTTGATTTTATGAAAACCTATTATTATAAAGTCTATAACATTTTCGAAACATAAATGAACTAGAAAATTCCACACACGAGTAGCTAGTAAATTATTAATTAATATGGATGATAAGTTGTTTTTGTGGAAATCTTTGTTCTTTGATAAATAAAGTAGCCATCATTAATGCGAACAAGGCTATTGCTTTCTTCAACCCTAATTACCGAATCCCGCTTAAAGTTTGGTAAGTAAAAATTGGTAAGGAAAGTCCTTTATTTTCAAATTTCGGTAAACAACAAGCGCAGAGTGAAAAGAGGAAGAACTTTTGTTGTCGCCCATGATGACGGAATAGAAAAGAGAAATCGATTATATATAATCGAATTAAGAGGAAGAAGAAGATCGACAAGGCGTGAGGCCGAATCGACTGGCAAGCAAGCAGGAGAAAAGGAAGCAAGCAGGAGAAAAAGGAGAGAAAAAGGAGGAAGCAGCCGGCAAGCAGGAGAAAAAGAAAGGAAGCAAGCAAGAGAAAAATAAGCAAGCAGCCGGCAAGCAAAAGAAGCAAGCAGAAGAAAGAAGAAGAGAAAGACGGAAAATAATATGGCAGCGGAAGATGTTGATGTTTCAGAGAGCCCAACTTGATACCATGAAAGAATATAATTCCGTAGGTCCTCTCATTAGCACAATAGTACATATATATATACAAGAGAGTTTGAGTTTAACTAATTCTAATCTAACTAAACTAGGAATCTAATCTAACTAAACTAGGATTATACAACAATGGTAGAAATATGAAATACTTAGGAGACTAATGTATTTCATATTCTAGCAAAGAGGTGCTCAAGTATTATGATGCATCAAGTGGTTTATTTAATGCAATGATTATGAGTGTGTTTGTTCAGGGTAAGAATCTTCAGGCAACCTAATCCACCTTTAAGCCATTCACCTAATCCACCAAGTTCTTTCTTCTCCACATATGGCTTCATATGACAAAATATGATAACTGAACTCATCATTGACCAACAAATGTGGCAGATTATAGCTTTATGCATATACAGTACATGAATTGCACAAACATACACATAAACAAGTAACAAGTTCTGCAAAACCTGATAGCCTGATAATAGATTGAAAAGAACAAGATAAAACTTGAAAGTAGCTAAGACTGGAACATGTGTGATTTCATATTAATCCATACTATAAAACTTTGCTATGTAATGGAGCAAGGTCATTAAGCAAGAATGAATAATTTACAACAAATGTCTACTTCCAATACCCTATCTGCCAAGGAATGATCAACACTTACCAATACCTTATTCCAACACCTCCAGGATGACAATGCCAAACATTCGAAAGAATATAAAGAAGAAAAAAATGTATCCTCTTAGAGGCCTAGTATTTGCAAGAGGTTAAAAAAATGTACCTGCCTAGTAAAGTGAATATGACCCTCAAGTTACATGCTTCTCATCCATTGCTTCAGAAACCCGACAAAATCAATTCGATGGAGGCTTTGCCTTGCGTATGTGGCCCATACTATTCAGAAGATCTTTTCTAGCGCACACGGGGAACATATTGATGTCAGTTAGCTAGTCCCTTGAGCCTCCACGGAACATATGGAAAACTCAGCTGATCACGTGAATTGAATCGAACCACCTCATTATCTTCTCCATCATCTTCTCTTCAGCCAGCAAAATAACGATGGTGGCTTTTTTTCTTTAGCCAGTTACCACGTGTTCTGTTTCCATTGGCCTCTTGGTTTGGGCTGGGTTTTTCCATACCTGCTTATGGACACTTAAAATTGATTTTTTTTTTTTTTTAACAAACGGATCCATATGTGTCAAATAGTGCTTTAATACCATTTTGTTCAAATCTGAACCAAACGGAGTAACTATATATGTGTGTATCAGTCACGTACATTAGCAGCAGTTGTAATATAGAATAACTTCTTCCATCTATCAATTCTTTTTATCCTCTTCTCCTATCTTGTTTTCCTTATCCCTCCTCCCCCCATAACTTGTCAGGACAAGAAGTATCTAAGAGCTAGTAAGATAGAAAGGGAGAAAAGGGAAATCAAAGAAAAACTGCCCTTAGATGAGAAGATTCAATCAAAGTCTATATTTGAAGATAGACAAAACCATGAATTTGGTTATTCTAGGTATGAACTATGATGCCAAGTTATTGACAATCACCTAATTGAACAGATTAGCCATTGGTACATAAGTATATATTTAGAGTAACAGTTTGTTTGGTATGGATTTGGCCCGTTCTAAAAAATGTGCCGTTATCACTATTTTATTTCCAAAAGCTGGGTTTTAATTTTGGGCCAGAAGAAGACTTTTGTGTATTTGGTTCATTTGGCTTCCATTTGGCCGATTATTTGTCTGTTTGGTTCATTTAGCTTCCATTGGGCCGTTTTGTGTATTAAACCTAGACGAGGGCAATTTAGACATTTACCAAAACGAACTACCTCGAACTAGGACGAACTGAAAACGGCTTATCCTACGTGGACTAAAGCCCAGTCCATCGTTTAACCCAAAACCAACAAAAGATTGGTCCATAAAAAGGGCCATTTCGTCCACCTCACCTTCAACAACCAATCAAATCGCTGGCCAGTTTATTATGGCCGGTCAGTTGGGCCACCATGGCCCAAGACTAAAACGAACCAAACAAAAAATGGGCCAAAAATGCCCACCAAAAGCCTGGTTTTGGTCATACCAAACGAACTGTAACATCGTAATCCATGCCGAATGCAATCTATCACTTTTAGAGACTGTAAGATTGAAAGTAAGATAAATAATGAATAAAATATGATAGATATTATTCATTTAATAAGTTGAGATCGGATGGAGTAAACGAGAAAAATAAATGAAAAGTTAAGATTGAGATGAATGGAGTTTATGAAAGTACATTTTGTTGCCCTTTTCAATATAATTTTTAAAATCTATTTACAATGTTTACGGAGTATTGTTCCTCGGCGCTGAGGACATCCAATTGCTTCGATTTGCATTATCCGGAGAATGCCTTATGTATATATAAAAAAGATGGCCAATCAAACTCATTTTCTTTCTCGATTCAATAGAAGCTCAAAGAGGTGAATAGGGTCCCAAAAATCACGAGAGATGATATTCTATTGGAAAAGTTTTAAACTTAACAATTTAAAGTAATCAACTCGTTAGCTTACATGACTCATTCATGATCAATTTAATTTGTAATTCGTCTCTAGTCTAGTTTCAGCTCTTTTACAACGTTTACCGTTTAATTTTGTGTGAATTTTAAGGAAATATAATAAAATAGTAAATAGATGGTAAATGTACGAGAGTGAATAAATAAGGTTTGAAAAAGAGTGAAAAAAAATTAATATTGAAGATAATGAATTTCCAAAAAAAGGAAACACTAAACTTCTAAAAAGAACTACAATATGATAAATATTAAACCTTTAAAATAATGGTGGGAGCATTTGTTAAGACCATCTACAATTGGTGTGATGGCGTGACGGCCCTCACACCCCATCACACTCACACTGGGGTGATCAGCATTTTTTGCACTTTTCGATTTTCTTTTCATTATCTTTTTCCTCTTCTTTTTTGTAATGATAAATTATATAAAACCTATTCGTAAAATTTGATGTAATATAACATAACGACTTTTAAAATTTAAATATTTACACAATAAAATGTACACTTGAAATAAATAAAAAAGATACATATTCTGAAAATAATATTCACAAAGATAGTATTTTTTTTCCATATCAATTATTGTAACTTTTCGATCTTTATATGGTTTTTATTATAATTAAACAACATTTAAAAGAAATGGAAAAAATATCTTAACAATTAAAAGAAATGGGAGTATAAAGTATGAAGTTTTAAATGAAAATGGGAAAAAGTAGTACTGTAGTTTTAAAAGAAATGTGAAGGAAAAAATTGAATATGATATAGTTTGATTGTTGTAGATCAAGAGTTTGGTTGAATTCGATGTAAGTTGAACATACGTTGAGACCGACTCCACTTGCAAGTGAGCCAGTGGAGTGAAACGCCCACTGGGGCGTTCCAACATTTGGAACTCGTCCCAGCAACAATTTACTTTTTTTTTAATAATTTTTAAATTTTTTCCTTTTTCCTTTTCGTTGTCTTCTCTCTAAAATTTTTAAAATTTTAAATTGTTTCCTTTTTCCTTCTTTTGCTCCGTATCTTTCATGTTCTCTCTTCTTACTTATATTCCCTTTTCTTAATTTTCTCTTTTATATCTTTTTATGGTTTACTTAGTACTAACCCGTGGCTATGCCACAGTATAGTTCACTTTTAATAATAAATAGAAAGGGGGTTAATCGAGAAAATAAGGTAGTTAAATTTATGTGAATAACGTTGATTGTGGTGTCGGTCGGTAGTCCTTCTTCATCCAATATTATATCATTGAGTGTTTATTTATGTTAACTATAAAAAATGTAAAAATGGGGTCCTACCGTACCCGACATGTTAATTAGTAACATGTACATGTTTTTTTTTAAAAAAAAATTATCCCTCAAACGGAACCAAAATAAAATACAAAAGTATACAACACAATCAATAGGGTTGTTCCAAACAACCCCGTAGTGGTATGTGGTCACCCCACAACACACACAAAACAAAAAAAAATTATACAAACTTAATTTTACATGCTACGGTTGTTTTTTTCCAACCCACTGGTTCCCAACAACCCTGCGGTGGTATGCGTCACCCCACCAAAGACACACAAATTATTATTCTACAAACATAATTTCACATAGTACGGTTGTCCCCCTCCCCCGGGCCCGTTATGGATGAAGAAAGTAGAGAGAAGATAGAAGAAAGTTTAGAAAGTACCTGCCAGACCCCCCCCCCCCCCCAAACGGGCCCGTCATGGAGATCAAGAAAGTACAGAGAAGATCGAAGGCATTTTCTCGCCTAGAGAGTATAAGCTGATCCCCCTCCCCCGGCTTGTTATGGAGATCAAGAAAGTAGAGATAAGACCGAATTGAGTTTCCCCACCTGGAGAGTATCATATCCCCCCAGGCCCGTTATGGATCAAGAAAGTAGAGCGAAGATCGAAGAGAGTTTCCCCGCCTAGAGAGTATATGCACACTCCCCACCCCAACCGGAGAAAAATGTACTTTTTACTAACTTAATAAAAAAATGCATTGCTCGGGTCTTGTAACAAAGGTATGGAACGGGTTCGAGTATATGACAGACCGAACCTGAGCATCATTATTTCGAACGGGGTTGAATTCGGGTTGGATAGAACCATTCCTTCCAGCCAGAGACCGTAGAGAAGAGAACCCTTATACCTCATCCTACCGATCGAATCTTATACATAAAGAAAAGGAACTTGAAAGTCTGCATGTGTAAAATGTTGTTGATAGACATGTAAAGATCAACACACCACCAGTTAGCTCATGTGTATCTCTTCTATCTCGTGGAACTGAAAAAAAGCACATCTAGTAACAAATATACCAAGATCGTATAATACAAATATACCAAACCAACATTATCATAAGAACACCCAACTGATAATCTATGTGCTAAAATGTTACCCTCACATTTAACTTGGCAAAGCTTAATTCTCCATCAAATACCTGAACTTCTTTGAAAAGTGAAACAAAGGGGCAAAGCTAAAATTTGTCGATTTAAAAAATCTAATCACCAAAGAACAATCCCTTTCAATTACTACATGTTGCCACTCAAAATCTCGAACAAATTTTGTTCTTAATTTGACTGGCCAACCTTCCGCATTTTCAACAACCAAGACATAAAAAAAATTCACCAAGCAATAACATTGCCCTCATGATCCCTAGCAACAACACTAATACGTCCCCATATTCGGACTCTGTTCAACCGTATCAAAATTTTACGTATGATGGCTGGAATTTGAATGAATCAGGTGAATTTAGCCCATCAACTTTATATATTACAGTATATTCAAAGTAGTGTAATAATTCAAAAAGTTTCATTAAGTTTGTGATGCAATTTAAATCCCATCCATTGATCTTACTAATTCAATTTGAATCTGGTACGTACATGTGTCATTGTTTCAGTAGAAGGTGCAGGGTTCGAATCCCATTGGCATAAGTTTCTCCCTTTTATTTATTATTTTTAAATGTTTTCTCTCTTTTTTTTTTCAATCACATATTTATTGGTTTATATAAAAACCATTTAACACACGTAGTGTGTTACGTAAATGCTAGTATTTATATATATATACTCCCTCCGTCCCGGAGAAGCTGTCAACGTTATTGTTCATGCACAAATTTTAAGGAGAGTTATATTATAACGCTATATAGTACATGTGAGGTTTACTTTATGACTTTATTGGTAGTTGGTTTGATTATTTAAGATACTTTTTGACTTTTTTAAGAGTAGTGGAGGATATAAAATAATATAATTGTTCCTAAAATGGCAAAGAAATGAAAGTGGACAACTATACCAGGACGTCCAAAATGGCAAAAGTGGACAGCTTCTATAGGACGGAGGGAGTAAGTGGACAACTATTAGAGTGTGCAATTGAGTATTTAATTTAAGTTAAATTGAATCGATTTGTGATATGCATGTAAATTATACTTTAATTACAAAAAACCAATATGTTTTATTCATTCTAATTCTAAGCCTTAACGCAACTCCAACAAAATCAATTTATCATTGAAAAAACTCAATTTGTCTTCTCTAATTAAATTTCAAGCCCCTAAATCAACCCCAACAGAATCAATTCATCATTAAAAAATCTCAATATGTCATCTCCAATAAATTCAAAACCCTAATTGAACTCCAACAAAATCAATTCATCATTAAAGAAAAAAACAACAACGATAACCAATATTTCTTCTCCATCTTCTTTAATCAAATTGGAACAAATCAATTCACACTATCCAAAATCTTAATTCAATTAAAAAAGACAATTCATTATCAGAAACAATGATTGCACTTACCTTCATATACTTTTATTATTATTTGTAATTAGATGTCACAATTACACGCTCACGTTCCAGTTATATATATAAGAACACTCAACTGATAATCTGAGCGCTAAAACATTAGCCTCACGTTTAATCTGGCAAAACATCATGGAACAAAATTTTGGCCCCCCTATTCGGACTTTGCTCAACCGTAGAATCAAAATTTATAATTGAAAATCTAATTATCTATTAATTTCTTGTTAAATAGATGGGTGGAGTATTAAATATTTAATAAATGCTCTATTTTTTAAAATTCCATTATTTCATTTTATCTTCTTTAATAAATATTTATATTATTTTAGTGAATAAAATGATTTATTTAATTAAAAATAATAATATAGATTGGTGTCTATAGATTCGTCTTGTCACGGTGAATTCAAATATATGTTCACAATATTTTTTGAAATTTTGTAGATAAATTTAATTTATATTAGATTTAATAAAAACTATATATGCAGCTAACATAACAAAAATAAATAGTGGAAGATATACTGGTTGAAAATGAAACTAATTCCACAAAATTTCACGTAGGATTGAATTTATTTAATAAATACTCTATTTTTAAATATTCATTAATTCACTTTATCTTATTTAATAAATTTATATTTTATTTTAATGAATAAAATAATTTATTGAAATAATACTATTCAAGATTGGTGTTTATGGATTCGTCTTGTCACGACGAATTCAAATATATGTTCAAAATATTTTTCGGATTTTTGTAGGTAAAGTTATATGAGATTTAATAAAAACTATATATGTAGACAACATACCAAAAATAACAATGGAATATATACTGGCTAAAATACAAATAATTCCACAAAATTACACGTAGGATTGAATTAATCTAGTAAGTGTTGTTACGGACATGTGTCCAATCTGTTAAGGGCGCCATAGAGCGTGTCCTAGAGCGCATCATGGCTTAAATAGCCAATTCAGTATTGGTCCGACCTCACATGGTCCGTCCTAAGTAAATCAACCAGTACGCTAAAGTCACTACACCCTCACAGCTAGTCCGAGCTAGCTGGGAAAAGGACTTCTAAACTCACCAAGATGAGAGATGCCAAACGGACCGGACAAGAGAATCTCGGACGCCACCATCACATTAAGACCAAACGTATATAACAGAACCACTGAGATACCTCCGTGAGACTCTTGGCTCGGACATCCAGAGTTACCTGGCGGCGATAAACCAAGGCAGATATGTCCGAGGATCGACACGGACCCAACGTAAACAAGATTTCGGAGGGAAAAGGTCCAAACTACCCTCCCAGGCCACTAATCGGTATTGGACTACTGTTCACTATTGGGTCATGGGCCAAAGGTAGCATTGGTGTACAAATCTGAAGCGTACACTTGGCATCATCTTGTGAGCCACCTCATAAGCATATGATAACTATAAATATAACACAAGGTCCAAGACATTAAGGTAAGCAATATCAATGTGGGAATCCCTAAGTCAATTCCCAAGTGTTATCATAATCCCTCATAACTATTACATTGAGAGCTCTCAACTCTCTCTTGAGTAAAGTCTGGCAATCCGGGTAACCCATTCTAACCCCCCCCCCCCCACTTAGTCCTTTCTGGTACGCAAGCTCGGACCGGTACTACGTCGGACTTCAAGTCAGAGGCGGGCCTTAGATTAGGTTGCTTGTACTAGTTTGGTTAGTTAGTGTTCGAGGTTTTACCCCTCCACATTTTGGCGCCGTCTGTGGGAAACTTTACAAGAAGTTTTCGTGTTTTGAATTGAGCTGATGGCAAGAAGAAGACGAACAGTGCGGGCTGGTGCTGCAGGAGTGGGGACTCCACCACCACGCCCACGAGGACGTCCGCCCACCCGGGGACGATGAGCCGCTGCAACTGGAAGGAGATATCCGAGTGAGGCGATACCACCGGCCCTCGGATGAAGAAGTCGTGAAGCTTCCGGTAGAAGCTCAAGGCCCTGCAATAGGCCAACAGTTCACTATGCCCGATGGTCGCACTGTCCGCACTAGTGATCTCGGACTAAGCGAGACTCAGTTTGATAGGTTGCTCACAATCATTCAAGGGTGCCTGGGATCCAACAATGCTCCTCCTCAACACACCACTCCGCCAGTGGTCACTCCTCCTCAGGCAGAGCCTGCATTATCGAGGAACAGGCAACGTCCGATCCAAGAGAGGTTGGGGAACCAGCCACCTCAAGAGGATTTATGAACCTTCTCGGCCGTGAGCCTCGCTTCTCACGCTCGAGGTGAAGGAAGCCCAAACGGAAGGAGAGAGTATCAAGAAGGAGATAATAGGCACCCAGGAGCTCCGCGACAAGCGCCTCCTAGAGACAGAGATCAGGTGGCAGAAACTGTTCCAGCGGTCCGGATAGAAGAACTCCCTGCGGATGTAGCTGTGCATCCGAGGACAGGAGAGATCATGACTGCCGACGAAATCTATTCTCAACAGAAGGCTTTGGAGGCCCAGATTCTGAATCTCGGACGCCTGGTAAAAGACCACGAGCAGATAACCACTAGTGCACCAAATCCCTTATGTGATGAAATCATGAGAGAAAAGGAAAGGAACAGAAACTCGGATCAAGTAATCCCGAGCTTGGAGTACTACTACGGGGATGCTTGTCCTGTTGGACACCTGACAAGGTACAACAACAAGATGGATTCCAAGGGAATGAGCAACAATAGAAAAGCTCTCACATTCTCATCTACTCTCTTCGGAACGGCTATGGATTGGTACACTGCTTTGCCGAACAAGTCGATAAAGTCATATGCAGATCTTTCTTCAAAGTTATTGGCGCGATTTGGAAAGACAAGGAGGAGAAAGCGAACCGTGGAGCACCTGGCAGAAGTTATACAGCGGGAGCAAGAGGATCTTAGAACCTTCTTAGATCGCTTTCACGCGGAAGTTCTTCGAGTTGAGCCGCATAGTATTAAGGAACGGGTCCGTCACCTGTACGCTATACTTTCAACTCAGAGCTCCGCAGAAAACTATCTAGTCAGAAGGTGAGGAGTGAGAATCATTTAGATGACATCTGTGAAGAAGTGATGTACGGAGAGGAGTACCGGAGGAATGTTCCAGTAAGAGCTGGTTCCAAAAAAGGAAAGGATCCGGTGAAGCAAGAGCAACGCCCGGGGAAGTTTGATTCGAAGAAAGATCACAGAGATAAAGGCTTCCACAGGGAGAGAAGTCCGCCAAGGAGATACGCGGATTATACCCGTCTCAACAGACCAAGATCCGACATCTTGGCGACTATCATCGAGAAAAAGCTGGATGTTCAATGGCCCAAGCCCTCTCACAACAACAGGAAGAATAGGAATGCAAATGGGTACTGCAAGTTCCACAAGTGTCGTGGTCACGAGACTGATGTCTGTATCCAACTAAAAACAGAGGTTGAACACCTGGTACGAGAAGGGCAAGCTCAAGGAGCACATCTATACGGATGAACCCTCTAGGCACGATAGAATGGAGCGAAGAAGGGAGGATAATGCTATAGAACCACCACCCCGTCCGCTATCTTTGCCACCTCCGCCGGCTCACTATCCACCTCGCACGGATGGACATCCGTATAGATACTGCGATGGCATGGATATGGAGAATCCTCCGTACAGCGGAGTGATCAAAACCATTGCAGGCGGACCATCCGGAGGTGACAATAGGAACGCAAGAGAGCGGACTGCTCAAAATCTTCGGAACAATGATAGAGCGTCTGACGCTCCAAATGATTCGGGGTACAAACGCTATATCTTTCGATGATAGTGACATTCCTCTTCCTACGGCAGGAGGAGAGGACATTGATGATCCAAATGTTCCGCTAGTGGTTTCCTTGACCATCGCAACTTATCGAGTGAACAAAATTTTGGTAGACACCGGGAGTTCCTCGAATATCATTTCCAAAAGAACACTGGACCAGATGGCCCTGGGGAGAATCCAATATGAGAGGGTCCACACCTCTATACTAGGATTTGGAGTGGGAACTATTCGACCCCTGGGAAGTGTTATGTTGCACGTTTCACTTGGTACTTTTCCGGAAAGAGTTACTCAGTTGGTCCGATTTGTAGTGGTGGACCGTACTTTCGACTACAATGCCATCTTTGGGCATCCGGGGATTAATCAATTCCGAGCTATCCCTCCACTCTCCATAACAGAATGAAGTTTCCAACTCCCTTCGTAGTCGGAGAAGAGGTGGGAAACGTCCGCGAAGCCTGGGAATGTTACATAATGTCCACAAGAAGAGCGTCCGCCCCCGTGCTGTTGACCACCTTGACCTCTGGTCCGCCAGCTGTTCTTCCGGCCAAAAAGGAGAACCCGCAGATCGGAGTGGGGAGCCAAAAGGAGAAGTTTCCTAGAACATTGCGAATCGAGCCTCACGAGACTCTCAAGGAAATTGAGATTGTTGTTGGAAACCCGGATAAGAAAACAAGAATTGGGACCGAGATGACCGCAGAGGTAGAAATGAAGCTCATCGCTTCCGGAAAACAAATGTGTTTGCTCGAGTCTTGATGACTTGAAGGGAATTGATCCGAGGATCACCGCTCACCGTCGAACATGGATCCTCGATCAAGTTTATCCGACAAAACGGAAAGATTGCGGTCCGGTCAAGGATGCCAGCATATCCGATGACGTGGAACGCCTCCAAAAAGCAGGCACATTGAAGAAGCCCGCATTCGACTGGGTGTGCAACGTGGTCTGGTAGAGAAATCACCGAACAAGTGGCGGATGTGCAGTGACTTCACTAGATTGAACAAGTTCTGCCCAAAGGATCCGTACCCTTTGCCGAGAATAGATCAGTAGGTTGACTCCACGTCCGGATGTGCATTGTTGAGTTTCATGGACGCATACCAAGGGTTTTGCCAAATTCGGATGGCCAAAGAAGACATCAAGAAAACAGCTTTCTTTGCTGCCGGGGGGGGGGGGGGGTATACTACTACAAGGTAAAGCCCTTCGGATTGAAAAACGCGGGAGCCACCTACCAGCGTCTTGTGAATCAAATGTTCAAGGAAGAGATTGGGAAAACCATGGAAGTGTACGTGGACGACATGCTCGTCAAGAGCAAAACTGAAGAGCAACATGTGCAACATTTGAACAAGTGCTTCGCTATCCTTAGGAAGTACGGAATGAAATTGAATCCGGAGAAATGTACGTTCGGAGTAAAAGGCAATCCTAGATCTGCCGCAACCAAAAACCCTCAATGAGGTACAAAAACTCATAGGACGTTTGATGTCCTTAAGTCGTTTCATTTCACGATCAGCGGAGAAAAATCTCCCGTTCTTCAAAATCCTCCGGAAAGGGGAGGGCTTTGAGTGGACTGCGGAATGTTCTGAGGCTTTCGAGAAATTGAAAAAAGTACCTCCATTCCCCTCCACTGCTCTCCAAACCCGTCGAGGGAGAACCACTCTACCTCTACCTAGCTATCACGGAAGAGGCAATGAGTTCCGTGTTAGTACGGATTTAGGCTAACGATCACCTTCCAATCTACTATCTTAGCAAAGCTCTTGCTGGGCGGAGACAAGATACGTGAAGATTGAGAAACTTGCATATGCTTTGGTTTACACCGCAAGGCGGTTAAAACCATACTTTAAGTCTCATAAAGTTGTGGTACTAACTGCGGAACCTTTGACACAGGTCCTAGGGAAACCCGATCAGTCTGGACGACTCTCTAAGTGGGCGATCGAGCTGAGCGAATACGACATTTGCTATCAGGCTCCGTCAGCCAAGAAAGCTCAAGTCCTTGCCGATTTCTTAGCGGGATATCCTGAGGCAGATTCAGAGAAAGTCCCTGACAAACATGCATTCGAATGCTTGATCACCAAACAGGTTGTCCGGAAGCCAGTTCCGCCGAAGTTCAACCCAGCAAACCTCGAAGATGCTCAATTCATCAATCAGTCTCTACTTGCATCTTATGAGGAAACTCGGGTCAACCAAATGTTCCTTCTTGACGAAATGGCAATCAGATCCGGTACCAACAACTGCGGACCAGAAAGCGAGGAAACAGAGGAACAAAAGTTGGAACCTCGGGAGCTTACAGGAGATCTCCAAGCCGAAAAATGTCCTTCTGATGTCTGGACATTGGAAGTGGATGGTTCCTCCACTGGAAGAGTCGGAGGGATTGGAATCTTCTTTAAGAGCCCCAATGGCGCGGAACTTGACTACGCGATATCCCTGGAGTTCAAAGTTACCAACAACGAGGCTGAGTATGAAGCATTGATAGTCGGACTGCGACTGGCGAAATCCCTGCAAGTTCGGAAGCTCAAAGCTTTCACGGACTCCCAGCTCGTGGAAGCTCAATTTTCAGGAACTTTTGCCACAAAAGGTCCTTCGATGATCAAGTATCTCGAGCTACTCAAGCAGGAAGCCGGTCATTTTGAGGAGTTTACTCTAGAAAAGTTTGACAGAGCCTGGAATGAAAGAGCGGATGCCCTGGCAAAATACGCGTCCGCAACAGCAGCACTGGACACAAGGAGAGTGATTTTGCTCACTGTTACTGACTCATCCGTCATGAGTCTCAATTCAGCCGTCATGATAACTGACGCAGGCAGAAATTGGATGACTGACATCTGGAACTATCTCAAGGACGGATCTCTGCCAGCTGATCCGAAGGAATCGAGCAGCGTGCAATGTAGGGCAAACAGGTACTTTATACTAGGGGAAGATTTGTACAAGAGATCATTTGCCGGGACCCACTTGCGGTGTTTGAGCCCGCAAGAATCAAAGACAGTGCTGGAGGAAATACATGGCGGAAGCTGCGGAAGTCATTCCGGGGGAAGGACTCTCGCCCAGAAAGTTATACGACAAGGCTATTACTCGCCTAGTATTAATAAAGATTCCGCCGACTACGCTCGGAGGTGCCCTGATTGCCAATACTATGCGAACATTCCACATCGTCCGACGCATCCTATGATTCCGTCAATTATAGCGTGTCCATTTGACCAATGGGGCATTGATATAGTCGGACCGTTCCCGAGAGGCACCCAGCAGCAGAAGTTCCTGATTGTGGTTGTTGAATATTTTACCAAATGGGTAGAAGCAGAAGCTGTCGCAACCATTATAGAGAGTCGAGTGCGGACCTTTATCTGGAAGAATATCATCTGCCGCTTTGGCCTGCCCAGGATTCCCGTCTCGGACAACGGTGCCCAGTTCTCAGGACATAGGCTCAAGGAATGGCTGGCGTCCTTCAAAATCGAGCAACGTTTTACATCTGTTGGATACCCGCAAGCCAATGGACAGGCTGAGTCCACGAACAAAACAATAGTCAAGATCCTCGAGAAGCGGTTAAGAATTTCACAAGAAAGCTGGGCGGACGACCTGGAAGGCGTGCTATGGGCTCATCGAACCACCGCACGGACCGCGACCAACGAAACTCCATTCGCCCTGGTATATGGCTCGGAGGCAGTCATACTGTCCGAGATTGCCGTTGAGACTATGCGGGTCCGAGAGTTCGAAGACACTGCCAATCACAAAGCTCGGATATTCGACCTGGACACGCTTGAACAGAAAAGATCTGAGGCACTGGCGAATATCCATAGGTATCAGGCAACTGCTGCCCGAGCCTACAACAGGAACGTTCGAGCGAATAACTTGCGAATCGGAGACCTAGTGCTTCGCCGGGCTGACATTTTGAACAATATTGGAAAACTCAAGCCCAAGTGGGAAGGACCATACAAGATTGTCGGGGCAAGAGTGAATGGTAGCTATGAATTAGAAGATGAGAGCGGACATCTCCTCAAGTGTCCGTGGAATGCTAGAAACCTTCAGAAGTTCTACGCATAAAGATGGATATGCGAACCTCCGTCAGCTCGTTTGGTCATCTTAGATTCTAACTATCTACTACACGGAACTCCGTCAGTTCTGTTTTTTGTTAATCCTTTCCTTATTGGCCATGTAGCCCGCAAGTTGTAATTGAATTTCCGGTAAATCAATACAACTTCTATCTTTCAATTCGGGCATCTGAGACTTAACGTTCAGTTGACAAGAAAAGGCAAGCAATGAGTTTTATTCATGGCTGAAACGAATTATACACGATGTTGTCTTTACAGTCTACTATCTCGGATCTTTATCCAAATCTACAGACGCAATACATAAAATATAGAGAGAGTCTCCGGAGATACGTCACCTTCCGTCGAGACTATTCCTCCGTCAGGAAAAGCTTTCTCCATATCATTCGGAAAGAACGGTTTCCGTGGAGACCAGGAACTTAATCTACATGCACAAGGAAAATGGTTAAACATGACGGAATCCCTCATGATACCACCAAAACATGGTGACGTAGATCCGGTGTCCGGGGAGAGCAAAGTGCAGACAGATAAAGATTTCCGCCTAACCGGCTTTAGAGACTCAAACTCTCTTGAAATTAGGAAACCGGTGCCAATTCAAGAGAGATTCGAGCCACTAAAGTAGGCTTGGAAGAAAAGAGAAGAGATCCGGCTTCGATGATTTACAAGCCATGACGCCAAAGATAGAAAAAGAAGAGTTTGGGATCAGTTTACATGGTTTTGGCACTGGGGTCGTGTCTTTTTATAGAACACTCCAACCAATCAGCGTCCGCCACGCCAATAGATTGACTTCAGCAATGGGCTTGAGCCACCCATTCGGGTTGAACAGTGTTGGGTTAGTTGAGTTATCCAACCAAACCCAAATAAGCCCATTAATCACGTCCGAGTTTGCATTATTTGTCATCTTACAAGAATAAATGCATCAACATAATCCGACGACGCACGAATGAGAAAAAGGTGGCGATCTTATCCGATGAAAAGTAGTTCGAATTTTATAGACAAAATTATCCGAACATTTACGTACGAGAGGTACAATCTGGAAAGGTTCGAGGATAATATACACTTCTACGGGGCATACCCCGCCTTGTTCCTTCACCAGATTCCGGAAGTCGAGCCTTGGGACTCCGAGCCACCACCTCGATCCTGACGAGCTTGCTGCTGCATTCGGATCCTCCTACGGATCAACTTCAGCGTCCGCTCCCTCTCTTCCTCGGCTAACCTCCTAGCTATTCCCGAACATCGAGGAGGATCGCCTTCAAAATCAAGAATGATTGGGTCATCAGCGGTCCCTCTACCCGGATAAATAGGCGGATGCATGTGCCCACAAGCACAGTTTACCCAATGCTGATATTCTTCTCCATCGGATTCCGACAACCTGAAGAAATCTACCTCTTTTGAAAATTGAGTGTGCTAAACAAGGAGATATTGGTGGAAAGTAAAACAGTAAGAAAGGAGGAGTTACCATAGTCTTATTTATAGTAGCGATGGATCTTTGCGATCACGCTATGTGTCACAAATCTGACGACTGGGAAGATGAAAAGACGCAGCAATAAAGACTGTTTCACTGTTTCACCTTCCTCCTTCTAGAAGAATTACGCATCCCAAAAAACGAACGGTCCGAGGATCGGAAAGATGATGGTTTGATTTCTACATCGGACGCCATCTACAGTGATCCGTGCTCTTAAGAGAGGTGTAATTTATGATAACTCAGTATACGAACGACAGATGAAAAGGAAGCAAAGATGAGAGCAAGTAATAATTCGGAAGCATAGTAGGTTTAGCTCCTCGGATTAAATACGAATCAGAGCAATAGTACATAGCGACATTCCGCGTCATCAAAAGATACAAATCCAACAGAAAAAGTCAACAAGTACAGAATTTCAACGGGGCATACCCCGGACTTCTCACTGCGGTCCAGCTTCACCAGCTTGGGGCGGATCGACAGAGGGCGTGTTCGATACGACTTGCGCAGCGAGGGATTCAACAAGATCGAACAAGTTGAAATCCGCGGGAAGGCCAACGACCCGGGCAGGCAGGAAGAACCACTTCTTTAGGAAAGCCCGGTAATTATCGAAAGGTACAAAGCATACCTTTCGGAGGGCGTCCGGGACCCACCTCGGGAGGAAGGGCCCGCCGTTTTGAATCTCGATCTCACCCTCCTAGGTGACTAGTTCCGCGAACTCACACGCTGCCAACTGTTCATCCGAGACACTGTCGACAGGGACCTCCACACCATTAGTGTCCGCAGAACGGATCAACCCTTCCGCCTTCCAGTCGAAGTCCGGTGGAAGTAGTCCCTTAGACTGCAGCTGCCCGATAGCGGACACGAATCCATCCTCCGCCATGAAGAACTTAAAGGAGTCAGACTCCATGAAGTCGCGACCAGCCTGAAGACGGGCATATTGGAGGCCTCCAAGCAGCATATCCTTGGAATCCAGGAAAGCCTGCATCGACTTGCTGACAAAGTTCTCCTGCCAGTCGAGTTCCGCCTTGATTTCTTCCCAGCTGGTCCTCAGCTTATGGAACTTCACTTCGTGCTCTTTCAGCTGCATCTCCAACTGCTTCACCTTCTCCGCCTCATCCGCGGATGTGGCCACAGCCTTGTGCAGGTCCTCCTCAGTAGTAGCACGTTCGCCGGCTTTCCATTGCATAGCCCTGACGAAACATCCGAGCTGCAAGAGGTCCGCAAGGATATAAGTTACATTTTTTGTATACTAAGAACAAGCCAAGGAAACCATGGAAAGGATACTTACCCGCTGGTATAGCTCATCCAGCCCTCCAACCTGCTCAACCTCAGGGAGTCCGCGAGCCCACTCATACACTTTATCGAGAGCAGCTTGGTCAACAGGCAAGACAGCGGACAGTTGCTGTCTTTTTGCTACAGGAGGAGACTCCGAGGTTGCTCCCCTCTTACGTCCCGAGGATATGGCGTCCCACATCAACACCTCCCGCTATGGCACCGGAGCTGCGGAAGCCTGGGACTTAGAGGCAGTGGTGCTCCAAGTGGCAAGGGCTTTGCCCTTGTCGGTCACCGCCAAGGCCTGTGAATCCTCTCCGGCCTTGTTCCGCCTTTCCTCCTCTGCGGCATTCTTCGGATCCGCCATAGGAAGACCCGCGGAAGTGTTGATGATTTTGGTCCTCTGACCAGCGACGACCTCCAAGACTTGCTGCTCCCTCTGCAACCTTTTCTTTTCACGGAGCGTCGACATGATATAGTCGAACCAATGAGCTGCACAATAAACCAAAGACGTCAGATACAGATATGTTAAAGAAGGACTATCAGAATTGCGGAAATACGTAATCAAAACAGAGCATCCCGAAGAAAAAAGAGCACAAAGTTTCAAGTCAACAAATCCTTACTAAAGTCCGTCTTCCCTCCAACCTCCACTGCGTCTGATAGTCCGCACAGGTAGGGAAGTGGCTGACAGATTAATCTGTGGAACGGATAAGTAGGTGGGTTATGCTTTTTGTGGATCGCAGCCACCCACGGAGCCACGTTCTTTGGAAAGGGGCGCCAATCCGGGATGCTCTCCCTTAGGAACTTTGTTGGCAGTCCCCATTGTTCCCGCTGTCTCTCGGACGCCCCAGGTTTCAGAGCCATCCGTACGAAAACGTACTTATCCCACCACTTCGATCCCAGCGATGAAATGGAGTCTGAAATGAAGTTATAGGGTTTCCTATTCACAAAAGTATAGAAGAGGGGATTCCCCAGACTGAACGAAAGATGAAAGAGCTGCCTGAAGTTCTCAAAATTTACTGGCTGCCCTTTCTTCTTACAAAAAATGATGAAGCAGATAAGGTTACCCAAGGACTTTGGGATAACCTAACTCGGACCAATCCCAATGTGGTTCAGAATATGCTTCAGTTCCGTTGCAATGGGGATCTTCCATCCACAGGCAAAAGCTATCTCGTGCACGCACATGTACCCGGCGGGCGGGTTGTAAAATGCGTGTCCGGGCTTCGGAACCATGATTTCTATGGAATTGGGGATCTCCCACTTCTGCCTCCATTATGGAATATCCTCGGCTTTCACCCTTGATGGGCATGTAGGAAGAAGTCCGTCAGTATTTAGTTCTCCAAATTCGTCCGCTATTACAATGGACGTGGGACGAAATTTGATTACAGCGACCTTCGCGCCACGTCCCTCAACTAATGGAAGACTGGATTGAACGGGCGCAGCAGGATGAAATGCAATCCGCCGACCAGTGCGTCTAGGGGGACGAGCGACAGGAGATCCTTCTTCTCCTTCCTCCTCCTCCTCGTCTTCCTCTTCCTCACCATCTTCCTCCTCCTAATCGACACCTTCGGGTCTACCAGACGTGCTTGGGTTGGACGGACCTGTTTCCGCTACAACACGGTCTTCCACCCCAGCCTCGAACATCTCGACTTCATCAGCCTCCCGACCGCTGTCGCCTTCCCGCTCCACATGCAGTTCGTTCGGATCCCCGGACGTCCCAACACCACCTATAGTCCGAGATTGGACTAACGACCTAGTCCTAGCAAGATCACCCTGACCCGCTGCAACGTCGGCCTGTGCTTCTGCCGCACCACGGACTCCTTGCCCAGCATCAGAGTCCCTGGACGACCCAAGGTCCACAACTAGGAAATCTCCCACGGACAAGGTCAAATCCACGGACCCAGTCCCTAAGTCTACTGCATCATTGTAGCCTGGTGCCTCGTGCTGGTTCTGACTATCGCTCCCGGACATCCTAGGGCAGAAGGAAACGAGTCAGAAACGATAGTGGTGATTGTCCGAGAGTTCGTTTAGGTATCTTCTTAAGTCAAAGAAAGCCTACGAAGTTCTACTTAACCAGGTTTTTCTACATGAAGTCTAGTCTCGGCACTAGTGGCACTAACCTTGGCACGCTGAAATGTTCCATTGGCACTATCGTCTACCCTACCCGGCACGCTAAGCGAAGCTAATTTACGGAAATTTGTGTGCCAATTGGCACCAACACATTACCCAATAAGCATGCATAATCAAATTTTGGTTACAGTGGGCATGACACACGAGATGAATCAACAGGATACTGGCAATAAAATTGGCACGCAACAGTACAAAGGAGAATTGTTTCAACTAAGAACGCTGCTAAAGCCTATCACTCGCAACATCGGCAAATACGGACTCAACAATTTTATATTCGAGCAGTGCAAAAACATACGAGCAGGTAGTAAGCATATCACGAAAAGGAGAGAACTTAGGAGGAATGAGGACGTACTTACTTGACAAATTTGAATGGACGACTGAGCCTTGCTGCTTCTCCGAGGGTACGAATTCGAAGAAGAAATTTCAAAATTCTGCGAGTTTTACTTGCTCGGATGGGTCTTTAATTGCTCGGACTGCTTTGTGATTGCTCTGAGTTTCGATGTTGCTAAAAGTGTGAAAGTGACTGATGAGCTAACTATTTATAAGGGCAATTTGGGGAAATACAAGAGTCACTCCACTTGGATTTGAATCCCAACCGTTCTCCAATCCAAGGGTTGTGCCGCTTCGCGAGTGGATGGTTGTCAGTACGTCGCATTTAATGCTTGACAGACGCGTCACATCAATCGGGCTTAGAACCCCAACCGTTGATGTCGTCCCGATCTAACGGTCGCGTCACTTTACTCGGGATCTTTCCCCCGTGGGCCGGACGGACCACCTATTGGGCCTCTTTGGTTTACGGATCAGCAACCTGGGAGGACCAGTTCAACAAGCGGTCCAACGGATAGCTTCCAGAGGGCTACGTCAGATCCTAACCATACTCGGATCTATATATCTCGGATACAAATACCTTTTCCATCTACAGTCCGAGCTATTACACAACTCGGACTGTAGAAGGAAAAGGGGGGGGGGGAGAGAGATATATATATTGAATTCCTAAGAACACGGACGACGGATCTCAACAAAAAGGATTTTTTCCTTTTTTCATAGTTAACGATTCGGACACACTCCACAACACACTTGTTCTTTTCATAGTTACCAACTATCTTCTACTAAAATACTTTGAAACTAGGGGGACATATGTTGTTACGGACATGTGTCCAATCTGTTAAGGGCGCCATAGAGCGTGTCCTAGAGCGCATCACGGCTTAAATAGCCAATTCAGTATTGGTCCGACCTCACATGGTCCGTCCTAAGTGAATCAACCAGTACGCTAAAGTCACTACACCCTCACAGCTAGTCCGAGCTAGCTGGGAAAAGGACTTCTAAACCTGCCTACGTCAGTACAGAGATGCCAAACGGACCGGACGAGAGAATCTCGGACGCCACCATCACATTAAGACCAAACGTATATAACAGAACCACTGAGATACCTCCGTGAGACTCTTGGCTCGGATATCCAGAGTTACCCAAGGGCAGATCAACCAAGCAGACAGATCTGTCCGAGGGACTGACACGGACCCAACGGGCGGAACAGTACTCTCAGAGGGAAAAGGGCCAAACTACCCTCCCAGGCCACTAATCGGTATTGGACTACTGTTCACTATTGGGTCATGGGCTAAAGGTAGCATTGGTGTCCAAATTTGAAGCGTACACTTGGCATCATCTTGTGAGCCACCTCATAAGCATATGATAACTATAAATATAGCATAAGGTCCAAGACCTTAAGGTAAGCAATATCAATGTGGGAATCCCTAAGTCAATTCCCAAGTGTTATCATAATCCCTCATAACTATTACATTGAGAGCTCCCAACCCTCTCTTGAGTAAAGTCTCTTACCGGATTGACATATGCAATCCGGGTAACCCATTCTAACCGGGTAAATTTAATGATGATAATATTAATATTTAAAACAGGTCATGGATTACACTTGTATATAAAACATCACTTGAAAAATATATGCAGGGTTATTATAAAAAATAAAAATGAAGTTTACAAATAAAAAGAAAAAGAAAATGTGAAGTTTAAAAGAAATGGGAAATAAAAAGGTAAATAGGGTGTGACCATTGGCTTAGAAGGGTTGTAGATGACGTGATAGAGAGATAAGGGTTTTAGAGGGTGTGACCATTGGAGATGGTTTGACGTCTGATAGAGTTACCGCATGCTGTGTAAGGATTAATGCACAATGGAGCAAGTTTCACAGAAGAACAACAGATACGCAATTGAAGAAAAGATAAGGCATTTCATTCCTTCAATAAAAGCGTGCTTTCTTATTACGTTTATTAGCTTAAGTAATAATACGCCTTATAACAGATTGTACAGCAAGCTGCATGAATTGTACTTAGGCGGTTATGTTAGTTATGTATAGTCTATATAAGCTAGCTAGACTTCTTCTCTTCACTACTGATCATTTTGTAATCTTTCAATTCATCTT
The DNA here is from genome assembly GCA_026545765.1 of Plantago major. Taxonomy (NCBI): domain Eukaryota; kingdom Viridiplantae; phylum Streptophyta; class Magnoliopsida; order Lamiales; family Plantaginaceae; genus Plantago; species Plantago major. Next base: position 15,043,302 of record CM048841.1, on the reverse strand, counting down.
TCTGATAATCAAAACCACATATTGGTTTGTATTTTGAGTTTATGAGAAATTCTCACATGGTATCTTCGTGAAGGTTGATCGATCGTTTGTGACCAAGTTTTTGCTTCTGCATTTTAGTTGTTCTCTGTTGTGAATTGAGATTCACTTGTGTGTTTCGTTGTTTCTTGAGAAATAACCGTTTTCTTTGATCTTTGTCGATGGCGGATCCTTCTAATACTCCTTCTAATGTTCCGATTTTCAATGTGGTGAGTACTGTGAATCCTACTGATAATTCGCAGTCTCCATATTTCATTCATCTGAATGAAAGTGCTGTTAATCGTGTAATTGCTAAGACCTTTGATGGCACCAATTATACAGCCTGGGCAAAGTCTGTGCATATGTTTCTGAAGGTGAAAGGTAAGTATGGCTTTGTTGATGGTTCAATTTCAACTCCTTCACCTGAGAATGCTGTTTTATTTGAAGCTTGGGAGAAAGTGAATGCATTAATTTTGTGTTGGTTGACATACTCTTGTACTCAGCAAGTTCGAAATACTTTGGTGTATGTTACTACTGCGGAAGGCATGTGGGATGAGTTTCGGATGCGTTATTTGAAAAGTGATGGTCCAAGAGTTTTTTCCTTGAAGAAGTCTATCAATTTGATTAATCAAGGGACTCAATCTATAACTGCTTTCTATAGTCAGTTTACTGCTCTTTGTGATGAATATTATAACTATAGAGCTTTACCTACTTGTAAGTCTGGTAAGTGTTCTTGTAATCTTACTCAGGAGATGAGTATTACTATGCACAATTGGCTTTTTTAGTTTGGGTTGAATGATTTCTTTTAGTAATGTTCAAAGCTAGATCTTGATGATGTCTCCCATACCTAATTTGCCCAAAATTTACTCTATTCTTCATCAAGAGGAAGGTCAGAGGAGTTTGCAGCTTCCACAGATGGATTATATGGCCATGATGGTTAATAATTCAGTGAATTCAGAGGATTTTGTCAATGTTAATACTGCTTTGTTGGCTAATAGCTCTGGATATAGAGATAATAGAAGCCCTGTACTCAAGTGTAAGCATTGTGGTTTTCAAGGACATACTATTGACAGGTGTTTTCAGTTGATTGGGTATCCTTCTAATTGGAAAGGTGCTAAAGTTTCTAGGTCTAATGGTCATGTTCATCAGCAATCACAGGGCAATGGTACTTTAGTTGTATCTCACAGGAATAATCAAAGAGCTCATGCTAATGATGTTCTGCTTGATCATGGTGGTGAGGCTAAACCTTCTTCAAATGCTGTCAATTTCTTTAACCATGATGTGTTTGCTCAGTATGTGGAGTTTGTTAAAGCTCATGATGTGTCAAATCAGAGTTTTGTATTTGTTTACTTAGCCAAGAGTTAATTCTCAACACTACGAAAACTTGCAGTGCAGTGAAGTTAACCCCGAGGTCGGTCTCGAAAGACTTAAATAGGCTGAGTTTGGGTTTACGAATACTAGACACAATATGGAAAGCAGTAAATGGTTGTTTGCTTCGGCAGCGAGATGATTAACTAGTGTAGAAGTAAACAACTAAGCAGACAAAACTAGTGATAGGTTGACACTTAACGAGATTAATATATGAATGAGGAGAATTATGAAGTGGTGACTTGAAGACAAGCTAGTAGCAGGAAATATGCGATCAATAGGAAAACGATTACTCTCAAGTTGTCACTACTTGGTTTCAGAAAACGAATAGCATTAGTGAAGGCGTCGATTTCACTAAGCTACAATCAATTAAGCTAATCCTACTATTACTGCTTGCAACTAATTGTTAGATTGAAGCAAGACGAGAACGTTTTGGTTTCTAAAGATCAAATGCTTAATCTAGCAGTGATATTGATGGAATGCACATCAATAGTAATAGCATAATCAATAGTAATAGCATAATACGTAATATATATATATATATATATATATATATATATATATATATACATATATACATATATATATATATATATACATACATATATATATATGTATATATATATATATATATATATATATGTATATATATATATATAAATATATATATATATATATATATATACATATATATATATATATATATATGTATCTATGTATATATATAAACATATATATATATATATATATATATATATGTATATATATATATATATATATATATATATATATATATATATATATATATATATATATAGATATATATATATATATATATATATATATATATATATATATATATATATATATATTTAAAGAAATAAAATATGGTAAGTAGAAAGGAATTGGGAAGGTGAGAAAGGTTTGGTTTGATAAAATCAAACCCCAATTCATAGCATGATGAAAAAACTACAAGAGAAAATATTCCAATAAAAGGTCAATAAGCAAGATTACAAACCAAATAATAAAAATAGTTTTTATAAGAAAAAGAAAGATTTTATAAAAAGAAAGAGTCCTCTAGACAAAATAATATGTCACAAGTGTAAGACACTGGACATTATGCAAACACTTGCAAGGTAAGGCAAAAGACAAGAATTAATTTAGAACGAACAATTAAAAAATCGACTTTTAAATATAATTTAAAATAAGTTACGATGAAGAAGGAATATGAACAGATAAAGAAGATCATCAATTTAATCAGATTCAAGATAATGATGAAACTTCCGATTATTCAAGAAGAAGATTAGGTATTCTTGTCTCCACGACCAAATGGGAAAGAGTGTTTGCAATTGTGAAAAGAAACTTTTAGTAATCACAAAACAAAGTCAATATGAATTAATATTTGAAATGATTGATCGTGTCAAAGACCTCAACAAAAAAATAATTATCTAAAGAAATTAAAAGATATGATTTTAGAAAAGGACAAGAAACTTCTACTTCAAATAAACAAAAAATGATTTCAAAGACGTAATAAAACATTCAATTCCACAAAACAAAAGATCTCATTAATGATATTCAACCGAGATTAAGGAAGTAAAACAAAAATACGACAAGAAAATGAAGAAATGAAACAAGATATTTTAATTTTAAAACTAAAAGATGAATTAAAAGAAGAAAGCATTACCAACAAAGTTGATAATGTAGAAAATAAGGAAGATAATGGAGAATCATTCATAAATGCTCTATCACAAATTACCTACCAAAGATGGTATGTCAAAATTAAAATTGTTATAGGGACATTTACCCTAGAAACAATAGCCTTAATGGACAGTGGTACAGACATGAATTGCATACAAGAAGGACTGATACCGACAAAATATTTTGAAAAAACAAAAGAAAGGTTATCAACTGCAGATGCAACAAACCTAAAAATAAATTATAAACTTTCAAGTGCACACATTTGCAATGATGGAATTTGTTTCCGAGCAAGTTTTATTTTAATAAAAAACTTGAACACCAAAGTCATTTTAGGAAACCCATTCTTACAAATGTTATTTCCTTTACACGTAGATAACCAAGGTGTAAGAACTACGGTCCTAGGAAAGAAAATACTTTTCCAATTCCAATACCCGGTAACAACCAGAGATGTAAATATTTTACAAGAAACTGGAATTTTTCAAAAAATAAAAAATAAGGAAAAACAAATTATGTATCTAAAAGAAGAACTCAGTCATAAAAGAATTGAAGAAAAAATTAAAAGCCCAGTTCTTCAGCAACAAATTTTACTTTATCAAAAGAAAATAGAAAAAGAGGTTTGTTCAGAGTTTCCCACAGCTTTTTGGGATAGAAAAAAGCATGTTGTAACTTTACCTTATGAAAATGATTTTGAAGAAAATAAAATTCCTACTAGAGCAAGGCCTATACAAATGAACCAGGAATTATTAGAATACTGTAAGAAAGAAATTTCAGAATTACTAAAAATGAAGATTATAAGGCCTAGCAAGTCTCCTTGGTCATGCTCTGCATTTTATGTACAAAAGAATGCTGAACTTGAAAGAGGAACTCCTAGACTAGTTATAAACTACAAACCATTGAACAAAGTTCTCAAATGGATTAGATATCCAAATCCGAATAAAAGTGATTTACTCAAGAGACTTTATAATTCTAAGATATTCTCAAAATTTTACATGAAGTCAGGTTTCTGGCAAATACAAATTTCAGAAAAAGATAAGTACAAAACAACATTTACATTTCCGTTTGGACAATTCGAATGGAATGTTATGCCTTTTGGATTAAAAAATGCTCCATCAGAATTTCAAAAGGTTATGAATGATATATTCACCCCTTACACTACTTTTACAATTATTTACATAGATGATGTTTTAATATTCAGCCAGGACATAGAACAACATTGGAAACATCTAAATATTTTCTTAAAAGTTATAAAAGAAAATGGTTTAGTTGTCTCTGCAAGGAAGATAAAATTATTTCAAATAAACATAAGGTTTCTAGTACATCAAATTCATGAAAATACTATCATACCCATCCAACGATCCTTAGAATTTGGAGACAAGTTCCCAGACGAAATTAGAGATAAAACCCAATTACAAAGGTTCCTTGGAACTTTAAATTATGTAGGGGATTTTTATCCTAATCTAAGACAAGTTTGTAAACCCTTATTTGAAAGACTGAAAAAGAACCCTCCAATTTGGTCAAATAAACATATTGAGATAGTTAGAGAAATAAAAACAAAAGTAAAAATTCTTCCCTGTTTAACCATTTGTCACCCTGATACTCTCAAGATTGTACAAACAGATGCATCAGAATTAGGGTATGGAGGTATTCTTAAACAAATTATTGATAATAAAGAAACAATAATTAGATATCATTCGGGTACTTGGAAGTCAGGAGCACAACAAAATTATTCAACTATTAAAAAAGAAATACTTTCAATAGTATTATGCATTAACAAATTTCAAGATGATTTGTTAAACCAAAAGTTTTTACTCAAAATTGATTGTAAAGCAACAAAAGAAGTTTTGACAAAAGATGTACAAAATTTGGCATCAAAACAAATATTTGCTAGATGGCAAGCTATCTTATCTATTTTTGATTTTGATATAGAATTCATAAAAGGTACTAACAATTGTATTTCAGATTATTTGACAAGAGAATTTCTTCAGGGATGGAAGAAAGAAGATTAGTACCATTGGCAGCAACAAGCACAAGTTTCGGGAAAATACCTATGGTAAATTTAGCACAATATGCACAAAATAAGCCTGGACAAACTTTATCACCAAAACCATTACAAAATATCCCACAAACAAGGCAACAGACATCTCTGCAGATTGCCAACAAATTTCAACCTCTTAGCAAAGTAGCATTAACACCATATCCCAAGCCTGAACAATTTCCACCTCTGCACTCAAAATTAGCCACATTACCTACCTACAAACAAACTTTGACACAAACAAAGTCCCAACAAACTTCGACACAAACCAAGTCCCAAATTCCAAATAGAGATGACCAGCCAGATTGTCTCTATTTAAGCACAAGACATTTTCACAAAGAATGTGTCATTGAAGATGACTGGTTTCCAGAAAGTTTTCCAAAACAATTAGATAATAATAATGCCTCACAATTTGCAGAACAAGGTGCTATCATTTCACAATTTATCTTAGACGACAAATTTTGCAGGATTTATGAAAATCATCAAAAACCACAACAATATTATGAGGACATCATAGTCCAGACAAATTCTCTCCATATTCAAAATAAAGTTCCAAAAAACCATCCAGATACCTCATCAGCCATTGGTTATCGAAAAATTTTCATCAACAAAGTTATTAGTTTAGCTAATTGGGAAAACCCTTATACTCTGAGAGAGATAAGACCCCATCTTATTTGTAATTATTTTGATTACATACAAGCTTGGACAAAATTCCTCTACAAACAAAATGCAGTCAACTCCATGTCATATTTCTTTTTAATGGGAAAAACTCTACCACCTTGTTGTTACGGACATGTGTCCAATCTGTTAAGGGCGCCATAGAGCGTGTCCTAGAGCGCATCAAGGCTAAAATAGCCAATTCAGTACTAGTCCGACCTTCAAATGGTCCGACCTAAGGGAAACCATTCCAGGTCAACTATTACTTACAAGTCAACACACCTTCTCAGCTAAGTCCGACCAAGCTAGGTGTACGACTTCCGAACCTGACAAAAGGTCACATGGTCCTTCCAAGTGCCACAAACTGTCAGTCCTAGGATGCCAAACGGACAGGACGAGAGAATCTCGGACGCCACCATCACATCAAGACCAAACGAATATAACAGAACCACTGAGATACTTCCGTGAGACTCTTGGCTCGGACATCCAGAGTTACCCAAGGGCAGATCAACCAAGCAGACAGATCTGTCCGAGGGACTGACACGGACCCAACGGGCGGAACAGTACTCTCAGAGGGAAAAGGTCCAAACTACCCTCCCAGGCCCACTAATCGTATTGGACTACTGTTCACTATTGGGCTATGGGCCAAAGGTAGCATTGGTGTCCAAATCTGAATCATACACTTGGCATCATCTTATGAACCTCTTCATAAGTACATGATAACTATAAATATAGCACAATGTCCAAGACCTTAAGGTAAGCAATATCAATGTGGGAATCCCTAAGTCAATTCCCAAGTGTTATCATAATCCCTCATAACTATTACATTGAGAGCTCCCAACTCTCTCTTGAGTAAAGTCTCTTACCGGATTGACATATGCAATTCGGGTAACCCATTCTAACCCCCCCCCCCCCCACTTAGTCCTTTCAGGTACGCAAGCTCGGACCGGTACTACATCGGACTTCAAGTCAGAGGCGGGCCTTAGATTAGGTTGCTTGTAATAGTTTGGTTAGTTAGTGTTAGAGGTTTTACCCCTCAACATTTTGGCGCCGTCTGTGGGAAACTTTACAAGAAGTTTTCGTGTTTTGAATTGAGCTGATGGCAAGAACAAGACTAATGCGGGCCGGTGGCCGCAGGAGGGGACTCCACCACCACGAGGACGCCCGCCACCCGGGACGGAGAGCCAGAATCGGAAGGAGATATCCGAGTGAGGGGCGCACAGCCAGCCCGTCCTCGGATGAAGGGGTCGTACGAGCTTCTCTGGAAGAAGCTCAAGGCCCTGCAGCAGGCCAACAGTTCACTATGCCCGATGGTCGCACTGTCCGCACTAGTGATCTCGGACTAAGCGAGACGCAGTTTGATAGGTTGCTCACAATCATTCAAGGGTGCCTGGGGTCCAACAATGCTCCTCCTCAACACGCCACTCCGCCAGTGGTCACACCTCCTCAGGCAGAGTCTGCATTATCAATGAACAGGCAACGTCCGATCCAAGAGAGGTTGGGGAACCAGCCACCTCAAGAGGATTTGCGGAACTTCTCGACCGGCGGGCATCTACTTCTCACGCTCGAGGTGAAGGAAGCCCAAACGGAAGGAGAGAGTACCAAGAAGGAGATAATAGGCACCCAAGAGCTCCGCGACAAGCGCCTCCTAGAGACAGAGATCAGGTGGCAAAAACTGTTCCAGCGGTCTGGATAGAAGAACTCCCTGCAGATGTAGCTGTGCATCCGAGGACAGGAGAGATCATGACTGTCGACGAAATCTATGCTCAACAGAAGGCTTTGGAGGCCCAGATTCTGAATCTCGGACGCCTGGTAAAAGACCACGAGCAGATAACCACTAGTGTACCAAATCCCTTGTGTGATGAAATCATGAGAGAAAAAGAAAGGAACCGAAATTCGGATCAAGCAATCCCGAGCTTGGAGTACTACTACGGGGATGCTTGTCCTGTTGGACACCTGACAAGATACAACAGCAAGATGGATTCCAAGGGAATGAGTGACAATACAAAAGCTCTCACGTTCTCATCTACTCTCTTCGGAACGGCTATGGATTGGTACACTGCTCTACCGAACAAGTCGATAAAGTCATATGCAGATCTTTCTTCAAAGTTCTTGGCGCGATTTGGAAAGACAAGGAGGAGAAAGCGAACCGTGGAGCACCTGGCAGAGGTTATACAGCGGGAGCAAGAGGATCTTAGAACCTTCTTAGATCGCTTTCACGCGGAAGTTCTTCGAGTTGAGCCGCACAGTATTAAGGAACGGGTCCGTCACCTGTACGCTAATACTTTCTACTCAGAGCTCCGCAGAAAACTATCTAGTCAGGAGGTGAGGAGTGAGAAGCATTTAGATGACATCTGTGAAGAAGTGATGTACGGAGAGGAGTACCGGAGGAATGTTCCAGTAAGGGCTGGTTCCAAAAAAGGAAAGGATCCGGTGAAGCAAGAGCAACGCTCGGGGAAGTTTGATTCGAAGAAAGATCACAGAGATAAAGGCTTCCACAGGGAGAGAAGTCCGCCGGGGAGATACGCGGATTATACCCGTCTAAACAGACCAAGATCCGACATCTTGGCGACTATCATCGAGAAAAAGCTGGATGTTCAATGGCCCAAGCCCTCTCACAACAACAGGAAGAATAGGAATGCAAAGGGATACTGCAAGTTCCACAAGTGCCGTGGTCACGAGACTGATGACTGTATCCAACTAAAAACAGAGGTTGAACACCTGGTACGAGAAGCCAAGCTCAAGGAGCACATCTATACGGATGAACCCTCTAGGCACAATAGAACGGAGTGAAGAAGGGAGGATAATGCTACAGAACCACCACCCCGCCCGCTATCTTTGCCACCTCCGCCGGCTCACTATCCACCTCGCACGGATGGACATCCGTATAGATACTGCGATGGCATGGATATGGAGAATCCTCCGTACAGCGGAGTGATCAACACCATTGCAGGCGGACCATCCGGAGGTGACAGTAGGAACGCAAGAGAGCGGACTGCTCAAAATCTTTGGAACAATGATAGAGCGCCCAAATGATCGGGTACAAACGCTATATCTTTCGATGATAGTGAGATTCCTCTTCCTACGGCAGGAGGAGAGGACATCGATGATCCAGATGTTCCGCTAGTGGTTTCCTTGACCATCGCAACTTATCGAGTGAACAAGATTTTGGTAGACACCGGAAGTTCCTCGAATATCATTTCCAAAAGAACACCGGACGGATATGGCTCGGTAGAATCCAATATGAGAGGTCCACACCTCTATACTAGGATTTGGAGGGGAACTGCTCACCCACGAAGTGTTATGTTGCACGTTTCACTTGGTACTTTTCCGGAAAGAGTTACTCAGTTGGTCCGATTTGTAGTTGTGGACCGTACTTTCGACTACAACGCCATCTTTGGGCGTCCGGGGCTTAATCAATTCCGAGCTATCCCCTCCACTCTCCATAACAGAATGAAGTTTCCAACTCCCTTCGGAGTCGGAGAAGAGGTGGGAAACGTCCGCGAACCCTGGGAATGTTACATAATGTCCACAAGAAGAGCGTCCGCCCCCGTGCTGACGACCACCTTGACCTCTGGTCCGCCAGCTGTTCTTCCGGCCAAAAAGGAGAACCCGCAGATCGGAGTGGGGAGCCAAAAGGAGAAGTTTCCTAGAACATTGCGAATCGAGCCTCACGAGACACTCAAGGAAATTGAGATTGTTGTTGGAAACCCGGATAAGAAAACAAGAATTGGCACCGAGATGACCGCAGATGTAGAAATGAAGCTCATCGCTTGCCTCCGTGAAAACAGCGATGTGTTTGCCTGGAGTACTGATGAATTGAAGGGAATTGATCCGAGGATCACTGTTCGCCGTCTGAACATGGATCCCTCGATCAAGTTTATCCGACAAAAACGGAAAGATTTCGGTCCGGTCAAGGATGCCATCATATCCGCTGAAGTGGAACGACTCCTAAAAGCAGGGCACATTGAAGAAGTCCGTTACTCTGACTGGGTGTGCAACGTGGTCCTGGTAGAGAAATCACCAGGCAAGTGGCGGATGTGCAATGACTTCACTAGATTGAACAAGTTCTGCCCAAAGGATCCGTACCCTTTGCCGAGAATAGATCAGTAGGTTGACTCCACGTCCGGATGTGCATTGTTGAGTTTCATGGACGCATACCAAGGTTTTTACCAAATTCGGATGGCCAAAGAAGACATCAAGAAAACAGCTTTCTTTGCTGCCGGGGGGGTATACTGCTACAAGGTAATGCCCTTCGGATTGAAAAATGCGGGAGCCACCTACCAGCGTCTTGTGAATCAAATGTTCAAGGAAGAGATTGGGAAAACCATGGAAGTGTACGTGGACGACATGCTCGTCAAGAGCAAAACTTAAGAGCAACATGTGCAACATTTGAACAAGTGCTTCGCTATCCTTAGGAAGTACGGAATGAAATTGAATCCGGAGAAATGTACGTTCGGAGTAAAAGGAGGGAAGTTCCTCGGGTACATGGTTACCGAGAGACGGATAAGCGCAAACCCTGAGAAGATCAAGGCAATCCTAGATGTGCCACAACAAAAAACCCTCATTGAGGTACAACAACTCATAGGACGTCTGATGTCCTTAAGTCGTTTCATTTCACGATCAGCGGAGAAAAATCTCCCGTTCATCAAAATCCTCCGGAAAGGAGAGGGCTTTGAGTGGACTGCGGAATGTTCTGAGGCTTTCGAGAAATTGAAAAAAGTACCTCCATTCCCTTCCGCTGCTCTCCAAACCCGTCAAGGGAGAACCACTCTACCTCCACCTAGCTATCACGGAAGAGGCAATGAGTTCCATGTTAGTACGGATTCAGGCTAACGATCACCTTCCAATCTACTATCTTAGCAAAGCTCTTGCTGGAGCGGAGACAAGATACGTGAAGATTGAGAAACTTGCATATGCTTTGGTTTACACCGCAAGACGGTTAAAACCATACTTCAAGTCTCATAAAGTTGTGGTACTGACTGCGGAACCTTTGAAACAGGTCCTGGGAAAGCCCGATCAATCTGGACGACTCTCTAAGTGGGCGATCGAGCTGAGCGAATACGACATTTGCTATCAGGCTCCGTCAGCCAAGAAAGCTCAAGTCCTTGCCGATTTCTTTGCGGAATATCCTGAGGCAGATTCAGAGAAAGTCCCTGACAAACAGGCATTCGAATGCTTGATCACCAAACAGGTTGTCCGGAAGACAGTTCCGCCGAAGTTCAACCCAGCAAACCTCGAAGATGCTCAATTCATCAATCTGTCTCTACTTGCATCTTATGAGGAAACTCGGGTCAACCAAATGTTCCTTCTTGACGCAATGGCAATCAGATCCGGTACTAACAACTCTGGACCAGAAAGCAAGGAAACAGAGGAACAACAGTTGGAACCTAGGGAGCTTACAGGAGATCTCCAAGCCGAAAAACGTCACCTGATGTCTGGACATTGGAAGTGGATGGTTCCTCCACTGGAAGAGTCGGAGGGATTGGAATCTTCTTTAAGAGCCCCAATGGCGCGGAACTTGACTACACGATATCCCTGGAGTTCAAAGTTACCAACAACGAGGCTGAGTATGAAGCATTGATAGTCGGATTGCGACTGGCGAAATCCCTGCAAGTTCGGAAGTTCAAAGCTTTCACGGACTCCCAGCTCGTGGAAGCTCAATTTTCAGGAACTTTTGCCACAAAAGACCTTCGATGATCAATTATCTCAAGCTACTCAAGCAGGAAGCCGGTCATTTTGAGGAGATTACTCTAGAAAAGTTTGACAGAGCCTGGAATGAAAGAGCAGATGCCCTGGCAAAATACACGTCCGCAACAGCAACACAGGACACAAGGAGAGTGATTTTGCTCACTGTTACTAAATCATCCGTCATGAGTCTCAATTCAGCCGTCATGATAACTGACGCAGGCAGAAATTGGATGACTGACATCTGGAACTATCTCAAGGATGGATCTCTGCCAGCTGATCCGAAAGAATCGAGGAGCGTGCAATGTAGGGCAAACAGGTACTTTATACTAGGGGAAGATTTGTACAAGAGATCATTTGCCGGGACCCACTTGCGGTGTTTGAGCCCGCAAGAATCAAAGACAGTGCTGGAGGAGATACACGGCGGAAGCTGCGGAAGTCATCCCGGGGGAAGGACTCTCGCCTAGAAAATCATACGACAAGGCTATTACTGGCCTAGTATTAATAAAGATTCTGCCGACTACGCTCGGAGGTGCCCTGATTGCCAATACTATGCAAACATTCCACACCGTCCGACGCATCCTATGATTCCGTCAATCATAGCGTGTCCATTCGACCAATGGGGCATTGATATAGTCGGACCGTTCCCGAGAGGCACCCAGCAGCGGAAGTTCCTGATTGTGGCAGTTGAATATTTTACCAAATGGGTGGAAGTAGAAGCTGTCGCAACCATTACAGAGAGTCGAGTGCGGACTTTTATCTGGAAGAATATCATTTGCCGCTTTGGCCTGCCCAGGATTCTCGTCTCGGACAATGGTTCCCAGTTCTCAGGCAATAGGCTCAAGGAATGGCTGGCGTCCTTCATAATCGAGCAACATTTTACATCTGTTGGATACCCGCAAGCCAATGGACAGGCTGAGTCCACGAACAAAACGGTAGTCAAGATCCTCGAGAAGCGTTTGAGAACTTCACAAGAAAGTTGGGCGGACGACCTGGAAGGCGTGCTATGGGCTCATTGCACCACCGCACGGACCGCGACCAACGAAACTCCATTCGCCTTGGTATATAGCTCGGAAGCAGTCATACCGGCCGATATTGCCGTTGAGACTATGAGGGTCCGAGAGTTCGAAGACACTGCCAATCGCAAAGCTCGGATATTCGACCTGGACACGCTCGAACAGAAAAGATCAGAGGCACTGGCGAATATCCATAGGTATCAGGAAACTGCTGCCCGAGCCTACAACAGGAACGTTCGAGCGAATAATTTGCGAATCGGAGACCTAGTGCTTCGCCGGGCTGACATTTTGAACAATATTGGAAAACTCAAGCCTAAGTGGGAAGGACCATACAAGATTGTCGGGGCAAGAGTGAATGGTAGCTATGAATTAGAAGATGAGAGCGGACATCTCCTCAAGCGTCCGTGGAATGCTAGAAACCTTCAGATGTTCTACGCATAAAGATGGATATGCGAACCTCCGTCAGATCGTTTGGTCATCTTAGATTCTAACTATCTACTACACGGAACTCCGTCAGTTCTGTTTTTTGTTAATCCTTTCCTTATTGGCCATGTAGCCCGCATGTTGTAATTGAATTTCCGGCAAATCAATACAACTTCTATCTTTCAATTCGGGCATCTGAGACTTAACGTTCAGTTGACAAGAAAAGGCAAGCAATGAGTTTTATTCATGGCTGAAACGAATTATACACGATGTTGTCTTTAGAGTCTACTATCTCGGATCTTTATCCAGATCTATAGACGCAATACATAAAATATAGAGAGAGTCTCCGGAGATACGTCATCTTCCGTCGAGACTATTCCTCCGTCAGGAAAAGCTTTCTCCATATCATTCGGAAAGAACGGTTTCCGTGGAGACCAGGAACTTAATCTACCTACACAAGGAAAATGGTTAAACATGACGGAATCCCTCATGATACCACCAAAACATGGTGACGTAGATCCGGTGTCCGGGGAGAGCAAAGTGCAGACAGATAAAGATTTCCGCCTAACCGGCTTTAGAGACTCAAACTCTCTTGAAATTAGGAAACCGGTGCCAATTCAAGAGAGATTCGAGCCACTAAAGTAGGCTTGGAAGAAAAGAGAAGAGATCCGGCTTCGATGATTTACAAGCCATGACGCCAAAGATAGAAAAAGAAGAGTTTGGGATCAGTTTACATGGTTTTGGCACTGAGGTCGTGTCTTTTTATAGAACACTCCAACCAATTAGCGTCCGCCACGCCAACAGATTGACGTCAGCAATGGGCTTGAGCCACCTGTTCGGGTTGAACAGTGTTGGGTCAATTGAGTTATCCAACCAAACCAAACAAGCCCATTAATCACGTCCGAGTTTGCATTATTTGTCATCTTACAAGAATAAATGCATCAACACTGATATGTTGGATCACTTTTACGCCTATAAAGAAAGAGTCGTTGGGTTTTTTTGGTGTTTGTTTGCGACGAGTTGCATCTTTTATCCTTTATCCATAGTCCATAGTTTGGCGTTTGATCCACGGTGGTTACTTGTGAAGGGAAGTATACTAAGATGTGCTAATATGGTATATAGTATAGGGCTTATTAGTACTAAAGGAGATAGTTATTGGTCTAAGTTATTCTTTGGCAGATTTAGAGAACTAGTGTGAAAAGACCTATTCGAAAAAAGAAAGTGCTGAAATCTTTTTCTTGTACTTGGTACTGGAACATTCTTAGATACCTTGCTCCTTTCCTGACTTCTTGAAGGGTCTATTCAAGGCGAATCTTTGTATTGCTTATAAGAGGGACCTAGAAATGAAAGACAAGAACGATACCAAAAAGACTCAACTTTTATTCAGGAAGATTTATTTTTGTAAGACAACAGAGTGTGCCCGCCTTTACTTATAATTTTGTCCTGCAAGGCATACACAGAAAACCTATAATCCGACGAAGCACGAATGAGAAAAAGGTGGCGATCTTATCCGATGAAAAGTAGTTCGAATTTTATAGACAAAATTATCCGAACATTTACGTACTAGAGGTAAAATTTGGAAAGGTCCGAGGATAAATATACACTTCTACGTGGAATACCCCGCCTTGTTCCTTCACCAGATTCCGGAAGTCGAGCCTTGGGACTCCGAGCCACCACCTCGGTCTTGACGAGCTTGCTGCTGCATTCGGATCCTCCTACGGATCAACTTCAGCGTCCGCTCCCTCTCTTCCTCGACTAACCTCCTAGCTATTCCCGGACATCGAGGAGGATCGCCTTCAAAATCAAGAATGATTGGCTCATCAGCGGTCCCTCTACCCGGATAAATAGGCGGATGCATGTGCCCACAAGCACGCCATCTAATGCTGATATTCTTCTCCATCGGATTCCGACATCCTGAAGAAATCTACCTCTTTTGAAAATTGAGTGTGCTAAACAAGGAGAGATTGGTGGAAAGTAAAACAGTAAGAAAGGAGGAGTTACCATAGTCTTATTTATAGTAGCGATGGATCTTTGCGATCACGCCATGTGTCACAAATTCGACGACTGGGAAGATGAAAAGACGCAGCAATAAAGATTGTTTCACTATTTCACCTTCCTCCTTCTAGAAGAATTACGCATCCCAAAAAAACGTACGGTCCGAGGATCGGAAAGATGATGGTTTGATTTCTACATCGGACGCCATCTACAGCGATCCGTGCTCTTAAGAGAGGTGTAATTTATGATAACTCACTATACAAACGACAGATGAAAAGGAAGCAAAGATGAGAGCAAGTAATAATTCGGAAGCATAGGAGGTTTAGCTCCTTGGATTAAATACGAATCAGAGCAATAGTAGTACATTCATTCGTCATCAAAAGATACAAATCCAACAGAAAAAGTCAGCAAGTACAGAATTTCAACGGGGCATACCCCGGACTTCTCACTGCGGTCCAGCTTGGCTCGGACCAGCTCCACCAGCTTGGGGCGGATCGACAGAGGGCGTGTTCGAGATGACTTGCGCAACGAGGGATTCAGCAAGATCGAACAAGTTGAAATCCGCAGGAAGGCCAACCACCCGGGCAGGCAGGAAGAACCACTTCTTTAGGAAAGCCCGGTAATTATCGAAAGGTACAAAGCATACCTTTCGGAGGGCATCCGGGACCCACCTCGGGAGGAAGGGCCCGCCATTTTGAATCTCGATCTCACCCTCCTCGGTGACTAGTTCCGCGAACTCACATGCTGCCAACTGTTCATTCGAGACACTGTCGACAGGGACCTCCACACCATTAACGTCCGCAGAAGGGATCAACCCTTCCGCCTTCCAGTCGAAGTCCGGTGGAAGTAGTCCCTTAGACTGCAGCTGCCCGATAGCGGACACGAATCCATCCAGGCGGGAGGCATCAGATTTGTCCTCCATGAAGAACTTAAAGGAGTCAGACTCCATGAAGTCGCGACCAGCCTGAAGACGGGCATATTGGAGGCCTCCAAGAAGCATATCCTTGGAATCCAAGAAAGCCTGCATCGACTTGCTGACAAAGTTCTCCTGCCAGTCGAGTTCCGCCTTGATTTCTTCCCAGCTGGTCCTCAGCTTATGGAACTTCACTTCGTGCTCTTTCAGCTGCATCTCCAACTGCTTCATCTTCTCCGCCTCATCCGCGGATGTGGCCACAGCCTTGTGCAGGTCCTCCTCAATAGTAGCGCGTTCACCGGCTTTCCATTGCATGGCCCTGACGAGACATCCGAGCTGCAAGAGGTCCGCAAGGATATAAGTTACATTTTTTGTATACTAAGAACAAGCCAAGGACACCATGGAAAGGATAATTACCCGCTGGTATAGCTCATCCAGCCCTCCAACCCGCTCAACCTCAGGGAGTCCGCGAGCCCGCTCATACTCTTTATCGAGAGCAGCTTGGTCAACAGGCAAGACAGCGGACAGTTGCTGTCTCTTTGCTGCGGGAGGAGACTCCGAGGTTGCTCCCCTCTTACGTCCCGAGGTTATGGCGTCCCGCATCAACACCTCCCACTGTGGCGCCGGAGCTGCGGAATCCTGGGACTTAGAGGCAGTGGTGCTCCGAGTGGCAGGGGCTTTGCCCTTGTCGGGCACCGCCAAGGCCTGTGAATCCTCTCCGGCCTTGTTCCGCCTTTCCTCCTCTGCGGCAAACATTGCGGCATTCTTCGGATCCGCCATAGTAAGACCCGTGGAAGTGTTGATGATTTTGGTCCTCTGACCAGCGGCGACCTCCAAGACTTGCTGCTCCCTCTGCAACCTTTTCTTTTCACGGAGCATCGACATGATATAGTCGAACCAATGAGCTGGACAATAAATCAAAGACATCAGATACAGATATGTTAAAGAAGGACTATCAGAATTGCGAAAATACGTAATCAAAACAGAGCATCCCGAAGAAAAAAGAGCACAAAGTTTCAAGTCAACAAATCCTTACTAAAGTCCGTCTTCCCTCCAACCTCCACTGTGTCTGATAGTCCGCACAGGTAGGGAAGTGGCTGACAGATTAATCCGTGGAACGGATAAGTAGGTGGGTTATGCTTTTTGTGGATCGCAGCCACCCACGGAGCCACGTTCTTTGGAAGGGGGCGCCAATCCGGGATGCTCTCCCTTAGGAACTTTGTTGGCAGTCCCCATTGTTCCCGCTGTCTCTCGGACGCCCCAGGTTTCAGAGCCATCCGTACGAAAATGTACTTATCCCACCAATTCGATCCCAGCGACGAAATGGAGTCCTAAATGAAGTTATAGGGTTTCCTATTCACAAAAGTATAGAAGAGGGGATTCCCCGGACTGAAGGAAACATGAAAGAGCTGCCTAAAGTTCTCAAAATTTACTGGCTGCCCTTTCTTCTTACAAAAAATGACGAAGCAGATAAGGTTACCCAAGGACTTTGGGATAACCTGACTCGGACCAATCCCAATGTGGTTCAGAATATGCTTCAGTTCCGTTGCAATGGGGATCTTCCATCCACAGGAAAAAGCTATCTCGTGCACGCACATGTACCCGGCGGGCGGGTTGTAAAATGCGTGTCCGGGCTCCGAAACCATGATTTCTACGAAATCGGGGATCTCCCACATCCGCCTCCATTCTGGAATATCCTCCGCTTTCACCCTTGATGGGCATGTAGGAAGAAGTCCGTCAGTATTTAGTTCTCCAAATTCGTCTGCTATTACAACAGCGGACGCAGGACGAGGGTACTTGATTCTGGCAGCCTTCGCGCCACGTCCCTCAACTAATGGAAGACTGGATTGAACGGGCGCGGCAGGATGAAATGCAATCCGTCGACCAGTGCGTCTAGGGGGACGAGCGACAGGAGATCCTTCTTCTCCTTCCTCCTCCTCCTCGTCTTCCTCTTCCTCACCATCTTCCTCCTCCTCATCGACACCTTCGGGTCTACCAGACGTGCTTGGGTTGGACGGACCCGTTTCCGCTACAACACGGTCTTCCACCCCAGCCTCGAACATCTCGACTTCATCATCCTCCCGATCCCTGTCGCCTTCCCGCTCCACATGCAGTTCGTTCGGATCCCCAGTCGTCCCAACACCACCTATAGTCCGAGATTGGACTAATGACCTAGTCCTAGCAAGATCACCTTGACCTGCTGCAACATCGGCCTGTGCTTCTGCCGCACCACGGACTCCTTGCCCAGCATCAGAGTCCCTGGACGACCCAAGGTCCACAACTAGGAAATCTCCCACGGACAAGGTCAAATCCACGAACCTAGTCCCTAAGTCTACTGCATCATTGTAGCCTGGTGCCTCGTGCTGGTTCTGACTATCGCTCCTGGACATCCTAGGGCAGAAGGCAACGAGTCAGAAACGATAGTGGTGATTGTCCGAGAGTTCGTTTAGGTATCTTCTTAAGTCAAAGAAAGCCTATGAAGTTCTACTTAACCAGGTTTTTCTACATGAAGTCTAGTCTCGGCACTAGTGGCACTAACCTTGGCACGCTAAAACGTGCCATTGGCACTATCGTCTACCCTACCCGGCACGCTAAGCGAAGCTAATTTACAGAAAACTGTGTGCCAATTGGCACCAACACATTACCCAATAAGCATGCATAATTAAATTTTGGTTACAGTGGGCATGACACACGAGATGAATCAACAGGATACTGGCAATAAAATTGGCACGCAACAGTACAAAGGAGAATTGTTTCAACTAAGAACTCTGCTAAAGCCTATCACTCGCAACATCGGCAAATACGGATCAACAATTTTATATTCGAGCAGTGCAAAAACATACGAGCAGGTAGTAAGCATATCACGAAAAGGAGAGAACTTAGGAGGAGTGAGGACGTACTTACTTGACAAAGTTGACTGGACAAATATGAACGGACGACTGAGCCTTGCTGCTTCTCCGAGGGTACGGATTCGAAGAAGAAATTTCAGAATTCTGCGAGTTTTACTTGCTCGGATGGGTCTTTAATTGCTCGGACTGCTTTGTGATTGCTCTGAGTTTCGATGTTGCTAAAAGTGTGAAAGTGACTGATGAACTGACTATTTATAAGGGCAATTTAGGGAAAGCCAAGAGTCACATCACTTGGATTTGAATCCCAGCTGTTGATCCTCTCCAATCCAAGGGTTGTGCCGCTTCGCGAGTGGATGGTTGTCAGTACGTCGCATTTAATGCTTGACAGACGCGTCACATCAATCGAGCTTAGAACCCCAACCGTTGATGTCGTCCCGATCCAACGGTCGCGTCACTTTACTCGGGATCTTTCACCCGTGGGCCGGACGGACAACCTATTGGGCCTCTTTGGTTTATGGATCAGCGACCCAGGAGGACCAGTTCAACAAGCGATCCAACGGATAGCTTCCAGAGGGCTACGTCATATCCTAACCGTACTCGGATCTATATATCTCGGATACAAATACCTTTTCCATCTACAGTCCGAGCTATTACACAACTCGGACTGTAGAAGGAAAAGGAGGGGAGAGAGATATATTGAATTCCTAAGAACACGGACGACGGATCTCAACAAAAAGGATTTTTTCCTTTTTTCATAGTTAACGATTCGGACACGCTCCACAACACACTTGTTCTTTTCATAGTTACCAACTATCTTCTACTAAGATACTTGGAAACTAGGGGGACATATGTTGTTACGGACATGTGTCCAATCTGTTAAGGGCGCCATAGAGCGTGTCCTAGAGCGCATCAAGGCTGAAATAGCCAATTCAGTACTAGTCCGACCTTCAAATGGTCCGACCTAAGGGAAACCATTCCAGGTCAACTAGTACTTACAAGTCAACACACCTTCTCAGCTAAGTCCGACCAAGCTAGGTGTACGACTTTCGAACTTGACAAAAGGTCACATGGTCCTTCCAAGTGCCACAAACTGTCAGTCCTAGGATGCCAAACGGACCGGACGAGAGAATCTCGGACGCCACCATCACATCAAGACCAAACGTATATAACAGAACCACTGAGATACTTCCGTGAGACTCTTGGCTCGGACATACAGAGTTACCCAAGGGCAGATCAACCAAGCAAACAGATCTGTCCGAGGGACTGACACGGACCCAACGGGCGGAACAGTACTCTCAGAGGGAAAAGGTCCAAACTACCCTCCCAGGCCCACTAATCGGTAATGGACTACTGTTCACTATTGGGCTATGGGCCAAACGTAGCATTGGTGTCCAAATCTGAATCATACACTTGGCATCATCTTATGAACCTCTTCATAAGTACATGATAACTATAAATATAGCACAAGGTCCAAGACCTTAAGGTAAGCAATATCAATGTGGGAATCCCTAAGTCAATTCCCAAGTGTTATCATAATCCCTCATAACTATTACATTGAGAGCTCCCAACTCTCTCTTGAGTAAAGTCTCTTACCGGATTGACATATGCAATTCGGGTAACCCATTCTAGCCCCCCCCCCCCCCACTTAGTCCTTTCAGATACGCAAGCTCGGACCGGTACTACGTCGGACTTCAAGTCAGAGGCGGGCCTTAGATTAGGTTGCTTGTAATAGTTTGGTTAGTTAGTGTTAGAGGTTTTACCCCTCAACACACCTCCAGAAGAACTTCCTAACTGGTTTCTTGCACGGTGGCATGATTTTGGACCATTACCAGAAATGTTCCCCCACAAAGTTCAAAAATCATTTGAGTATTTTTCGGATAGGTGCAAAAAACAAAGTTGTTCTCACAAACACCCCCTGATGATCAAATCTTACAAAGAATTCAATTTAACCTGGATTTTGAGAATCCTACAAAATGTTTAGCATGATGAAAATACCAATTTATATTGGTTAACAAAAGAAGCAGAAGTTAAATGGTGGAACAAAATGGACACAGTCCATTGGAACTGGACAGCTTATCGGAATGGTTCAAACTTCATCCAAAGTTTAGCAAACAAATTGTCTCCCCAGAAAAGGTTCAACAAAATGAAAAATTCCTGATGATGAAAAATACCATTCAAACAAGATTAGCACAAGCAAGCTCATTGGATGAGATGAAAGCAATTCTACAAACTGCAAGTGAAGATGAAGGATCAAGTTCCTCGGTCAATTTCGAACAAGACAATGAGGACGATTGTTATGGGATTTTTACTCCCATACAAAGAGGTAAAAACAAAAGGAAATGACAAGATAAATTCCCGACAAACTGCTCAAAGAAGGATAAAGTGAAAGACGACAATTTCCCAACAGATTGATTCAATCAAAGAAAAAGGATAAAGTAAGATTCCCGACAGACTGTTCAATCAGAGAAAAATTAGAACAAAGTAACAAAATTCGGATGTGAATTGAAGATTTTCAAGTCCGCACAGGAACCTGGCATTCCTTCAAATAGGCTTCAATCAGAAGGAAGAAGGGCATAAGAAAAAACACTCAGAAGAAAAGAAATCCCAGAGCAAAAAATGTATTCAGATAGTTTTTTCTTTGTATTGTATTCCTCCAAATTCTTTTATGTATTTGTAAAAATTTCACCCAAAAATATTAGCTTAGCAATTTTCAGATTCCTGTAATCCGATCAAATTTCAAGTTTAAGAGTCAGAGTTAAATTCAGAGTTATCTCAGGTATAATTCTGGTCATTTTCTTCATTGCTACAGTAATTTTGATTATTTTCACAATATCTTAACTTAATCTTGCCATTTACTTCATCAGTATGTATACATGTATTTCCGCTATGCTACCTGATACAAATGGTATCAGAGCCATAAAGTTTACAAAATATCCCACAAACAAGGCAACAGACATCTCTGCAAATTGCCAACAAATTTCAACCTCTTAGCAAAGTAGCATTAACACCATATCCCAAGCCTGAACAATTTCCACCTCTGCACTCAAAGTTAGCCACATTACCTACCTACAAACAAACTTTGACACAAACCAAATATATATATATATATATATATATATATATATATATATATATATATATATATATATATATATGTATATAATTGCATAAACCCTAACTAGCATGCTTGAATTCATCACCACCCCATGATCAAGGTGTTTAGCTACTCATGTTATGCGAAGACATAATCAATAAAGCAATTAAACAATCAACACACATAATCTAATACTATAAACGAAGAATCGAACGATTGATACAATTTACCCTTCATTGTCACAAACCCTAGGTAGAATTGAAGAACCTGAATCGAATCGATGCAAGATAGTAGGTAGATTATGCTCCCAATCAATCACAATCGTCGGATTACAAGGTGGAAACCGGTTCAATTACCTCAAAACGGTTAATTGCCTTGGAAAATAGGTCTAGCTTGAGAGCAATGTCTGAATACTTGACAATAGATGAATTCTCCAAGTAATGATGTTTTTTGTCTAACTAATAGAAAGAATAAAAAACTAGGTATCGATGAATTAGGAAAAATCTTGCGAACTGGTGGGTAAATTCGCCGCTGACAGAAGGGTTGGCGTCCGCCAACTCTCAAGTTGGCGTCCGCCATGTATGAGAGTTGGCGGACGCCAAAATATGTACATGGCGTCCACCAGTACTAACTTTAGCGTCCGCCAATTCATTCTGGATTGAATTGGCAGACGCCAATCTTTTTACTAGCGTTCGCTGACTCTTCGACAAATGATGATTTTGCCCTTCTTGCTCGATTTTGCTCCTTTTAACTTCGATCCTTGGCATTTTGGCCTCCCCGCTCCACTTCTAGCAACCATACGAAGCATTGGAACTCCATATCTTCCAGATGCATGTAAAATACACCCTTTTTTTCCCTTCAATTAGCGCGGTTTAACCAAATACCTGCAAAACTCACAAAGAACAAAACAAGTAAAAAGACTCTAGGAAAACTACTAAAACTATACTTAAGGATAACAAAAAGACGGTAAAAAAGACCAGATGAGACGATGTAAAACCGACTCATCAAACTCCCCAAACCGAACCCTTGCTTGTCCTCAAGCAACAGACTCTCTAAAAAAACCTAGAAAAACGAAAAACACACCCAAGCTACCGAGTCTACGATTGCACATAATAAGCCCGAATAATGCAGAAGTTTTGACATCACACTGACATTCACAGAATCACATGCATAAGTTCAAAAAGTTTATTTCAAAGTAAATAGAACTTAAGTCTAACACGGTAGTCCCTCACAAGTGGATCCTATGCATTTAATCTCTCACACTCCTGGAAGTGTCCAGTAGGGGTAATCACTCAAGAATATAAAGAGACAAGGAAGGTGACTTGCGTCACAAAGATGCCTTAAATACCGCATGCAATGTACTCAATCAGTTAAGTCAGAAGGGACTTTTTCATTGCTCTACAACAATCAGCAGTAGACTCATAAAAAGGCAATCGTTCTCTCTTTTTTCAATTTTTTCATTTTTTGCATACTTTTTTTTGCAGTCTTATATATGACTCATATGCTTATATCCCTTTTTTTTCTGTCTCAATTTTTTGGTAGCGTCTGTTTTACCGAAAGTCCGCACTTTTGTGCGTGCTGGTTTGGTATACACGCCATCAACCCTCACGGTCATATAGCTTTTAAGGGCCACGCCGGTATATAGGTAGTATCTGAAACGTGCCCAACACGACTAACAGTGGTAACTAGTACCATAGATCCACTCCGAGACTTTTTTGTTTTGTTTTGAGAGAACGAAAAACCCGAACACAGTCTTTATCAATACAAGTGGTGCACATAAACCTCCTCCCCAAACCTGTTCTTGGAACGGGTTTGGCATAAGCAAATAATAATGTAAAACATGTCGTTCGTCATACTTAACTTACACAGAGTACACATGAGAATGATGAGGCGCAAACAAGAGAGTTTGCACTTCACGAGAATTCACACAAGATCAATAATGCCGGTATCAATAATTCACTTTTCCTCGGCTCTTAAGCATGCTCACAGGTTTTTTGGACTACAGAATTAGAACAGACTTTCTATTTACAGCAGAAACGAACTTGGCAAACTTGAACATGCAAACTGCTAATAGTCAAGGATCAGCCAAAACAAAAGCATTAAACAGGTTTAGTACATGCAATAGACGCTCGACTTGGGAGACAGACTTAGACTCAACAGACGGACTCGAATAAGAAATACATAAAGAAACATCTCTGAAAACATGCAAGCAAGAAGCCTAAAGCAGATCAAAACTCAAAACACCCCTCCCCAAACCTGAACTTGTGCTCGCCCTCGAGCTAACGAGTGAAAAGTGAAAAGTAGAGAGTTGATATGAGGAGGCTTCCCTGATTGAAGGTTTCCAAGATGTGTAGAAGACTGAGGAGAATGACCTGAGACTCAAGTAGAATGTTAGAAAACAAAAAATCGAGCTAGTGGGCAAAAAGAATGCAAAAATCGGCAAAGGGGAGCGAGGAAAGCAACCGGCGCCCACCAGAAACCAGATTGGGGTCCGCCAATTTGGGTTCTGGCGGGCGCCAAAATGCTTATGTGGCGTCCGCCGTGTATTGGGTTGGCGGACGCCATCCCCCGATTGCGGGCGCCAGTTTTGAAACTGGCGGGCGCCAATCAGGGTTAGTAGGCATTGGCGTCCGCCAAGTAAGAAATTAGTGTCCGCCAATCGATACTGGATCGATCTGGCATCTGCCAATTTGTAACTTGGCGGGCGCCAGTCGATCTTGGCGGCCCTGAATCGATGTTTGCCCAATTTTCGCGTACTTTTAAGCCTTCTAGCTCAACTAGACCCAACGAAAAACAACCACCAAAAACTAAAAGGATAAATAAATGTGAATGCGAATGCAAGCTATCTAAAAAAGCAAGTAAAACCTGGGTTGCCTCTCGGGATGCACTTGTTTTAAGTCTCTAGCTTGACTTTCGCACTTCAGTTAGGACAATGGTGGGTACTAGACTTTCTCATGCTCGAATTTCTCTGCCCCTGCACCTGCGAATAGATATAAAGGGGTCCAACATACCCCGCAGCATAATCCTTATAGATAAAATTCTTAGGCAAATAATCCAATGCCTTCACTATGCCGACCTTACCATTCACCTCATATGCTGTTGTGCGTCTAAATACGCTAATATCCATTCTGGAGGTGAATAAGAATGGCCAGCCAAGAAGGATTGTATCGGGTCCTTTCTTCTGATCTTCCCGGATATCCTACAGAACAATAAAATTGGTGATAACAGTCTCACCATTCAATTTAACCGCGACACCCTTTGCTAATCCAACGGGTCTTCTATGCGACCCATCCGCCATTAGAAGTTGTGCTTTCATCTCTTCCAAACCTGCAAGGCCACACCCCTTAAACAGATTGTATGGGATCGTATTACATGTAGCTCATGTATCTAAAGTCACAATGACTTTTGAATTTCCCATCCCAACTATGATGTTAAAACTCCTCTTGCTGAGAGGCTAGCTGCTCTTTCACGTTTTCTGCAAGTTCCTCTTCCTTGGCAGGAACTATACTCCAATTTCTGGAGTGCTCAATGTAACTGGAAGATCTTCCTCCTGTGCAAAAACCAATTCCTCAGCAGAAATATCGGGGGTTATATTCTCTTCTAGTATTACTTCACTGGTAGTCGAGACTGACGAAGCACACCTGCAAGCTGAGCAAACCTGTTTTGAAACCTCAACACGGGTTTCATTCTCCGAAATAGTCACTTCAACGGGTACTTCTGTAATCACTCTTATAACCATTGCTCTCTCATAAGTACTAAGGAATTTACCCCTCTCCCTTTTTTGGTTCTTCTCTACCAGCTGCTGAAGGGTACCTTTGATCTAGCCGTTGTCCTTTTCCAAACTTTGAACTGCGGCTTCTAATGCATCCAACCTCTCAGCGGTAGCTGCATGTAGCATCGTTGAGTGTTGCAGGGCAGCATGACAACTTTTCACAAACCCACTCAGCTCCTCCAAAAAACCTTCTGGAAGTTGCGATTCAGGAAGGTGGCGTTCCGGACAATTAGAGCCACTAAGCTTAGCACGCTTGCTCTTATGCTCTGAGCTTTTTGCTAACCTCTCGAATACATCATTTAATCCGACAATGGTGCTCTCTCCCATCCATCCTCCACACACCATATCGACCAGCACTTGTGAAGACTCTTCAAGCCCATAAAAAAAAAAAAACTGGTTTAAATATGCAGTACCAAAACGGTGATGGGGGCACTGATGCTGTAAATCACATAACTCTCCCATGCTTCGAAGAAGGGTTCTCCTTGCCGCTTCTTAAACTCACTAATTTGCACTCTGAAGCTCGTAGTCATCGATAGGGGGTAGTATTTTCCCATAAAGGTTTGGAAATCTTTGTCCCAAGTAGTGATGCTTCCCTCTGTTAGGCCATTCATCCAAGTCCGTGCCTTACCAAAGAGACATATAGAGAAAATCTTGAGCCTCAAGTCATCGTCCTCTACCCCGTCAAGTTTCCCCA
The DNA here is from genome assembly GCA_026545765.1 of Plantago major. NCBI lineage: Eukaryota > Viridiplantae > Streptophyta > Magnoliopsida > Lamiales > Plantaginaceae > Plantago > Plantago major. Next base: position 15,017,088 of record CM048841.1, on the reverse strand, counting down.
ATCCAGATATAAAATGCTCAATTTCTCTGAGGAAACCCATGACGTCTTCATTTCAGACTCCATAGAATCTCGGAAGTTGTCGGAGGAGATGCTCCTTAATCTCGAGACCTCGCACATTAGCTGGTATGACTATAGCTGCACGGTGTGCACCTTGCACAGGTAGGAGAAGTGTGCGCATAGAAGGTTGCAATGCCACAGCCGCCATACCCATATCTATGAACCTGTGCTACAAGACAGACACAACACTAGAACTACGCAAACGTAAGTACCCGTTAGTTAAAACAGGCACTCAAGACGAGAAACACAAAGGTAACAAGGAAAAAGGACTAACAAAAAAAAAACAATAACTGGAAAAAGAAATAACAAAAATACTATAACTAGAATTCGTAAACTTAACAAGAGAGCTAAGTCCCCGGCAGCGGCACCAAAAACTCGATGTGTCAAATCAGAGTTTTGTATTTGTTTACTTAGCCAAGACTTAATTCTCAACACTATGAAAACTTGCAGTGCAGTGAAGTTAACCCCGAGGTCGGTTTCGAAGGACTTAACTAGGCTGAGTTTGTGTTTACGAATAGTAGACACAATATGGAAAGTAGTAAATGGTTGTTTGCTTCGGCAGCGAGATGATTAACTATTGTAGAAGTAAACAACTAAGCAGACAAAACTAATGATAGGTTGACACTTAACGAGATTAATATATGAATGAGGAGAATTATGAAGTGGTGACTTGAAGACAAGCTAGCTAGCTGGAAATATGTGATCGATAGGAAAACGATTACTCTCAAGTTGTCACTACTTGGTTTCAGAAAATGAATATCATTAGTGAAGGCGTCCATTTCACTAAGCTACAATCAATTAAGCTAATCCTACTATTACTGTTTGCAACTAACTGTTAGATTGAAGCAAGACGAAACGTTTTGGTTTCTAAAGATCAAATGCTTAATCTAACAGTGATATTGATGGAATGCACATCAAACGTAATAGCAGAATACACAATTAATCTAAAGAGCTCATAGTAATCGCGACATATATACACACACACATCTATATATATATATATATATATATATATATATATATATATATATACATACATACATACATACATACATACATACATACATACATACATATATACATACATATATACATACATATACATACATATATATATATATATATATATATATATATATATATATATATATATATATACATACATACATACATACATACATACATACATACATACATACATACATACATACATACATACATACATACATACATATATATATATATATATATATATATATATATATATATATATATATATATAAATATATAAAAATATATATATATATATATATATATATATATATAATGTTTGAATTCGTCACCACCCCATAATCTGGGTGTTTAGCTACTCATGTTATGCGAAGACATAATCAATAAAGCAATTAAACAATCAACACACATAATCTAACTAGAAACAAAGAATCGAACGATTGATACAATTTACCCTTCGTTGTCACAAACCCTAGGTAGAATTGAAAAACCTGAATCGAATCGATGCAAGATAGTATGTAGATTATGCTCCCAATCAATCACAATCGTCGGATTACAAGGTAAAAACCGGTTCAATTACCTCAAAACGGGTAAGTGCCTTGAAAAATAGGTCTAGCTTGAGAGCAATGTCTGAATACTTGACAATAGATGAATTCTCCAAGTAATGATGTTTTTTGTCTGACTAATAGAAAGAATAAAAAACTAGGTATCGATGAATTAGGAAAAATCTCGCGAACTGGTGGGTAAATTCGCCGCTGACAGAAGGGTTGGCGTCCTTGACTCTCAAGTCAAGGCGCTATAAACATAGTCAAGGACGCCAAAATATGTACATGGCGTCAGCCAGTACTAACTTTGGCGTCCGCCAATTCATTCTGGATTGAATTGGCAGACGCCAATCTTCGTACTGGCGTTCGCTGACTCTTCGTCAAATGACGATTTTGCCCTTCTTGTCCTTCTTGCTCGATTTTGCTCCTTTTAACTTCAATCCTTGGTATTTTGGCCTCCCCGCTCCACTTCTAGCAACCATACGAAGCATTGGAACTCCATATCTTCCAGATGCATGTAAAATACACCCTTTTTTTGCCTTCAATTAGCGCGGTTTAACCAAATACCTGCAAAACTCACAAAGAACAAAACAAGTAAAAAGACTCTAGGAAAACTACTAAAACTAAACTTAAGGATAACAAAAGGACGGTAAAAAAGACCAGATGAGACGATATAAAACCGACTCATCATCTCATAAGGGTGCTTCTACTGGTGAGACATCTGTTGGTGTTGTTGTTGTGGCACAAGCAATGGCTCCATCATCTACAGGTGATACAGGTAGTTATGCCTTGTTATCTAAGTCTATGCAAAATGTATGGATATTGGATACAGGTGCATCTGATCATATGTTGTGTACTATTGATACTTATTCTTCTCCTCCTATTTTAGCTTCTAAATCTATTCAGTTGCCTACAGGGAATGTGACTAAATCTATCGGTGCTGACACAGTTCAATTAACAACTGATATTGTGTTAAAAGAAACTTTATATGTTCCTATGTTCCAGTTTAATTTAGTTTCTATTCGTCAGCTTTGCATACAAAATAATTTGCGTGCTATTTTTTATGCTGATGAATGTGTTTTGCAGGACAACTTGTCCAACAAAATGATTGGTTATGCTGGGCATAAAGATGGACTTTATCATTTGCAAATTCATCAAGATTTTCCTTTAAACATGCCTTCACCTGTTGCATCTGTAGCATATGAATCTGATAAGATTTCTGTTGATCCAAATGTTTTGTGGCATTTACATTTAGGGCATTACCCATTGTCAAAGATTCATTGTATTTCACATTTAAATCTTTCTCCTTGTAATGCACATTATCCTTGTGATGTATGCCAGTTTGCAAAATAGAAGAAATTAGTTTTTCAATCAAGTTTGTCTGTTTCTCATGCACTTTTTGATCTCGTTCATGTTGACATTTGGGGACCTTTTTCCCTGGATTCTTATAATGGTGTGCGTTATTTTCTCACTATTGTCAACGATTTTTCTCATTGTACGTGGATTTTCTTTATGCGCTACATACAAATTTGAGACACGAACTCATTTACATAAGTTCTACAATCTCATTCTTGCTCAGTTTAATGTCAAAATTAAAGTCATTCGTTCTGACAATGGACTTGAGTTTTTGTTCAGGGATTTTTATGATACTTATGGTATTATTCACCAGTGTTCTTGTGTTGAGACTCCTCAACAAAACGGCCAAGTAGAACGCAAACACCATCATTTGTTACAAGTTGCTCGTTCTTTGCTTTTCCAATCTCATTTACCTATGAAATTCTGGACTGAGGCTATTAGTACAGTTGTGTATATAATCAACCGTGTTCCTACGGTGGTGTTACAAAATCGTAGTTCTTATGAAATTCTGTACAATAAGATTCCTGATTACAGCATTATGAAGATTTTTGGTTACTTATGTTATGCTTCTACTCAAACTGCTTCAAGAACAAAGTTTGATACTCGTGCAAACAAATGTGTTTTCTTGAGTTATCCTGTTGGTGTTAAAGGCTATAAATTGTTGGATCTACAACTCATAAAGTGTTTTTATCAAGAAATGTGGTTTTTTTTATGAAACTGAGTTTCCTTAAGTTATGGATACACAAGACACTTTAGTTTTGTCTGATCCTATTTTTAATGATCCAGTGGATCTTTATAATCCTCATTCTTCTCCTGAGTTGTTAGTTACTCCTACTAATTATATAGCTCAAAATGTCAATGAGGAAGCTCAAGTTATTAACTCTGTAACTAATGATATTAATGTTTCAGGTGACAATGAGCAAGTTTCAAATGAACATGCAACAGGTCCCATTTAGCAAATGTCCCTGTTGTTACTGGCATAAAGAGGTCTACTAGAGTGTGGAAACAATCTTCAGCTTTAGATATTTATCAATATCATGTTCCACCTTCTCTTAAAGTGCATAACAATAATTCTTCACACATTCTTTAACTGGTTCTTTAGTCACACAGGCACCATATTCTTATTCTTTACATCATCATTTGTCTACTGATAAACTATTTGGTAGTCATAAATGTTTTGCAGCTTCTCTTACTTATATCAGTGAACCTAAGAGTCATAAAGAGGCCATGAAACATATTGAATGGCAGAATGCTATGAAACAGGAAATTGAGGCTTTAGAGAAGAACAACACTTGGTTTCTTACAGACTTACCACCTGGAAAACACACTATAGGATGTAAATGGGTATACAAGGTAAAGTTGAAGGCAGGTGGAAGCCTGGACAGGTACAAGGCAAGACTAGTTGCCAAAGGTTACACACAAGAGGAAGGCTTTGACTACTTTTACACTATTTCTCCTGTAGTTAAACCCACAACTATCAAGATTTTGTTATCAGTTGCTACAGCTAAAAATTGGTTTTTACATCAACTTGATGTAATAATGCTTTCCTGCATGGGGAGCTTGATGAGGAGGTATACATGAAGCCTCCACCTGGTTATGGTAATGGCACTCAAGTCTGTAAGTTAATTAAAAGCCTTTATGGTTTAAAGCAAGCATCTAGGCAATGATTCATTAAATTAGCTGATTCTCTTTCAAAATTTGGTAATAAACAGTCAGTGGCTGATTTTTCTCTTTTCACAAAACAAAACGGTCATTCTTTTACAGCTTTACTTATTTATGTAGATGATATTATTGTCTCTGGAAATGATTTTGAAGAGATTAAAGCTGTAAAACAATACCTGCATGATCAATTTACTATTAAAGACAATGGTGTTTTAAAATACATTTTGAGAATTGAGGTGGCTAGATCTGAAACTGGTCTCAATTTGTGTCAAGGAAAGTTCACTTTGGATATTTTAAAAGATTCTTCTTATCTGGATTGTAAACCAGAGAAAACACCAATGGATAGTAAGTTGAAACTATCAAAAGAATCAGGTATACCATTGTCTGATGCTAAAGTTTACAGAACTCTTGTAGGTAGGCTTTTATATTTCACTGTCACTAGGCCTGACATTGCTTTTAGTGTGCAAATGTTGAGCCAGTTTATGAGTTGTCCTACTGATATTCATCTTAGTGCAGCTCATAAAGTTCTCAGGTACTTAAAAGGTACTATAGGTCAAGGCTTATTCTATAGCAGTTCCAGTGATCTTCAATTGAAAGGATATTCAGATGCAGATTGGGGAGCTTGTGTTGACACAAGAAGGAGTGTGACAGGGTATTGTTTTTATTTGGGAGACTCTCTTATCAGCTGGAAGTCCAAGAAACAACAAGTAGTTAGCAGATCAAGTACAGAAGCCGAGTATAGAGCAGCTGCCAATGCCACTTGTGAAGCATAATGGATCAAGTTTATTTTGGATGAACTATAGATCACACAAGATAAAGCTATATTACTTTTTACAGATAACCTCTCTACTTAACATTTAGCTCACAATCCAGTGCAACACCAAAGAACAAAGCATATCGAGCTTGATTGCCACATTATAAGTGAAAAGATAGCAGAAGGCTTGATTAAACTCATTCATGTTCCCAACACAGACCAAGCTGCTGGTGTTTCCAAGCCACTATCAGCTATACCATTTCCAGAACTGGTGTTCAAGATGAACATGCTGAACATCCACGTTCCTCTTGGGGGGGGGGGTAAGGATTAATACACAATGGAGCAAGTTTCACAGAAGAACAACAAATACGCAATTGAAGAAAAAACAAGTCATTTCATTCCTTCTGTAAAAGCTTGCTTTCTTATTACGTTTATTAGGTTAAGTAATAATACGCCTTATAACAGATTATACAACAAGCTGTATGACTTGTACATAGGCGGTTATGTTAGTTATAGTCTATATAAGCTAGCTAGACTTCTTCTCTTCACTACTCATCATTTTGTAATCTTTCATTTCATCTTTCTGATAATCAATACCATATATTGGTTTGTATTTTGAGTTTATGAGAAATTCTCACATGCTGCACTACCTCCTGGTGCTTAAAGGTTGTACCATATACATTTAATGTTGTACTGTACAACACATTAAAGCACCAGGAGATAGTGCAGCATGCTGTAGAGTAGAAAAAATCCCGGGATGGTCTTAGACCGACCACTATGGGCGGTCGTAGGAGGTGCGGTTCTTGAGCACCGCCTCCAACCGCACTGCATAAGGCGGTCATGAGGGAGCTCCCTCAGAACTCACTCGATCGTTCACGATGGTGAGTAGCCGTTTGGGGCTGGGCCCCATCGTGGGCCAGCCCCAAACGGCTATGTCCCCAGCCAATTGGCTGGGGACACTTGTCCGGTCCTTATTGGACCGGACAATTTAATTTGTTTTTTTTATTCTGATATTAAAAAAAATAAAAATTATACCAACGGCCATATTTTTTCGAGATCTATAAATAGACACCACTCTTCATATGTTTCCTTACACCTCAAATTTCACCCTTCTTTCTCTCTTTTAAACTCAAAATACTCTAAAAACTCCCTTCCACTCTCATTTCCCAACATCACCATGGATGCCTCGAACGATCAACTTGCGTCGTGCTTGCTTGCTAACGATCCCGAGCAATACCAAATGTTCGTGCAATCCTTAGGCGGAAGTAGCCAATCATCCACCAACCCAAACACCAACCCCCAAGCCTCATATGATCCATTTGTCTCCCCCAGTGCATACCGCCCCGACGGCTAGCTTTCGCAAACCGTCCCGAAGACTCAACCACCACCACAACCGAAGGGGAAGGGGAAGGCGAAGGAAACAAAAGGTAGAGGGAAGAAAGTTGTTACCAAGAACAAAGTGGCCGAAGAAGGAGGAGAAGGGGAAGGCGAAGAAGTGGAAGACGACGGTGGGCCGAAGAAGTTCTCAGTGGAGGAGGATCTTGCACTGGTCTCGATGTTCATGGCGGTCAGTGAGGATCCCATCATCGGGACGAACATCAAGTACACTTCGATCTTCACGAAGCACATAATCCAGAGGTGGAATGAGGCAAGGAAGGACCTAATGTGTAGGTTGCGACCTCGAACACCAAGTTCTCTCCGGGGTCGATGGAACCGCATCAAGCCTTGTGTGAATGCGTTCGTGAATGCTTACGAGGAGGCTAGTCGAGCACTTCATAATCGGAGTGGTCATAATGAAGAAGATGTCATCAAGTACGCCCACCAAATGTATACGGAGAATCATAAGAACGGTGAAGACTTCGACTTGGTTCATTGTTGGAACGCAATGAAAGATTACCCGGAGTGGCAAACAAAGATGAACTACACCGGCTCGGCGGACAAGCAAATCCCCGGCTTTGAACTTCATGATGAGCCGGACACTGAAGGCGGTGAAGATACTGACGGAAGTGCGGGCAAGCGTGTGCGCTTGAGTGAAGAAAGTGATACTGGTACGAGGCGTCCACTTGGCCGAGATAAGGCAAAGGCCAAACGTAGTGGGCTTTCGACTCAGTCCTCTGACAGTGAGATGAGCATTCAATTTTCTCAGTTCAGGGATGAATACGCTCAACAACATCAGCTTGAGCAACATAGGATCGAGATTGAAAGACAGACGCTTGAATAGTTGAAGCACAGGGAGGACCAAAGGATGGAGGAGGCAAGGCTAGCCAGCCAAGGCAGTGTGGAATTGGCTAGGACTCAAAGGCTGCAGATGTATCTGACCGTGGGCCAACTAGAGCCGAGCTAGATGACGCCGGCTCAGAGGAATGTGTTCCAGATGTTGGACAGAGAGTTCAATCCGTGAACCAGTCGACTCAAATGGTGTTTTATCTTGTTCATTTATGTTTGTGTTTGTCTTGTTCATTTTAGATTCAAATTCAGTGTTTGTTTGTATTTTTCATTTCTAGATGGTGTAGTAGTTGTACTGTAATTCGAGCATTCAATAAAAAAACACCATTTCAAACTTCAAACCTTATTTTTTTCAATTTCCCAACTATACTAATTTCAAATAATAATAAAAAAATAAAAAATAATAAAAAAATAAAAAATACTCGCGGCCGCCACCATAGTGGGTGATAGGCGACCGCGACTCGCGGTCGCCCCGCAACCAATTTCCCAACAACCAAAAAATGGTCATTATAGTGGATGGTATTACTACTCCTAAATTGAAAGTGTATGTGGTTTGATTGGAGAATCGTTTTGGCTTTTGGGGATGATGAGAATAAGGTGCAACTGTAAATGAGAAGACGAAACGTTGTCCGTGGTAAATTATTCAATAAACAAGCAGATGGCGACACCTGCCCCCATTTTTTCCAATTGACTAGTTGTTTTAGGTTCTTTTATGCAAGACCGCCCACTATGGGGCGGTCGTAGGCAATCGGTTGTGGAGCAACCGCTCCGCAACCGATTTGGACCACCATTGTGGGCGGTCGGGGGATCGGTTGATCCCCACACCTCACTCAGTTGTTCCACGACTGAGTGAGTTCATTTTTTGGGGTTGGGCCCCATGTGGGGCCCAATCCCTTTTTATTTTCTTTTTAATTTTTTTGGTTATTTTGAGTTTTAAAAAATATAAAAATTATACCGACGGTTATATTTTTTCGGAATCTACAAATAGAGACCAGTGAAGATATATTTTTCATACCACACAATTCACCCTTTCATTAATGATTTATGTTGTTCAGTTTTGTTGCTCGATTTAAATAAAAAACACCATTTTGAACTGCAAATCTTCTATAAGTTTAAATATTCTTACTGATATAACTATAAGTAATGAAAAAAAATTTAAAAAATAAAAAAATCTCCACGACCGCGGTCGCGACTCGCGGTCGCTCCCCGGCACAACCAAATTTTGGTTGTGATAGTGGATGGTCTAAAGGGATTATATTTTGGCTACTGGATTCCAACTAAACCAACATCACCACAATCATACTACTGCTGGTTTCAAACTTTTGATTATCAACACTGTAATAATGAGAACCTACTTTTTCCAGGGTTGTAGGTTGAAACCTAGGACAATCTGCCAGATTAAATGGATGTGTATTTAAAAGTATTTTATCTCATCTAGAAGCTCGAATTTGTATAGAGGTGTGGAATCTAGTCATTTATAGTAATACTCCATATTCTTCACACTCGTGGTCGATTTCAACCTCTTTGGGAGAGAGACCATTCGAGTGGAAATTTAATATGGGACGGACATTGTCTCCGTGGAGATACGAATCCAGGTTGGACGTGAGCCTTTGACTCTGATACCATAAAAGAATTCACTTATTTAAAAGTTCGAACTTGTAGAGAGGTGTAGAATTTATTACTAATTTATATTAATACTCTAACAGTATCATTATCCTAAACTCTACTTTAGTTAAGTTTACCATCTCTAGAGTTAGAGTAGGTTGTTGTACTAATTACTGTGTCTAGTGTCCAGCACTTGATTTTGGTTCGAGATTATTCGGTTAATTCATCTTTAGGATTTGCGAGTTCCATCAAAGTCAGAAATAGAATGAGACAAGTGAATTGTTGTTCTTAACACAATGAAAATGTTCATCATCAATTGCCACGTGTGAGATTGAGCAATGGTTGTAGACTCGTACCATATCTGGGCAATCGACACGTTACGAGTAGTACTTGTTGACCCTTTTATATTTTTGTCGTGTATCGTTTATTTGGCAGACAAGATATTATAATTACAATATTTAACATTGAAAAACTTTATTATCAATAAATTCTCTAATAACATTCAATCATTACCAACAGTTGTTGTCTCAAGTGGTAAGGGATTTGAGGGTTCGAGACCTCTTGAGTACGAAATGTCTCAACTTGCCACTCGGCTACAAACACTTTGACATTACAGGATGTCTCAGCTTGCCACTCGGATACAAACGCTTTGACATTTGGCAGACAAGATAGAGAGCATTATCTACAACTCCGGATCTACTGTTAAGAAGCCTGTTAATTACTCCCTCCTATTTTTAATATAAGATGTTTTGGGTTATTTTTCATTTGACAAATATAAAATGTTTTAGGAAATTCTGCTACGTAATTCCGTGTTTTCATAATTTATTAGGCATCAAACTCATTGATTTTATTGTTTTCATTTATTTTGTCTTGGACAATACAAAAGCTAATCACATTCCTCATCTTTTATTGGTGGATTTATTTGTTCAAGATACTAACATTTTTGTTCTAAATCATTTGCCAAGGCTATTGATGAAGAGAGATTTGTCTTAATTTGTGTGAAATACCCAAAACATCTTATATAAAAAATAGGAGGGATTGTACTGTTTTGACTAATAAAGACTTGACACGTGGATGCAGCTATCGTTTCAGTTTTCACGTTGTTTGCTTGTTTCTTGATCCATTCTTTTTTATTTTTCATCAATCCATCGAGAAGAAACAACTATTCATCCCTTCTTCTCTTTCTTTCAGAAAAAACATGCTTTATTTATTCATTTCATGATCCCAATTCACAGTTTGAGTAAGAAAGATCTGCAAACTATCACATTAATTCATTCCGAAACGAAAAGAAGAAGAATCAAGTTGATTAACAGAGTGATGTCAATCTTACCGGTTATGAATTCCTTTAAATTGATTCGATCTGCACTCAAATTTTCGATCTCAAATTTCATTTTAGTACTTGTTCTGGTCAAACAAAGCTCACTGTAAGTGATTTAATTTTACTTTGACCCATGGGGTTTCTGTAAAGGAATTGTCATACAATACATGGGAGGGAAGAGACTTTTTTTTTTTTTTTTTGGAACTATGATTCATACTTTCATTATCCTAAAAACAAATACAAAGCAAGGCGATCAGGTAAAATGATCCAGCCCAAACAAAACAAAAACTACCCTTCTCCTATCATCAAAGTCCCAACATGGGCCTTGAGAGCAGGAATCAACCAAGCATGGTACACTATATTATCTATAATGATCTGAGCATTACCAACCGTAATATGATCACTCCCAAAACAATGTTCATTCCTATATAACCAAATTCTATACACAGTTTCAGTAAAAGCCAACTTCAACACCCTAGGCTTCCAACCCTTGCCTTTACTATGCATAAGTACCCAAAGCAGTTCATCTGTCCATCTTCCTGGAGTATGAGAAATATTCAGCCAAATCAACACATGCCTCCAAATATCTCTAGTAGTACTGCATTCAAACAACAAGTGATCCAACGTTTCAGGTTGAGTGCAAAAACAACATTGTACAGTATCAACCATCCCAAACCTGTAAAGTCTATCTTTTGTTGCTAGTCTACCATGACAAGCTAACCATACTACAAGTTGAGCTCTTGGCCTAGCCAGATTTCCAAACATTAATTTCCTCCAAGACACAGGAGAATTAGTACCCCTAAGATATCTATATACCAGCCCAGTCTTGAACACAGGCAACAACATCATAGTAGCCTAGGCAGAAGTGTTCATTATCAAATCCATGCACTTTAAAATGTTCTTAAGTATCCATGAACAAGACTTAGATACCTCTCCAGTTAGCATCCTATCCTGTGGCATATAATAAGCATGAATCCATTTTACCCACAAGTTGTCTTGCTTACCACATAAATTCCACAGCAACTTCATTAATTAAACAAGCTCTATTCCAATCAATCAAGTAAATTATCTGCAAGCCACCATCTTTCTTAGGTAAATAGACCTTCTCCCAAGCTACAGGAGACTTCTTAGTGATAACACCACTATTAGACCAAAGGAAAGACCTGCAAATTGCCTCTATACTCCTGAGAACACTCTTTGGCAGAGGCATACATTGCATCCAATAATTAGCAACTGCAAAGATCACATTTCTAATCAACTGCACTCTACCAGCATAGCTAAGTAACTTAGCACTCCAATGCCTGATTCTCCCAACAATTTTATCAATCAAAGGTTGGTATTGTGCAGCAGAAATCTTCCTGCTGGTGAGAGGTACACCTAAATATCTGAAAGGCAGGATGCCCTCCTTGAAACCAGTCAAACCTTGGATGCTGCTCTTTATATCACTTGAAACTGCACCAAAATATACCTGGCATTTAGCTGGATTAACCTTTAGCTCTGTTGATCTAGAGAATTGATTAAAGTAGCCCATAACCAACTCCACAGACTTCTCATCACCTCTAGCAAACAACAATAAATCATCTGCAAAACTAAGATTCACAATACCCAACTTTTCACATTTGGCATGAAAATTATAGTTAGGTATATACTTAAGCTCCTGCAATAACCTATACAGGTACTCCATCACCAAAACAAATAACAGTGGAGACAAGGGATCTCTCTGTCTCAATCCTCTCCTAGCCCTCAGAAAAGTTGTAGCAGATCCATTCACCATATATCTATAAGAAACAGTAGTGACACAGATCATGATCCAATCAATAAACTTCTGAGGAAAACTGAGTTCTCTCAAGATCCCCTCAAGTGTTATCCACTCCACAGTATCATAAGCTTTTTGGAGGTACATCTACAACATACACCTAGGAGCTCCATTCTTCCTATTATACCCTCTGAGCAACTCATAGGCCAACAAAATATGACTGTGGATGTGTTGTCTAGGTATGAAAGTTGCTTGGCTTTCATTGACAACCTTGTGTAGTACCTTACTCAGTCTATTTGTTAAGACTTTAGATATAATCTTGTATAAAGTTGTAAAACAAGATATAGGTTTAAAGTCCTTAACCAACTTTGCATCTGCCACCTTAGGTAAGAGAGTCACTACACTACAGTTCACTACAGCATACATTCTTTTATGCTCAAAGAACTCTTGTACTGCAGCAATAACATCATTACCAATCACTCCCCAGGTAGCTTTAAAATTTTTTTCATTAAAACCATCAATGCCAGGTGCTTTCAAGTCCCCTATACCCTTCAAAGCATCAAGAATCTCCTTCACAGTCACAGATTGAATTAATGTACTAGCATCTGTTGTACACAACTGAACTCCCTTTCTCATTACATTAACATCAATCCCCTCCAACCTACAAGCAGAAGTGCCCACTAGCTCAGTATAGAAAGACAAAACTTCAGCTTCAAGATCCTGTTGTGCTGTAACAATATCAACATTAGCAACCTGTAAACACTTAATGCCTATATTCCTATTTTTTGCCTTGACTGAAGCATGAAAATAGGCATTATTCCCATCCCCTAATCTTATCCAATCAACTTTGGATTTATGTTGTAGTATACCTTCCTCCATGTCATTCCAATTAATGTAGCACCTCAGAAGTATATTGTTTCACCTTATCAATTAACTCCACATTCAACCTATCATTTATCAACTCATTCTGAGCTCTCAGTAAATTATTTCTAGCTTGCTCCAGTTGAGTTTTAATCCCTGAGAAAGGCCTCTGTAACTTCTGTAATATAGGCTGAACCAATCTTAACTTCCTCCAAACCACATACATACTTCTACCCTCTATCTGCTCAGTCCATTTTTCCTGCACTGCACTTAAAAAATTTGGTGCATTCACCACCCCATTAATGAACCTAAAAGATCTTGTAGGCTGAGATCTTGGTTCAAACATTTTCAACAAAAGCAAAGTATGATCAGAAATGCTAGCTTCCAAAATTTCAACCTGAAGATTATCAAATGCTTGAAACCAGCAGAGATTACCTAAAACTCTATCAATTCTTGAGTATATAGGATCAATGGAGTGTTTATTATACCATGTATAATGATCCCCCATACTATCCACTTCATGTAGCCCTACTCTCTCCATCATATCAACCAGATCAACATATTCACTTTGATGTACAATAGAACCTCAAATTCTATCTTGTGCACCCAGGACATTATTGAAATCCCCCATTAACATCCATCTTCCAGAACTGAGCACATTTAAATCCTCTATCTTAGTCCACAATCTTCTCCTCTCATCCAGATGATTATAAGTATACACTGCAGTCAACCAAGATATAAAAGTTCCATCAACACCAAATAACCCACAATGAATAAACTGAGCATCCCCTACAACCATCTATATCTTGACCTTTCCAGGATCCCACATGATCCATATCCTCCCATTCACATGATGATCATAGTTATCCAAATACATCCATTTCCCACCTAGTTTATCCCTAATTTTTTTTGCTTTTTTCTTTTTTAACTCTAGTTTCTACAATAATAGCAACTGTACCTTCAGCACATTGAGACGGGAGCCAATCTCCTTGATCTTTGCTATTTTATTACACCCCCTTACATTCCAAGATATGATCAAGGGACCTTTTCTTGAGTCCCAACAGGCTCATTCACAAACCTCAAGGACTCAAAGCCATTCTGACATATAATTCTTCCCGCAGTAAAACTCCCAGATCCATACTCCTCCATGATTTCCTTCCCCTTATTGCTAACTCTCCTGGATGTTCCCACCACAGTCCATCCATCTCTATCAGCATTACTAGCAATCAGGGGAGGAATAGCCACAGGTGTAGTAACCACATGAGTATTAGTTACAACTTTCACACTAGAATTCTCAGGTCCTACAGTTTTTATTCCAACTCCAACTCTATGATCAGCTTGCACTTTCCACTGCTTAGTTACCTTTTTTTGTTGAACACCCCTGTTCTGGACCTTGCAAACATGACCAACCTTTTGACATGACTCACAAAACAGAGGACGCCATTCATATTCCACAGGTTGATGTAACACCTTTCCCTTCAAGTCTTTGATAGTTATACCATCCGGCAGCTTCTGAGTTACATCTACTTCAACCAAAATGCGTGCATAAGAAACACGCAATTTGTGTGCAGTGCATTCATCCGTGAAAAGAGGCTTTCCCAACACACTCCCAATTTTACCCAAACTGTTTGGCCCCCATAGATGCAGTGGAAGCTGTGGTAGCTTAACCCAGATTGGTAAGGTCCTTAACATGTCATCTTTCAAAGAGAAACCACTCACCCACTCTCGGAGAAACATTTTCATGTTATATATAGTATACGGGCCTTTACTCATGACCATATCCCTATCTTCAATCGATCTAAACTTCAACAAAAAATACCCTTCTTCATTATAGAACATCTCCGGTAAGGAAACAAAATTCCAAAACTTCATCATGTACTGTTTCACACCATTCATCGTGAGTTCACCTCCCAGTACGTACATAATAAGTGATGTCTCCTAGAACTTAACCTCAGATATCACAACAGATTCCTCAATTTCCACCTCAATCTTGCCATTAACAATGATCGGAGTAGAGAAATTAATCACCAAACCATGCGATTTCACCCGATTCCCACTAATAACATCTATCCAGAGTTTTTCCTGTGGTTCCGCCTGCTCAATCTCAGGTAGAGATACTCCCGTGCCATCATCAGCAATAACCTCCTCTTCATGAATCTCCAAAGATTCCTGAAGCTCCTCTTCTACACCTGTCTCTGTAGCCTGAATACTATTCAACTCACTAACCGCTTCTTCCATTGGCTCGGTGGATTCAACACGGTGGGTATCCCGTATAGTTCCACTCCGATGAACAGCGGCGTTGCCACAGTTTTCCTCGGCCGACCACGTGCTCTTTTCATGATCGATCAATTTACACCTTGACTAAGTAAAAATCGCCCATAGTGAAAGTGTCGTACAATTTAGGTTATGGTTTTAGGGAAGAGACTTATTAGCATATTGGTTTTCTGCTAATAACCATTATTAGCATATTAAATCGTTGTTGGGAGTTGGGAGTTGGGAAGAAGAAGATGGTGATTTTTTATTTGATCGGTTTTCTTCTTAATTTATTCCAAAATTTGTCCCAAACAGAGAATAATGGTTATTAGTAGATTTCCACGTGTCCAACTCTTACTGGTTCAAACAATATTATGAACAGTGTTATTAGTAGTAAATCTAGAGCCATTATCTACTACTCATCACTTTTTTTTTTTTTTTTTTTGAAGTCTACTACTCATCACTTGACTCCAAATAAGATTAAACCATTTTGAGTAAGAATCTGTTCTCCACCAGATATCAACAATTAAACCTTAAACGATCGATTTCCATTACATGCTGGTAAAATTTTAACGTCACGTTGTCCATTTCTCCCAAAATTTTCAAATTTAAACATTACATTGTCCATCTTTTAACCATTTACGAGCCTCTTTTCAAAGTAAGATAGATGAATAAAACTGTAAAACGACACCCGACAAAATGTAAACCTTATTTAAAAAGTGAAACAAGTACTTATTTGATTAGATTTATCGAAATACTAATATTAAAGAATATATTTCACATGTATTATTAGTTACCAAAATTGAATTATTAGTTACGGATGGATAAAATTTAAAGCGGTTGGAGATTTAGTAATAATTTACGTTAGTGACCATTAATCGATCGAGAACCAATCATTTGGGTCGACGCAGTTACGTATGATTGGGACCACATGCAAATACTACGCTAGTATGACATTGTCCGCTTTGGACCGGAGCCCGCACAACGGATTTGATTTGCCTGTGGAATTACCCAAAAACCCTATACTAGTTGAAAGTGATGACTTACTTATATAACTGCATTTCTTTCCTTCTTAATCGACGTGGGATGCTGGTATCACACCTAGGAAGACATGATTGAGTTTTCGAAGGGTCGCTAAATGACTTAAGCAATTCTTATTACTCTGACTGGTGCTTAAACTGGACCACGAGACGAAGACCGACGAATGCAGACCAATGTATCTGGTTCTAGTCATTCTAGGCTCATACACATCCTATTTTAGAGCATGACTTGTGGTCGTGTAGATAAATAGCAGCGGTTACGTATAACTTATGACATACACATCGTCACACTGTTATGATATTGTCCGCTTTGGACCGGAGGACGTATGGATTTGCTTTGGTATATCCCAGAAGGGATTTATAAGAATGGTGTTCTACTTATATACCCTTCATTTTTTCGTTCAAACTGAACTGATCATGTGGAATATTGGATATTACATATGCTAATTATGATTAACCAAGACAACAAATTAAGCAATTTTCAACCGAACACTTTGGAAAAAATCTCGGAGGAGACATACAATTAGTGCAATGATAATTAATTAAGACCAGTGCATAATCCATGCTTGAATATTCATAACTGTAGTTGAAACAAATCCAGTAAGAGCTCTACTACTGACTTTTGGTTCCATGGTCATATCACAATCTGTGCATGGTTATCTGCAAATGTATATTAATTATATGTCAACAGTCCAAATTAAAGTCTAATTTGAGTGATAAATGGCGAGTATAGTATATGTAAGGCTGCTTAGACACTGGGGTGGGATCCCTCTTCACTGTATGAACGGGGCACACTATGTATAGTGAGAGATGAGATCAATGATCCCACCTGACAATCAATTTTTCGGGTATGTACCTCAAAAGTTGAGTACTGAATACGTACATTTATCCAGTGTAGATGTGAACGTGCAGTGCCATAATGAGAATGGTGAAAGCTCCGAAGAAGAGTACAGTGTGTATGATAACTGCTGCTCCGTTGGTGGTGAAGCTTCCATATTCAATGTGCCGCGTATTACCTGGAATTTGAAACACCATACCTGGAGTTAGCAACAGGAAGAGGAGAAATCCTATTATTATCGGCGCCCAGTCTATCATTCTTGAACAAGTTAAGGAGCTAGCAATGTGAGGATTGCTATGTATAGAAAAAGAAGTGTGTTGTAGTTTTGGATATATTGATTTGAAATATACAACTTGATTTTGTTGTTCTTGAACACATATGGATGTGTTATGTTCAGTGGTGATGAATGCATATTTAGAATTCATTTTGCTTGGTACTCAAGTAAATCAAACAAAAGACTACATAGGGCATCTTTGGTTTGCTTTTGTAAAGTGCTCTCTTGGATTGCTTATGAGTTGTGATCTCATTGATTCTAAGATTTTAACTAGTCTCAAAATCCTCCATCAAATGTGATATATTATACTATGATGTATTGATCATGTTTCCCTTGATAGAAATATCCACATAATAAGAGACAAGTACATTAGTCAAGAAGAGTCCACCAAATCCCACAACAAAACATACTTTATTGGCCAAAATCCGCCATTTGTCAACTAGACCGACAAACCAGCCCATCAAGGCTATGGCCCAATCCGCGGTCCACTAATGAGTCCATCTTGGCGAGTTGGACTCCAAAGGCCAGTGAACGAACCCACCTAGCTGAGTCATCCATCCAACTAAGTAGTCCACATGCTCCCTGACTCACTCGACCTCGCCAACCTTCCAGTTGGTAGACAAGCTAGCTAGGTCACCTAGCTTGCCTGGCCTTGCCAGCTATCAAAGTGGCTGACAAGCTAGCCAACTCAACTTGCATGTTTGACTCTGTCAGTCAGCACTTGATTGACTGACTAGCCTACTGTTAGGAATATCTGTTAGTATTTTGATCATTCATCACATGTTCTTATCTTAGCCAGAAAGGTGATTAAAGTACTCTTGGTTCACTTGAACATTGTAAAAGAGGAAATCACTGAGTATGATTAGTCTAGTAAATCTTGTATTAGGATTATAGGTCTCTGAGTGTAATTTTTATTTCCAAGAAGACCATGAAGATCAATCCTAGCAATGGAGCTTTTCTGAAGATTACAAGACCAGAGATTGCACAAGATTTATGAAGACACCAAGGTTTAGTCTCACTCGGAAAGACTATGTCCTTAATCCTTTCTTAAGTTCATTTAGTTACTTTTGAAACATGATTCTGGAACATATGACATCATGAGTATGGAGCATGCAAGCCATCAGAAAGGCTAATGTATCCGTTGAAGACTACAGGACAAGAAATAGTACATGTGCATTAATTGCATCGGCAGAAAAGCCGCTAAAGCACAGTCCTCTCTGAGATATGAGACAAGGACTTCTGAGTACTCATTTCAAGATAAGTATAGACTGAATTTGAATTGTGACTAACGGATAACATCCCAACGACTCTCTAATTCATCTATAAATATCACACACTTAGATGCTGAGAAATACATACCTTAGAACGCTCTATCTTGCAAACTTACCATCAAGCAAAGTATTCTCTCAAGCACTCTACTACCCTTTCTGAAAGCTTTCTGTTGCTTGAAGAATCACTAGTAGTTCTAAGTTGTCCTGAACCTTAACAAGAGATTGTTATTCGTGAAAGAGTTGAACTATCAGATAACCTTTACAAGCTCATTCTCGAGCGGACATCAATTACTTGGGTCAAGAAAGCGATTGCCATACACTGAACAAGTGTATTAAGTAGTCTTGTTCTATTAGGCTCTCTGAAAACATAACTGAAAAGTTATACGAGAAGTCTCTCTGACAAACCTTATAACCAACACCATCAAGGCGTGGAGTAGAGGAAGTACTTGATTTGGGAAATCAGGGAATAACTCCAAGGTTATCTGAGTAGAGGAAGTACTTAGCTCTAGGAGCTGGGGAATAACTTAGGGGGAACATTTGGTTGGGAACCAATTGTTTAAGAATCTTAGAATATGATTTTTGTAAGGTGAACTCAATTATCTGTTCTAGTGAATTCTAGGTCTCAGAAAGACCGAAGTGGATTAGTTAGAGGATTACGCCACCTCTAGATACCACTATACTTGCTGTGTTATTTACCTTTCTGTATTTATCTTTCAGCAAAGCACACACACATACTTATTGTTTCTGCACTTACCTATATTAAAGTCTTCCGCGCTCTGAATCTAAGTATCAGAAACCCCCTGTTTCGAGAAAGCTGTTTATCGACAAAA
This sequence comes from Plantago major, assembly GCA_026545765.1. Taxonomy (NCBI): domain Eukaryota; kingdom Viridiplantae; phylum Streptophyta; class Magnoliopsida; order Lamiales; family Plantaginaceae; genus Plantago; species Plantago major. The sequence continues at coordinate 14,997,431 of CM048841.1, read as the reverse complement.
GTTTTAAAGACTATTCACACCCCCAGGTCTTTTACTTTGCCGTTATCTGGACCAACAAGTGGTATCAGAGCGGGAGGTTCCCAAGCCTTCTGCACTGAACCTAGATCCCCAGATAGGTGAAGAAACTTTGTCCCTTTCTGAGGACTATATAATTTGTGTGTTAAGTGTGCAGGTATGTCTCTGAGCGATGCACCCGTTCTAAAGCCAGAAAACTACGAGAAATGAAAAAACAACATGATGCTCCATCTGGAGGCCATTAGTGATGAAATGATCTATGTCATCAATGTAGGGCCTATCAAAATCAGACAACTCAAACAAGTCACTGAGGTTTCTGATGGAAGAAAAGCCTCAGACAACACTACAAAAAATCTGGCCTGTAGCGACGGATCCATCTATCCGTCGCCCCAGCTCTGGCGACGGATCGGGCGACGGATAGAAAATCCGTCGCCCCCCTGGAGCGGTGGCGACGGATAACAATCCGTCGTCCAATTCGCGACGGATTGACCAATTTTTTTTTTTTTAAATTGATAATGGGGCGACGGATAGATCTATCCGTCGCCCCATTTCTATTTTTTTTTTAAAAAATAAAATCCGTATTCGAATTTTTATATTCAGATATCTGGATTAATTAAATATCCAATTTGTATTCGTATACGAGATATTGATTTGTATTCGTATATGGATTAATTTGTATTCGAATTTTTATATTCGTATCCAATTTTTATTCGTACGGTGCGGTGGTGGTGGGAGGAGAAAGGTGGTGCGGTGGTGGCAGTGGTGGTGGTGGTGCGGTGGTGGCAGTGGTGGTGGTGCGGTGGTGGTGGGAGGAGGAAAGGTGGTGGTGGTGGCAGGGTGGTGGTGGTGGTGGAGGAGATGGTGGTGGTGGCAGGGTGGTGGTGCGGTGGTGGTGGGAGGAGAGAGGTGGTGGTGGTGGTGATGGAGATGGTGGTGGTGCGGTGGTGGTGGGAGGAGAGAGGTGGTGGTGGTGGTGGTGGAGATGGTGGTGGTGGGAGGAGAGAGGTGGTGGTGGTGGTGGTGGAGATGGTGGTGGTGCGGTGGTGGTGGGAGGAGAGAGGTGGTGGTGGAGATGGTGGTGGTGCGGTGGTGGTGGGAGGAGAGAGGTGGTGGTGGTGGTGGTGGAGATGGTGGTGGTGCGGTGGTGGTGGGAGGGAGAGAGGTGGTGGTGGTGGAGATGGTGGTGGAGGAGGATGGTGGTGGTGGATGGTGGTGGTGGAGGAGAAAGGTGGTGGAAGGAGAAAGGTGGTGGTGGGAGGAGGAGGAGAGGAGAAATGGAGGAGAAGTGGTGGAGGAAAGGAGGTGGTGGAGGAGATATATGGTTTTTTTTTTAGGCTTTTAGCGACGGATAGATCTAGATCTATCCGTCGCTAACGTTTTTTTTTTTTTCGGCTATAGCGACGGATAGATCTATCCGTCGCTAAATTTTTTTTTTTAAATCTTGGTCAACGCTCAGCGACGGATAAACTTACCGTCGCTACGGAAGCACGGATAAATTTTATCTGTCATGAAGCAGGCGACGGATAGAATCCGTCGCCCCGTTTGGCGATCCGTCGCTACAGGGGCGACGGATAAAAGCGGGGATGCAACTACTCCCACCACCACCGCACCGTACGAATAAAAATTGGATACGAATATAAAAATTCGGATAAAATCCGTCGCCCCTTTCCGTCCCGTTACAGCAGAATTCTTGTAGTGCAAGGAAGATGAAAGCGGGGATGCAACTACTAGTGATAGTGGTCGTGTTGCTCGTGGAAGCATTATGTATGAAGACAAGCCAAGAGAGCTCTGGACATCTGAAGATGCCAAGAGACACAGATTGGATGGTCAAGCTCGTAATATCATCATCAGATCGACACCTGAGCACATACGATTAAAGCGTGGGGTGCTAAAACGGCGAAAGTTGCCTGGCAATTGATTGAAGAAATTTGTGCCGGAACTGAGAAAACCAAAGAAAACAAGTTCGAAGTTCTTAATTGAAGTTCCAAAAGTTCAAGCAAGGTCCCACTGAAACTCTGGAAGAACTTGATTTCAGGTTTACTATTCTTATGAGTGATATGGCTGCACTTGGTGAAAGCAACAGATACTCCCAGCCAGAAAAGATTAAGACTATTGTCAGAAGTCTCAATCACAACTGGGAGCACACTAAATTCTTTTATTTCAACCAAGGAATGCCAAATATTACTCCGAGAGCTCTTCTCTCATCTTGCTCAGAGATTATGAGACAACTCGAGAGAACAAGCAATTTGAGAAGTTGCAAAGTGTTGCTCTAGTCTCTCAAGGTACTTCTAAAAGAAAGATACCAAAGACGATCAAGAAAATGCTCTTGCGAGAAGACACATGAATAAATTTGTGAGTCAAGATTGAGAGAAGAAAAGCTAAAGAAAAGTGAAAAAGCATCTTCGCCCCAAACTATCATCAAGATAAGAACATTCAACTAAACAACTCTCTGAACCCCATTCGGAAAGGTGTTAATCTTGAATCGCAGAGATAGGAAATGATATCCGCTTCTCTTACAAAAGCCCGGTCACTTCAGAGAGATTGCCACCTTTAAACAAGCTCAAGACAGTGACAAGAAGGACGGAAGAAATTACAAAAGAAATCAAAGGGCCTTCTTGGTGAAGAAAGGAAGAAGATTCAAATCAACTTGATGCTCTAGATATTGAGACAGATTCGAAGATGGAGATTCGATAACTCAAACCTACCATCACGAATTGTGGAATCACCCACGACGTAATCGACTTCGGCCTTAAGAAGAATGAAATGTGTGGAGTTACTGAGATTGCTGGTCCAGACATCTCCAACATTGAAATATGTCTTATGGCTGATGAGGTAACTAACATTTCACAATTTCTGTACTATGATAGTGATGATGGAATTGAGAATCTGGAGTTAATCAGGAGTGAATTGGATCGTTATGAGAAAGAATTTCTGGAAGCACAATCAAAACCAGAATTCTAGAGGAAAGCAAAGAAACTCTTGAAAAAGAGGTTTCTGAGCTAACCAGGGTATCTGAGAACAAGAGCGCTGAAATAGACCTTCTGAAAAGTCAGATATCTGAAAATGAAAATTTTCACAAACTAGCCTTGGATGAACTTAATAAGAAAATGATGAAGCTGCTTTCTGAGAATGAGGAACTCCGAAAGAAAGAGCTATCCTTCCAATCTTATGCAAAGGCTAGTGACACTCTCACTGAGGTTCAATCCTATCTGAGAGATCCCTCTGAGAAAAGTGGACTTGGACTCGAGGAACAATCGAGTAATTCATCTCCTCTGAAGAAGAGTGATGAAAGGTTGACCTTTGTAAAAAGTCAACAGAATGGTTCTTCAACCACCTATAGCATTGGTCAGAAAGCTAGGGTAGTTGACAAAGGAAAAGGTGTAGCAACCCAACCTTTGAAAGAACAACAAGTTCACAAGAAACTTGTGGATGAGGTTTTTGAAAAGAAATACAACCCTCAGACATGTAACCATCCACATTGCTATATTACTAGGAAAGGAAGAATTGCTGGAATAGGAAAATTCTCTACTGTACCATTTTATGAAAATAAAGACGGTGCAGAAACTAGTAAGGCTTCTAAAGAACGTATTCAGAAAGCCAAAGGTGTTCGAAATTGCATTGGCTATCGTGCTATTGGAAAAGTTCTTCTGCAACAATATAAGGAAGGACAACAACAATGGCGCAAGGCTGATATTGCACGTAGCAATAAACAAAAGTGGAAGAAATCTCAAACCACTAAAAAAATGAATGCCAAAGCTAGAAGGAACCTGGCCAGAAAGGTAAGTTTGCTGAAAAGCAACCCCAGAAACCCAGGGTCCATAAAGCACCAAAGGGAACACCTAGAAACACCCCAAGAAGGAAGATCGAGATCAAAATTACTGATTCTATTGCTTCTCCTTCTGATAAAGTTAGACAAAAACAAACTCCCAAGAAATTCACTAAAATGTGGATTCCTACCGGAAGAATGTTTAGTCTAAGTGGTTCTATCTCTGAGGAAAGAACCTAACTCCTGTTTCCTGTTTTGTGCAGAACGCCTCTTGGACTAAGGCTCAATGGTCATTTGATAGTGGATGCGAAAAGCACATGACAGGAGACAAAGCAAATCTGGTCAGCTACAAAGCTTGCAACACTGGACCAGACATCAGATTTGCTAGAGGAGAATTAAATCTCTCTCTGGGATTTGGCAACGTCAAATTGGGATCTTTAACAATTACTGACGTATTACATGTTAAGAGTTTGAAATACAATCTATTTAGCATGAGCCAGTTTGCAGACAAGGGATTTACTGTGAAATTCAAAGCAAACTTATTGACAATGAGTCAAAGCAGACAGTCTTGGTTGCTCGACGGAAAGGTAGTCTTTATGTTGCCGATTGGGCATCTGCCACAACTGAAGAATGTCTCATGGTGAGTCAATCTTGTCACACAGAAGAGCACTGGTTATGGCACAAAAGAATGAGTCACTTGAACTTCAAAACTATGAACAAACTTGCCAAGAAAGAGTTAGTGGTTGGCCTTCCCAAAACATCTTTCAGAAAGGATGATATCTGTTCTGCCTGTCAGATGGGGAAACAATCCAAAATCTCTTTCAAGTCCAAAACCAGACACTCTAGTGTTAGACCACTGCAACTATTACACATGGATCTTTTTGAATCATCTGTAACTAGTTATGCAGGAAAGAAGTATGGTCTGGTTGTTGTAGATGACTTCTCAAGATTCACTTGGGTTGTCTTTCTAAAGCACAAATCTGATGCTAGGGTGGTGATACCAAACTTGCTGAATAAGCTTGAAGTCATGAAAAATGACAAAGTATCTGCAATCAGAACAGACCATGGTACTGATTTTGTCAACCAGTACATAAAGGAGTTTTGTACCAGCAAAGGTATACAACACCAACTTTCCTCTATAAGAACACCACAACAAAATGGTGTTGCAGAAAGGAAAAATAGAACCCTTAAAGAAGCAGCAAGGACAATCTTTGGTGACCTTGAAATAAGTGAAGTTTATTGGGTTGAAGTCGTAAACACAAGATGCTACACTCGTAGCAGATGTTTGATAAACAAACACCATGACAAGACCCCTTATGAGCTCTTGGTTGGTAGACCCCCTAATATTAAACATCTGAAAGTGTTTGGTTGTAGATGTTTTGTTCTTAACAATGGAAAAGAGTATCTAAGAACATTTCAACCAAAGGCAGATGAAGGAGTGTTTCTTGGTTATTCTATGAATAGCAAAGCTTACAGAGTTTACAACAAAAGAACAAAGAAGATTGAAGAATCAGTTCATGTTGTATTCTATGAAGGAAGCAAGAAAACACCCCTTGCTGATGAACTCTCAGAAAGGTTCAAGGAACTAATGATAAAGGATTCTGAAGAGAAACTCTCAGAAAGGAAAAATATCATTGTGGAAAGAGAGGATGAATCTGACGAAGAAAAGCATGAAATGCCTAGTAACAACCAGATGATTCTCAGACATGATGAAGAATTTCCTATGAGAATTCCAGAAATGGAAACTGAAGATGTTCATCAGAGAGCTAACTCTGGAAATGACCTCTCTGACAGGCATGTCCCAGAAATCTCTCACACTAAGCAAGTGCAGACATTCACCGCCCTTCTGAGGTGCAAAATGTCACAGATACTGAAGAAGTATCAAGTCATAATCATAGTGATTCACATTCAGATCACATAGATGTTGACCCTACTAGCCCTAAACCCATGATGAGATGGATCAAGGATCATCACGCAAAGACGTGATTGGACCAATCAATCAAGGTGTTAGGACTAGGAGAGCAATAGCTGAAAATGCTAATTCTCTCTTTGGATGTTTTATCTCAAACATTGAACCAAAAACTATAGAAGAAGCATTAAGAGACCAAGACTGGATCTCAGCAATGCAAGAAGAGTTGGATCAGTTTGAAAGAAACAAAGTCTGGAAACTAGTTCCATTTGTAGAAGGAATATCTGTGATTGGAACTAAGTGGGTTTTCAGAAACAAGATGAATGAATCTGGTGAAATAACCAGAAACAAAGCAATGTTGGTTGCCAAGGGATTCACCCAGACTGAAGGTTTAGATTTTAATGAGTCATATGCACCAGTTGCCAGATTGGATGCAATAAGACTCTTTCTGGCCTTTGCAGCTCATAAAGACTTTAAAGTTTATCAGATGGATGTCAAAAGTGCATTCTTGAATGGTGAACTTGCTGAGGAAGTCTATGTTGAACAACCACCTGGTTTTGAAGTTTCCTCAGAAAGTAGAATGGTCTACAAGCTACAGAAAGCTCTATATGGACTGAAACAGGCTCCAAGAGCATGGTATGACACTTTGGCCAAATACCTTCTGGAAAGTGGTTTCAAGAAAGGTGAAGTTGATAAAACTTTATTTACTTTGAACCATGATGGGAAACTACTCTTAGTTCAAGTATATGTTGATGACATCATATTTGGATCTAAGGACAAGCAACTTTGTGATGACTTTGCAAATCTCATGAAAAGTAAGTTCGAGATGAGCATGATGGGAGAATTGAACTGTTTCCTAGGATTGCAAGTCAAGCAACTCAATGATGGAATATTCATTAGTTAGACAAAGTATGCAAGAGACATGCTCACAAAGTTCAATCTTAAGCCTTCTGAAAAGAATGCTAAAATACCTATGATGAGCATAGGAACCAAGATGACCTATACTGAATCAGATAAGAGTGTTGAAGAACACAAGTATAGGAAATTAATAGGTTCACTACTTTACCTTCTTATGAAGGACACGATATTCAATATGCAGTTGGAGTGTATGCTAGATTTCAAACAAATCCAATGCAATCACACTACAACATTGCTATGAAAGTATTAAGGTATGTGAAAGGTACAGTAAATGTAGGTTTGTGGTACCCTAAAGAAGGTGGATTGAGTTTGGCTGGTTACTCAGATGCTGACTATGCTGGATCAATACTTGATAGGAAAAGTACCTCAGGAACTTGTCAGTTTCTGGGAACAAGACTTATCTCATGGTTTAGCAAGAAGCAAAACTCAATTGCAACTTCTACCACAGAGGCTGAATATATTGCTGCTGGTTGTTGTGCAACACAAATTCTGTGGATTCAACAACTCAGAGACTATGGACTCAATGAAGAGAAAACTCCCATTTTCTGTGATAACACAAGTGCTATTACAATCACACAGAACCCCAAGTTCCATGCCAGAACAAAGCACATTGATGTTAGACACCACTTCATCAGAGACCATGTTGAAAAAGGCAATATAGAGATACTCAAGATTGGCACAGAAGACCAACTTGCAGATATCTTCACCAAGCCCCTACAAGAAAGCCGGTTCTTGACCTTAAGACATAATCTTGGGTTGATGGAGTTGCCTAAGGACTGAAAAATGTCCTGAATCTCTAAAGTCTGAGTAAGCAAGGTAGAAAAGAAGTAGGCCTCTGAGAACATGCTCTCAGAAAGCCAAGTTGTTAAGAAGTGATGCAAAGGTTTCTGAGTAGCAACACTCAGAAAGGCAAAACATTTCGAACAGGTATCCGGAAAAGGCAAGGTTGGTACACACTCAATGAGTAAATAAGACTAGAACTTACTTACTAAGAGTGGGTCAAATACATTCAAACAACTGAAGTTTCTGATTCTTGAATTCAGGAAACTATTTAGTCATAAAGAGAAAAGACACATAAAGCCCGAAAAACATAAGTTCTGGGAGTCAAACATGTCCAATGTCTTGTATTTTTGCCATTTTCATGATAAATAATATAAAGATAAGGACTTGATACTCAGAATGATAAAGTTCAAACGATTGAGTGTTCTTACTCTTTACTAAGTGACATAATGGATGTAACTTGTCAAAAATCCATCAAATCGGCACAATACCATTTGTGGATTGATATCTTTTTTATATTCTTTAAAATTTTTTATTAATTGAAAAACTCTCGGATAAATATTGAAATATGGCTATTTTTGCTTTGGTTAAAGGCCCTGCCAGTCGTTCATTTCATGGATAAGATATTGAAGTTCCCGACAATATCTCCCACGAAGCAAGTACAACAAAGAGGATGGCCCGTGAGAGTTGTCTCTTTCGAAAAGTTACAGAGGTTTCTACTTTCTACTTAAAGTATATCTTTCAATATAAGCCCTTGATGTATAAACGTTTGATCTCAACGGCTGAGATTAAAACAAAGCAAGTAATGTCTGTTTAGAAATTCAGACGTGGCCCACTAAGCATTTAATGAGAAACGTGTGTGATACCACGCCTATGCAGATACAAAGACACACATTCATACTCAGTTATATGTATGTTGTATCTATGTACGTTTTGTTTGCTATATATATAGGAATTGGGCAAAAGACAAACACTTTTACCAAATCCGAAATTTCATACTTGCATCAAAATAGCAAAACCTCTCAAGTTTTCTGCAAAACTTCTTCTGCAACTCAACTTCTTGTGCTTAGTCTTCTGAAAAGATAGACTAATCTCAATTATTCTTGCAAAACCCATCTGTAAACACTCACTCAAAGACTCTATATAAGAGATGGCACCAAAGAAGATGACCACCAAGAACCCTAAGGCCGCATCATCTGCTCCTGCTGAAAAGGAAGGAGGAAAAGATCTCAAGGTGTTGAATAAACGCCTTCTAGGAGAGTTTACTACTTCTGACTGGAATCCAAGTCACAAGATGAATTGGGGAGCTTCCCTTGTGAAGAAATATGTTTCTGCAGTCATTTCTTCAAAAGCAGATAGAAAACTGATATTGGGAATGTTGAAAAGTTCCCATATCTACAAGTTTCTGTGTGCTGCACCCAGTGGACTATCCACACTGGATGTGTTGGAGTTCTACAACAACTCCAAAATCTTCACAAAAGTTGTGAATGATGTAGAAGAGAAGTACATGCAGACTGAAGTTCAAGGACAAGAAATTGTCCTAGACTGCAAGACTTTATGCAACTTATTCCGATTGAAAAATCGAGGAACACTTGGACGGAGAGAATGTGAGGGTTGCCCAGCAAACTTTGTTCTGAAAGACATCAGAACCAGTCATCTCCAGAAACACTGGAGTACTTTGGCTCTCATTCTGGTCCGTTGCTTTGATGGCAACAAAGGTGGAGTAGACCAGATAAGCATGGAGAGATGGATGATGATGCATCTTCTGAATAAGAAGCATGAAGGGCAGGAAACCCACTTTAATTGGGGGAAGTACGCCCTCAACAAATTTCTTGGGCACATTGAGGAATTTGAGCCTAAAATCATCAATGGCCTTGCTGAGACAAAGGCCAATATGCATTTTGGTCTCAGAATTTGCTACATTCTGGAAACAATGGGAATAACTCTCAGAAAGAGACAAGAAATCCCAGTCACCAACTCCCTTTTCAGACATGCCTTTGAAGAAAAGGAGAAAATTGCTGCTGAGAAAGCTCAGAAAGAGGCAGAAGAGCTTGAAGCTGCCCAGCAAGGTGAAGAGGTCTCTGAGCAAGCTCCTGCTCAACCTCCAGTTGCCAAGAGAAAGAGGACTCAAAGAAAGAGAGCCTCTAAGTCCCAAAGTATACAAAAAGCACAACCTTCTGGAGATAAGATCTCAGAAGATGTTGTTCGGCCAGAAAGGCAACACCAGAAAGCCCCAAGAATTGCAGGGCAATTTGCTCAGAAATCTCCATAGATGATAGAAATATCATAGATGGGTCACTCAATCTGACAAAGTGACTCGATGATGATGTAGTACTTACACAAGTATTCAAAAGTCCAGATTGAGACCCATGGAGGAGCATCAAGCTCAGCCCCTCAGAAAGAAAGGAGCCCCTCTGTCCAGCAGGAAGAAGAAGGCCTGGATGAGGAAGATAGAGTGATGGAAGATGTTGACATTGCTTCCACATTCACAATGCCAGCACTTAATGTGGCTGAAGAAAACCCTGTTCTTGAACAGGTTCCTCAATCTTCTGAGAGAGCTCAACTCTCAGAAAGAGATCAAACTGAGATGGAGACTCAGAAAGATATTGTAGAGGAGACCAACAATGAGCAAAGAGAGGCTGTGGAAACTCCACTAGTCCAAGAGACCCAAACTCAGCCTGACTCTATTCAGGTCAACTTGGAGACACAATTTCAGGGGGAAGAAAACTTGTCCACTCCCTTGAATCAAGAAGAGGTTACTCCAACCTCAGAACATCAAGAAGAGCCTGTTCCACAGGCTACAACTGAGAAAGTAGTGGAGGTGGAACCAACACCCCCAACACGAAGAGTTTCCAGAGGCTGTAAAGCACTCTGAGGAAGTAGTTACTGAGCCTTCTGTTGAGAAGGTAAGTATCAGTAAACTTTCCTTAAGAAAATTTTGGTAAAATTCACTACTTAATCAATATGTTTGTTCTTACAGGCTCAATCAGAAGAACACTTGGACGGACAGAATGTGATCTTATCTCCTCCAAGAGAAACTAAAAGCTATTGAACAAGCGATTCTGAAAGGTTCCAGAAACCCCCAAGGTTTCTGAGAAAGATGCCACTAAGCTTCCTCACTTGGAAGTTCAATCAGAAAGAAAGGATGCTGAGGATCAGACTTCTCCTCACATCAAGGTATCTGAGGCCTCTGTGCCCAAACAAGCAGAATTCCAAGCAAATGAGCCTAGTGTTTCTACACAGGTATGCTCAGAAAGCTTACTTTTGCACACAGATACTAACACAAATAGTTTGAACAAAACTAACTTGATCCCTTTCTTTCAGGCTCAAAGTCTAGTGCCACTCAACTTACTCCAAGCCTTTAAGAAGCACACTCTCAAGAAACATCTAAAGTGCTTCAGACAATGGCAGAAACTCAGAGAGGCCGATCTTTCTGAAATTGCAAGAGTAATTGACATCCCAGAGAAAAGGGCCATAGCAATCATTCTGGAAGACCATATCCATGCTATGTTTCCCATAGAATCATATTCTTTTGCCACTCTGATGGATGATAACTTCTTAAATGAAGTAGCACAAAGACTCCTAGCAGACTTTCAAGTTGCTGATGCTCAAACCCAAGAGCAGATGGTGACCCATCCTGCCTTGCCCAGCAAGCTCACAACCTACCCTTCTGAGCAAGAAGAAGTAAATGGGAGGATGATCACACTTCCTAATGTGATCAACCTGGTTTCTGAAGATGAGGAGGAAACTGATGAGAATGACTACCAAGAACCTCCTTCTGAGCATCCAAGTCAAGAAGACAAGAAAAAGGATGATGATGATGATGATGATGATGATGATCAGAATGATGATCCCCAAACCTGGAAACGACGGGATTCAGAAAGTTAGCAAAGGAAGTGCAGAAAAGGCTACTCCTTCCAATGCTCAGAAAGCTCCCATCATCATCACCACCAAAGTCTCATCAAAATACCCAACAGGCTGAACAAGACACAATTGAAGAAATCACAGCCACTGAGTTCAGGATTGAACAACTCAGATTTAAGTTGGAAGAGGAGAATAGAATCAACTTAGAGTGTCAAGCTCTTATTGAAGAAAAGGAAGCCAAACTTGAAAAGCTCAGAGAAGCTAATGCTAAGGAACTGGCACTCCTAGATGAGCAAAGGTTGTTGAAAAATGCCATCGTTGTCACTGCTGCTGAGATAGATGCCATGGATGACAATGATGATGAAGAGCATTATGCTAAGGCTGCATCAGAAAGACCTTCTACTTCTCAGAAGGCCAGCATACTCAAAGGCAAACAAAAGATTGCCACTCTGCAAACAATCCAAGAAAAGGATTATGAGAGTGATGCTGAAATAAACCCAAACTTGATCTCCCAAGCAGAAGATGAGAGGCTAATCACTAAGGAAAAGCTAGCCCTTCTGGCTCCTCAAATTTTCTCTGCTCCAGGTGCTTCAAGAAGTGATGAGCACAGGTCAAGAACAGCTGTTTTCTTGGAACTAAGAGACAGACTTGTTGCTCAAGACAACCAAGTCCCTGATCGATCGGAAGAGATGAAAGATTTGGTCTTTGCATTGCTAAATAGAGCAACCAGCATAGCTCTCTCTCAGAAAGACTTAGCTCTGATCAGGGAAGAAGACTGCAACAATGCCAACCAAGCACTAGCAGATGCTACTTATGCTACTCAACAAGCTGAGGCTATTCTAAGGCCTCTTGAAGAGCTCAACAGAAAAGAGCAAGTGTTGGTTAGGCAAAACAAGGACATGAAAGAAGAAATCCAAGAATTGGTCAGGGTGCATAACAACCTCCAGAAGAACTTTGAATCACTCTCTGAAGCTTATGCTATCATGAGTCAGTCATTCATGACTAAGGGGGAAGGAGAGATGCCTCAGAAAGGCAGAGGAAGAAAAAGAAAACAATCAAATCTCCCCTCCTCAAGTCAACTAGTCATTAAGGACACCACTGGAGACACCCCTGCTGAAGAAGTTGTTCCAGATCAACTAGCCAGAAAGCTGAGAAGTATGGTCACTAGGGGTACCAAGTCCCTTAGGATCTCAGATGGGAACAACCAGAAAGCTTCTGAAGAAGAAAATCAAGAAGAAGGTGAGGTAAGAGGTCAAGAGAGCTGCAAGCCTCACAACTGGAACATCAATGATGATGATGAGGATGAATCTGATACAGATGAGCATCCAATTCACAAAAAAAGAAGGCAAGCAAGCCCCTTACAACCTCTTCTGGCAGCAAGGCCATTAGCAGCCAGAACCCCTTCTGGAAATACCAAGTCAATTCAAGGGACTTCCACCAGCACAACCCCAAGGCAGGAAGAAAGAGTCACAGGATCTCCTGACAGAAGGCCACCTAACAGAAAGGCTAGAAGGGATATTCAGTTTGGCAGAGCAAACAAAGAAACTCATCAAGAAAAGCCAACTGATGCCCACATTGAGTATGTGAAGACCAGTAATGAAGAGTCTTCATATAGGTGCATTCTGAACAAGAAAGGGTATTGGATTCTGGAACTGCAACATCTACTTGTCAATGATAAGTTTCCAACTCCCATCTTCAACCAGATCCTAAAATGGAGTGAAGGCAAGCCAAATTTGCTAAAACATGAGCACCTTCATGCCTGGCTAAACTTTGAGGTTGAAAAGAGAAATGATGCCAGGAAGATGGACCTTTCTTTTCTTTGTCCTTACCCCAAGCCAGAAGATGTGCACAAGACAAGAAAACTGGATGGTAGCTACAGCAAGCAGAACAAGCTAGGTGTTCATCCCTATGAGTCATTCTACATGACAAAGGATGAATATCTGGATGATATTCACTATCTGGAAGAAATATACAAGTATTTCAACCTATCTGAGCTGCAAGTAGACCATGCCTGGGTCTGGGGAAAATACTACTGGGTCAAACACTTTCTGAAGAAAAACTACAATCTTGGCAAGAGTTACCATGAAATTTGTATCTTATCCAGAAAGACAGAACTTTCTGTCAGAAGGATACTTTATGACTATGTCCAAGAATGCAGAAAAGTGGATGATTATGTCAACTGATCCAGAAAGGGTGCTGAAGAACTTGAGGTTTCTGAACCTAAGTTATTTTTGAAGACTTGAAGACTAGTATCTTAGAATGTTTACTTGGAGCTTGGACTCTCCTGTTGTTCTAATTTACTTAGTATGTTTTGTTACTTTTGTAATCTTGTTGTTTGTTTCTAAACTTTATCTATTTGTAAAAGTTGCATCTTATTACATGTCTGTACCTATCAAGATCATACTCTCGGATACACTCTAATAGATGACAACTTATCGTGAAGGTCACTTCTTGTGATTTGGTTGATGTTTACTTTCTGCACTTAATTCAACTAAAATTGAATATCATTTGAAATGATTAAGTGGTGGATTGTTTTCTCTTCCAGGATTACAAATTTGTAATAGAACTTTAAAAGATAGTCATGGATGACTGATCAAAAATGGGGAAATTTGTTAGGAATATCAGTTAGTATTTTGATCATTCATCACATGTTCTCATCTTAGCCAGAAAGGTGATTAAAGTACTCTTGGTTCACTTGAACATTGTAAAAGAGGAAATCACTGAGTATGATTAGTCTGGTAAATCTTGTATTAGGATTATAGGTCTCTGAGTGTAATTTTTATTTCCAAGAAGACCATGAAGATCAATCCTAGCAATGGAGCTTTTCTGAAGATTACAAGACCAGAGATTGCACAAGATTTATGAAGACACCAAGGTTTAGTCTCACTCGGAAAGACTATATCCTTAATCCTTTCTTAAGTTCATTTAGTTACTTTTGAAACATGATTCTGGAACATATGACATCATGAGTATGGAGCATGCAAGCCATCAGAAAGGCTAATGTATCCGTTGAAGACTACAGGACAAGAAATAGTACATGTGCATTAATTGCATCGGAAAAAGCCGATAAAGCACAGTCCTCTCTGAGATATGAGACAAGGACTTCTGAGTACTCATTTCAAGATAAGTATAGACTGAATTTGAATTGTGTCTAACGGATAACATTCCAACGACTCTCTAATTCATCTATAAATATCACACACTTAGATGCTGAGAAATACATACCTTAGAACGCTCTATCTTGCAAACTTACCATCAAGCAAAGTATTCTCTCAAGCACTCTACTACCCTTCTGAAAGCTTTCTGTTGCTTGAAGAATCACTAGTAGTTCTAAGTTGTCCTGAACCTTAACAAGAGATTGTTATTCGTGAAAGAGTTGAACTATCAGATAACCTTTCTGAAGCTCATTCTCCAGAACGGACATCAATTACTTGGGTCAAGAAGAGCGATTGCCATACACTGAACAAGTGTATTAAGTTGTCTTGTTCTATTAGGCTCTCTGAAAACATAACTGAAAAGTTATACGAGAAGCCTCTCTGACAAACCTTATAACCAACACCATCAAGGCGTGGAGTAGAGGAAGTACTTGATTTGGGAAATCAGGGAATAACTCCAAGGTTATCTGAGTAGAGGAAGTACTTAGCTCTAGGAGCTGGGAAATAACTCAGGGGGAACATTTGATTGGGAACCAATTGTTTAAGAATCTTAGAATAGGATTTTCGTAAGGTGAACTCAATTATCTGTTCTAGTGAATTCTAGGTCTCAGAAAGACCGAAGTGGATTAGTTGGAGGATTACGCCACCTCCAGATACCACTATACTTGCTGTGTTATTTACCTTTCTGTATTTATCTTTCAGCAAAGCACACACACATACTTATTGTTTCTGCACTTACCTATCTTAAAGTCTTCCGCGCTCTGAATCTAAGTATCAGAAACCCCCCAGGTTTCTGAGAAACTGTGTTTATCGACAAAAGTTTTAAAAGACTATTCACCCCCCCCCCCCCTAGTCTTTTACTTTGCCTCTGGACCAACACCTACTCACCTTGCATGACTGACTCAGTCAGTCAGTAAGCAATTAGTTGGAAACGACTATTCCAATTACGCGAGACACATTCCAACCCACTTAGTGAGGTCCAACAACCTCGCCCGAGATTCGCGGACAGACTCCAATGATGGATGAACTATATAGAGAAGAAGTGGGAAGACGTGGTGGATCATCGCATTCTGACTGCAATAAACCCTAGCAATCATTCTCTCACGCCTCGATCTCTCTCAACCTCTCGGATCAACGCTTTCAACCATCCACCGTCATCCACCATCGTCCACCATCATCAACCATCATCCATCACTGTCCGACGACTACCAGCTAGCTCCCTCCAACAAGGTCAGCTAGCCTCCTGCCGGTGCTTGTCCGTACTTTGCCGGACCGACTCAACCAACATGATAAGTCGACACTTGTCATCATCCCTCTCTTTATATCTTTCGTTGTTTACGCCTTCCATCAGTCTTTTAACTTGAGCGTCGGAGTCCTTTCGGTCAGCACCACACCAGTGTCACCTTGGAACCTTACGTCTTTATTTGCTCTTGTTGCCTTGCAGGTTGCTGGTGCCCCCATTTTCTAACCCTATTTTGATTGTAGATTTCTGAGCGTCTACAATTTGGCACCCACCATGGGCCCCGTTTATCCAAAAAGGCAATCCAGTAGCAACAACCGCGACACGCTAAGCAATTTGTCATGACGCACTCAGACGAATAGGTCCTCGAAGAGGTAGAAGAGATGGACGTCACCGCTCAGATCAGAGCCTTGACGGCCCATATGCAGGAGAACGCCAAGAAGATCAAGCTTCTTGAGGATGAGAACCGCGCTATCCGTCAAGAGAGCTCGGTCTTGAAGAAAAAGGTAGAGTGTGTCGTTCACCGGGGAAGCTCCAACATTGGATGCGGCTTCGTCTCGTCGACAGGGTGGAAAACCCACCACGCAACACAATTGAGGCTCGCCAGCTAACTTTTGAAGAGACGAAATGGGTGATTCCCGTAACTCCAGTCTCTCAAGTGGTGAGCGCTCCACCAAGACCAACCCTTTAAGATCAATCTCAAACCAGGCTCAATACTTAGGAAACAAGCTCCATATAGGTATTCTCATGCATTTAAAAATGAGATTGAACATATTATTCATGCAATTCTTGAAACATGTGTCATTCAAGAAAGCTCAAGTGCATTTGCTGCACCTGTTCTATTGGTCAAGAAAAAAGATGGGAGCTGGAGAATGTGCGTGGATTACAGATATCTAAATTGGATGACAATCAATCATGATTATCCCATGCCCATCATAGATGAATTGTTTGATGAGTTACATGGCTCAACTTATTTCACAAAGATTGATCTTAGAGCTCGCTACCATCAGATCAGGATGAAGGAAGAAGACATACATTACACAGGTTTCAGAACACGCCAAGGGCATTATGAATTCTTAGTAATTCCATTTCGTCTGAGTAATGCACCAGCCACTTTTCAGTCATTAATTAATGAACTATATGTTTACATAATAATTGAGAAAATTTGTTCATGTTTTCTTTGATGGCATTTTAATATATAGTCATGATTTAAGCTCTCATTTGTCACATTTGAAAAGTGTGTTTGATTTATTGAGACAACACAGACTATATGCTAATGCTTCAAAGTGCTCATTTGGACAAGACAGGGTGGAGTACTTGGGTCATGTTATATCAAAAAATGGAGTTGCTATTGATCCTGCAAAGATAGAGTGTATACTCAACTAGCCTACACCCAAGAACTTGAAGGAGTTAAGGGGTATATTGGGGCTAACATGCTACTACATGAAATTTATAAAGGGTTATGCTCTCATATGCAAGCCATTGTATGAATTACTGAAGAAAGACAATTTCCACTGGAATGAAAGCAGTGAAGCTGTGTTTCAAGATATTAAAAAAATCATGTGTGTTGCACTTGTACTTGCATTGCCTGATTTTTCTCAACCATTTATTTTAGAAACTGATGCTTTTGGTAATGGTATAGGTGCTGTCTTGTCTCAGCAACACAGGCCCATAGCTTTCTTGAGTAAGGTACTGGGAGTCAAAAACTCTGCATTATCAACATATGAAAAAGAATTTCTGGCCATTCTCATGGCAGTAGAAAGATGGAAAAATTATTTGCAGGGCAATCACTTCATTGTGAGAACAGATCAACAAAGCTTGAAGCATCTTTTAGAACAAAAGATCACATCAGCTCTTCAACACAAATGGGTGTCAAAATTACTAGGATTGGACTATGAGATCCAATACAAGAAGGGATTAGAGAATAAAGATGTTGATGCTTTATCAAGGATGATGCATGAATCACGAGATCAAAAGGGAGAGCTACATGTCATGACCACTATCAGTCCCCCAATGGATGCAGGACATACAAGATGGATACAAACATGATACACTTGCACAAGAGAAAATTGATGCACTTATTATTGATCCATTTGCTATAACTGATTATTCTTATGTGAATGGTGTGCTCGGGTACAAAAATAGGATCTTTATCAGTGATAAGTCATCCATCAATGAAGATATTATCAAACATACTCATGAATCATCACTGGGAGGCCATTCAGGCATGGCATGCACATATCAAAGAGCTAAACCTGTGTTTTACTGGAAAAACATGAAGAATGACATATATAGCTATGTGCAAGCTTGTGATATTTGTAAGATGAACAAGGGAGACAATGCTGCTTCTCCAGGCTTGTTACAACCCCTGCCAATCCCTGAGCAAGCATGGTCTCACATTACTATGGATTTCATAGAAGGACTGCCAAAGTCAGAAGGAAAAGACACTATACTTGTTATAGTGGACAGGTTAACTATATACAGTCATTTTATTCCATTAGCTCATCCTTTCTCTGTTGAACAAGTTGCAAAAATCTTTGTTGATCACATTTATAAGCTTCATGGCATGCCTATTAGTATTGTGACTGATAGAGATAAACTTTTTACAAGCATATTTTGGAGAGAGTTCTTTAAGATCATTGGCACTCAACTAAATTTTTCTACAGCTTATCACCCACAGAGTGATGGGCAAACTGAAAGAGTAGACCAATGTCTAGAGAACTATCTTAGGTGTTTGACTAGTCAGCACCCCAAGAGATGGATGAAATGGTTATCCCTAGCTGGGCGCTGGTATAACAATAATTTTCACTCTGCATTAAAGCTAACACCTTTCAAAGCTTTGTATGGCTATGACCCCTCACAGATGTCTATAGGACCATATTTGCTTACCAGCCAGGAATATATCACTCAATGGATGGAGAACAGGGCCAAGGTGCAATAATTGATGAAGGAAAACCTAGTAGAAGCTTAGAGCAGAATGAAGGTGATAAACATAGAAGTGAAAAAAGCTTTCAAGTAGGAGAACAAGTCTATCTCAAACTGCAACTATACAGACAAACATCTGTGGCACTCAGAAGGAATCAAAAGCTCAGCTCCAAATACTTTGGACCTTACACCATTTTACAGAAGATTGGGACTGTAGCATACAAATTGCAACTACCAGAAGGAAGTCTCATCCATCCAGTGTTCCATGTATCATTGCTCAAGAAGAAAATTAGTGATCGGTATATACCATCACCCAGGTTACAACTCACAGATACAGAAGGGCGTTTCAAGGTTTACCCACTACAAATACTAGATCGAAGAATTATTCCCCGCAATAATGCAACAGTGCCTCAAGTTCTCATTCTTTGGTCAAATTCCACACCAGAGGAAGCTACTTGGGAAGACTATTCATCTGTGGATAAAACATTTCCAGAATTTGATTCTAGTGGACAAGAATCAACTCAAGGAAGGGAAATGTCAAACACTTAAGCTTGAAGATGACTGAAGAACTAAGCATGAAGAAGACGAACCAAGGCACGAATCAAGTGAAAACGTAATCGCATTTCAACTTACAAGGCAAGGGTAAGAAGACAGTCAAACAACTTATGGAGACCATCCTCAGCCGTTGATCAAGATAAATCAATCCAACGACTGTGACTAATCAAGTACATCAGATGATTTGGACCATCCATTTGATCTCTAATCGGAGGGCTACTGAAAGAGCAAGTACATTTATATTTCTTAATAATCATAGCAACATCAGATCGCTTGATCTGATCATCTCTGTTATAACTTAGACTACCCGCATTGGGTGACGGCTCGGTGACGCGTCACCGGCCTGTGACGAGATCCGTGACGAGATTTTGCTGCATTGGGTGACGCGTCACGGAGCCGTCACGGAATTTCGATTTTTTTTTTTTTTTACACATTTAACATATTGTAAGAGTGTTTAGAAGTTGAAATTAGTAAAATTGCATTTTTTAAACTCGTTTTATAATTTATTGGGCAAGAGGCAGGAATATATTACAACAAACCGCTGAAAATTTAAAAACTAAATGGAAATGCAACAAACACACAACACACGAATGCATTAAACAAACAAACATACACTACACGATTGGTGAAGCTCAATCTCCACGATCAACGCATTCTCCAAATATGTTCCATCAAGTCCCTTTGGAGTTCTTCATGCGTGCACCTACTGTGCATTTGCCGTGAAAAGTTCATGTATTCCGGGATAGAGTTTATTGTTGATTATGCTCGTCGGATACGAACTCTGTCAATCACATGGGGTACATTCTCACGGGTATCTTGTTTGAACTCTTCGATTTCCTTGTCATAATTTAGGTATTTGTGGCGCTCATCCTCAACTATCATGTTGTGGAGTGTGATGCAGCAATCCATAATCTGTTTGAGTGTCTCCCTGTTGTGTGCAAGGGCAAGATTTCGTACAATTGCAAATCGTGCTTGCAGTACTCCGAAAGCACGTTCCACATCTTTCCGGCAAGACTCCTGACGCTCAGAGAATTTGGCTTCTTTGTGCGTTACCGGATTCGGGATGGCAGGAACAAATGTAGCCCAAGCTGGGTAGATGCCATCGGTTAGGTAGTAAGGCATGTTGTACTGATGGCCATTGACCTCAAAGTTAATCTGAGGTGCCGTGCTGTTCAGGAGATCGTCGAACACCGGTGAATGTTGCACGATCGACAAGTCATTGTATTTTCCGGAAATCCCGAAGAATGAATGCCATATCCAGGGATGCTACTGCTTCTAAAACAAGGGTAGGCTTTTTGCTTCTGCCTTGAAATTGACGTGCCACGCCTTGGGACAGTTCTTCCATGTCCAGTGCATACAATCGATACTCCCAAGCATGCCCACAAATCCTCTTGCAGCGTTGATTGCCAGAATCCTTCGAGCATCGACCTTGTTGGCCCTCCGCATATATGTTGGACCAAACTCAGCCACCATAACATCACAAAAACGCGAAAGACACTTGAGGGCCGTGCTTTCACCAAGTCGGCAATACTCGTCAACCGAAGTCGCCAGGTTCATAAGCTAGCATACTGAATGGTCGGTACATTTTGTAGTGTGGTTAACCCCGGTCGGCCAAGACCATCTGGCTTGCACACAAAGTAATCATCTTGACGCACTACACCAGCAATCACCCGTTCGAACAACGACCTCTCCATTCTGAATCTCCGTCGAAATTTATCTGCATATGGTGGGTTAACCCCGAAGTAGTCTTCCTCCAATTGTTTGCCACGCTCTTCTCGACTTCTGTCAATGTAAGCACGCTTCTTCTTAGGCCGTCGTGGCTCGTCCGGTTGTTGATGTTGCTGGAATTGTTGGATCATATTTGGTACATTTTGCATTATCATGGTTTGGATTTGTGCGAAAGGATTGGATGAAGAAGAACCAAGCAAGCTTTCATCATCAGATGATGAATTGGACATGATTATCTTTGGAAAATTGAAGTAGATAGAGTGTTTTCTGTGTAGTTAAGAAAATGGAAGAAGGGATGAATGCAAGTAGTTTGTTGTGTATAAAAATGTGTTCTATGGTTGCATTATATAGACAGGTTGTCTGAGATGTGTGACTCATTTCTTAGTCATAGCTGAGTCATAATGCATTGGATTTCTCATTAATTTGGATTTCTCATTAATTGAAGATAAGATGTCTGAGATGTATGACTCATTTCTGACAAAGCAAAGATAAGATGTCTGAGATGTATGACTGATTTTATTACAACGGACACTTGGAAGAGTAAAACACAAACAAGCCACACTTCGGGAAGTAAAAACAAACAAGCAAACTAAAACAAGCAAACCGAAACAAGCAAACTAAAACAAGCAAACCGAAACAATCAAACTAAAACAAGCTCTCAACTTCAGCCATTACTCGGATGGAAACAATTCCTTCTGAAGTGCATCACAAACTCCCTTATGTGCTGCGGTCAAGTTAGCATAGTTCCCCCATAAGTGTCATCCACATTTCCATCTTCTTCTCCTTCATCCTACGTTCTTCCTTTTGCCGGGCAAACTCCAGCTTCTGTCTTTCCAACTCAAGGTATTGGGGATAACTTTCATTAAAGTTAACCCATCCTCGCATTGCATCCATTGAGGAGTTGCCGGAACTACCACCTCTAGCCATCTTCTTTGCCTTGTCACGACCCATAGGACGTTTGCTAGGCGTGACACTGACACTGTCCTCACTGGGGCGCTTGCTCCCACTACTAGCACCTGCTGATTCCATTGGTTGGTCATCATCAACTAGAACATCAACCCTCGGAGTTGTTGCGGCCTTCTTGTATGTTTCCTCCAAGTTCATCCTCGTTTTCCACTCTGGGTACTGTTTCATGGCATCCCACTGCTTGAATAGGTTGAATCCGGCGTTACAACCGGACTTCTCTTTGTAGAATTCCTGGGCTGTTTCAGTTACATTGGCTTCATTGTAGCCACTCCGATCGCCGACAACCCTAGTAGCACGATCCACACAAATCACCCACCAATTAATGTCATCTCTCATCCGCTTAAATCTGAGACGTAGTGAATCATGACTCCACTTTTTTTCCAAACCGGACTTTCTTGAACAAACTTGCATACCTCTGATTCGTGCCAATGATCGGATTTGCGCTAACGGCCATGTAACAAGAGATGAGAACCAAGTCCTCATTCGTGTTGTAGGGTGAGCCACGTCCTTCGCCTTTATTGGTCGTCCCTCCTTCCGTGTCTTTGGCTTTCCCTTTCCCACGCCTCCGGATCGGTTGAATTTCAGGCTGCGTCTCAGGAACAACTTCCGGTGGTGCTTGCGAAAACATTGGTGTTTGTGAGATTGGAGAATGGTAATTTTGAGTGTAGGGGTCTTCGTACGAGCTTTCGAACAAAGGGCGAACAAAGCTCGGTTGGGGTTGTGGAGAGGTGTTTTTGTTAAGCTTTTTCATGCACGCTCAGAAGCTTCGGGTGTGTTTTCTTGCATCCACCTCAGAGTTTCCGGAGTGAACAAGTTTCCGTCCATGTCGCCGGAAAATTGAAATGGAGATGGTTGGTGTTTTGGAGTGAAGAGAGTGTTTTAAGTTTAATTAAGAGAGAAAGAGGAGTTGGAGATGGGATGATCCAAATATAGTCAAGTCTGATCTCATTTTATAGATCTCGAAAAAATAAAGCCGTTGGTGATTTTTATTTATTTTTTGCATTTTTATTTTGAAAGTTATAACCGTTTGAAATTTAAACGAAATTTTCAAAAAATAAAAAATAAAAGATTGCCACATGGTTGGCTGCTTTCATTTAGGCTCACCACGATGGTGACGGGTGGTGACAAAATTTGACGCGTCAGGTGATACCTAAATCTTAGGGCTTTTGTTGTTTTTTCCGCTTTGTTACCGTTGCAGGCTATTCTAGCCGTTGTTAGCAACTTTCCTATTTATGTAGGCAGTTTCATACTGAACACTCAAGTAATGAAATTGTACCTAGTTGGCAGTCTATTTTCTCCCACTGTGTTCTTCAATTCCCTCCTATAATTGATCTGCTTATCCCCCATTTATGTTGCTTAATCTCTGTTCTAAGCTAAAGATTAGTAAGTTATCGTAACAATTTCGTCCGCGCCCTCGTTAAATCGGCCCGGCCGTCTATGAATATCAGACACTAGTACTGTATTTGCTCAAGGACAGAAAGAGGAACCCCGGTTATCCACGTGGACGACCCTAATTGGCCATCCGTTCCACGAAGAAATTCCTAAAAGAAGGGGAAAAGAAGAAAAAGTAAAAATCCATTGCCTCCCATTTCTACGCGGCCATAGTTTGTTTCCCTCTCAATTCAACAAAATCAATCAATCGAATCTCTGTTTGTCTCATTGCGATTTCCCGATTAATAATCCATATTCGCCAAAGGTAAATCCTCTTTCCCGATTGCTCTGTAATAGATTGATCAGGTAATCTGTTTCACTGTATGCGTTTGTTGATTGATTGATTGATTTATCTATGATTTGTAGGTGGTGGATTGATATTAATCGGGGTTGCTAATGGCGAGTCAAGGTGGAGGATCCAGGAGGAGCATGTCGTTGACCAGCTCCTCCTCTCATCGCCGGAAATCAACGGCGGACAATGGCAAAGCCCTTACCACTTCCCGTTCCATGTATGTGTATTGCATTTTCTTGTATTTTGTGTTCATTTTGTTATGTATATATGTATTTGCAAGTTTGTTGTGGTTTATCGTGTACCTTTAGATGACATGAGCGGTAATCGAAATGTCGAAATGTATTGAGTGTTTGTGTAGGGGTGTAATGTGATGTGAATATGTAATGCTTTAGTTTTTTGAAAGAACTGCTGCATAATTTAAAAGCCTTAGGGTTTTTGATTGGATAAGGAACAGCTGAGGATAGAGCTGAGTAATTGGGCTCAAAATGCTACCTTGCAAAACATGTGTTGTGTGTACACTTACGTTGCATTTGTATGTAATAGGTTGTGGCTTGTATGTTGATTGTTGATGCTGCTTGGTTCTTATTGAGATATTGTGAGTTGAAATTTGAAAATAGCAAGTCTGAGTAAATGGAACAAATTCGATTAGGTTGTTTGAGTTTGGGAACATTGTTTTATTAGTTATGTTATTAGTATTTGCTATATGTAATAGTTACTGCGGAAGTGATTTTCATAATGATTGTTGTGAGAAAATAAGCAACTTAACTGACCATCTTCCCATCTGCATTAGATGCCACTTGCCTTTATTAGGAAATATTTATCCTAAATCCTTCTATAGACACGTTTTCAAGAAAATGATGAAGCTGAACTACTAACATCGTGGTTTACTCCACATGGATTATATTCTATTGCTCTGGTGAAAAATCTTCACTTGGGTCATACCTATATTGCTATGATAACTTTCTTTGTGGTCCAAATATTTTTCATTGCCATGGCTGGTTGTGAAACATTCCCTGTTGCAACAGATGCAAATTTGTCGGTTTGGTCTTTATCAAGAACTCTATCACTAGAAACACTGATCACTACTGGGTTTTCTTCGTGATGGCTATAGCTGTCTTTTTATCTCTCTTTTGATGTTCTCTATTATCTGTGAGTAACTAATGCTAGTGGTGTCTGTTTTTATAAAAAGAATACAGTAAAATAATATTCGTAAAATAAATATATAAGACAAACAGTGTGAAAAGTAGACGTGGAGGGCTGAGTCTGCAGACTGCAGACGTGATTATAGAAGCAGAGAATGCATATAAAGAGAAAACATAAAGGTCAATAGTCAATTAATACATATTATGAACAAAAAAAAATCTATATTAATTTATTAGGTAGGATGTAGACCTTCAAAGTTGCGTCAAATGCTGACATTTCAAACTACCTTTGGTAAAACACCTTTGATTTTTATTCTTGTCTAAACGTACTTAGTGTTGATTTTAGGTGGATATGGTGATGTTTTGAGTGGTCTGTAATTTTTTTTACTTTATAGTTTTTGTTTTTGTCACTTTCCTTGCAATTTTTTTTCAAGTGTACAAACAACAAGAATATTGTAAATGGGCTTGCTATTGGTTGAGAAAGTTAGTTTATTTCCAGGAGCCTAGGACTTGTTTCATATAATTTCAGATCTGCAGAGTGAGTTAGGGGATGAGGAATAAAGTACATGAAAAGAAATATTACGGATTTAGATTTTGACTAAATTGAGTTTTACTTGTAAATGAAAGCAGGTATTCTCTATATTTCCACATTGGGAAGATAAACAACTGGGACTAATTACCACTCATTCTACATTTCTAACACTTCAGTTGCCTACCTTGGCGAGACCATATTTGTCTATATTCGCGTATGATAAATAATATAGAAGAAATATAGATATGCATAGATACGTATGTGTGTGGACTTGCATACAATCATGTATGTGGCTGAATGTGTGAAAACTATTATGGGATAATATATTTGTTTCCAATAAGCTTCCGCACATGTGCAACAGGGGATTAACAGGAGAAAGAACAGTCAAGAGGTTGCGGCTATCAAAAGCCTTGACAGTTCCTGGAACTACAAGCATTATAGAAGCATGTCGTCGAATGGCTGCTCGAAGAGTTGATGCTCTATTACTAACAGATTCAAATGCATTATTGTGCGGAATTTTGACCGATAAGGTATGCGTTGACTTTAATGTATTTTATAATTTATATACAAATATAAAGCGATCAGAACGCCAACCATCACTCCTTGGCAAGTAGTATTTAGAGTCTAGTACTTTTGTTGTTGCAATGATATGAATTATATTTTTCGTTGTAGGATATAGCTACAAGGGTTATTGCTCGTGAAATTAATCTTGAGGATACACCTGTTTCCAAAGTGATGACAAGAAATCCAGTGTTTGTGCTTTCTGATACTCTTGCTGTCGAAGCTCTGCAAAAGATGGTTCAAGGTCTTTTTGTTTTATATCTCAACCTCAATGCACTAGCATTTCTTATATTTCCTTGCTAATATCTCCTTCATAACATCTTTTCCCTCAGGAAAGTTTAGGCACTTACCTGTTGTTGATAAAGGAGAGGTGATTGCTCTTCTTGACATAGCTAAATGCTTGTATGATGCTATCGCTCGTCTGGAAAGGGCTGCAGAGAAAGGAAAGGCCATAGCTGCTGCTGTTGAAGGTGTTGAAAAACATTGGGGAACTTCGGTGGCTGGTTAGTAGATGTTTATCCTCTTCAAGCTATTATATTCTGTCACACACATATCTAGCTTTCATCGCATTATTGTCTAACACTTCAAAGCTTTCTTCTCTATCATTTCCTGTGTTACAGTAATCAGTTCACTTAAGGATTTTTGCTGATACTATTATAATTGATGGTTAAATAGGTTCTAATACATTCATTGAAACACTGCGGGAGCGAATGTTCAGACCCTCCTTGTCCACGATAATTGCTGAGAATTCAAAGTAGGTAATATCTTCTCTTAGCTATTAGTCTATTACTAACAGTTTCATGAACTCTTGACCCGTGGACGGTAAATTACTATTACACAGTAGAGAAAGCCTAGCCTCATATTTTTGCTCTTGGTCTTTTAGGATTGTTACAATTGATCCTAGTGAGACGGTACTTGTGGCTTGCCAAAAGATGCTTGAATTTAGGGCGAGCGCTGCAGTTATCACAGTCGATAATAAACCACGAGGAATATTAACGTGAGCTTCTCTTAAATTCTGTGTCGTGGATCTTTGTTTTGAATTGTGTTTGACTTCTAAAATTCATGTTTTCAATAGTTCAAAAGATATTTTGATGAGAGTCATAGCTCAAGATCTTCCTCCAGATTCCACCCTTGTTGAGAAGGTACTTTTACACCCACAGAATGATGGATCACATGTGCTGATTTAGTATATGCTTTTGCCGTTTGCATTTATCCGGGTCAGGAAAAAAAACTTATGGAGCCTTTTCTTTTTCCACCCCCATAATAATTTTCAGGTGATTACCCCAAATCCGGAATGTGCAACCATTGATACACCTATAGTAGATGCTTTACATACTATGCATGATGGCAAATTTTTACATCTACCAGTTGTTGATAGAGGTAAATATACCTCCTGTATTGTATGCCTTAGAAAAAAACTTAATGATTAATGACTGTTCTTTGATTCTAATCTCTTATGATGATACTTCAGATGGAATGATTGTAGCTGTTGTTGATGTGTTGCATATGACTCATGCTGCTGTAGCCACGGTAAGTTATACTGATCCATTTTTAATTCATAAAAGTTAATGAATTTTGTCTCCGAGAGCAATGGAGACACGAAGTATCTGTTTTCGAGTGTAGATGGTCTGGACAAATTGTAGCTGAAGTTATTGTTTCTTTTGGGCAATCTTGATTCTTATGTAGTATATAGACGATGGAATGTTTTTGATGGTTTCTGGTGGTGTTTTGAGCTGCCACTATCTTTTGGCTATCCTCTAAATTGTCGGACGTCAGATTTTTTGGATTAATTATGGTTATAAGAATCTGCTTCATCAAGTTGCATTTTGTGAAGATTGTACTTTCTGTTTGATTTTACTTCTGCAGGTTGGTAGTACTGCTGGTGTCAGTAGCGAGATTGCGAACTCGATGATGCAAAAGTTTTGGGATTCTGCAATGGCATTAAGTCCAGATGATGAGGATGAGACCCGGAGGTTGGAATCATTTGTGTATATAATTTGAACTTCCATGAATATTATTCTCTTGCACTTACAGCTCTGCTTGTTTGTTAGTGAGAATTCCTTGAAGATCCCTTCTGATGGAGCAGAGATAGGTCACCAGTCACTTGCATATCCTTCTTCTGCCACTAATGGGACTTTTGCATTCAAAATTCAAGACAGGCAAGGAAGAATGCATAGATTCTTGTCCGGTATGTATACTTGTTTCTATATTTTGACAAGACTTTCTTTTGAAATACTTCTGACTTTGTTTGTCTGTCATACGTAGTCTGCACTGTAGCTATTTTGTAACCTTTTCTTAGAAACTCGGACTTTAAAAATTTAGGCAGCTTCTAGTCAATGTTTAGATTGTGCCAATTTTGCTCCATTTAATACCAACATCTCTGCATGCAAGATACTTCTTTTATCATCCTGATGAACTGTCGGAGCTTTGCTTCTTTGAGGGTTGTAGATGTTTATGCCACTAATTTAATTTCAGGTACACAGAATTTGGCCGAGCTTATAACTGCAATCCTTCAAAGAGTAGGCAATGAGATTGACCAAAACAATCTTCCGCAACTTCTGGTAGACCTTGCCATTCATCTGTTTTAGTAATTGACTGATCGTGGTCCAAATTCTTATATGTGCTGGTATTCTGCAGTATGATGATGAAGACAGTGACAAAGTAGTCCTTGAATCAGACAGTGATCTTCAAGCAGCTGTGGACCATGCCAGGCTCGCTGGTTGGAAGGTATCCATAATTTTTGTTCTTGTACCAAGTTTCGTGTTTAAGCTTTTATGGTGAACTATACGACAACCAGTGTTTGGCTACTCATCCCACATTCCTTTTGACCTGAACAGGGATTGAGATTGCACTTAGACTATTCACAAGCACCTCATCGAAGAAGAGGACCCAACTCGTCAGGTCTGCAGTATGCTCAATCAGATGCCTGGGCTTCAGCATACAGTGCTGTGGCTGCTGGTGCTGCCCTTGTAGCTGGTCTAGGTGTGATAGCATTCTTAAGGAGGGCTGGAAACTGATTCAATTTTTAGGAATCCCGGTAATGTACACTATACAACACGACAATACACACGAGAATTGTTGGATAAACCTTGAATCTGCAGAGAAAGAAGATAAATTGCAGGTCAAGGCATGTTGATTGAGTTTTGGATTTGAACATACACCGACATAAATGGAAAGATGGTATCCTACACCTGCTGCTAAAAAGTTAGTTTGCGGGTTTGATGATGATGAAAAATGAATGCAGTTTAATGCCTTTTGTTGTTTATGTATAAATTTGAAATTTCGATCTCAGATCTCATTTGATGTGTGTATAAATAAATTCTTACATTGCGCCAATTTGTGTAGATTAAGTTAGATATTTGATGAGACGTTAGTCCCATGACATGTCGGATAAGTATTTTTGGTTCAAGACTTCAAGTGTTGAATTAATTAATTGGTGATGTTAATTTGATTCATTAATTACTAATTATACTGTTACCACTACTAATTACATTATCTTTACTACTATTCTGAATGGAATGGATTCACCTCTTTTGTTAGTCGACATGGAGATCTACTCCTTTTTTCCCTTTCTTTTTTGGGATTAGGTTAATTTATGGATTACTGAAGGTCAAGGAAAAAAATATGGAGAGGAGCTACTACAATTACTCATTAGTTGTTGAAGTAACTTTTTGTTTGTTAAAATGAAATTCAATCCCTTGGTTTGCTTTAGTGTATGGATTGCATTTTGACTCGTGGTATCGTGCCAATTCACATCAGGTATGTTATCGAATTTTACCTTCTCTATTTTCGACAATAGGGAGCTCCATATCTTCTGTGCTACTGGGAAAAATCGAAAATAGAATTAGTTGTCTTTCATTTGGGATGCAAAATCGAAAAATATCTCATCTCGATTAATCCAAATGCTCTGAATCGGACTTTCCCATGGAACCATTGGGTTCGGGCTTGCATTGTAAACATTTGTTTCTATTCGTAATAGAGTTTTACTTCAACTAGGAACTTTACCTTAATCTGTTTCTTTCCTTCTCAAACTTCTACTTTAGCTAGGATTTTACCTTTCTCAAACTCTCCTTTTACACATATTTAAAACGACAAAACCTACATCAGCGTAATTCTTCTCTGCTTAACAAGTCAAATCATCAACTGATTTTCTTCTCTAATGTAAGTATTCTTCTATTTCTATGTCTTAGCCAGACCTATGTTCTATTCCGGAAGTGAATTATTGGTGGTCATTACTGTTTATTGAGCTATTGAATTTTGGCATATATTCTTTTAGCTCTTTTTGTTATTAAGCTGGTAAGAATATATTGACTCTGTATTGATTAGTTTGTGTTTATAACGCTTTGATTTTGTTAAAGCTGATGATGTGATGTGACCCTTTGGTCTGGTTCTAATTCTTCTTTATATATATATATATATATATATATATATATATATATATATATATATATATATATATAGTAAGAGAACCACTAATTGGCTGTATTTAACCAACCCCTAAAAACTAAAGTAGATTCTACGTTTTGTGGATCATCTGTATAATGCATTATATATATATATATATATATATATATATATATATATATATATATATATATATATATATATATATATATATATATAGTAAGAGAACCACTAATTGGCTGTATTTAACCAACCCCTAAAAACTAAAGTAGATTCTACGTTTTGTGGATCATCTGTACACTGCATTGTTATAGTATGGACTATGGGGTATGGTAGAGAAGAAAATAATCTTTGCATATATATTGCATTGTTATTGAGTGTCGTATTTGATCAACAAGTTATCTGAACTCAAAGTTTTAATCTTTGCTCTGCCCCAAACTATATTCCTATGCTTTACTCTATCCGTACCCCTGCAAGCTTGCAAAAACTTTCTTGTTATGGAGATTAAGTTGAAACCGATAAATAATGACAAGAATGAATTAGAATGTGAAAGGTTCATTAATTTGTTTTCCCTTGCATCTACTTAGGACTATGGCGGAAGAACAATACAAAAATCTCAACAGTAGGTAGACACACAATTAACTGGAAGGCCAGAGTTATTGTTTTGGTCAAGAAACCAATGAGGCAGGCAGCAAACAACAAAAAAACTAAGTATCAAAAATTGATTCTTGTTGATGAATGGGTAACAAATATTTATATTCCTCTATTAGATTTTTATTAGGCATAACAAATTTTAATTTTCATCACTGACAACATTATTATTTAAACTTCAGGGTAACTGTGTTGATGCTGTGATATATAACTCGGATATTGAGCTGTATGAGGAAATTATCCATCAAGATATGGCATATGTCATGTCAAATGCCAGTATCGAAATTGCAAACAACACGTACAAGTCTGTTTTTGCCAACACACGGTACCTTAAGATAATAAATGCCAATACCGTGGTCATGAGTGTTGATTATCCTCCAACAATTGCAAATCCGTTTAAAGGATGCTTTTCAAGCTATGACGACTTTAAAATTGGTTCTTCGATAAGTAAATTTCCACTTACTCTTCTCTTTAATTGTTGAGATGGCTTGCTTTCTTTTACAAAAAAAATTGTCCCTATCTTTTATTACTCTATAATGAGTAGTGATTCTGTTCTTTCTTCCTTATTCTAACTCCCATATTGTTCACATGGAAACAACTAAGTATTTCACCTCTTCAGATGCAATTGTTGTGATTATCAAAACACAACCTCCACGAACTACTCATACCGGATATGTAATTACCGAGTATGTGGGCATTGACGACAAGTAAGAATTTTCTTTATTTTAACTAAATATAAGACTTATTACAATGTAGAACTTATATTCACTGATGTATATTTGCTCTCAGGTTTAACGAAATAATTATTAGCTTTTGGAATGATCAATGTGTGACTAAACGAACACATTCTTTATTGGCCGATGAGATACCTGTTGTGGCACTTATTGACTTCAAAGTCAGCTCACATTATGGTAAGACATTCTTTATAAACATATCACTTCAAGTTTCATTATGTAACCTGATTAAACCGAAATCAATATGTAGGTTTATCAGTGAGTTCAAGCAGCAACTCGTATGTCGTAACAAGCATGCATAATGCATCTGTTACAAAAATGAGCGAATGGTAAGGTTATTGCTGCAACTTACCTTATCGATTTAACTTTACTTTATTCACTCTTTATTTCTATATCTTTGAAGGCGTATGGAACACATGGAAGAAATTCAAGAAAGGAAAATTAAAAGTAGTCCATCATAAGAAATGATGAATGCTGCATTAATCACACTTGAAATATCAGTTAGTGAACTACAAAATGCAATATATGTAAGTGATTAAACTTTTTATTCTTTAATCTTCCACACATACATAATTCATAAGGCTAATTTTGTATTGAACTTATTATTTTGTAAACAACAGAATCAAAAGTACATCATCACAGTTCAGGCAAAACTAGATGCCATTCCTGCTGATTTCATGTACGTTGGATGTGAAAAATGCAAAACTAAACCAGAAGCTGGACCTGGGATGCAATTTATGTGTTATAGTGCACAATGCAATGATTTCAAGATGGCACTTCGAAGGTAAATATGACCTTGACAAATACTGTTAACTCCAATAGGAGTCATTCAAAAATTATAGAATAAACAATCTTTGTTCCAGGTACCGTTTTTGTGTACGAGTAGTGGATTCAAGTGGAGAAATTGATGTGACACTATTTGGTGAGAACGGAAAGAAATTCTTTCCTGCATCTTGATGAAGAAGAATTCTACAAAAAATATTATCCGGTATGTTTAGTTACTTTCTTGGTTATTCTCACATCATCCTTATTCTTCTACTTTTAGATCCTTGTCGTGGAACCAGAAAGATCGCTAAAAATAGTTGTAGTTTCTTTTTGGTTGTATACAGTCACTTTGCTTTAGATTAATAAAAAACGGAATTCTCGCTATATGAATTGCTTGTAGGCACTACGAAAACGCATGAAGTTCGTGAATATATCCTAAAACTTAAAATAAGTATTGTAAGAAATTAAATAAAGAGACTACAAAGAAGACTAATTTCCTTATTGGATACAGAAGAAGAGAAGAGACCTGATTAGATTAGAAGAAGAAAAGATCTGTAGTTTTGTTGATAATTTGGTTTAGTCGAGTGGCACCTTTTGTCTGTTGAGACTGTGAGATTTCCGACAGACTGTCCCCGTTGTCACAACAGGAGGAAGAACGAAAACAGTAGATGCATGCCTGGTGAGATCAGTAATTTGGCCAATGCTTCGTAAACTAAGATTGACAGAGAACATGAGAGCGAGAGAAGACCCACAGTTTATGGAGTATCTAATGCAAATTGGCGACGATAAAGAGCCATCGGAGAGAGGCCATAAGGTTAACCTTCCGGAACACATGTGCATCAGATATAGAGACTACGACAAGCCACTGGAACACTTAATATCAGAGATTTACCCGTCCTTCAAAGAATTCAGCAGCAACCCTTACTCGGCCATGGACAGAGCAATCCTTACGCCGAGGAACGACTGTGTTGACCAAATAAATGATTCTCTGATCGGGATGGTCTAGAAAGTGAGAAAGGGAACCTTCTTGAAGCAAATGCTCCTCAGTCGTTCTATACTAGGTCTTTTTTTCCTCTTCCACATTTCATGATATTAAAACATTCATGTATGTCCCATACGTTAAGCAATAAATGAGCCTGTTTGGTGTTGCATACTTGCATTGAGTTACCTATCCTATGAAATTCTAATTTATAAACTTTGAGTTGTTCTATGCATTATGTTTCACTGTTGAAAGCTTGTGAGATTTCACTTTTGGTATATGTTTAGAGCTCTGATAATGCAAGTTCAACGGCAGGGAAGTTGGTGTGCGAATGTTAGATAATCGATTCATTTTTGAAGCACTTCCATGGCAAATGTCAGTGTATACATGGTTAAAGGTTACAGGAATTTAGCTATATTGTAGAGTATACACAAACAATAATGAGCCAGATTATCACTTGTACATAAAACAACCGGAGTATAATTCAAATTGGATACTACTTAGGAACAATTTCTTCAGTATAATTCAAATTGCATCATTCTTCCTCCACGGCCCCGGAGGATCGGGAAAGACATTTCTATACAAGGCTTTGCTGGCTTATGTGAGGTCGAAAAAATAAATAGCGTTGGTCGTGGCATTTTCGGGGGTAGCAACATCCCTATTACCGAGGGGACGAACTGCTCATAACAGATTTGGATTCCCAATTGAGATCGATGATAAAGTATCTTCGTCAATAAGCAAGCAAAGTGAAGATGCCCTCCTAATAATCGAAGCAAGGCTGATAATATGGGACGAGGCAACAATGGCGCACTTAGCTCATAGAAAGGCATCGACAACTCGCTCGCGACTGACAGAAAAGCAAAGTTATTCATGGAAAGACCGTAGTATTTGGGGAGATTTACGAATCGTCCGTTTTCAGAAGAGGAGGAAGAAGGGAAACGGTAGGTGCATGCCTGGTGAGATCAGTAATTTGGCCAATGCTTCATAAACTAAGATTGACAGAGAACATGAGAGCGAGAGAAGACCCACTGTTTATATGGAGTATCTAATGCGAATTGGCGACGATAAAGAGCCATCGGAGAGAGACCATAAGGTCAACCTTTCGGAACACATGCGCATCAGATAGAGAGACTACGACAAGCCACTGGAACACTTAATATCAGAGATTTACCCGTCCTTCGAAGAATTCAGCAACAACCCTTACTCGATCATGGATAGAGCAATCCTTACGCCGAGGAACGACTGTGTTGACCAAATAAATGATTCTCTGATCGACAAGTTCCCAGGGAAGATATTCGAGTTCTACAGCACAGACCTAGTACAAGACACTACCTAGCAGACACACTATCAGGATTTTCTCAATGCTACAGACGTACCAGGACTCCCACAGCACGTCCTAAGGGCTAAAGGTAAACTGTCCGATAATGATGTTGAGAAATCTAAATGCGGCAGAAGGATTGTGCAATGGGACAAGGATGGTAGTAAAAGAGCTCGGGAAATGAATCATCGGCGCGAAAATAGCTTCTGGAGAGCACAGAGGAAAATATGTTATGATACCAAGGATATCATTGGAGCCGAAGGACAATTTCAAATGTCCAATACCTTTCACGAGGAAGCAATTAAGTTATGCTTTGCAATGACAATAAACAAGGCACAGGGATAAACACTAGAAAATGTTGGGATCTATTTGCCACAGCCAGTCTTCTCCCATGGACAGTTGTATGTTGCGTTGTCAAGAGCACGGAGATCATCTGCGATCAGGGTATTGATTAGGCCGTCTACGGTAGACTCCGATGACCACACGAAGACAAGAAATGTTATTTACACAGAGATCTTACAGAATCAAACATCAGATTAGGTAATATAAGCATTAACGTTTTGGTTGCGATTCAGAATGATACGTTTTCGAATATTATTCTTTTCTTCTGTAACTTCTATACACTTTTATAACATTAGCAAACTTTGACAATTAAATATGAGTTTAAATAGATATCGTTAGAATTGCACTCAAGCAGGTCAAGTATAACGTGTCAAATTATAGAGCAAGACTGGAATACGCCGCTTCACACGCGTAACGTGTGACGCGTATTCTAGTATATATATAAGTGGACAATTATTGAAATTGTGCAATTGAGTACTTAATTTAAGTTAAATTGAATTCATTTGTAATATATGTATAAAATAGACTTTAATTACAAAAAATAATCTGTTTTAATCAATCAAATTACAAGCCCTAATTCAATCTCAACAAAAGCATTGCATCATAAAAAAAAAAAAAAATCTTACTTCTCTCCATTTAAATTTTAAACACTAATTCAACCTCAACAAAATCAAATCATCATTAAAATAAATCAATCTATCTTCTCCAATTAAATTTTTAACCCTAATTCAACCCGACAAAATCAAAATCATTTCATCATAAAAAAATAACAATAACCAATCTTTATGGTTCATCTAAAAAAAATCAATCTATCTTCTCCAATTAAATCCCTAATTCAACCCAACAAAATCAAAATCATTTCATCATTAAAAAATAACGATAACCAATCTTTATGCTTCATCTTCTCCAATTAATTTAAAACAGATCAACTCAAATACTAATTCAATTTTTTTTTTTAAAAAGCAATTCATTATCAGAGACAACAATATTACTTGTCTTCGTATACGTTTTCTATAACTGTAACTATGTACCACAATAACACACTAGTTCTCACATTATAGTTTATAATATAAAAAACAACCAAGCTCTTGAACTAATTGAAATTAATGAATTTTTAAATGAAGAGAACATAGCTTAATAGTTGTCATCCTATCATTTCATCTATGCTACATGCTTTCATGATACTTTAAAAGTACAAACTGTACCCAATGCATTAAATGGTACATTGTAATTCCTCCATGGGAATAGATTCTCATTTACTTTTTTGGTGGAGAAAATAAGGTATATATTACTTTTTGATAAAATAGTACTAGTGGGTCTCTCAAATTGATTTTTGAAGTTGGATAAAATAAAGTTAGTGAGTTTACTTTTGAGTATATTTAATATTAAAGTTGGGTGAGTGGTTACCAAAAAATGAAATGAGAAGTTTTGTTTGAGATACACAAAATGACAAAATGGGAAGCTATTCCCGGGACGGAGGTATAACACATTCAAATGTATGATTAACTCGTCCTATATTGTTGTGAACCGAAATAAATAGTACTATGTTGTACTCCAAGTGCGTTGAACTTTATACATTTACTATTTTTATATATATGTCCATAGAACTTTAAACGTAAATAAAAATAGAAAAATTTATCCCACACCCAACAACTTTACACTAAATTGCACTTTTTGCCATTGAAGTACAACTTTCTCACATTCTCATGCTTCCTCATAAATTTAACTTGTCGCATAAAACTACGTGTCAACTCTAATATATGAATAACATTTTCCTAGGATGGAGGGAGTATGATGGTTTAGTATTGTCGGCTGAAAAATTTAATACCCATCCGCCCCCAAGAACATCATACATTAGAAATGACGCGTAGTTATAAGTAAAACATTAATGTAATAGTAATAGATATATAAAATGCGAGGAAAAGTGTACTTTTAGCGGTAAAATGTGTAATTTGTATATAAAGTCGAGATTATTTATTATTTATTGGATTGTAATGTCGGAGTATTTCTTATGCTCTTGTAATTGGTTCTAAGATTTATTAATAAATTTTGTTGTTTAAAAAAAAGTAATATATGAAGTTATATGAGATGGTAAAAAAAAAAAAAAAAAAAAAAAAAAAAAAGAAAAGAAAAAAAAAAAGGGAGTAAATTATACGGAAAGAAAGGGAGTACATCTTTGTTCGTGATTGTAATGATATATTGGGCCGTTTTGTCAATTGTCGATGTGAAGTTATTCGTTGGTCTAGCCCTAGTTAACTTTTGTGAGATAAAGAGATGCAAAATTAAAGCCGAAGGTGTAATTGTGAAAGATAAAGGAGTGATTACTTTTGCTTTGCTTTACTTTCGTGGAAGGGTTGAAGTAAAGTAAGGAATCATGGATACTTATTTCCGAAAACATTATACATTAATTACTACACCATTTCATTTTAAATAAAAAGTTAAAATAAATGATAAAGTATAAAAGTATGATAAATTGTGTACCTAAAATGATAAAATATGCAAAGTTATATGCAATGTAATTATCTTTTATTAGTTGTTGGGTTGATGTGACAAATAAAATTATAAAAATTTCAAATCCAAAAATTCTGGGGAAGAAAAAGGCGGTGCTCAATCTCTTACCTTAGCACGTGCTGTGGCATTTACATAAAAGCACAAAGCATTATTAATAAAATTATAATAAAATGGCTTGTCATTATCATATCATTCATTCCATCTTCACTCAATTTCCATTAAATTTCAACTAGTTGTAGACATATGTTCCGCGATCCGTGACGACAAACTTACGCTAATATCGGCCGACATATGATATCACAATTCAATTACAGTACGTTTAACAGGCCGAGTACCTCATTTCTTAAATTCAACTAGAGTTCTTATAGGTCCATACTCGGCTCGTTAACAAAATGTGCTATTTTTCGAATTTGAGTCACAATAAGTAGGATCGAATATTAATCGAGTTCTATCCCATTCATAAAATACATATATTTATTAAAAAAAGATATTTAACCAAAGATTAGTCTAGTATTAACAAGTTAAGTCGTACTTGATTTGATAACAAAACGAGCAACAAGTTATAATCCAGCTCGAACCATGCACTTTATCAAACGAGTCGAGTTATACAAACAACGAGTCTACCCGAAGCCTTGATAAGTTTGGATTCGTGTGACAAGTTGGTCTAGGTAGCTCCATTTCCAGTTCCAGAAAATTGATCACAAGGAAGAAGATGCATGCAGCCAATAAATGCTAGGCAAGATTCTGTCATTACTCATCCTGTCAATCACATAACTAGATTTCCTTAAACATCTTGTCCACGTTGTTTCTCTCCAGTTCAAGCAATCAATCAAGAAACCCAATTTTCCATCTTCACAGATTTTCCAGTTACAATAACACCCGTGAAACTCCACTACAGTGGTAGCCACTTTTCCTCCACAAATATAAAAATACCAACTTTCATTCTTCTTGTCTATTGGGTTCCACTATACATCTCCATTTTCAAACAATCTAGCCAAAGACACAATCTTTTTTTTGTTTAGGTGTCCAAAAACACAATCTTTGAGCAAATCAAGAAAATGAAAGTTCTGTTCTTGATAATACTAATCTTTTCATCTCTTTTCCTTCAATCCCTTCAACAACAACAACCCATCAAGAATGTGGTTGTGTTAGTCCTAGAGAATCGTTCATTTGACCATATGCTTGGGTGGATGAAACAATCCATAAATCCTTCAATCAATGGAGTCACCGGCAAAGAATGTAACTCTGTTACAAACCAAACAATCTGCTTTTCTGATGATGCTGAGTATGTGGATCCGGACCCGGGTCACTCATTTGAAGATGTAGTCCAGCAGGTATTCGGATCCGGTCCAATCCCTTCTATGTCTGGTTTTGTTGAACAAGCTTTGTCCATGTCAGAAAACTTGTCTCAAACTGTTATGAAAGGGTTTAAGCCTGATAATGTGCCTGTTTATGCTAATCTAGTTCAAGAATTTGCTGTTTTTGATAGATGGTTTAGCTCACTTCCAGGCCCAACTCAGCCCAATAGGCTGTTTGTGTACTCAGCCACTTCACATGGCTCAACAAGCCATGTGAAGAGACAGTTAGCTACAGGGTACCCTCAAAAGACAATCTTTGACTCACTCCATGAGAATGGTTTGGATTTTGGGGTTTATTTCCAGAACATTCCCACCACTTTGTTTTATAGGAATATGAGGAAGTTGAAGTATGTGTTTAAGTTTCATCAGTTTGATTTGAAGTTTAGGAGGGATGCTAGGAATGGGAAGTTGCCTAGTTTGAGTGTGATTGAGCCGAGGTATTTCGATATCAAGGGTGTGCCGGCGAATGATGATCATCCGTCGCATGATGTGGCGGATGGGCAGAAGTTGGTTAAGGAGGTGTACGAGGCGTTGAGGGCGAGTCCCCAGTGGAATCAGACGCTTTTGGTGATTACCTATGATGAGCATGGGGGGTTCTTCGATCATGTTCAGACTCCGTTTGTTAATGTGCCGAATCCAGATGGGAATACAGGACCGGCGCCTTATTACTTTAAGTTTGATCGGCTTGGCGTTCGTGTGCCTACGATTATGGTCTCACCTTGGATCAAGAAAGGAACTGGTGAGCTTAATGTGAAAGTTATTATGTGCCTGCCTGCAAAATTTATTATTGCTTATTTGTATCAGAAGCAGAAATATAAACAAATGGATTATGGTCATAAGTCATAACCAGCTAAAGTGAAGCTAAAGAAGATTGAAAATAAAACATTTTAAGGAAGCACCGGTGTTCATAATCAAGCATTTGCAAACAGGCTGTTGAAAAGTAGTAGTAGTATATATTGTTGAAGGAATGAGTATGTTTTGCTTTACATTAGTTAATTACCAAAGGTCTTTAGACCTGTAACTATATGTTTTTTCCTTCTTCTTGAAATTGGTATCTAGTCTTAGTATACATTGGCGATTGTCAAGTTTGAAAGTTTAAAGCAATGTGATAATGATGCAGTTTAGTTTTGCAATTTCTCCTTGTTACATCCTTGTTTTGTTTGTTTTTCAAGAATTAATTGCCATGGGAGTACTATATGTTATTTTTTCTTGTAACGTCTCAGAACTATTGATACGCTGAGAACAAATAGTACAAAATATATTGATATGTTAGGAAAATGATGACCCTTCGTAAGTTACAGTTCAGTCTATTGAATGGCGAAAAAGAATTAACAATTTAGAAACTTGCTGGTTTTAGCTATAAGTTTTTAGGGGGCTCTCTTGTTTTTTTTTTTTTTTTTTGAGAATAGGGTCTCTCTTGTTTGATTTAGT
This sequence comes from Plantago major, assembly GCA_026545765.1. Classification (NCBI taxonomy): domain Eukaryota; kingdom Viridiplantae; phylum Streptophyta; class Magnoliopsida; order Lamiales; family Plantaginaceae; genus Plantago; species Plantago major. The sequence goes on along the minus strand of CM048841.1, from coordinate 14,957,159 downwards.
AAGATTTATGTCATCAGATGATGGCTTTGTTTGACAGTTGCTTTATTCTTTCCTATGTAGTGATAACAAGGCCGAATGGTCCTACCCCGAATTCTGAGTATGAGCATTCTTCAATTCCTGCTACTATAAAGAAGATTTTCAACCTCAAATCCAATTTCCTTACTCATAGAGATGCTTGGGCTGGCACGTTCGAGCAAGTCTTTGGTCAGTTAACTTCTCCGAGAACTGATTGCCCAGGTAATCTTTCTTAACATGAGCTCGATTTTGTTTCATAGATTCGAATTATATATACTAGTTGCTGAAAGGAAAAGGCGCTGTTTTTTCATAGCTAAAAAGCACGCCCTACATTTTCTTCATAGTGATATAATCCTTGTTCTTCAGAAACACATGGCCGATCCAAGTCCCTATATGTTAGGAAACGTGGAAAGAATTATTTTTCTGGTGTAAAATAGCCTTCTTCAGTCACAATTTCTGAAACCATAGGTGGCCTTTTGATTATTCCAGAATGACAAGGGTGAAAATTACTGAGGCTTCCTGTAGTTTGTCCCTGGATAAGAACTGCACCACTCGTCTAGTTTATTTTTATGTTTTTGGATATTTTTCACGATGAAACATTGAAACTTGACTGAAAACATGTACATTTGTTTTCAGAGGTTTTACCTGATGTAGCTCCCTTGAGAAAGACTGAGACAGACGAAAACAAGGGCCTGTCTGAATTCCAAGGCGAGGTGGTGCAATTAGCTGCAGTACTGAATGGCGATCATTTCTTGAGCAGCTTCCCTGACGATATGAGCAAGAAGATGAATGTGAAGGAAGCTCATGATTATGTAAGAGGTGCTGTTTCAAGATTCATTAGAGCTAGCAAGGAGGCCGTCAGTTTGGGAGCAGATGAGTCTGCTATTGTGGACATGAGGTCTTCACTAACAACTCGATCCTCAACCCACGACTAGTTGTGTTCGAAAGATCATACTCCAGCTTTACGCGATGATGGTTTGTGTTCCTAGCATTCGACAAGTGAATGCTTTTTCTTGTGTAGTTGTATAGAAGCTTGAAGCTTGAGTTTCAAGTTTGTGACCTATAGTACTGCTGATATATAAATTTAAGGTTTGATGTCCATTTGATATGAAAGTTTAGGTTACCTGAATCTACATAACTGACCAGAATCTGTTTTAGTTTTTCATTCTAATTATTGTTCAAAGTGAATGTAAAAACATCCGAAGTTTCTGTGTGACCAAAATAAAGGGGTATGACCATAATAAGTATATTTGGGAACCTCTATAAGTTGACTGATTCGGAAAAAAATGTTACGGATCAACTACTATTAGTTATCAGTCATCTTGTTAGTTCCTTTTGCCAAATAGACACCAAGTATATGTTTAGAGCAACCTGATCGGTCAATTTATCAGGTAATTACACTTAATTACCAAAATAAGATGGTTTGACTATAATAACTCTGTAATAAGATGATTTCACCTTATTAGTTATCAGTCAACTTTATCAGTTTGTATTGCCAAATAAGACACTATATGTGGCGCGATAAAGTAATTACACTTTATTTGATCAAAATAAGGTGGTTTGACGATAACAAGTATTTTTTTTAAATCTTAGAAAATAAAGGAATTGATCAACTATCAGTTTAGTTCGTTTCCCAGAAGATACACTAATTGTTGAGCAACTGTGGCCAACCTTTCTTGGACCTAATCACATACTTAATGAGTAAAAGTACCTACTTATATAGGTGAACTTAGTCCAAATTCATTAATCTGAGTCACAACAAAGTTATTCACTCTCATGGCAAGTTCTTCAGTTCTGTCTGCAGTAGCCAAATAGTAAGTTCGTTTTCCTGTTTCTAATTCTGATTTTGTATCTTGTTAGAGAGCTTAGCTTTACATAGTCGAACGGGTCGGGTGGTGGGCGGGTAGCAACCGTGTACAGGCCTGATTTGCGTACCGATGAGTGTACATGCATAACAGACTAATCCCAACTTGTTTGCTTCATGCATTGAAATAGGCTAGAAGGAAAAGTGGTACTGATAACAGGAGGATCCAGCAGAATCGGGGAATGCACAGCAAAACTTTTCGCCCAACATGGAGCCAAAGTAGTCATTGCTGATATCCAAGACGAACTAGGAAACACCGATGGCATTCAATGCCATCGGCCACTTCAATTCTACTTACATCCATTGCGATGTCACCAATGAAGACCACATAGCAAATGCAGTCGATAAACAGTCTCAACTCTCAATATACGGAAAACTTGACATCATGTTCAACAACGCAGGAACTGCTGGTCCCTTTAAGCCTCGGATCGTGGACAATGAAAAGCAAGACTTTGAGCGCATTTTAAGCATCAACGTCACTGGTGTCTTCCTGGGAATGAAACACGAAGCACGTGTCATGGTCCCAGCACACGGTGGGACCATCATCACGACTGCGAGCCTCACCTCAGGGGTGGGTGGGATTGCCTCTCATGCATACACGTGCTCAAAGTGGGACCATCATCACGACTGCGAGCCTCACCTCAGGGGTTGGTGGGATTGCCTCTCATGCATACACGTGCTGAAAGCATGCGATTGTTGGACTCACAAAGAATCTTGCAGTCGAGCTAGGACAGTTTGGTATCCGGGTAAATTGCTTGTCACCATATGTGGTTGCTACGCCAGCGGCTTTGGCAACTACGGGAGTAGATGCGGAAGCACTTGAGCGTAGTATGAGTTCTTTAGCGAACCTCAAAGGTACTGCCCTGAAAGTGAAATATGTTGCGAATGCAGCTCTTTTCCTAGCAAGCGACGAAGCCAAGTATGTCAGTGGACAAAATCTCTTCATCGATGGCGGCTTAAGCATTACGAATTTCGTATTTAACAATTTTAAGTATCCAGCTGGTGATCAGGCTTTGTCAGACAATGTGTTGAATGTTTTCTTTGTTCTTCCTCATGGCCACATATTACATACAGGTCCATTGTCGGGGATAAAGTGTACCAATTTTTCGTAATTTCCGGCCTACGCAAAAAGGGATTGTAAAAATCGTCGACAGCAGGGTTCGAACCTGCGCAGGCGAAGCCCAACAGATTTCAAGTCTGTCTCCTTAACCACTCGGACATATCGACAACTATGACTCAAATTATAGCAGACCCAATAAGGTTGTATAACATGAAAAGGTACAGGCATAACAAGCCTAATAATCAGCAAACAACGACCTGAATCTAGGTCCTTAAAATTTCCAACTCGTTCTTGTTCACGCCTCAAGTTGTTTTGGCGCTCTAAACGCTTTTAAAATATTTAATTTACATTTATACTTCGATAGAATGGACACGGCCATCATATAAATATTTAAATAATTACTTCCTCCGTCCCGGGAATAGCTTCCCGTTTACTTTATTGATCAACAAAATAAGCAAATTGATTGACTTGAATAGAAAAATAATAAAGAATGAAAAAAAGTGATAGTGGGTTGTTAAAGTGGAAAGTTGAATATTATTTAAATGAACAAAGAATAAAGAATGAATAAAATAGAGATAGTAGGTTGGTAAAGTTGTAAATATGAGTGTTTTATGTGGGTATTAATTGAGTGGGATTTTACCAAAAATGGATGTTAATGTTTTGGGGTTGTTTTCGAATAGTTTCAGAAGTTTAGGGATTGTTTTGTTATTTGCTGAAGTTGTTTTATGTTAAAGGCGGCAGAAGAAACAGAAGAAACGTGTTTTTACACGTTAAGTGATTATGCGACTTTGTTTCATCCGTTGGATTGAAGGCTGGCTGTTATGATCGGATGGTTCACCTTCTTGGCGTTACTCATCATCTTCATCAAGATAAAAACAGAGCGTAAGAACTTTCTTTGAAAAGAAGATCAATTCCTACTTTGATTTGGTTTTCGTTTCTCTGTGATTGAGGCGAGCGTTATTTGAGCTGTTGTTGTGAGTTTTGTATAGTGAATTCAGGCTGTAGTTCATTTCAATTCTCTGTAACAAGCTTGTAGTTTGAGATACTCAAAGAGCAATAAAATCGTCGATTCTCCGTGGATGTAGATTGAAGAAATTCAATCGAACCACGTAAATTTCTCTGTGTTCTTTGTGTGTGTTTGAGTATTGGAGTTTGATTGTTAGTTGATTGTTTGTGCGTTTGTGGTGAATACTTAACAAGTGGCGCCTGCGTGGGAAGATCGGAGGTGATCGGAGTATTCGATTGTTTCATCGCCGTGTGAAGATCAACTATGGGTTCTGCGAAGTTTGATATCGACAAGTTTGTTGGTACGAATGATTTTGCACTATGGCAAGTCAAGATGGAGTCGATTACAACAAGGTGTAGAAGGCACTCTTGCCTCGAGTGAACTTCCGCGACTTGTACCGATTTGGAGTATAAACTCTATCACCAAAGCCGTAATGCGATCCCATGAGTCTAGGAGATGAGCAGCTACGAGAAGTTGCCAAGGAGAAAACAACTCGAGCAGTTTGGGAGAAGCTTGATTCGTTGTATCAAACACGATCATTGGCAAGAAGATTATATATGAAATCTCAACTGTACTCTTATAAGATGAATGAAGATCGGAGCATCCTTGAGCAGCTTGCATCATTCAACAAAACCTTGAATGATCTGGATAATATTGAAGAAACTCCACTACCTGATGAAGACAATGCTATAATTCTCCTAAACTCTCTTCCTAAGTCATATGAGAGTATTAGAGATGCTATAGCTTTTACAGGCCAAAAGAAACTGACATTGGAAGAAGTTCAATGTCTGATAAGGCAAAAAGAAATGCAAAGTCAAGCAAATGGTGGAAGTGCATCCGTGAGGGTTTAATGATCAGGGGCAACTTCCACAAGTCAAAGCCTCAACAGCAATTTCAGAAAAATAAATTCAACAAGGATGTGAGGTATAGAGCTCCTGCTCCTGCTGCAAATGTGAATAGAGAAACAAGAATTTGTCATCACTGCAAGAAACAAGGCCATCTTAAGAAGAATTGTTTCTTGTTAAAGAAACAGAAACTCAACAATCAAGGAAACAATTCTACACATGAATATACTAGCAATGCAGTGTTTGATGGAGAGGTACTGAATATCACTGATGATCAAGTTAGTGATGAGTGGATTCTGGACTCTGGATGTTCTTTCCACATTTGCCCATACAAGGAATGGTTCTCAAGGTTAGATGCCAGCTATGAAGGCACTGTGATGCTGGGAAATGACATGATTTGCAACATACAAGGAACAGGTGACATTAAGCTGCAGATGAGTGATAATTCTGTGAAGTTACTCACAGATGTCAGGTATATACCTGAACTCAGAAGAAATTTAATTTCTCTTGGCACTTTAGAGAGCAAAGGTTTCAAGTTTAGCTCTGAAAATGGCATGCTTTCAGTGTTCAATAAAAATGCATCTGCTGTCATGAGTGGTGTTAGGAGAAACAAACTCTACTACATGAAGTGTAAAGTAATCACAGGTGATGTACATGTAGCTAGTGTGGATGACACTGAATTGTGGCATAAGAGAATGGCTCATGTTAGTGAGAAAGGTCTGCTTGAATTACATAAGAAACAAGTTTTTGACACCAGTAAAGTTGATAAACTTAAGCCCTGTGAGCAATGCATTCTGAGTAAAGCTAAGAGACAACCTTTTCAAACTGGTAGCCATACAAGTGAAGCACCCCTAGATTATATTCATTCAGATCTATAGGGACCTGCTACAGTACAAACAAATGGTGGTGGCAGATATTTCATGTCTCTTATAGATGACTACACTAGGAGAGTGTGGGTATATGTGTTGAAACACAAAAGTGATGCATTCTCTAAGTTTAAGGAGTGGTGTGCAGAAGTTGAGAATGAGAAGAATCTTAAAGTCAAAATATTGAGGACTGATAATGGCTTAGAGTTTCTATCAAGAGATTTCAACAATTTCTGCAGTGAGAAAGGCATAAAGAGGCACAGAACCACACCTGGCACACCACAGCAAAATGGCCTTGTTGAAAAGATGAATAGAACATTATTGGAAAGAACAAGGTGTATAATGTTTCAGTCTGGTGTACCAAAGTCATTTTGGGGAGAAGCTGTTTCCACAGTATGCTATCTAGTTAATAAAACCCCCTCATCAGCTATTCAAATGAAAACACCAGATGAGCTGTGGTATGGTGGTTTAAAGGATTACTCACACCTGAGAGTGTTTGGTTGCCTGGCATATGTGCATATCAGACAGGACAAGCTTGACCCCAGGGCACTGAAATGCATCTTTATTGGCTATCCTAAAGGTGTGAAAGGCTATAAGCTGTGGTGTATTGAGAAGAAATCTCAGAAAGTTATAATTAGCAGAGATGTAATGTTTGAGGAGTCTGTATTTCCTTACAAGAATAAAGATCAACATCTCACCACTGATATGCATAGCTTCAAGGATTCTGAGATTGAGGTGGAGCTCATGAGAATTAATGAGCAAGCAAGGGAAAATCAAGAAGTTGTTAGTAACTCTCATATACCTCAAGATTTCAGTGGTACAGAATTGCCTGCAAATTCAACTGGTAATGTCTCAACTCAGAGTTCACCTGTGATAAGTAGCACATCCCTGAGATCACCAGTTATGAACAATGCACCACAGAGTCCAAACAACACAGCTAGTGTCTCTGCAACACAGCAACTAGCAACTGAAGTTTCTCAACCTGGAAAAGTAAATAGAAACCAACCAAGAAGGAAGGTAGTTCCTGTGGTCACTGATGAAATAAGAAATTTCCAGTTGACCAGAGACAGAGAAAAGAGACAGCACAAGGCAACAAATATGTATGGTTTCAGTAACATGGTAGCTTTCTCTCTAAGCACATGTCATGACATTGAATATCAAGAGCCTCAAGATTTTAAAGAAGCTAGTACATGTGCTCAGAAGCAAGAATGGATGATTGCTATGCAGGAGGAGTTACTATCTCTTGAGAAGAACAAGACTTGGGAATTAGTTGATAAACCAGCAAACAAGAGAATAGTGAGCTGTAAATGGATATATAAGAGAAAAATTGAGGTGAATACCACAGAACAAGTGAGATACAAGACTAGATTGGTGGCTAGAGGTTTCACTCAGAAAGAGGGCATAGATTACAATGATATATTCTCACCAGTGGTCAAATATACCTCAATAAGGCTGCTACTGAGTATAGTAACTCAATTTGATTTGGAGCTACAGCAATTAGATGTTAAAACAGCTTTTCTGCATGGTGATCTGGAAGAAACCATTTATATGGCTCAGCCTGAGGGGTTTACTCTACCTGAAAATAAGGACAAGGTGTGTCTGTTGAAGAAATCATTATATGGACTTAAACAAAGTCCCAGACAGTGGTACAGAAAATTCAGTGATTATATGGAGGAAATTGGTTTTATAAAATCAATGTTTGACAGCTGTGTCTATCTTAAGAAAGAAGAATCCCGTGTCATTACATATCTACTCTTGTATGTAGATGACATGTTGATTACCAATGACGGTGTTGAAGAGATACAACAGGTAAAGAAGCAACTGAGCAATAGGTTTGAAATGAAAGATTTGGGAAATGCAAGAAGAATTCTTGGTATGGATATTCTCAGAGATAGAAAAACTGGTACACTTAAGTTGAATCAAGGTGATTACTTAAAGAAGGTTTTGCAGAGGTTTCATATGCATGAATGCAAATCAAGTAGCATTCCTTTAGCTCAGCATTTCAGGCTCTCACTGGAAAATAGTCCTGAAACACCTGAGCAGGTGGAGCATATGAGTAAAATCCCTTATGCAAATGCTATTGGAAGTATAATGTATGCAATGGTATGCAGCAGGCCAGATGTTGCTTATGCAATTAGTGTTACCAGCAGATATATGTTCAATCCTGGAGAATATCATTGGGATGCAGTGAAGTGTATATTGAGGTATCTTAAGGGATCTTTAGATATTGGAATCAAGTTCTGCAGAGATGAGAAGTGGTTTACAGATCCTATACTGGGCTATGTTGATGCAGATTATGCTGCAAATCTTGATAATAGAAGATCCCAATCAGGTTATATTTTCTCAGTGTATGGATCAGCTGTCAGTTGGAAATCAAACTTACAGAATGTGGTTGCTTTGTCAACAACTGAATCAGAATACATGGCTATTACTGAAGCTGTGAAAGAAGCACTATGGTTGAAAGGTATTATAAATGAGTTTGGATTAAAGCAAGGAGCTATTACTATCTTGAGTGACAGTCAAAGTGCTATATATTTGTCAAAACATGAAATGTTTCATGAAAGGTCCAAGCACATTGATGTGAGGTTGCATTTTGTCAGAGATATCATAGAGAAAGATGAAGTAAAGATAGCAAAGGTCTCAACTGTTGACAATGCAGCAGACATGTTGACAAAGCCACTGATTCCAGCTAAATTCAAGCATTGTTTGAGTTTAGTTGGGATTAGAAATGATTGAAGATCAAGGTGCAGAGTTCTGATGCCACTGTCAGGTGATTAGATGGTGGTAAATAAGAGAAAATGAGATGTGTTGTTGTTTCTGAAAGTTATTCTCAACAAGGTGGAGATCTGTTAATGTTTTGGGGTTGTTTTTGAATAGTTTCAGAAGTTTAGGGATTGTTTTGTTATTTGCTGAAGTTGTTTTATGTTAAAGGCGGCAGAAGAAACAGAAGAAACGTGTTTTTACACGTTAAGTGATTATGCGACTTTGTTTCATCCGTTGGATTGAAGGCTGGCTGTTATGATCGGATGGTTCCTGCTTCTTGGGCCGTTACTCATCATCTTCATCAGTATAAAAACAGAGCAGAAGAACTTTGCTGAAAAAGAAGATCAATTCCTACTTTCAGATTTCAGTTTTTCGTTTCTCTGTGATTGAGAGCGGTTATTTGAGCTGTTGTTGTGAGTTTTGTATAGTGAATTCAGGCTGTAGTTCATTTCAATTCTCTGTAACAAGCTTGTAGTTTGAGATACTCAAAGAGCAATAAAATCGTCGATTCTCCGTGGATGTAGATTGAAGAAATTCAATCGAACCACGTAAATTTCTCTGTGTTCTTTGTGTGTGTTTGAGTATTGGAGTTTGATTGTTAGTTGATTGTTTGTGCGTTTGTGGTCGAATACTTAACAATGGAAATGAGAAGTTTTTTGTGGGATGATTAAAATGACAAAATGGAAAGCTTGTCATGGACGGAGGAAGTACAAGTTTGTGTTTAGGTTATAAATGTAAAGCTCTTATATATGAAGTACTCATGATTCACCCAAGATGTGAAAGATGATTAGATGAATGGTTGGGTGAGAGTTTCTGTGTGTGTATCAGTGTATATGTAATGTGTGTGTATGTAGGGTAAAATACATAGAGGTTTTTACTTGTTATCAATTTTGACACTCTAGGGGAAAATTGCATATGAAACTCTCGCTATAACAGAGGGAAAAAAACACAGATGACTTCGACTTGGGGACGACGGATTTCACAACCAAGTGATGAAATATGGAGGACTAGATGCAGCGGTTACACACTTTGATTATGATGCATGGAACCTAGAATTCCAATAGCGTTAAAATTGCTATGGAATCCCCAAATCCCAATTCCCATATAACTCACTCAAGAACACAAAATCAGACTTTTTTTATAGTTTTTCTATACCCGTCGAATCTTGACGAGTCATGAACTAGTATATACTATATCTAAAACTTATATAGCATTATCTACTTGCTGGTTTGCTGGTTTTTTAGTCCTTGATATGTTAAATCACATTATTATCTCGAAAATGAATTGTCACGCCCCAAAATCAAAATCACTTTAGCGCGACTGGCCGTCTATCGTGATATGGGCTCACGCCAAGACGAAGCATTAACTTAATCCTCAAATACATACATTATCTCAGATTGGTACAATAGAGCATCTAAAATCCATTATTACATAGTAATTACAACAATTACAAATCCTCAAAGGATAACAATCTCAATATTACAAGTCATCCTATACAATAGAAATCTCAGAGTTGCAACAACTACTAAACATCCTTCACATATCCATCATCTGACTACCGTCTCAACTCCAAAGTATTTTCGTCCAATCACTTACTAAATATCTGAAGGGGTGTAAAGGTGAGCTCCTGACACTTTTACCCGGATCAAATACATATAAAGAGTATATATATATATACACTCCATTTTTATATTTCAAACATAGTCGAAAATCTTTTGCATGGAACACATGTCACAACAATAGCAATTCACATTTAGCTCGAATCAAATATACACTATAGCCACACAAACCGTGGTGAGACACAGGCAGGCTTTCACATAACATATCCCCTAACACAATAGGGGTCCACACACATAACACTGAGAATACTCTAAAGCACGACAATCCCTCGAAAGGGTCCACACACTTCATAGACATATCGATGAGCATAAACGTACGTACACGTAATCCATGATTTTATAAAATAGCTTTCGCAAATCACACACAACAAATACATTTTGGGATACACATACTTATCCTTTTTTTCGAATATACTATTATATCAAGTCCCATAACATGATATAATAACCATAAGTTATTTATCAAACTTTAAAACAATATATATACATATATTATAACAATAAAATAAAACAAAAGTGTGAAGAGTTATCTTACCTTAATTAATTGATACACCGAAACCACCTCAATTCTTCTTTCACCTCCGTCCATAGCTCAGTCCGTCCACAAATCTAAAGCAAGGACATCCAAAGTAGTCGAGGTGATTATATGATAAAGATCCCAATTTCCAACTCCTTCATGAATTACAGAACTAGGCCAAAAAAAATTAGCCAGCATAAACGAATTAAATATGATGATTACCTGAACAATGATTTCTTGATATACTAGTCCATGCCGATCCGTATTTAACTATAAACACTCAAATCTCTTTTGCGGCAACCGACGGCAAGCAAGTAGTAGTAGGTTGGTTCATAGTCCAAATCCTTTGACAGTAAAAATATAAATAACCTAAACCCCAAACCGCCTTACTTATTAATAGTCCGGGTCATAATTATTCAGTAACTCTTTAATATACTTATTTGGACTTTTATGCCGGTCCAAATCGAATCCAATAAATTATAATAGCCCGTCTCAATTTATCGATCCATAGAATAACGACTAATAAAAACCCGTACAGCAACTCGGTTCCAAATAATTTCTCATCTCCAAATTAAATTCAAATAGACGGTCCAAAATAAATTCCCGGATTTTACATGAAGCAAAATTTTTCTCTGGAAATTTAACTTACTTCCATTAAAATCAACACGTGATAAATGGACAAGCTGTAAGAAACATAAATGATATTGATATGATATGTTTTCCTCATCGTCCATTATGATTGGTGCGAGAGAATATAATGCCATCTCCGTATTATCACACACACATGTTCAATGGAAGATATTATATAGATAGTGATTGTGAAGCCAGAGGGAAGCTTCCGCATGAGCCGCGGTGGACCAAGTTAAAGCGAGAATGTCGGCAATGGGGCCGGAGAATGCAATTGCATTATAAGATCACAATTGAACAGATCGAGCAAGCTCGATCGAATTGGCGTAACATATATACTCGACTAAATAAAGTTTAGTCGGATCTCACGTAGATAGAATTCCAAGCAAATGATTGAGCTCAATAATAATAAACGGTTTATATCGATCCATAATAGGTTTCAGAGCAACGCACACATACACTGAAACATAAACATGTGGATCGGTATCGATCACTTTTTATGTGTCTAGTGTGTGCTTGATTTCACACCTAATATAAAATTTAATCATTCCATCCCATAAATGTATTATTTTGCTCTTCACACGCGTAGATTAAGGAGAAATGAGAAAGATAGAAATAATACTTGATTGAGGGATTATTTAGTTACAATCGTATTTGTTATGATTTGAACGTTTAGTTAACTTAATTTGTGCGATAAAAAAAAAAAGAAAAAAAAGGAAGGAAACATAGATAAATAGAATACATTGAAATTTGTTCTGAAACGGAATGAGTACTATTAATAAACTGACCTTGAAAAGAGACGTGAATATATATTAATGTTATCCCGTCTCTCGGCACATATGTCACTATTAAACTCTAAACATGTGATGTCGATCTCAATAAATGGAAGAACGATATCTTAATCACTATATTTTCTTTTTTTCACACAACAAAAATATATTAATTGATCCTAAAAAAATTACATAATTACATGAGCATAACTCCGACGATACATCGCCCATACTAGTTACACATCAAAATCATATACATATCATGTCTAAATTATAATCCTGAGCTAGCGATATATGATAAGCTGAGCTCTCTCTCTCTCTCTCTCTCTCTCTCTCTCTCTCTCTCTCTCTCTCTCTCTATGCGTGACCATGCATTTCCTTGGATCTATTGCATTATAACTTTTGATTAACTCGATCATCTTATCTTATCTATCTATCTATCTATCTATCTATCTATCTATCTTGCCCTATCCAAAGTAACCCATGGCTTCAGTTATGAATATGGTCGTCACGACAATGAGCCATGGAAGACTACTCGGTGGACCTGTGAAGTTCCCTTGTAAACGATGGAACCAACATGACAGAAAGGCTGCACATTTTCGATATGATCTCAAGACTCCAGGTAATTAACATAGTCACAAATGTATCTATAATTTATGAGTTTATTTCATCTGCCTACCTTATTGGACACCCACTTCTCATTTCTATCCCTCTTAGTCAAACAATTACATTTGGATCCAAAAAATTATTTGATGATTGATCAACTTATTATAATTTGCCAACCAAACAAGGCTTATACTATTCATCTTCTTCTCTAAACTTCTTTCTAATTTTTTTTCTTCTTTTACTTCTTCCTTCCATTGAAGCTCAAAGGAGGTTCAATGGAAGCTCCGCCAGAGGTTCAACAGGAAGCTCCAGATTTGGAGCTTCCTGGAACTTCCGGTGGAAGCTCCAAATCTAGAGCTTCCATCGGAATCCCCGCTTCGGTGGTCGGAGCTTCCTATTGTGGAAGCTCCGGTGGATCTTCCATGGCAGATTATATGGACTTGATAGAAATTTTTTGAAAATTATTTTGGACTAAGTTGAACTATTTAAAAATTATAAGTTGTTTTCCGAAAATCAAAAGAAAGGAAAAAAACTAAGGCTGTTTGGACTCTCCCATAATTCAATAATTTGACAAGGGTAAAAATGTATTTTTCAGCTTTTAGTTCGAAAAAAGTCAAATTCGTGAATTCAGATGTAATTGATTGGGCTAACTAGGTAAGTTGGTGTAATACTTTGACTAACGGGGATTCACATGTAATTAGAACATCTAATTGGGTAACCAGATGTAATCTCTAGAAATCCCTTCAATTTAAGATCAAGTTCGATGGTGCCATCTCGAGATGTCATTGTATTAAATTCATTTAGAGACGGACCTATATTGTCGATAAATGTTGTTAACAAAATTTATTTTTTCGTATATAAAACAAAATCAATGTTGACATCATAGGGGTATATAGGTCCGTTTTTATATAAATTATTTAGAAAACTGTGTTTTAAGAGACTTACTCGTTTATGATTGATATATTTTCCGATTAAAAACAAATCAGGTTGCACTACAATGGCAATGGACGTGCAGAGTACTTTGTGGAGTCCTTATTATGATTCTCCTACGGTTGCACTTGATGCTATGATCGGTTCAACTGATTCCCTAGAAGACTTTGTAAGAATTAAATATATTGTAATTAATTAAACTAGTGTGAGTATATTTTGTGCAAGATTAACCTTTTTAATTTATCTTAATCAATTAACAGTGCAGGTCATACTTCATGTTTCACGATTTGGATCCGGATAGTGCACAATCAGTTTTCAAATATATTCCTGTTCTTTTGTACTTTGATAGTTATGTTTATAAGGTTGTCCCTGCCTCTGAATCAATTAATGTAAGAAAGTATTGATGTTCTGTTTTAATTGTTCTAACTTTGAGATTTATCTGGTACGCAGCTGGATAATTTAAATGAGAGTCTGCTTCACTGGCCAGCAAATGGGGTACGTAAAAGATACTGTATTTACTATGTGATGGTAATTGTGACATTTTATTTCACGGAGTGTAGGAAGGGACTGCATTAATTAAGAGGCTCTCAAAATCTTAATTATAATCAGGACGGACCGAGGATTCTTTTTCACCATGGGTTAAATTAGAAATATTATTCCATACTATCGGAAAAGTTATTTATAGACCTAGGCAACTCGAAAAAAATTCGAAAATTTTAAACTATAAAATTTTAACTTTTTTTACCCCGGGCAGGGGCCTAGCCGACCTCCCAAGGGCTCAGTCCACCCCTGATTATAATAATAATGTTTTATACAATATTAATAAAAGTTTATAAGTGAACTTTTGATATCATTTTTTATATTTATAAAACTGATGTTATTAGTAAAAAGTTCGGTTGCTTTTAATCAATCTATAAAGATAGTGGAGACATTTTTTCTGTTTGTGTAGGAAGATGAACCAACTCTTGGAAAGGATCCTTGGAGGCCACTAATTACGGCATTGGACGCTCAGGGGCTTATGACAAAGAGGTATAGCTTTGTATAAATTTCTCATTCTTGATCTAGCTAGCTAGTTTACTTGTTAGTTTTACTCAATTTTTGTCTATGTAATCAGGATTGAAGAAGAGTTGACAAATGGTTTAGAATTCTGGGCTCTGGAAAGAAAGTATTGTCGTGATGGAAACATTAATGTACTCATTTATTTATTTGTTGTTTATTTATTTTTACTTGTTTATCAGTTTGTGTTATCTTTTGCTAAGTAGCTAGGCAATTGAAACTACCAGATTAGTGATTGGTAAGTGATAATATGATCAGAGCAGTATTTTTAAATAAGTCCATTTTTATACGGTATTCGTCGTAGACAAATGTCATATTTCACTTTTAAATCATATTTTAGCTCGATTTTTATCAAATATGACATTTAGAGTCAAACCAATTTAATTTTTGATCAAATAATATGAAATTACTTAACTTGAGTAACGTGATTTTTACATGCACAGATATCCATTGAAGATGTAAAAAGAGTTCTTTATCTGAAATCCACTGATTATCGAGTGATGAGCTTATTGTTATATCAACTAAGGGGCGAAAAGGTAATTCTCAAATTAGCATTAGGATGCACTAAAACTTTGTTGATGAACTTGAAGGTATGATATTTAGATTCTTCCTACTTGAAGGTAAATGAACTGCATATGGAGTTCTTGTCGATCTCAGCTATGCTCGTGGAAATATCAGATGATCTGTGAGTAATTCTTTTATCATACATGTGATAACTAAGCTTTGAAGAATTTTATTGCCATGTATGAAATTGCACTTTTTTAATGATGAATTACCAAAGAATTATGTAATATTGCTGCAGTTTTGACTACAAGGATGATGTTTTGAAGAACACTTTCAATATTCTTCGTTTATTTGTGAAATACTATGGAGCTTCTTTAGGACCAATCAAGCTGGTAATTTTTCTTCCTTGAATTTATTCTATATCATGGCTTTGTAAAATGGTTGGTAATTTGGTTGTCGTGTTGAAAATCTCCTTTTGAACATGTAGGTGGAATTTGTATCTCAAGCACAAGAAAAATATGATAGGTTAATCAAGGAATTGGAACCTGAACTAGCTGCCAAGTTTAGAAAAAGATATGAAGATGGTATGAAAGAAGGTAAGCTCAATCAATTATGTTAATTAACTTCTAAAACATAGAATATGATATTTCATCGAATAAGGCTCTTGTTCTCTTCTAAACAGAACATAATTGAATTTATTAATAGTATAAAAAACAACTAAGCAGAACTGAACTGCACTAAACTAAATGAAACTGAACTGAACTGAAATAATGAGTTTTCAGATGAAAATAATATAGCCTAATTACTATGTTTGTGATTTAGGTTTGAGGACATTCGGTCCATCAAGTGGCACATGGTCGATGCCAGAGGTGATTGAAGACGAGATTCAATATCGGAAAACATTTTCAACTTCAATTGCATAATTACTTTTGTTATGCCAGAATTAAATATGCACGGGAGACGTCTAGTAGGCCTTAATAGACTGGAATCTGAATAAAGCAATATATGGTTGATATTATTATTATTTTTTTTATTTTTCACTGGTATCTGCTACTATTATTATGCCAGAATTAAATACGGGGAGACGCTTAGTAGGCCTTAATAGGCTGGAATCTGAATAAAGCAATATATTGTTGATATTAGTTTTTTTATTTTTTTTTAATTTCTCACTGGTATCTGCTACATGCGACTAATCCAGCCGATATAGGTTGGAATCTGAATAAAGCAATATATGGTTGATATTAAAATCTGAATAAAGCAATATATTTTGTTGATATTAGTTTTTTTTATAATTATTTTTCACTGCTATCTGCTACATGCGACTAATCCAGCCGAGCACTGTCGGTCCCTTTTTGAGGGGTGGCTCTCCCAGCGGTGATTTTTACTTACACAAGACTCGAACCCGAGACCTTGCTTAAGTGAACTCAAGTTATTTACCACTTGAGCCAACAACTGTTGTTATGGTTGATATTAGTTATTATTGTAATATGCGTCTATATATTCATACATTAAGATCGTAGTCTTACTAGTAAACGTATCCAAACCAATATGCATCAGTTGGGCCCATGCAAATGCATTTTATAAAATTCAACTTGAATTTTGTAAGGATACATGTACAAAATTAAGGTGATACAAAGGGAGAAAGCCGTCATACAGTACAAAAAATACACAGTTTAATTACAAACATATTTTTCAACCAAATTATACGCGTAATACCATCTTATCATGACAAAACGGCCTTTCAACCCAAACACATACTCCTCCCTCCGTTCCGATTTCATCGTCCCGCAGACCCGGACACAAAATTTAAGAAAAAAGTAAATAAAATGGGAGAGATGGTAATAAAGTAGGAAAGAGAATGAATAAAGTAGGAGAGATAGTGCATAAAGTAGGAAATAAATTTTATATTTAAAGGAAGAGAGAAAATGAATTTAGGACGGACCAAAGTGGAATGCCGGAAGATGAAACTGGGACGGAGAGAGTATATAACACCAACTGTAAAATCCCAGAATTTATTTTTGGGTCGTCCATTTGAATTTAATTTGAAGACGAGAAATTATTTAGACGGGAGTTGATATACGAGATTTTTATAAATAATTATTTTACGGATCGAAAAATCGAAGCGGACTACGATAATAATTATTGGTTTGAGTTTGGAGGGGAGTAAAGGCCCAGTTGTGTAAAGCCCAAGTTTACAAGAGCTCGACTATTGCTTAATCCCTAAACCTAGTCATCTTCTTCTTCCAACTGCCTTCTCCTTGTATTTTTCATCAAAGCCTCCACCATCTTCAGCCTCCAATCTCACCACCACCTTCCTACCGATTGTCTTCTCCTTCTTCTTCCCTATTCTCGTATCGTACGCCCGGGATCTGGAGCATGGATTGGTATTTAACGAGTTGTTGCAATTATGACAATTGAATTTCGGAATCTGACTGAATCGAGTAGTTTTGGACCAAGATCGAACTGGGTTTGGGTATTATGGATAGCGAAACCGGATCAGAAGCATGATGACGAATTTGCGAATAGGCTTGGATGAATTTGTGTTGTTTTGGGACTGTTATTCATCGATTTGAATGGAGGGATTGATGGGGAGTTCGATTGGTGTTACCTTAGCTCCGATTTGGAGAAGTTTGATTCGAGTTGTGAAGTTTTGTAGGATTGCAGGGACCGTTTCGAGGTTTTTAAAAAGTTAAAACGCTTTCTTTTGGGAATTTGAAGGTGCCAGGGATTTACCGCAATTTAGCAAAATTCTGTTTATTTCAGTTTTGCCCCAGACACGAAATACCTGGTTGGCCCTTGGACTTTCTGAAGACTGTTTAGTAGTTGCATACTCTGAGGTTTATAGTGTAGTAGATGAATTGTACTACCGGAATTGTTGTTATGTATTGGAGATTTGTAAATTGTATAATTACTCTTTATGGGATTTTAGATGTTCTGTTGTACTACTCTGGGATATTTTTTTTGTATTTGAGGATTAAAGGAAGGCTTCGTCTTGACATGAGCCCATCTCACGATAGACGGCCGGTCGCGCCAAAGTGATTAAGTTTTGGGGCGTGACACTAACTTATCATAGCAAGTTAAATGATGCAACAAACATCATATACCCGTCAAATACGATTTCCTATTCCCTACCGCATGCTGCACTACCTCCTGGTGCTTTACAGGTTGTACCATATGTATTAAATGTTGTACTGTACAACACATTAAAGCATCAGGAGGTAGTGCAGCATGCTGTAGGGTAGAAAAAACTGTCGAACACTACTAAAACTCCGGGGCGAGCATAGCTCCAGGTGTAATTACAAATCACCAATAAGGTAAGCTGTTATTAAACACCTCGTTGTGCAAAAATTCCGGTGTAATAGTTTGTTAAGAGCTTCGATATTGGACCGAAGGTGTTAGAGTTTTCATTGAAGCTCGAGGGTTTATATATATATATATGAAAACTCTAACACCTTCGGTCCAATATATATACTAGTTAATGGCTCGTCGATACTCGACGGGGCATGGAGAGAAAACTTAAAATAACAAATCAATAAATTTGTATAATAACATATCGAAGTTGAGAAACATATAGAAACTACAATGTGACAAAATGCATGATCTAATCTCTTCAACTTTGAATCGGAAGTCACCCCTACCTGTAGAAAAGTGCATAATGTAAATGAGTGAAATTGAGCACAACCATATATGAAATTTTGTCGGTGTTAAAAAAATCCTAAAATTTAAACACATAAAAGATAAAATCAACTCATAACTTGTCGAACACTTCTTTTAAATTACATTTGTTGTCGTGTCATATGTATTACCCTCTACGTCGCAAATTACTATCTTCAATCCCTTCCCAATGGTAACTCTAGAAAGAGCAATACCTTTAGGCGCTTCTCGATCGTGACCCTCGACAGTGTGACGTACAACTCGTCGTGGTTGAATACGTGAGAGGGGAGACACCAACATTCGAAAGAGACCAACCCTGACTTTTGTTTATCGTATACCAAAGCACATGAAATAGGAAACTGCATGCCTCCTCTCGAAATTAATTGGGAACTTAATATTATAAGCGGACTCATCATCATCCTATGAATAAACACCTTTGTCCTACATTTAGACCATAAATAATTTTCGCTTATATAGCATGCTTACCAAGAGTAGTAACTATTAATCTTGTGGCATTGGAAAACACCGAAGTTTGGTCAATATCACGAAGAATCATGCTTATACATCCAAACTCTAAAACAATCATGTGATTTGGCACCCAACAATTAATAGTGTTAAGGAATTCCACCGATATCACATATGACAATCCATCCTTGCTTATGCTATTAGCACTCAAATGTTCCTATGAAACACAGGGCATCAATGACATAACATACTGATTGATATCATCTAATATATCATTTGTGGGTGCAAGAACAACACGAATATGGAAATAATGTGGATTAAGATATGGATTAGTTATATGCTCAAGTGAGGACGTATATGTGCTTTGGACAATGTGGTAGGGGACGACAAACCTATTTAAAAATTTCAACTCATATACTAAGCTCGGCAACATATAAACCTAAATTTAGTACAATAAAATAAGCATAATATTTAATTAATATAAATCAAGCTTGTTGGTCCAGATAACGGCAAAGGAAAAGACTAGAAGGGGGGGGGGGGGAATAGTCTTTTACAACTTTTGTCGATAAACACAATCTGTGAAGATATCTGATACTTAATTTCAGAGAGCGGAAGACTTTTCTGTGATAAGTGCACGTGCTCAGCAAGATATAAGTGTGTAAATACTCAGCAAGGTAAATAAAGCAAGTAATAAGTTGCAGAAAGTAAATAACACAGATCTTTATAGTGGTATCTGAGGGTGGCGTAATCCCTAAACTAATCCACTCGCCCTTTCTCAGGACTTGAAATTCACTAAGATAGATATTGAGTTCTCCTTACAATAAACCTCTCCCTTGATTTCCTTTTACACTAGGTTCCCAACCAAGTGTTCCCCCTGAGTTATTCCCCGGCTTTCTCAGCTAAGTACTTCCTATACTCAGAAACCTTTGAGCTATTCCTTAGTTTTCCAAACTAAGTACTTCCTATGCTCAGTAACGTTGGAGTTATCCTTAGTTTCCCAAACTAAGTACTTCATGTACTCCACGCCGTTTAAGGTGTTGATTAAGGTAGTTTGTCAGGTGAGTAGTCTTAATAACTTTCTCAGTTATGTAGGAATACTCTATAGAACAAGAATCACTTAATACACTTCACAATGTGTGGTGATATGTTCTTTACTGACCCAAGTCTTCGTTAAATGTTCTAGAGAATGAATCTCATATACTTGATCTCTTGATTCAACTCCTTCACAGATAGCAATGCTTGTTAAGGATCAGGGCACTTAGAACTTTCATGCTACTTAGAATTCAAGAGCTTGGTCGCAACAGTAAGCTAGTGAATAAGTAGATTGAAGGCTTGTATGCTTGAAAGAATAAGTTCGTAGATGTAAGTTCTTGGTGTGTATTTCAAGCATTCTAAGTGTTGATATTTATAGTTGAAAATCATGCCGTTTGAATAGTATCTGTTAGGCTTAATGAAATTCAAACTATTGATATCTGTAAATAGTACTGCAGAAGACGTTGTCTCTGTTCAGAGATTTCCTCTTTTGTTCAGATGTCTCTATCTGTGCATTTATTGCATTGTACTATTTTTTTGTCCTGTAGTGCCAACGGAACTATGCACGCTTTCTGAAGCATTGCATGTCCCTTTCCAGAGACCTTCACATCTCCAGATACCTGTTGAAACATTGTTTCCCAGAAACATAGTTTTATCCAGGGTATCTGAGTGTAGATATCTGTGGGCACTTTTCCTTGTTAAAAAACCTTGTGTTCTCAGATATCTTTTGCAAAACTTGTTTATTGAAAAACACTTGTTTATTCAAGATATCTGGACATAGGTATCTGATGACCTTCGTCTTCAGCAATCTTGTGCAGTCTTCAAAACATCAAAATTTGTTGAATTCTCCTGCTGGATACCTTCTTCTTGGTCTTCTTCAAAGATATAAAAATTACATTCAGAGACCTAACATCCTATACAAAATTTGCTAGAATAACATACTTAGTGATTTTCTTCTTTTACAGTGTTCAAGTGAACCAAGAGTACTAACCACCTTTCTGAGCTAAGATAAGTCATTAGGTTGCTGATCAAAATCTAAACAGATATTCCTAACAAATTTTCCCCTTTTTGATCAGTCAACGATGACTATCTTTAAAACCTATTACAACTTGGAAGAGGGAACAATCCAACACTTAATCATTTCTTATGACCTTTTCAATACATTTTAATTAAGTGCAAAAAGTAAGCATCAACCAAATCACAAGGTGTGATCTTTGCTGACAAGTTATCTTTTTATAGATTGATATATGAGAGTAGGTTCATCAGATATGTTACAAGTAAAGTTTACAGATAACTTTTACAATGATAAAACAATAAAGCACAATCATCAAGATACAAAAATACATAGTTAACTGGGACAAAAGGAGTAACCAAGCTCCAAGTAAACATCCTAATTAACTTGTCTTCAAGTCTTTAAAAATCTTCAAATCTTCAATCTGTAGATCTATGGATCAGTTAGCAAATTCTCTATCCCCAAACCTTTTGATATCATCTGAGTAGTCATAGAGCAAGGTCCTGACTATCATCTCAGTGTTTCTGGCAAATCCACAAACTTACTTGTAGGTTTTGGTGGGATTCTTCTTGGCAAAGTGTTTGACCCATAAATACTTCCCCATTTCCAGGCATGCTCAATTCTGATATCTGATAGCTTGAAGTATTCATATATGATCCTCAAATATCTGATGTCACCCTTGTATTGATCTTCAGTCATGTAGAATGACTCAAAGGGTTCCACAGCAAGTCTTGCCCTTGTGCCTGTTCCAGTGATGTTGGGAATTTTGTGCACATCATCTGGCTTTCCATAAGGACAATCATCAGAAAGGTCCTTCTTCATGGCTTCTATTCTCATGATTACTTCAAAATCCAACCAGGCTTTGATGTGGTTGGTGTTAATCAAGACTGGCTTGTCTCTTCAGCAATGATCACAATCAGTAATTGTAATTGTGCCCAATTAATGAATTTTGGCGTAAGGCTTTCTGAATCACATCTCTTTTTTGTGACTAGGGGACAGTCTTTGGACTTATGTAGTCAGTTCATAGACTGTGTGTAACTTAACATATAAATGGAAAGATACAAAACACCAGACATGTAGTTGACTGAATACAGTTGTACCACATTTCTCTTTTGTGTTCCCCCACACTAGGTGATCTAGATATCTGAGTACCTGTCTCAGAAATCTTCAAAAACCCATTTTACCCTTCAACCTTTGATATCTGAGTACCCGTCTCAGATATCTTTTTTCTATGTGTTTCACCTTTTGTCTTTGATATTCTGGATTTCCGTTCCAGATATCTTATCTCTTCTTTGCCCTTCTCAATCATACTGAGTTCCTGTCTCGGATACCTTTTTGCCTTGAATATCTAGATGCATGTTCCAGATATCTTTCTCCTTTCTGAATTTCTGTCTCAGAGATTAGAACTTTTCAGTTCCTTTGGTAGCTCCATTAACCCAAGACTATGCTTTCTTGCAAAGGCTTTGTAAAGATATCTGCAAGTTGGTCTTCAGTACCAATCTTGAGTATCTCTATATTGCCTTTTCAACGTGGTCTCTAATTAAGTGGTGTCTAACATCAATGTGCTTTGTTCTTGCATGAAAATTAGGATTCTGAGTTATGACAATAACACTTATGTTGTCACAGAAAATCGGAGTTTTCTCTTCATTGATCTCATAATCTCTGAGTTGTTGTTATATCCACAATATCTATGAAGCACAACACCCAGCAGCAATATATTCAGCCTCTGTGGTAGATGTGGCAATTGAGTTTTGTTTCTTGTTGAACCATGATATTAATCTGGCACCAAGAAATTGACAAGTTCCTGAGGTACTTTTTCTATCAAGCAATGATCCAGCATAGTCAGCATCAAAATATCCAACTAAACTCAATCCACTGTCTTTTGGATACCACAATCCAACTTCTATAGTACCCTTTACATACCTTAATATTTTCATAGCAATTTTGTGTGTGATTGCATTGGATTTGTCTGAAATCTAGCACACTCCAACTGCATATTGAACATCAGGTCTACTTGCAGTGAGGTACAGTAGAGACCCAATCAATTTTCTATACTTGTGTTCTTCAACACTCTTGTCAGATTCAGTATAGGTCATTTTGGTTCCAATGCTCATAGCTATCTTAGCATTCTTTTCAGAAGGCTTTAGATTAAACTTGTTGAGCATATCCTTTGCATACTTTGTTTGACTAATGAATATTCCATCATTAAGTTGCTTGACTAGCAATCTTAGGAAGTAGTTTAATTCTCCCATCATGCTCATCTCAAATTTACTTTTCATGAGCTCAGCAAAGTCTTCACAAAGTTGCTTGTCTTTAGATCCAAATATAATGTCATCAACATATACTTGAACTAAAAGTAGTTTCCCTTCATGGTTCAAAGTAAAGAGTTTTTATCAACATCTCCTTTCTTGAAGCCACTTTCCAGCAAGTATTTGGCTAAAGTATCATACCATGCTCTCGGAGCCTGTTTCAGTCCATACAGAGCTTTCTGAAGCTTATAAACTATTCTACTTTCTGTGGAAACCTCAAAGCCTGGTGGTTGTTCAACATAGACTTCCTCAGCAAGTTCACCTTTTAGGAATACACTTTTGACATCCATCTAATAAACTTTATAGTCATTATGAGCTACAAAGGCTAGAAATAGTCTAATTGCATCCAATCTTGCAACTGGAGCATATGACTCATCAAAATCTAGTCCTTCTGTCTTGGTGAATCCCTTGACAACCAACCTTGCTTTGTTTCTGGTTATTTCACCAGATTCATTCATTTTATTTCTGAAAACCCACTTGGTTCCAATTACAGATATTCCGTCAACAAATGGAGCCAGTTTCCAAACTTTGTTTCTCTCAAATTGATCCAACTCTTTTTGCATTGCAGAGATCCAATCTTGATCCTTCAATGCTTCTTCTATAGTTTTAGATTCAATGTTTGAGATGAAACATCCATAAAGAGAGTCGGCAATTTCTCTCCTAGTTCTAACTCCTTGGTCTAAAGGACCAATCACATCCTTGGCAGGATGATTTCTTATCCATTTCATAATGGGTTTTGAACTAGTAGGATCAGTATCATTTTGATCTGAATGTGAATCAATATGATCTTGATAAGATACTTGTGCAGTATCTGTGATAACTGGCACATGGAAAATGCCATAGATATTTTTTCAGTGTTAGAGATATCTGGAATTTGATTTTCAGCAATCTCATTCTCAGAAACCTCTTCATAATGAAGCTTTTCAGTAACCTGTTCCATTTCTAGAATTCTCATAGGAAATTCTTCATCATATCTTAGAGTCATCTGGTTGTTACTAAGCAATGGTTGCTTTTCATCGTCAGAATCATCCTCTAAGTGAATGACAGAGTTGTTTCCTTTTGAGGATTCTTCTTCAGAATCTTTAATCATTAGTTCTTTGAACCTATCTGAGAGTGCTTCATTCAAGAATACTTTCTTGTTTCCTTCGTAGAAGACTACATGAACAAATTCTTCAATCTTTTGCATTCTTTTATTGTAGATTCTGTAGGCTTTGCTATTCAGAGAATAACCAAGAAATACTCCTTCATCTGCTTTTGGTTGAAATGTTCTCAAGTATTATTTTCCATTGTTATGAAGAACAAAACATTTGCAACCAAACACCCTTAGATGTTTGATACTAGGGGGTCTACCAATCAAAAGTTCATAAGGAGTTTTGTCATGGTGTTTGTTAATCAAACATCTATTTTAAGTGTAGCAGGTTGTGTTAACAGCTTCAACCCAATAGATTTCACTTATTTCAGTGTCAGCAAGCATTGTTCTTGCTGCTTCTTTTAGGATCATATTCTTCCTTTCAGCAACACCATTTTGTTGTGGTGTCCTTACTGAAGATAGTTGATGTTGTATACCTTTGCAGGTACAAAACTCTTTTATGTACTGGTTCATAAACTCAGTACCATGGTCTGTTCTGATTACAGATACCTTGTCATTTTTCATGCCTTCAAGCTTATTCAGCAAGATGGGTATCTCAAACCTTGCATCTGATTTTTATTTGAGAAATACAACCCAAGTGAATCTTTAGTAATCATCAACAACAACCAGACCATACTTCTTTCCTGCATAGCTATTTACAGAGGATTCAAAAAGATCCATATGTAACAGTTGCAGTGGCCTTTCACTGGAGTGTCTAGTTTTAGACTTGAAAGATGTTTTGGATTGTTTTCCCATTTGGAAAGCTGAGCATATACCATCTTTTCTATATACCATTTTGGGTAAACCAACCACCAATTCTTTCTTGGCTAGCTTGTTCAGAGTTTTGAAGTTCAAGTGACTTATTCTTTTATGCCATAGCCAGTTTTCTTCAGTGTGGCCACATTGACTCACCATGAGACATTCTTTAGTTGTGGCAGATGCCCAGTCAGCAACATAAAGATTTCCGTTTCGCCTAGCAACCAAGACTGTCTGCTTTGACTCATTGTCAATTACTTTGCACAGTTTTGACTTGATCTTTACAGTGTACCCTTTGTCTACCAATTGACTCATGCTTAGGAGATTATATTTCAATCCCTTTACATGTAGTACTTCAGAGATTGTAAGAGCTCCAAACTTCAGATTGCCAAAACCTATGGTTGGATTTTCATCTCCTCCAACAAATCTAATAATTGGTCCTTTATCGCATTTTATGTAGTTAATCAGATTTGCTTTGTCTCCAGTCATATGCTTCCCACATCCACTATCAAAATGCCACTTCGGGTTCTTCCTCAGAGTGTTCTGCACAAGACAGGAAACATGGAGTTAGGCTCTCATTCCAACAATGGAACCTTCTGAACTAAAGAATCTCCCTGTAGGAATCCATTTCTGAATGAACTTCCTTGGGGTATTCTTTTGTCTTGTTGGAACATAAGGAGGAATTTTAGGTAAATGAGTAGTGTCATTATCATTTAAATCTATTTTCCTTCTTGGTGTGTTCCTTGGTGCTCCTCGTGGTGCTTTCAGATACCTGTCAGATTGCTGAGTCTGCTTTTCAGCAAACTTAGCTTTCCTTGCCAAATTTCTTCTAGCCCTGGCATTTAGAGTGGTCGTAACCTGTTCTTTATTCCACTTCTGATGATTGCTATGCGCAATCCTGGCTTTCATCCATCGTTCTTTCTCTTGTTTATACTCACGAGCGAGTTGTTTCCTGATGGCTTTATAGCCATGCCATTTCGAGCACCTGGTGCTGTCTGAGTTCTCTTCTCAGCAGCTTTGCTAGTCTCTGGAACGTCTTTCTTTCCAGAAAACGTGATGTTGAAAAATTTGCCTGCTCCTGCAATTTTTCCTTTCTGAGAGACATAGCACTGTGGGTGATTACACTTTTCAGTGTTATGTTTCTTTACAGAAACATTCCCAACAGTTTTCTTTTGGACTTGTTTTTGCCATAAAGGTTTGGTCGCGACTGCCTTTCCTTTGTCAACAACCTTAGCTTTCTGACCAATGCTGTAGGTTATTTGAGAACCATCTTGTTGAGCACTAACAAATGTTATTCGTTCGTCACTCTTATTCAGAGTAGTAGAACTATTTGTTTGTGTGTTCAGCCCAAGTCCTCCCTTTTCTGAAAGATCTCTTAAATAAGAGTGTACTTCAGTAAGAGTGTCACTAGCTTTGGCATAGGATTGAAAAGATAGTTCTGTCTTTTTGAGTTCCTCATTTTCAGAAAGAAGGTTTTTGTTTTCCTTTTGGAGTATATCCATTGCCTTTCTGTGTGACTTCTCCGTCTTAGATATCTGTGCTTTGAGAAATGCATTTTCAGCATCCTTTTTCTCAGATATCTTGAGTAATTGTGAATTTTCCTTCTCAAGAGAATTCTTTTCTTCTTCAAAATGTCGGCTCTAGCTCGAACCATTTGAAATTCTCTTTTGTAGAGATCAAGTTCTCTTCTGAGATATTCTAAATCTTTGATTTCTTCCTCATCACTCTCATAATTTATGAATTGAGAAATGTTGGTTACCTCGTCAGCCATTAGGCAAGGCTCAATGTTGGACCAATCTGGATAGATCTCCTCAGCAACCCCACATAATTCCCTTTTCTTTTGACCAAAGTCAACCAATTCATGAGTGATGCCACATAATTCTGGAGAAGGTAGTTTGGAGTCATCTGAGTCTTCTTCCTCAGATTCTGACTCAATATCAAGAGCATCCAGTTGGATTTGATTCTTTTTCCTTTCTTTAGTGAGCATGGCTCTCTGACCTCTCTTGAAGTTTCTTCTATCTTTCTTGTCACCTGTATTTAGCTTATTCAAAACAGGGCAGTCTCTTTTAAAATGACCATGTTTTTGACAATAGAAACAGATATCGTTTCCGATTTCTGCTTCCTCAGTACTAGATGCTTGCTGAGCCGGCTTGTTCAGTGAGCTTGACAACTACATATTTTTGTACTGGTGATAGTTTGAGCCTAGATGCTTTTTCAGTTTCTCTTTGGCTTTTCTTCTCTCAATCTCCCGACTGACATATTTTCTCATTTGCTTTACAGCTAGAGCATCTTCCTCAGTCATTTCCTTGGTATCCTTCTTTTCAGAAGTACCTTGTGTTACTAAAGCAACATTGTGAACTTTCTCAGCAATTATTTGTTCTCTCTAAGTAGTTTCATAGTTGACAGTAGCTAAGTGGGAAAAGAGTTCTACTGGAGTGATATTTGGCATTCCTTGGTTGAAATAAAAATACTGAGTATGTTCCCAGTTTTGATTCAAGCTTCTCACGATAGTCTTAACCTTTTCAGAGTTAGAGCATCTCTCACTTTCACCAAGTGCAGCCATTTCACTCATCAGTGTTGTAAATCGGAAATCTAGTTCTTCAAGAGTCTCTGTGGGACCTTGTTTAAAGTTTTAGAATTTAAGCTTCAAAACTTCGAACTTATTTTCCTTTGTTTTCGATGCTTACAGATTTCTTCAATCGGTTGCGAGCCACTTTCGCCGTTTTGCACCCTGATTTACACTGTATGTGCTCTGAAGTGGAACGTATGATGATTTTGCGAGCCTGACCATCTAGTCGATTTCTCTTGGCATCTTCTGTTGTCCAGAGCTCTCTGGGCTTTGGCTCATAAACAACTTGACCAGTAGGACTTCCACTGGTTAACACACCTGTTTGTGAGGAACCACCACTTGGTTCTTCATCAGTGGGAACTCTGTCTCTACCATTAGAAACCTCCATGACCTGCTTGAGTTGTTGAATGACTATAGGGCCATTCTTTATTACTTCGATCATTTCGTCACTGATGGCTTCTAGGTGGAGCATCATGTTGTTCTTCCATTTTTCATAGTTCTCTGACTTGAGAATTGGAGCGTCACTTAAAGACATCCTGCAGCAAACACACTAAACAGACAAATCAAGTGTAGGTGAAATGCAGTTAGTGGGCACTTATCTGGGATTTAGGTTCAGTGTAGAAGGCTTGGGAACCTCCCGCTCTGATACCACTTGTTGGTCCAGATAATGGCAAAGGAAAAGACTAGGAGGGGGGGGGGGGGATGAATAGTCTTTTACAATTTTTGTCGATAAACACAATTTCTCAGATATCTATGAAGATATCTGATACTTAATTTCAGAGAGCGGAAGACTTTTCTGTGATAAGTGCACGTGCTCAGAAAGATATAAGTGTGTAAATACTCAACAAGGTAAATAAAGCAAGTATTAAGTTGCAGAAAGTAAATAACACAGATCTTTATAGTGGTATCTGAGGGTGGTGTAATCCCTCAACTAATCCACTCGCCCTTTCTCAGGACTTGAAATTCACTAAGATAGATATTGAGTTATCCTTACAATAAACCTATCCCTTGATTTTCTTTTACACTAGGTTCCCAACCAAGTGTTCCCCTTGAGTTATTCCCCGGCTTTCTCAGCCAAGTACTTCTTGTACTCAGAAACCTTTGAGCTATTCTTTAGTTTCCCAAACTAAGTACTTCCTATGCTCAGTAACCTTGGAGTTATTCCTTAGTTTCCCAAACTAAGTACTTCCTGTACTCCACGCCGTTTAAGGTGTTGGTTAATGTAGTTTGTCAGGTGAGTAGTCTTAATAACTTTCTCAGTTATGTAGGAATACTCTATAGAACAAGAATCACTTAACACACTTCACAATGTGTGGTGATATGTTCTTTACTGACCCAAGTCTATGTTAAATGTTCTAGAGAATGAATCTCAGATACTTGATCTTTTGATTCAACTCCTTCACAGATAACAATGCATGTTAAGGATCAGGACACTTAGAACTTTCGTGCTACTTAGAATTCAAGAGCTTGGTCGCAACAGTAAGCTAGTGAATAAGTAGATTGAAGGCTTGTATGCTTGAAATAATAAGTTCGTAGATGTAAGTTCTTGGTGTGTATTTCAAGCATTCTAAGTGTTGATATTTATAGTTGAAAATCATGCCGTTTGAAAAGTATCCATTAGGCTTAATGAAATTCAAACTATTGATATCTGTAAATAGTACTGCAGAAGACGTTGTCACTTTTCAGAGATTTCCTCTTTTGTTCAGATGTCTCTGTCTGTGCATTTATTGCATTTTACTATTTTTTTGTCCTGTAGTGCCAACGGAACTATGCACGCTTTCTGAAGCATTGCATGTCCCTTTCCAGAGACCTTCACATATCCAGATACCTTTGAAACATTGTTTCCCAGAAACATAGTTTTATCCAGGGTATCTGAGTGTGGATATCTGTGGGCACTTTTCTTTGTTCAGAAACCTTGTGTTCTCAGATATCTTTTGCAAAACTTGTTTATTGAAAAATACTTGTTTATTCAAGATATCTGGACTCTCAACATATCTTGTGATCTCTGGCCACTTTGGATTTCATGAATAGGCACGAATATCCTTCCCACTTGCATATAGCCATAGAATCCTGGTACATCTGCATGTACCATCTAGCACCCCCTGGATAAGATGATGGCAGAATGAAGAGACTACCACATGATGAAGGATCATATTCACAGTTCTCAACTTTGTTGGCAATCTTCTTATAAGACTCGTATCTAGGCTTTGGTTGATTGTGACGAATCCACTGAAGTCTTTGAGACTCCATCTTCATGTAGGAATCAACAATAAACTGTTGAAACAACCTCCTGCCAAGTATAAGCTGATGACCTTCTACATCCTTGTGTTGAATTCTGAATGCTAAGAATTCCCTAAGTGTGAGATTTTGCCTCTTACTGTATGTTGTTCTGGGTATATTTGTATACCAACCATCTTCCCCATACACGAACAATAGTGATAATGAAGAGGGAGATAGCATGGAAGAAATTCATTTATCCTTTGCAAATATCCAGTCGACTTCAACTCAACCATGATATCTCTCTTATGCCTCACATTCTCAATGTCTCCTTCAATAATGGCAGCAACCTCTGATGCAGTAGGCAAATTATAGGTTCGTCCATCCTTGGCTCGTCTTGCTATAAGATGCAGACTAATATCTATCGAGTTATTAAGAGATATACGATCCCTGGCCATCCTATATATTTTGGTATAAGGATTATATTGGTCAACCATATCTTTGATGTTGGCTGCAATAGAAGTGTCCAAAACCTTCCCATCACCACTGGCATACATGAATACATACAAATTTATTTAAATGAACTAATCAATGTGTAATATTATTTTAATGTATTTTATAAAACAATATATAGATAGATATTTCTTGCACTAACCCAAGAGCATTGATTCTGTTTTGTACTTCGTGCTCAGTGTCATAGATGTATAGCTGAGCAAACTTTGGTTCTTTTCCTTCGTCTGGCAACAAAGAGCCAATTTTGTGGAAATTCTGACCACCCATCTTGAAACAATAAGGACCCCGACCTTTTTTAAACTCTTTGTCTATTTTTCCATCCATCAAAGTAAAAGAGAACATCATGTTATATGCCCGTAAGTTTTCAATGAAACTCCGACTCTTCTCGTGTCTATCCTCTAGCAGATCACTTAACAACTGAGGTGGTTATTGAAGAATTGGAAGCTTGACCTGGCCTCTCATACAACATAGGGTGAACTTGGGATTCTTCTTTTGATTAGGTGGTCTCCTTTCTTCGAACCAGTATAAGCACCACAATGTTCACATCTATACTCTGAATCACCGACGTCCAAATACGATGCACATTTAACAAATAATAATGGTTTGTTTCTTTGCATAATTAACACGGAGAACTGTGAGAATAAATTTATTAAATATGTGCAAAATATTTTACCTGAAGGAGGTGGACCATTTCCTTGAACTTTATCTTTCCACAAAGCATGCCAAGACTTAGCTTTTGGATTTGCTTGTTTTGCCCCGTCTGTAAAGGGACATTTTATACATAGTTTTGTTTGTCAATTGAACATGTATAAGAGAAATGATGATATTAGCATTAAAAATACTTGTGTATGTATGTATGTATCCTTACCTACATTACTGCATGTAACTGTTTGAACTTCAGGTGATATAGGCTTTCTACCTCGTTTGGCTGGCTAGTTTGGTTTGTCTAGAATACTCAAGTCAAACTCGATGGGTTTCCTACCACATTTTTTATTTTTTAATGGTTCAATGGGATTTACTCCAAGGGTTCATCCGACCGGATCGGTTCATGAATGATATCATGAAAACTATCATCGATACCCTATGTTGATAAGACAGACTTGCGCGCGTCGGTCATGAATGAGCCTTCACTTCTGTTAGTAGGTGGACATATATTAATAGTGAAAAGTAAGTTCCAGTATAATCTTGGTAAAAATATAGCAAGTTTAAAAAGAAGATAAGTGAATAGCGAAGAAAAGCGTGGATATTGAAAAAGAAGGTAGCATCGAAGAAACTCACTTATGTGCTTCAAGCCCCCAATCCTCATCTTAACCATAATATGATTTTTTGCACGTAAGTTATCGACATCACCATCTATTAGCAGTTACTTTTGATGCAGTAGGCAAATTGTAAGTTCGTCCATTCCCCCGACGCCTGGCAATAAGTTGCAGGCCTACCTCACGAGCATTATCAAGGGAGATGCAATCTCTAGCCATCTAGTATACTTTTATAAAGAAGGGGTGATGCAATCCCACTGGACGCAATTGGAAGTAACATATCTCCTCTTGCCCTCAAACCAGAGAACATTGTTCTCCATATAAAGGTTTTTGTGGTCCTTCTGTAGATGTATAAGAAGAATACTTGGGTAATCAAAATTAGCTCATATATATATATATATGTGTGTGTGTGTGTGTGTGTGTGTGTGTATATATATTGAGTTGGACATCCAATTGCTTCGATTTGCATTATCCGGAGAATGCCTTATGTATATATAAAAAAGATGGCCAATCAAACTCATTTTCTTTCTCAATTCAATAGAAGCTCAAAGAGGTGAATAGGGTCCCAAAAATCATGAGAGATGTGGAAAAAGCAGGCCCGATTGCGCCTATTTCTAATCCTAAATGGAATGGGGTGACGTAGGGATCCATATGTAAACATAGTATCTATTTAGATATTTTAAAAGGTTAATACCTCGGTGCAGGTCCGGGATATATATATATATATATATATATATATATATATATATATATATATATATATTTTGAAAGACGTTCAGTCATTAAACTCTATCGAAATAAAAAAAAGGGTACAACTTGGCTCGGTGGTTCATCCAAAGGATTTTACCGTCCATCTCGAAACTAGCTAACTTGGCTAAATTATCCGCAACTAAATTACATTTCCAATATATCCCATACCCAAACCCAATCTCCATCATCAATCATCTGAAGGCAAAAAAAAATTTTTGGTACACTATAATGTTACAGTGCCACTTTGGGTACGCTACATCGACATCGTCCAATTTGGGTACACTTTAATAACAACCCGTCCAATTGAGGTACGATTTTTAATTTTCTGGTCAGTCGTCCAATTTTTCGGCCAATTAACCCTATTTTGACTATTCTCGGACACGTGTCACACCTAGATTAAATCTGGGTTCAAATTTTAAAAAAAAAAGGAAAAATAATTTTAAAAATTAAAAAAAAATTTAAAATTAGAAAAAATATATTTCCAAATAAAAGAAAAAGAAAAATTAAAAAAAAAATTTCGAAATATGTTTTTAATTTTTTAATATATTTCCAAATTAAAAAAATAATTTCCAAATAAAAAAAATAAAAAAATATATTTCCAAATAAAAAAAATAATTTCTAAATAAAAAAAATATTTTCAAAATATGTCTTTAAGAGTACTTTCTACTTGATGAACTACTATATCAATCTAAGTGTTAGGATTATCTGTTTAGATTTTGATCAACAACCTAATGACTTATCTTAGCTCTGAAAGGTGATTAGTACTCTTGGTTCACTTGAACATTGTAAAAGAGGAAACTCACTAAGTATGATAGTCTAGCAAATCTTGTATAGGATGTTAGGTCTCGAAATGTAATTTTTATTTTCTGAAGAAGACCAAGAAGAAGGCATCCAGCAGGAAAAGTTCAACGGATTTGAAGATTTGAAGACTGCACAAGATTGCTGAAGACAAGGGTTTTTCAGATACCTATGTCCAGATATCTTGAAGAAACAAGTGTTTCGAAACACAAGTGTTGCAAAAGATATCTGAGAATAAAAGGTTTCTGAGACGAGGAAAGTGCCCACAGATATCTACAGTCAGATACCTTGGACATAAAATATGCTTCTGAAAAAGAAATATATTATAACAAGTTGTTTAAACAAGTGGTATCTGGAGCTATGATGATCTCTGGAAAAGAACGTGCTAAGCCTCAGAAAGCTTGCATAGTTCCGTTGGCACTACAGGACAAAGTATAGTACAGTGCATTAAATGCGCGATGAAATGTCGAACAAAAGTCGTAGCTTCAAGAAGAAGACAAACACCTCTGATTATACTCAAAAATCAATAGTTTGAAAATGAGTTAAGCCTAACAGATACTATTCAAACGGCACTCAAATTCATCTATAAATATCAACACTTAGACTGCTTGAGAACATACTTTAGAACACACTGAACACCACGAATACTGAATATTCTCATGAGCTCTCTCAAGCAATCTACTTACCTTCAAGCTTTCTGTTGCGGCCAAAGCTCTTGATTCTAAGTAGCACAAAAGTTCTAAGTGTCTTGATCCTTAACGAGCATTGTTATTTGTGAAAGAGTTGAACTAAGATTTCATATCTGAGCTTCATTCTCTTGAACACTTATCATAGACTTGGGTAAGTAGAGAACAAGATACCATACATTGCAAAGTGTATTAAGTCTACTTGATTCATAGAGCTATCTGAATAACTGAACAAGTTATTAAAGAAGCTCACCTGACAATTTACCTTAACCAACACCTTAAACGGCGTGGAGTACAGGAAGTACTTAGTTTGTGAAACTGAGGAATAACTCCAAGGTTATTGAGCACAAGAAGTACTTAGTTTGGAAAATTAAGGAACAACTCAAAAGGTTTCTGAGTACAGGAAGTACTTGGCTGTGAAAGCCGGGGAATAACTCAGGGGGAACACTTGGTTGGGAACCTAGTGTATTTAGGAATCAAGAGAAGATATCTGTAAGGTTATCTCATTTATCTATCTTAGTGGATTCTAGGTCTGAGAAAGGCCGAAGTGGATTAGTTGAAGGATTACGCCACCTTAAGATACCACTATAAAAAGACTTGTGTTATTTACTTTCTGCAGTTTATTACTTGCTTTGCTTATCTTGCAAAGTACTTACACTTATCTTGCTAAGCACGTGCACTTATCACAGAAAAGTCTTCCGCTCTCTGAAATTAAGTATCAGATATCTTCACAGATCTCTGAGAAACTGTGTTTATCGACAAAAGTTTTAAAAGACTATTCACCCCCCCTAGTCTTTTACTTTGCCGTTATCTGGACCAACAAGTGGTATCAGAGCAGGAGGTTCCCAAGCTTTCTGCACTGAACCTAGATCCTAGATAAGTGTCCACTAACTGCTTTTCACCTACACTTGATTTGTTTGTTTAGTGTATTTGCTGCAGGTTGTCTTTAAGTGACGCCCCAATTCTCAAGCCAGAGAATTATGAAAAATGGAAGAACAACATGACGCTCCACCTAGAAGCCATCAGTGACGAAATGATCGAAGTAATAAAGAATGGCCCGATAGTCATTCAACAACTCAAGCAAGTCATGCAAGGTTTCAAATGGTAGAGACAGATGCGTCAACCAGAGAACAAAGCGATGGGTCTTCACAGACAGATGCGTCAACCAGTGGGAGACCTGCCAGTCAAGTTATTTACGAACCAAAGCCCAAAGAGCTCTGGACATCGGAAGATGCCAAGAGAAATCGACTGGATGGTCAGGCTCGTAATATCATCATACGTTCTACTCCAGAGCACATACGATTAAAGCGTAGGGTGCAAAAAGCGGAAAGTGTCACGCAATTGATTGAAGAAATATGTGTCGGCACTGAGAAAACAAAGGAAAATAAGTTCGAAGTTTTGAAGCTCAAATTCCAAAACTTTAAACAAGGTCCCACAGAGACTCTTGAAGAACTAGATTTTCGGTTTACAACACTTATGAGTGACATGGCTGCACTTGGTGAGAGTAATAGATATACCCAGTCAGAAAAGATTAAGACTATTGTGAGAAGTCTAAATCATAACTGGGAACACACAAAGTTTTTCTACTTTAACAAGGAATGCGGATATCACTCTGTGGAACTTGCCCTTTATTGACTATGAGACAACTCAAAGAGAACAAACAACCGAGAAATTGCGAATGTTGCTCTAGTTGCTCAAGGAACTTCAAAAGAAGAAAGGTAACGAGGTGGTGAGGATGCTCTTGTAGAAAGCAAATGGGAAAATTTGTCACGAGAAATTGAGAGAAGAAAAGCGAAGAGAAGAGTCAAAAGCATCTAGGCTCAAACTACCACCAGTACAAAAACATGCAAAGCTCACTGAACAAGTCGGCTAAAAAAGCATCTAGTACTGAGGAAGCAGAAATCGGAAACGATATCTGTTTCTATTGTCAGAAACCTGGTCATTTCAAGAAGGATTGCCCTGCCTTCAACAAACTAAAGACAGGTGACAAGAAAGACAGAAGAATCTTCAAAAGAAGTCAGAGAGCTATGCTCACTGAAGAAAGGAAAAAGATTCAAATCCAACTGGATGCTCTAGATATTGAATCTAATTCTGAGGATGAAGATTCAGATGATTCCACACTGCCTTCCCCAGAAATGTGCGGTGTCTCTCATGAAATAATTGACTTTGGTCAAAAGAAGAAAGAAGTGTGTGGTATGGCTGAAGAAATCTTTCCAGATATCTCCAACATTGAACCTTGTCTAATGGCTGATGAGGTAACACATACTTCCTGCTATACTTATGAAAGTGATGAAGAGGGAATCAAAGATCTGGAAAATCTCAAAAGACAACTTGATCTCTACGAAAGAGAATTTCTAATGGTCCGAGCTAGAGCCGAAAACTTTTAAGAAGAAAAGAATTCTCTTGTAAAGGAAAATTCTCAATTAATCAAGATATCTGAGAAAAAGGATGCTGAAAATGCATTTCTCAAGGCTCAGATATCTGAGACCAAAAAGTCACATAAAGAAGCGATGGCCAATCTTCAAAAGAAATGTGAAGATCTTCTTTCTGAGAATAAGGAACTCAAAAAGAAAGAACTATCTTTTCAATCTTATGCCAAAGCTAGTGACACTCTTACTGAAGTACAATCTTATTTAAGAGATCGTTCAGAAAAGAGAGGACTTGGACTGGACACACACACAGACAGTCCCACCACTCTGAATAAGAGTAATGAAGGACTAACATTTGTCAGTGCTCAGCAAGGTGATTCCCAAACAATCTACAATATCGGTCAGAGAACTAAGATTGTTGACAAAGGAAAGGCAGTTGCGACTAAGCCTTCGTGGGAAAAACAATTCCAAAGGAAAACTGATGGGAATATTTCTGGAAAGAAATATGACACTGAGAAGTGTAATCACCCACAGTGCTATGTCTCTCAAAAGGGAAAAATTGTCGGAGCTGATAAATTCTCCGATGTCACGTTTTCTGGAAAGAAAATAGATTATCCAGAGACTAGCAAAGCTGCTGAGAAGAGATCTCAGATAGCACCAGGTGCTCGGAATGGTATTGGCTATAAAGCCATCGGGAAACAACTTGCTCGTGAGTACAAACAAGAGCAAGAACAATGGTTAAAGGCTAGAATTGCTCACAACAATTATCAAAAGTGGAAGATAAATCAAGCCACTGAAAATCTGAATGCCAGGGCTAGAAGAAATCTGGCTAGGAAAGCTAAGTTTGCTGAGAAGCAGACTCAGAAACCTGATAGGTATTTGAAAGCACCAAATGGAGCCCCAACGAACACACCAAGGAAGAAAATAGTTCTTAATAACAATGATACTAATCATTTAACTAGAATTCCTCCTTATGTTCCTGTTAGACAAAAGATTGTTCCTAAGAAATTCATTCAAAAATGGATTCCTACTGGAAGATTCTTTAGTCCAGATGGTTCCATTGTTGGTATGAGAACCTAATCTCATGTTTCCTGTTTTGTGCAGAACACTCTAAAGACTAATTCAAAGTGGCATTTTGACAGTGGATGTGGGAAGCACATGACAGGAGACAAAGCAAATCTGAGTGACTACAAAAATTGCAATGATGGACCAATTATCAGGTTTGCTGGAGGAGATGAAAATCCAACCATAGGTTTTGGCAATTTGAAGTTTGGAGCCCTCACAATCTTTGAAGTGCTTCATGTAAAGGGATTGAAATATAATCTCCTAAGCATGAGTCAACTAGTAGACAAAGGGTACACTGTCAAGATCAAGTCAAAACTATGTAAAGTGATTGACAATGAGTCAAAGCAGACAGTCTTGGTTGCAAGGCGTAAAGGAAATCTTTATGCTGCTGATTGGGCATCCGCCACAACCGAAGAATGTCTCATGGTGAGTCAATTTGGCCACACTGAAGAAAATTGGCTATGGCATAAAAGAATGAGTCACTTGAATTTCAAAACTCTGAACAAACTAGCCAAGAAAGAGTTGGTGGATGGTTTACCCAAAATGGCATATAGAAAAGAAGGTGTATGCTCAGCTTGCCAAATGGGAAAACAATCCAAAACATCTTTCAAGTCTAAAACTAGACACTCCAGTGAAAGGCCACTGCAAATGTTACATATGGATCTTTTTGAATCCTCAGTAACTAGTTATGTAGGAAAGAAGTATGGTCTGGTTGTTGTTGATGATTACTCAAGATTCACTTGGGTTGTCTTTCTCAAACACAAATCAGATACAAGGGTTGAAATACCCAACTTGCTGAATAAGCTCGAAGTCATGAAAAATGACAAGGTATCCGTAATCAGAACAGACCATTGTACTGAGTTTGTGAACCAGTACATAAAAGAGCTTTGTACCTGCAAATGTATACAACATCAACTATCTTCTGTAAGAACACCACAACAAAATGGTGTTGCTGAAAGAAAGAATAGGACCCTGAAAGAAGCAGCAAGAACAATGCTTGCTGACACTAAAATAAGTGAAATTTATTGGGTTGAAGCTGTGAACACAGCGTGCTACACTCAAAATAGATGTCTGATTAACAAACACCATGACAAAACTCCTTACAAGCTTTTCATTGGTAGACCCCCTAGTATCAAACATCTAAGGGTGTTTGGTTGCAGATGTTTCGTTCTTAACAATGGAAAAGAATACTTGAGAACATTTCAACTAAAGGCAGATGAAGGAGTATTTCTTGGTTACTCTCTGAATAGCAAAGCCTACAGAATCTACAACAAAAGAACGCAAAAGATCGAAGAATCTGTTCATGTAGTGTTCTATGAAGAAAACAATAAAGTACTCTTGAATGATGATCTCTCAGATAGGTTCAAAGAACTAATGATTAAAGATTCTGAAAAAGGATCCTCAGAAGGAAACAATTATTTCATTCAAATTGAGGGTGAGTCTGATGATGAAAAGCAACCTATGCTTAGTAACAACTAGATGACTCTAACACATGATGAAGAATTTCCTATGAGAATTCCAGAAATGGAACAGGTTACTGAGAACCTTCATCATGAAGAGGTATCTGAAAATGAGATTGCTGAAATGCAAGATTCAGATATCTCTAACACTGAAAAAGTGTCAAATATCCATGGCATTTCCCATGTGTCAGATATCTCAGATACTGCACAAGTATCTCATCAAGATCATATTGATTCACATTCAAATCAAAATGATATTGATCCTACTAGTTCAAAACCCATTATGAAATGGATAAGAAATCATCTTGCAAAGGATGTTATTGGTCCCATAGACCAAGGAGTTAGAACTAGAAGAGCAATCGCTGAAAATGCAAATTGTCTCTATGGATGTTTCATCTCAAACATTTAACCAAAGACTATAGAAGAAGCATTAAAGGATCAAGATTGGATCTCTGCAATGCAAGAAGAGTTGGATCAATTTGAGAGAAACAAAGTCTGGAAACTGGTTCCATTTGTTCATGGTATATCTGTAATTGGAACCAAGTGGGTTTTCAGAAACAAAATGAATGAGTCTGGTGAAATAACCAGAAACAAAGCAAGGTTGGTTGCCAAGGGATTCACCCAGACTGAAGGACTAGATTTTGGTGAATCTTATGCACCAGTTGCAAGATTGGATGCAATAAGACTCTTTCTAGCCTTTGCAGCTCATAATGACTTTACAGTTTATCAAATGGATGTCAAGAGTGCATTTCTAAATGGTGAACTTGCTGAGGAAGTCTATGTTGAGCAACCACCAAGTTTTGAAGTTTCATCAGAAAGTAGGATGGTCTATATGCTTCAGAAAGCTCTGTATGGGCTGAAACAAGCTCCAAGAGCATGGTATGATACATTGGCCAGATACCTACTAGAAAGTGGTTTCAAGAAAGGAGATGTTGATAAAACACTCTTCACATTGAACCATGATGGGAAACTACTTTTAGTTCAAGTATATGTTGATGACATTATATTTGGATCTAAAGACAAGCAACTTTGTGAAGAGTTTGCTGAACTCATGAAAAGTAAATTCGAGATGAGCATGATGGGAGAACTGAATTACTTTCTAGGACTGCAAGTCAAGCAACTCAATGATGGAATATTCATTAGTCAAACAAAGTATGCAAAAGACATGCTCAACAAGTTCAATCTAAAGCCTTCTGAAAAGAATGCTACGATACCTATGAGCATTGGAACCAAAATGACATATACTGAATCTGACAAGAGTGTTGAAGAACACAAGTATAGGAAATTGATTGGGTCTCTACTGTACCTCACTGCAAGTAGACCTGATATTCAATATGCAGTTGGAGTGTGTGCCAGATTTCAGACAAATCCAATGCAGTCACACTACAACATTGTTATGAAGATATTAAGTATGTAAAGGGTACTGTAGAAGTTGGATTGTGGTATCCAAAAGACAATGGATTGAGTTTGGTTGGCTATTCAGATGCGGACTATGCTGGATCATTGCTTGATAGAAAAAGCACCTCAGGAACTTGTCAATTTCTTGGTGCCAGATTGATATCATGGTTCAGCAAGAAACAAAACTCAATTGCTACATCTACCACAGAGGCTAAATATATTGCTGCTGGGTGTTGTGCTTCACAAATATTGTGGATACAATAACAACTCAGAGACTATGGACTCAATGAAGAGAAAACTCCTATTTTCTATGACAACACAAGTGCTATTGCCATAACTCAGAATCCTAAGTTTCATGCTAGAACAAAGCACATTGATGTTAGACACCACTTCATCAGAGACCATGTTGAAAAAGGCAATATAGAGATACTCAAGATTGGCACTGAAGACCAACTTACAGATATCTTCACTAAGCCACTACAAGAAAGTAGATTCTTAGCCTTAAGACACAGTCTTGGACTAATGGAGCTACCAAAAAACTGAAAAAATTCAGATATCTGAAAAAGGTATCAAAGGAGAGAGAAAAGGAATCTAGAATGGGTATCCAGAGAAGAGGAATCTGGAACGGGTATCCAGAAAAGAGGAATCTGGAACGGGTATCCAGAAAAGAGGAATCTGGAACGGGTATCCAGAAACCAAAGGCTAAAGGGTAAAATGGCTATTTGAAGATTTTTGAGACGGGTACTCAGATATCTAGATCACTCAGTAAGGGGGAACACAAAAGAGAATAGTACAACTGTCTACAATTAACTACTATCTTGAAATTTGAATTATTTCTATCTTTGTGAAAAACTTTGAAAATAGAACAAGTATAAGATAGAATCAGATACAACAGTGTTCTTATTCACACAGAAACGTGATTCAGATAGCTAATAGCCAAAATTCTTTAAATGGGCACAATTACAATTGTTGATTGTGATCATTGCTGAAGAAGCAATGGTGACCCTTGATGAAATGGACGATTGATCTTTACGGCAGAGATTAATTCTCTATAAATAGTGGACTGTTGAAATTCAGACATGGCCCACTATGCATTTAATGCCGAACAAGCCTTTACCCACGTCTGTCTGCAATACACAGATACTTACACACAAAATTAATTTGTATGTATATGTCTGTTGAGATTACATTGCTATATATATAGGATTTTGGCAAAAGAATCACTTTCGCCTAATCCAACATTCAGACTTGCACAAAAATAGCAAAAACCATTCTTCAACTTCTCTGCAAATCTCTGTTCCTCAATTAGTTTTTCTGCAACGAATCACTAATCTCTCACCCTAAATCTCTTACAGACCTTCAAAAACTTACGCTATATAAAGAGATGGCTCCAAAATATGCTTCTACCCAGAAATCCCAATGTACTACCACTGGTACTGCTGAAAAGCAAGCACCAGAGTTGGTAGTTGTAAACAATCGGTTGGTAGGAGACTTCAATCCCGATCATTGGACTTCAAATCACAGAATGATTTGGGTGGTGCCATGATCGAGGAATACCTCACTGCTGCTGTTGAGACTCAAGCCGACAAAAAACTGATACTTGACATGCTTGAAA
Organism: Plantago major; assembly: GCA_026545765.1. Classification (NCBI taxonomy): domain Eukaryota; kingdom Viridiplantae; phylum Streptophyta; class Magnoliopsida; order Lamiales; family Plantaginaceae; genus Plantago; species Plantago major. Next base: position 14,915,058 of record CM048841.1, on the reverse strand, counting down.
AGGCAAAAATCAAGGGTTTTCTATCAGCTCTACCCAGTAGAATCTCTTCACTAGATGTGTTAGAAGTCTACAACAACTCCAGGATTATATCCTGTGTTTCTGAAGGCACTACAATAGTGTCTATCAGAACTTCAGTCCAAGGAAAGGAAATCCTTCAGGACTTAACAACTTTCTGCAAGTTGTTTGACCTTCAAAATCTTGGAAAGGATTTTGAAATAGACACCAAGGATGATGATCTCCTTGAAGGTGTAAAACAACTGTACAGTGATGTGTGTGATCTTGAAAAATCAGATACACCCACTGATTTCAAGCTTGATGACATCAGAACCAGACATCTGCTGGTTCACTGGGATGTGTTGGCATGCATTCTTCACAGATGCTTTGATGGTCTACAAGGAGGTGCTGACCAGATAAGCCAAGAACGCTGGATAATGATGTTCTTATTGCAAAAACAAGACAAAAGGCTGGAAAACCCTTTCAATTGGGGAAAGTACGCCTTCATGAAATTTGTGAAGAAGATTCAAGGCTTTGAGCCTACAATCGCTAAGGGACTTGCTGAGCCAAAGACCACAGTAAGTTATGGTCTAAAGATATGCTACTTGTTGGAAAAGCTTGGCATTGAGCTCAGAGAGAAGGCTGACATAGCAAACAGTAACCTACTTTACAAATATGAGTGTACGAACATGATGAAAAAGGTTACTGGATCTCAGAAAGGTTCCAAGAAGCGAAAGACTGAAGAGGTATCTGAGGGAAAAGTTGCGACCAAGAAGCCCAGAACTTCACGAAAGAAGTCTGCTGACAAATCAGAAGGCACACCCATTGAGGTTGTCGATTCCCGATACATTGCCGCAGATGAACTCATCAATGAAGATGAACTCATCAATGCTGCAAAAGAGGTATCGACTACTGAAAAAGTAGACTCAGCAAGAGAAAGTGCTTTCCGAAATGTCAAGACTATTGCCGAAAGCCTTGCTGATGAACTCATCAATGCTGCTAAATAAAGTAGTGACAGATAACAAGCCCTATTTGCAGAAACCGCAGGAATTATGGACCAATCAGTTCCCAATGCTGATGAGAACTCTGACGATGAAGATGATGAATTAGTCATTTCTCAAGTCCTAGAAAAATCAAAAAGGGCTAAAATTACTGAAAAAGTAACTGGTGTAGAGGTCTGAAGAAGAACCTACACCACAGGTTGCTGAACAAGCACCTGTTACAAAGGTTGCTGAAGAAGCAATAGTGTCCAAGGTAACTGGACAAATTACACCATCAGAGCAACAAAGACTGAAGCATATTGAAGATTCTCTGATGAGTGATAGCTTAGTGTTGGAGGATACTGCCATTGCCTCAATACTCAACAGTCTGTCTCAAGCACAACAACCACAACAGCCAGATGTAAATACTGCTGAAATGGTACTTGAGCTGCAGATACCAGCATCTTTTATTGCTGAAGAAAATCCTGCAAAAGAGCAGGTTCCCCAACTCAATGAGAGGGATCAAACTGAGACGTCTGCTCAGAATGATCAACCAGGGAAGGCAACTGAGTTGCATACTCAGGCAAGGTCTGAAGTACCTGAAACTTCAAACAAAGAAGATGAAATGGAACAACAAGACCAACGCATAGAAGGGTCACAAGTTCCAGAGACCAATCAGCCTGACATTGCTTAGGTATTTGAATGGTTTAACTCTCTACTTGTGATATTTTGTGCCACATAATCTTGTTATTTAATAGAATTTCTTTGTTACAGGCTGATTTAGAAACATGAGAACAAGAGGAAGCTGAAAAGCTTGCCTCAGAAACTGAGAAGGAGGCTTCCACACCCTCAAAACTTAAGGAATCTGAGCCTGTGCTATAGGTGATAAAGAGTCTCTTAAGATATAATTTTTCAGATATTTGTTAATACACTTCACTAATAAGTGTTTGTTTCTTATAGGCTCCAACTGAGAAGAAAAATGAAGAGACTGAAAAGTCTATCTCTTCAGAGAGGAATCCAGAGGCTTCCAAGGCTTCTGAGGAACAAGTATCTGAACCTTCTGTAGAGAAGGTATTTCTTTCAGATATTTATACTCCTCAAAGAGCAATCTTTGATCATTTTTCTTAGACTAACACTTCCTACTTAATAGGTTCAAAAAGAAGTAGAAGTTGTTGAGGAATTGCACACTCAATCCTCACAACATATGGAAATTGATGAGGCATCAAGGCCTTCATCACAAGAAAAGATTCCAGAAACTGCACAAGTTTCTGTTAGACAAACATCTGAGCCTCCAACAGAGGTAATTGACATCTCAGATATCTGATTTGTCAATAAAAATTTTCTTGTTAAAATTTCCTAAGTGTTATGTTTTAATTCTCAGGTTCAAGTAGAAAGAAAGGTTGATGAGGACCAGACTTCCAAGTCTCCACCTCACAACAAGATATCTGAGGCAACCCCTGTCTCAGTAGTACAAGTCTCTAAGCCTGATGTACTCATTCAGGTACCTCAAAAACCTAACTACACTTGTACTCAGATATCTACATAAGTTTTGAATCTAACTCAGAACTCTTTCTTTCAGGCTCAAACAAGTGCCACGAAGGTCCATGATGATGAGAAAAAGGACCTACTTCCCTTCTTCAAAGCTCATACCCTGCCAAAGCACATTCAATGCTTCAAGAAATGGCAGAGGTTAAGGTGCTCAGATCTCTCTGAAATATTGAGAATCACAGATCAACCTACGAGACGAGCAAGAGCTCTTGACTTGGAGAACTACATCCATGCAATGTTTTCCACGGGACAGTATCAAGTTGCGACCTTATTGCATAAGGATTTCTCCAGAGAAGTGGCACAGAAGTTGATTCAAGCCTTCAATCAGGCTGGTGGTCAGACAAGATTACAGATGGCATTCAATCCAATCCTGTCCCAGACTCTACAATTTATTCCTTCTGAACAAGAGGAGGTTAATGGGCAGAAGATCACTATTCCTGAAGTGATTAATCTTGTATCTGAAGACGATGAAGAGGAAGAAATAGATGAGAATAATTTTGATGAACCTCCTTCTGACCATCACAAAAAGGATGATGATGATAAGGATGATGATGATGCCCCTACACCAGGGACGGGAGGGATTTCACAAAGACCCATGGCCTCAGCTGCTGAAAAGCACACTGAGAGGACTTCACAGCAATCCCCTCCTCCATCTCCTCAGAAATCTAATCATCCAACTTCCCAACACAAAGTTACTACTGAACAAGTAGTTGAGCACTCTGAGGGAACAACTCAGAAAATAACAGATGCTCAAGCCAGAGTTGCTCAACTCAAACAACTGTTGGAAGAAGAACAACAACTACATCTTCAACTGGAAGAAAAGATAGCTGAATCAAGAGCAAAGCTCCAGAAGATTGAAGATCAAACAATCAAGGAAATGGAAGCTTATGCTGAAATGAAAGAACTCCAGCTTGCTGTTCAGGCAATTGCTGAGGAATTAGATACTGAACAAGTATCTAATGACAAGCATGATGCTAAGGCTGCATTCCAAGAAGATGTCCCATCCTCCTCACTGAAAGGAAAGAAACCCATCTCTGAGATGGTTGCTGGACTAGAGAACATTGATGAAAATGTCCAAGAGGATGAAGATCACTGGGCTGATAACTCAGATGATGAAGAAGACAAGACATTGGCAGAACACCGCAATGAACATTTAGCGGTTTCTCATTTGAAAAGGAAGCTGATTGCTCCTGAAACATTCAGCAAGCTGCCAAATGTCAACTCCAATGAATACTTGAATAGATATCAAGTACTGGCTAAATTGAAAAAGGAGTTATCTTCTCAATACAAAGCCGCCATTGCATCCGTCCCTGCAGAGCTGAAGTCATTCACTGAGCTCATCACTCAGAACAACCACCGGGTCATTTCTCAGAAAGATCTAGGCATGGTTAGGGATGATGACCAACTCTTGGCTACAAAAGCCTTTGAAGAGGCTTGCTATGCTGCTGGAAAAGCAGATGCTGTTCAAGGCCCACTGGCAGAGCTTACTGATAAGGATACTTGTCTTATCAAACAAAATCAGGAGCTCAAGGCTGATCTGGAAAAGTTGGTTGCTGCTTACAACTATCTACAAGGCAACTTCAACTCCCTTTCAAAATCCTTTGTGATTCTTAGTCAGTCAACAATGACTAAGGGGGAAGAATATCAAGAGGCTCAGAGAGGAGGAGGAAGAGGAAACAAAAGAAAATCTGAACAACCACCTCTCAAAATAAATGAGCCCTCCTCCAGTCAGACTGCTCTACAGATAGTGGCCACCACTCAGCAACTTCCTGAAAAAGGAATGACAGCAAGGGCCAGAGCACAGAAACCTCCAAGGCTCCAAGGAGAAGACAAGTAAAAGGGATTGATGAATCTTCTGAAGAACAAGAAGAAGGCCAAATCAAATCCCTGGGCAATGAAGAAGGCTGCAAAAGTCTCACAAGAATTGATCTTGATGATGATGATGAAGAGACTGATGAAGATGAAGCTCCTCTTCATAGAAAAAGGAAAATTGATAGCCTAACTGAGCCCATAGCTGCAAAGCCTTTGGCAGCTAAATCACCCTATAGAAATACCAAGTCTATCCAGGGTGGTTCTTCAAGCATTACCCCAAAGGAGAATTCAAGATAAAGGAGGAACAGACTGAGAGTTGAACAACGACAACTTCAACTACCACTCAGGCCTGAAGAAGCCAAGATTGAGTATGTGAAGACCAACAATGACTCCTCTGTCTACAGGTGCATAAATCAGAAGAATGGCTACTGGATTCTGGAACTTAAGCATCTACTGGTAAACTCAAAATTTCCAGAACCAATCCATAAACAGCTCATGGCATGGAGAAAAGACAAGCCAATCTTGATTAACACCAACCACATCAAAGCCTGGTTGGATTTTGAAGTGATCAAGAGAATAGAAGCTATGAAGAAGGACCTCTCTGATGAATATCCTTATGGAAATCCAGATGATGTGCACAGAATTCCCAACATTACTGGAACAGGCACAAGAGCAAGACTTGCTGTGGAACTCTATGAGTCCTTCTACTTACCTGAAGATCAATACAAGGGTGACATTAGATATCTGAAGATCATTTATGAATACTTCAAGCTGTTAGATATCAGAATCAAGCATGCCTGGAAATGGGGAAAGTATTTGTGGGTCAAGCACTTTGACAAGAAAAATCCTACAAGGAAGTCTGTGGATTTGCCAAAGACACAGAGATGATTGTCAGAACTCTTCTCTACTTTGATGATATCAAAAGGTTTGGTGATAGGAAATTTACAGATTGACCCATGGAACTGCTTTTGAAGACTTGAAGTATAGAAGACTTGAAGACTAGCTCATTAGGATGTCTACTTGGAGCTTGGTTACTCATGTTGTCCTAATTTACTATGTATTTTTTTTTTTTTTTTTGTATCTTGCTGACTGAGCTACATTGTATTATGTACTAAAGTTATCTGTAAGCTTTCTCTGTATCATATCTGATGAACTTACTCTCAGATATAATTCTTTATAAAAGATAACTTGTCAGCAAAGATCACACCTTGTGATTTGGTTGATGTTTACTTTCTGCACTTAATTATATGAACTGAAAGATCATAAGAAAAGATTAAGTGATGGATTGTTTCCTCATCCAGATTTGTAATAGGTCAGATAGTCATCGTTGACTGATCAAAATGGGGGAAATTTATTAGGAATAATCTGTTTAGATTTTGATCAGCAACCTAATGACTTATCTTAGCTCAGAAAGGTGATTAGTACTCTTGGTTCACTTCAACATTGTAAAATAGGAAACTCACTAAGTATGATAATCTAGCAAATCTTGTATAGGATGTTAGGTCTCGAAATGTAATTTTTATTTTCTGAAGAAGACCAAGAAGAAGGCATCCAGCAGGAAAAGTTCAACGGATTTGAAGATTTGAAGACTGTACAAGATTGCTGAAGACAAGGGTTTTTCAGATACCTATGTCCAGATATCTTGAAGAAACAAGTGTTTCGAAACATAAGTGTTGCAAAAGATATCTGAGAATAAAAGGTTTCTGAGACGAGGAAAGTACCCACAGATATCTACAGTCAGATACCTTGGACATAAAATATGCTTCTGAAAAAGAAATATATTATAACAAGTTGTTTAAACAAGTGGTATCTGGAGCTATGATGATCTCTGAAAAAGAACGTGCAAAGCCTCAGAAAGCTTGCATAGTTCCGTTGGCACTACAGGACAAAGTATAGTACAGTGCATTAAATGCGCGGACAGAAATGTCTGAACAAAAAGTAGCTTCAAGAAGAAGACAAACTCACATAAGATTATACTCAGATATTAATAGTATGAAAATGAGTTAAGCCTAACAGATACTATTCAAACGGCACTCAAATTCATCTATAAATATCAACACTTAGACTGCTTGAGAACATACTTTAGAACACACTGAACACCAAGAATACTGAATATTCTCACAAGCTCTCTCAAGCAATCTACTTACCTTCAAGCTTTCTGTTGCGGCCAAAGCTCTTGATTCTAAGTAGCACAAAAGTTCTAAGTGTCCTGATCCTTAACGAGCATTGTTATTTGTGAAAGAGTTGAACTAAGATTTCATATCTGAGCTTCATTCTCTTGAACACTTATCATAGACTTGGGTCAGTAGAGAACAAGATACCATACATTGCAAAGTGTATTAAGTATACTTGATTCATAGAGCTATCTGAATAACTGAACAAGTTATTAAAGAAGCTCACCTAACAATTTACCTTAACCAACACCTTAAACGGCGTGGAGTACAGAAAGTACTTAGTTTGGAAAACTAAGGAATAACTCCAAGGTTATTGAGCACAGGAAGTACTTAGTTTGGGAAACTAAAGAACATTTCAAAGGTTTCGAAATCAGAAGTACTTGTTTTGGGGAATAACTCGGGGAACACTTGGGAACGTAGTATATTTAGGAATCAAGAAGATATCCGTAAGGTTACCTCATTTATCTATCTTAGTGGATTCTAGTCCGAGAAAGGGTCAAGTAGATTAGTTGAAGGATTACGCCACCTTCAGATACCACTATAAAAAGACTTGTGTTATTTACTTTCTGCAGTTTATTACTTGCTTTACTTATCTTGCAAAGTACTTACACTTATCTTGCTAAGCACGTGCACTTATCACAGAAAAGTCTTCCGCTCTCTGAAATTAAGTATCAGATATCTTCACAGATATATGAGAAACTGTGTTTTTCGACAAAAGTTTTAAAAGACTATTCACCCCCCCTCTAGTCTTTTACTTTGCCGTTATCTGGACCAACACTAAGTATATTTCCTCTCTTACAATGTCCCTTCTAAAACCTATGGATTAAGAGTACTTTCTACTTGATGAACTAAATAGACATGCATTGTTACCTATCAAAATCTAAAACTTATTCTAACAGTTAATAAGTTAGTAAAATTATTCTTTCAGCTTAAGTTTGGTCTGACTTTGTGTGTTTGGTCTGAAAATAAAAACATATTTTGAAAATATTTTTTTTTATTTGGAAATTATTTTTTTTATTTGGAAATATTTTTTTTTATTTGGAAATATATTTTTTAATTTTTTTATTTGGAAATATATTAGAAAAATTAAAAACATATTTCAAAATTATTTTTTTAATTTTTCTTTTTTTTTATTTGGAAATATATTTTTTATAATTTTTAAAATTATTTTTCATTTTTTTAAAAATTTTGAACCCAGATTTAATCTGGGAGTGACATGTGTCCGAGAATAGTCAAAATAGGGTCAATTGGCCGGAAAATTGGACGATTGGCCGGAAAATTAAAAATTGTACCTCAATTAGACGGGTTGTTATTAAAGTGTACCCAAATTAGACGATGTCGATATAGCGTACCCAAGGTGACACTGTAAAATTATAGTGTAAAAAAAAAAAAAAAATTTGCCATCATCTCAACAACAATAGTCGACATGGCTGGAACAGGACTGGCAAAATTTTTTGCCATCATCTCCATCATCATTTTGCTAAACCTATCCGCATGTGGTTTAAAGTATTTCAATCAAAATCATTAGCCCCACTCAAATAAAACGTGGGAATAAATAAAATGGATATGCTTTTCTTTCCTTTTAAAATCAAAATGGGAATCAAAATCATTGGCCCCACTCAAATAATATGTTTTATTTTTCTATATAATAAAACTTTAGGAACTAAATTTTTATTATATAATTTAATTGAACATTTTACATTTGCGATTTAAGATTAATTCACAGTCAAAATTGAAAAAGTTTAACTGCAATAAGTCAAAGTGGAAAACTATTCCGGTGGCGAAGGAAGTACTATACATAAATAGCATTTATAAGAGAATAAAAAATGCTAGGCATTTACAATCCCAAACCTTTACCCATCACAAAAATACATCTCAATCTACTTCTATTGCTTTACACCTCCTCACGCACTTTGCGCAACCAGATTACAATAGATAAGATAAGATAAGTACTACGCCTTTCTTCATCCACCCAAGGCTCCAGCATCACAGCTTGTGATCGAAGATCATTTTTCGTTGCATCTAATCCGATTGGATCAATGATTATATCGGGGCTTGTCTTTCACCATAATACTACCATATTCACGTCTATTCATAATTTGTTAGGTCGGTTTATTAATGGAAAAGTTCATACTCGGAATAGTAGCAATGCATATATTAAACACATAAAAATAAAAAGTGGAATCGATACATATTTTATTTATAAATTCACATGTTTATGACTATTGTTTAGCAAAACTAGTTCATAACCGATTGGGTAGTTGATAGATGATAAGCTACCAGCTGTTTGGGTAGCTGATAAGCTAGTTGAATTTATAAAAGTGTTTAACAAATTAATTAGATGATAAGCTAATCGACTTGTTAAATATTATATTAATATAAAAATAAATGATCAGTTAGCTTATTTTTTTTAATAAGATTTTTCAACAAACTTATCAGATCAGCTATTTTATGAGCTACCAGTTAGGCGTTCATGTAACAAACTTATTTAAAAAAATAAACTCATCGAGATGATAAGTTTATATTAAACATAGCCTATATATCCGGTGTGAGCATTGCTCAGACTCGGAAGAAACCATTTAATTTGCTTGAAACCAAGTGATTAATTGTTAGTTAACTTTATCGATAATTTAAAATTGTTTAAATTATTAAGTAGTTAATTAATTTTTTAATATATGTTAGATTATGCTATTTGCAAGGTACTAAAATTAGCCAGCCCATGTAAGTTTTATCAAAATAATTATATCTAAATTCGAAAGGACAAACTTCTTTTTCTCCCAAACACTTATATTTAGTTGAACAAAATTACAATTTTAACTCATTTTCGAATGCACATTATCTTTTTGTTTCAAAAAAATTATAAAGACAATTAAAACGTTCAATTAACTCATTGGAGTTTCAATGGAAGCTGAAAGCTCCATATATGCTCCAATCAGGAGCTCAAAGCTTGTAACATCTCAATTAAGGAGTTATTAAAGCTCATGACCGGAGATGTATTGGAACTATAATAGCTCCGATCAACGATTTGTTATAGCTCCTATTTTTTTGCTTTAACAACTCCCAAATCAGAGATGTTTAAGTTCTGACTAGTACTGTAACATCTCTAATGATAGGTGTTGTACTCTGTTAACTAAAGCTCCGATTTGGGAGCTTTAGTTGCTCTTAGATCGAAGATGTTACAATTCTGACTAGGATATGTTATAATATCTTCGTGGGTCGTGGCAATGATGTATCCCGTCACAAGACAAAATAAAAGGGGTTAAAATAAATTTAAAATTGAATTAAATAATTAATACAATTATAAATTTTATACAATTCAAAATAAATCGTGGCGGTGATGTACTCCGTCACCATAAATTTAATTATGAATACTTAATATGAGAAAGATAAAAGGTTAGAACCGGGAGGGGGGGGGACAATTTTACAAATAAAAAACTTAAAGGCTTGTTTGGATATTTTGATGAAAAGATCAGAAGTCTAAAAAATCAATAGGGTGGTGTCAAAGTGCGTAGTAATTAGAAATGTATTGTTTGGCCAATAATAAACAGACACTAGAATGTTAAAAATATTAATATTTAATTTATTGCAATTTCAAAATTTGAACAACATGTCAAGTCGGAACTAGAAAATTTATTAATTTCATCAACACTAGTATCATTTACTCATTTACAAGTGGTACCCGCGCTCGTTAACTGTTATACACCAAACGAAAAAACAATAAAGGGAAATTCATTTATTAAGGATCTGTTATTTTCAACTGAAATTCTTGAAATGGAATCGAATCGAATCGAATCAACTGAATCAATTGTAGTATAAAATATAATTAAGAATCGAATCAATTGAATCGAATGGGCCGAATCGAATGAATTTTAAGTTGAAAAGAACAGAGTCTAAGTTGTCTAAAATCCATGATGATCCTATTATCGATTCTTTTCATTTATTAAGATAAAATCTAAATAAAACATCGAGTCATAGTGATAATAATAAAAAGTAATTTTCTAAAGGGGTATATTAAACGCATGGCATGTTTTACTAAATGCAGAACAATTTTTTACATATTGCAAAAGGCCATTCAAGTGATATATAAATATAGAATTAGTCACATTCTTCTTTTTTCGTAAAACCTCTCAAATTCTCACATATTCGAATATATATAAACGTGTACACACTACGGTACCATAACACAACAAAAAACCATTTCATACAATCATTAACTAATTGACCATATTATGCCAATGATCATGAATCTGAAGATGTATGTATTGTTTTAAGTTGATATTCGTAGTCGTTAATTATTACTCCCTCCGTTTTTTTTTTTAAACTTGCTATATTGACTTTGATCAGTTCGATATTTGATCAAGAATTATCATTAAGCGATAATAGTAAATAATTTAATAAAATCATATAATGAAAATTTAGTAATTAAATTTTATTATATGATTTTATTTAATTATTACTATTATAAGTAATTGTAGTCAATCGGAAACGATGATCATGAAATAGTAAAATGACAAGTTTTAAAAGGAACGGAGGGAGTATTATTCAATTGCATTAATATGTTTAAATTAGCTAAAATTACATTAAAAATTAAAAAAAATAGCTTAAAAACAATGAAAAAATGGTTTGGCATTCGTGGCGGCTTCCAGAACAGCAGTCTGGCAGCCCTCACGGCTGCCAGAGCTCCAAGCGGAGATCTTGTTCAGAGCTCCAAGGCTGGAAGCTTGTCAAGCTCCGACGTGGAGTAAATCGGCCCAGCTCCGATCTGTGAGCTATTCAAATCGGAGCTCTGGTGGCCAACCGGAGATCCTGTTGAGGGTCGGTATTAATTTCGATGCTTCTTCAATAACTTTAAATTTGATTCGATTTCTTCGTTCGGGTGATTACTTTGATTTTCTTCAAAAATTTTAAAGTTTATGCAATTTCGTTGTTTGGATGATGAACTTGATTTGAATAAACATACTTTGATGATTTTTGGGTAAAATAGTAATTTTGTTAAGTTATTGAACTAATTTGTAAACTATGCTATAATAGTGATATTATTTGCAATATGAAAAAAAATATCCTGCATTTAATAAAAAAATGTCATGTGTTTAAAATTGTTGTTTTCTAAATTAATGGTAACTGCTAATGAGGACTACCTCAATTGGTTAGACTGAGGGTTATGGGTTCAAGTTACGACAAGTGAGAATAGTGTTCTAGATATTCTAATTTGGGACAAATAAGTGTACGAAGTATTTTATTAGTATTAGTATTAATTATTAATTAGTGCTCCCTCCATTTCAGAGAAAGTGTTACAATTTGATTTTGAACGGTCAACTGTCTTCGAGTTTGACCACAAATTACTCATAAACGATAATAGTAAATAATTTAATAAAATCATATAATGAAAATTTAATTACTAAATTTTCATTATATAATTTTATTAATTTATTTATTAATATCGTTTCAGAGTAAATTGTGGTCAAACGCGGAGATAGTTGACCGCAGAATAGTAAAATGTAACACTTTTTCTGAAATGGAGGGAGTATTACACAAAGTCACATGAGAGACGGTCTCTAAATAACTTCTCTAGAAATGACCTAGGTTTTTAGGAAAATGATTTATGTTATCAATCAAAATGTCTATGTTGTTAACGAAATTCATTTCTTTTGTAATATTAAAAAACACAAATGTTGACAACATAGACGTTTTGATTAATAACAGTGACGATTTTCTTGACATCATAGGTCCGTTTCTAGATAAATTATCTAGAGACCGTCTCTCAAGAGACTTGCTCGTAGTATTAATAGATTACGACGGGGCATGGGGAAAAAAATTAAATAAGAAATTAATAAATTTGTATAATAACATGTCAAAGTTGAAAAACATATAAAAACTGCAAGCTGGCAAAATGCATGATTTAATCGCTTCAACATTGCATCGGAAGTCATCCCTACCTGTAGAATAGTGCATAATGTAACTTAGTGAAATTGAACACAATCATATATAAAATACACATAAAAGATAAAATCAACTCATAACTTGTCGAACACTTCTTTATAAATTACGTTTGTTGTCGTGTCATATGTATTACCCTCTACGTTGCAAATTACTATGTTCAATCCCTTCCCAATGGTAACTCTAGAAAGCGCAACATGCAACTGACCATGGTTGAATACATGTGAGGGGAGGTAGAGGCCGACGTGTGAGAGAGAATGTCCCTTACTCTTATTTATGGTCATAGCAAAGCAGATGAATATGGGGAACTGTCTCCAATCAATTAATAGGGAACTTCATCTCGATGGGTAGCTCAACATCATCATTAGGATGAAAAACCTTTTGGCACGCGTTGATTCAAGATATGATCTTTGCCTCTATGATATGCTTCCCAAGATTAGTAACTATGAGCCTTGTTACATTGCACAACTCGAAAGTCTGATCAATATTCCTCAGAAGCATTATCATACACCAAACCTTTAGTTTGATCCTATGGTTAGGCAATTTAGAGTAATTAATGTTGTTGAAAATTTTTACAGTGAAAACATGTTCGAGACCGTTCTCAAAATTATATTCCCTAGCAATGCTATATGCGCACAAATATTCAACGCTATCTCTGGACATCTTCGACATGAAAAATTGATTTATATCATCAAATATTTCATTTGTAAGTGCAAGAACATCCTGGTGATGAAATATACATGATCAAGTGATGGATCGCCTAAGTGATACAACAACGAAGGATATTTATCATCTACAATAGTTGGAATTGGATGACTTACTTCTCAAATAAGTAAATCTTCGGGGATCTTGATATCAACCCACAATCATTAGGTTCAGCGGCAATGCTCTCACCGACCTGTGTTATCCACTTAGCAAATTCTTTCGTCTCTTAATTAAATTTCGAAAGATGACGAACCAGACTGTATAGGATTAAATTGGACGTAAAAAAATGATAAGTTAAATATGATATAAGTATATCTGGTATATAGATAAGACGGGCCATTTACCTGCAATCTCATATTTTTTATCAACCGAAGCACCTCACAACATCTTATACTAGAGGAGCATATAGAGGCATTCACAATATTATAACTATTCCTCCTGCAACAACGGGCGAAATATGTCATAAGTTCTCGCCGAAGACAATCACCACTCCCACCAAATGGCTCATCTACACGGCCCATCACATCCTTCAAGCTCCTATCGATCACTTCAAAAATGTCGGTTTGTCATGGAAGCCTTATCTCAAATAATAAGTCGCTGAGCCTCCTTGAGCAGTTATGTGACCTCTGAATCATGAGCTTATTGCATGTTGAACCCTCGCTATTTGCAATGGTATTCCGAACCTCGAATATGCGGGACTACCGTCCTACCTTTATAAAGAAGGAGTGATGCAATCCACCGGACGCAACTGGAAGTACAATATCTTCTCTAGCCCTCAAACCAGAGCACATCGTTCTCCATATAAAGGTTTTTTTGCTCCCTCCGTAGATGTATACGAAGAATACTTCGACCATCGACAATAGACATAATTTCATATATGGCACGTTTCCCTTCAGTAGATTGTGGGTATAAACCATCGTGCTATGCTCCATTACAACTCGAACATAGAACATCTAATACAAAATGAATGAATTTGTAGCATTTTATATAACAGACTCATCCGGCACCAGCATATCGTCTAATGAACTAAGATTGTTGCAGTTTTTCTTTGGTAACTTCTCTACTTGTATAATAGCAATGTTTTTTTTTATTTGTTCATCAGTGAGTTTCAAACCTGGATGGAGAGTTCTCTATCGTTACATGACAATTACATACACAATTTAAACTGATTGTCATTGGATGTGGGAATGGGTAATATAGTCTGTAAATTTATTGTACCAGGATTGCTGAGTAACTTTCGTTGATTGTACAGAATGTCGTCTGATAATAAATTCCATGTTTTGTTCCACAGTCCCTCAGGCCTCGATGCTTCGTGATAACAACATGGTTATGAAAAGGTGACATAAAAGACTCGCAAATTCTCATATACATGCCCCTTTCAAACCACTATTATACTCTTCATCATTGAATAAGAGGCTCATAGCTTCACATGCACCCTTGTGATATTCGTGCACAACACAGTTAACACCATTATACCGAAACCTTGTTTCTTTGTTTACATGCAAACCATATTTTATATTCATTTTTTCCAACAATGATAGTGAGGAATTTTAGCATAAGTCAGCTTTCGGGCTCGAGGATCTATTTTATTCAGCTCGCCACTACAAGAACTACGATTGTTTGACATTGGCTTTGCTGACGACATCCGTCATGCATTCACCATCTTTGAAAGGAATAAACTGCTCATTTTCAAATGAAACGACAATCGCTTAAGAACTTAAATTGAATAATGCAGCGGGACTCTAATTTCCTCCACATTGCTTTGCATAGAGACACATAATGACAGCCATATGCCTCATGACCTTATCTTCATTTTCTCGATCAATGAAACTAACCCAATTTTATCGCTTCCTTTGAATATATAAGTGATGTGATGCAGTGTTGACCGATATGGTTATTACAGTATTCCGTGTTGATGTGCGCTAGATATTTGAGCATCAAATGGGAGTTATGTGGAAATGTGTATCTATTTTTCATTATATAATAATAATAATAATGGTAATAATAATAATAATAATAATAATAATAATGATGATGAATAAAATAATAATAATAATACCAATAATAATAATAATAATAATAATAAAGGCTTTGAAAATATAAATCACACAAAAAAATTAACATATACTCCCTCCGTCCCGGTTTCAACTTCCCGTGGGTCTGTGCACAAGTTTTAAGAGAAGGGTGAATAAAGTAGGAGAGATAGTAATAAAGTATGAAATAAAGTGGATAAAGTAGGAGAGGCGGTGATAAAGTAGAAAAGAGAGTGAATAAAGTAGTAGAAATGGTGAATAAAGTAAGAGATAAATTTTTCATTTAAGGGATGAGAAGTTGAAATTGAGACGTTCCAAAATGGAATGCGGGAAGTTGAAATTGGGGTAGAGGGGGTATAAAATAATATAATGAATTATAGTCCATGATAAGAGATGGATTAGATAAATGTGGATCAAGATATGGATTAGATATATGCTCAAGTAAGGACGGATATGTATTTTGGGCCATGGTAGGAATAGGACCACTTACTTCTTGAATAAGAATGTCCCATGGCATCTTGATATCAATCTCACCGTCATTATCACCGTCGGCAACTCCATCACCAACCTGTAGAATCCACTCTACGAATTCTCTCGTCTCCTGAATCTCAATTATTAATGTACCGGCGAAAAAAATACAAAGGGTGAATTAAATAAAATATAAAGGAATATACAAATTACTAAAATCAAAATTACCATAAGTAAAATAAACATTTAGTTACCGACAGTCCCATGTTCTTTGTAAGTCTTAGGACCTCACATGAATCCCAAATTTTGGATGAACATATTGGTGCATTAACAACAACAGATCTAGACCCCCGTGGAACCACTGGCAGTATCTGTCTAAAGTCTCCGCCAAATATAATAATCAAACAACCGAATGGTGTGGCTAGTCGATGCATAACATTTATCAAACTCCTATCACGTGCTTCAACATAATGCATATTGGTCACTTTAGCCTCGTCCCATATAATAAGCTTCATTTCTTTGAGTAGACATGTTACATCAGAATCAGGCATAATCTTACTGCTCAAGTAAGTACGGATATGTGCTTTGGACAATGGTAGGAATAGGATCACTCACTTCTTGAAAAAGAATGTCCTCTGACATCTTGATATCAACCTCATTGTCATTATCACCACTGGCAACTCCATCACCAACCCATAGTATCCACTTTGTGGATTCTCTCGTCTCATGAGTCTCAGTTGTTAACATACCAGCTTAAAAAATACAAAACACACTTAACATAAAGATGCAAATTACTAAAATTAAAATTACCATAAGTGAAACAAACATTTAGTTACTTGCAGTCGCATGTTCTTTGTAAGTCCGAGGACCTCACACGAATCCCAAATTTTGGATGAGCATATTGTTGCATTAACAATGTCAGATCTAGACCCAAATGGAACCACTGGCAGTATCTATCTCCGCTAAATACAATAACCAAACCTCCGAATGATGTGGCTGGTCGATGCATAAAATCCCCCAAACTCCTATCAAGCGCTTCAAAACAATGCATATTGGTCACTGTAGCCCCATCCCATATAATAACCTTCGTTTCCTTGAGTAGACATGTTGCATCAGAATCAGGCTTAATCTTACTGCATACCGAGTCTAAATGAATCTTCAATGGTATATCGAATCTTGATTGAGCAGTTCAGACCCTCAGAAGCATCAATGATATGATACCGTTGGAATCCATTGAGAGAAATGTATCTCTTCTAGCCCTCAGAACGGAGCATAAAGTCCTCCGAATCTAATATCTTCTCTAGAATCAACAATGAATTGTAATAATTACGTCCTGCTAAGTATGAGTTGATGACCTTCATTCTCCCTATCTTGTATCTGGAAAGCTAAGATCTACCTTAGAATAAGATTTGGCATCTTGCTCACCATACTTTTCTGAATATCGATATACCATATGTCTTCTCCATGGACGAAAAATTGTGGATATTGAAAAAGAAGGTAGCATCGAAGAAATTCACTTATGTGCTTCAAGCCCCCATTCTTCATCTCAACCATAATATGATTTTTTGCATGTGAGTTATCGACATCACCATCTACTATAGCAGTTACTTCTGATGCAGTAGGCAAATTGTAAGTTCGCCCATCCCCCTAGCGTCTTGCAATAAGTTAAAGGCCTACCTCACCGGCACTATCAAGGGAAGATGTGATCTCTGGCCATCTTTTATACTTTTGCATATGGATTGTACTCTTCCACCATAGTTTTGATCAATGTCCCAGTAGCAGTTTTCACACCAACTTCATTGGTTTTGCTTTACCATAATAATAAAATAAATTATTTACCGTCGAGTATCTATATTTCTAATGGATACTAAATGATGTATAACGAATAATTTGTTTGAACGAAATATGTGAATGATACATAAAATTGAGTGTAGAGGTTTAAAGAAATGCACCCGAGAACATTGATAATGTTGTCAATTCCGTGTTCAGTGTCATATATGTAACGTTGGCCAAAATTTTGAAGTTTGTCCTTCGTTGGGAAAGAGCGAGCCAATTTTGTGATCGTTTTAGCCACCTATCTCAAAGCAATAAGGACCTTTTCGTTTATTGACTTCCTTATTTATTTTCCATCCATTGAAGTAAATGCGAAGATGCACCTACTGGATAAACAACTAATATATGTAGAATATATTTTCAAAATAGTATAGTTTGAACCTTTCCACTATCATTCAAATTTATTCCATCTCGTGGAGTACATATGATCATGAGACCGTAAATGCTTATTCGATTTAGACGATTTGTTATCCATCAGAAGTTTTCAAATGTAACCAATTCCAAGCAAGAACTATGCATGTTTATCAAATAAATAAAACTTACAATTAATCATGCGTCGCATTTGACACACTACAAAAATCTGCTGTTTTAGCGACTGATCTATCCGTCGCTAAAACAGTGTCGATCCGTCGCTAAGTCCTTAGCGACGGACTTAGCGACGGATAAAAAAGCCGTCGTCCCATGGGAAGATTAACGACGAATAGTTTATCCGTCGTTATATCGCGACGAATTTAGCGACGGATATAAAAAGCTGATTTTTATTTTAAAAAAACAAAAAATGCGATATTTAGCGACGAATAAACAATCCATCGCTATTTAGCGACGGATAAGGTTTTTTTTTTAAATATAAATTTACTGGATTTTAGCGACGGATACTTTATTCGTCGCTAAATTGAGCAGATTTTGATTTTTTTTTTAAAAAATTGATGCCTGTTTTCATATTTCACCTGTTTCACAAATATAATGTCCGATAGTAAATCCAGAATAATGAAATTTTTTTAATTAAACAGAAATCATTCGACAAAATACAAATTATCCGTAATAAAATGAAATATCCGTACACAAGCTAAAACAAGAGGTCAAGTGGCAGAAAAACAGAAGTTCAAAACGAAATATCTAGGACAAGCATAACAGAAATGTATCAAGGCTAAGAAGATGCCGCTTTCTTCTTGAATTGACAGCTCCCGAATGTCGATCCTCCTCACCACCTCAGCCTGAAATTGTAAAGTGCATACCATGAGTTATGGATGAAAAATTACGCATACTACACAAATGGTGACTAACATATGACCCACATATAGTGGCTAACATACCACTCATATTGTCCTAAAAGCAGCTAAGACAATGGTGACTAACATGTCACCCAAGTTCAGTCTCACATATAGTGGCTAACATACCACTCACAAATAAAGCACAAACAAATAAAGAAGAATGATCATATGAACAAATAAGATACAAATATATACACTAACCTAGAGATGATTCCGTCTATATTCAAGCATGTGATATACACTTTCAAATAATCGAAAGTTCATCATCCTCTCAATGGTCATGTCAAAATCCTCATCATCTTCATCATCCATTTCTTTCCCAGCATTGGTTTTAGCCATGTTTGCATCTTCATCGGCCTTCATTTCTGCCTCCAATTCTCTATCGAAATCAGAAAAACCTGTCCACATGTCTGCATAGGAGAGTGTATCGCAATTTCTACATACATAAAAAAAACCAAGGTTAAATATCAATTGTGCTAAATTAACTACAAAATACAGTTTACATGTTAGAAATGAAATCACTACTAAGAAAGACAAAGTATACTTACTCGGTAGAACTCCAATGATATTCCAATGAATCGGGTGGAGGCGGCAATGGTGTAGGCGACTGTGGTGGAGAAACCTTCATTTCATCATCTTCATCATCCATTTCTTTCCTAGCATTGTTTTTAGCCATGTTTGCATCTTCATCGGCCTTCATTTCTGCCTCCAATGCTCTATCGAAAGCAGAAAAACCTGTCCACATGTCTGCATAGGAGAGTGTATCGCAATTTCTACATACATAAAAAAAATCGAGGTTAAATATTAATTATGCTAAATTAACTACAAAATGCAGCTTACATGTTAAAAATGAAATCACTACTAAGAAAGACGAAGTATACTTACTCGGTAGAACTCCAATGATACTTCAATGAATCGGGTGGAGGCGGCAATGGTGTAGGCGACGGTGGAGGAGGCGACGAAGGTGGAGAAGTCATGCTTGAAGAATCCAATAATAACTTTCATATTGTAGATTAAAATAGTAGTAATTCACAACAATTCAATACGAGCAAATTATACTACAACCAATTCCAATTTCTGACTATATTGCATTGTTAATTATAATACATTTCAAATTTCATGAATTACATGCATTTTACATTTAAATTTTTTTTATGAATTTCAAAATTCCATTACAATTACGAATTATAAATTAAAACAGTAGTAATTGTTTCTAAGTTAATACGAGTCAATTATACTACAACCACTAAAATCACTAAATCTAAATGGTCTCAAAAAACTCAACCAAATCTCACTAATCCTACTATATATACGAAAACATCAAATTAAATACCATACATACTTACAAACAACCTAACATGATACTAACAATTCAAAAACATACAATTGCTCAAAATTGACCTAAATCTATCAATTAAACAATCTCAAGCTTAACCCACTACTTAATATAAGCTAAACTAGCTAGTGCAAACTTCTAAAAACATACAATTGCTCGAAATTAGCAAAAATCCCAAATTTAACAAAGTAAGGGTTTTAGACTAATACTTCAATTACGGGAAAAATAGCCGAAGAAAGATGAAATTGAATGGCCACCTGAGTCCCTTGTTCCAGGAGCTTCGAAAAGAGTCCAAGATTAGCAGGAATGGTGGAGTTTTGGTCGGAATTGGAAGGTGGGCGAAAATGGCGAAGAGAGGAGAAGAAATGAAGCAGAATAGAAATGGGGGGAAAAAATCTGCTCTTCCCTTTTTATAACAGTTAAGCGACGGATAATTCTGTCCGTCGTTAGTTTAATTTTTTTTAATTAAATATTTAACGACGGATAATCTATCCGTCGCTAAAATACTATTTTTCATTTTAAAAAAATCAAAAAGTCAACAAAAACTAACGACTGATAACCTATCCGTCGTTATTTACCGACAGATAGAATTATCCTTGGCTATTTAGCGACGGAACGGATATAACGACGGATAGGGCGTTTCGCAACGCCCTATCCGTCGCTAAAATGAGCGATCCGTCGCCCCTTTCCGTCGCTAAATAACAGAATTCTTGTAGTGTAAAAGTAACAGTTGAGAATATAGGAAAAATTTCAACATCTAAGTGTTGTTTGAAATCAAATATGTAATTAAAAAATAGTTTGAAAGATTGATTTTGAAAAAATCAAAAATAAAATTAGAGCATAGCGACTACTAATGGACAAAATTCTACATCAAATGCCTCAGTTTCTTCTATAATGCAAAAAAAAAAAAAAGACGAAAATCTATAATATGTAGACTTAAGAGATTTAATCACCAGAGATAAATTCCCTTTAATTAATTAATACATGTTGCAACTCAGAATTTCGAACCAATTCAGTTGCTAATTTGTCAGTTAAACCTTTTGCACCTTCTAGAAAAAAACACAAGATACAAATTTTGACGCCAAGCAATAACATTGGCCCCGTTGATCCCTAGAAACAACACAAATACCATCCCTATGTAGACTCTACGTACTCAACTATAGCATCAAAATTAGCTAATTTGATACCAATATCAGGCTGCAACCAAGCTGCTGCCTATGCAGCACCTAAAGATCTTTTACTGACTCTACTTATTTTATCCTTAAAATAATGCATTAATAATCTAATAAAGTTAATTTTCAATCATAACAAACTCAATATATATAAATTGAAATTTATATTCATAAAGTTCCATATAGTGAGTATATAAGATAGAAGGTAATATTTGAATAAGTAATGAGTAAAAAGTAGAAAACGTGTGAGAATTCATGTAAATGTTGATAAGATGATGATTTTTATTTAATCCAATACGTTACTTTATTGCTAATTTTTAAAGTGTTCATTTGTAATCGGACACCTAAATAAATATTGATTTCTTTGATAAATGGAGGGAGTATTAATTATTTAGTAAATGCTCTATTTTTTAAAATTTTATTATTTCAATTTATATCATTTAATAAACCTACATAATGTTTAATTTAATATATAAATAATTTAATAAATTAATAAAATATTCAAGATTGGTGCCTATGGATTCGTCTTGTCGCGGTGAATATATATATAAGTTCAAAATTATTTTTCGGAGTTTTGTAGATACATATATATGAGATTAAATAAAAATTATATATGAATTCAACATATTAAAAATAAATCATGAGAGTTATATGGTGTACTATATCTTAACTACTTAAAATGGATTGAAAATGTCTTCTTTATATATATATATATATATATATATATATATATATATATATATATATATATATATATATATATATATATATATATATATATATATATATATATATATATATATATATATATATATATAGATTACTTAATTGTCTCACACCAATTCACGAGACGAGTAAGTATCTAGATAGACAGTGTTATAGAAAGACCAAAAAAGACGGACGGACAAACATTACAGTTATAGCTGAAAACATTACAGGTTTTATTAAGAACATCGGTGATATACACTAAATAAAAATGATATAAAAATGTTCACTCATAAAACATTATTAATATTGTGTAAAACATTACACATATAGTATTTAAGAACATCAATCAGTTTTTCAGATATTTTATTAATACACATCTATTTCAATAATTTCAATACTTTGTGTATTGTGCCAATTAGGCAACTAGATACATGATTGAGAATTTGATAGCCGAGAGAGAAGTACTATATTCAGCACCAACCATAATAATGAACGATGGGGAAATTTTTTTAATTCCGTTTTGTTCCTTATTTTCAATTCCGCCATGTGATCTAATCAGCAGTACTATGCCAGCTTGAGCTTGTCCATTCTATCACGGGTTGATTTGATTTTCCGGGAATGACAAATTTGTACTCCGTCTGTTCCGTGCTGTGATCTGATCAGAGTACTATACCAGCTTGTGCTTGTCCATTCTATCACGGGTTGATTTGATTTTCCGGGAATTGCAAATTTGTACTCCGTTCGTCGAATAACGAATGGTTTCCTTTTGTTTTTAGGGTATAATAGATAAATTGGTTTACTCTCCCCTACACCATACACTATGCGGTAGCATCTCCTAATAATTGAAATGTTGTATCATGGTTGTATCACGTGCATATATGTTACTGTATAGCAAACTCAAGTACCAAAAGGTAACTATATAATGCCGTAGGGAAGGAAAAACCGATAAATTGCGTAAATGAAGTGAGTTTGTAGTATGGGGTCCCGAATTATTAGTGGCCATAACAACAAAGCCTGCTTTTCGAATACATAATCGAATCAATTTATTTGTATTATAAAAACAACTAAGGAGAATCGAATCGAATCAATCAAATTCAGGTTTTCAGATGAAGAGAATAGAGTCTAATTAAAGTTTGTTGTATTATAATGGTAAGAAAAACGAGAAACTAGATTTATGATGTTTTTGGGTTATTTCAAAAGAAAATCATGCTCTTATCCAAAGCGTCTGATATCATATTAAAGACATGTGGTCTAAGTCATGCGTAACTGCATCGATCCAAAGGTCGGTTCTCGATCGATTAGTGGTCGGGTTGTTACATAAATTGAATGCATTTATATTGTAATGAAGTGATCAATAAAAAAGTTAATACAAATTAATTAAAGTTTAGCTAGATGTTCACGTAAAAGGTGGAAAAAAATTTACTTTTAGTAGTAAAATGTGTGTAAAGTTGATTTTGTTTATTAATTGTTGGGTGTGGCATAGCTTCCATTTTGAATAATGTATTAAGTTCTATGGGATGACTAAAAATGACAAATTGTGTGAAGTTTTTCGTGACGGATAAGATAATAGTTAACAAATTATAATCAACATGCAAAGTATCTGAAAGACTTTAATCTACTTCACCCTGCTCTTAGGACTTGAAATTTACTAGACAAAATTTAAGATCCGCTACAAACCTATCCTTAGCTAAATTTTCACTTTAACTTCAAGTTACCAACTTTGCATCCTTGAGTTCTTCCCTTATTCCTTTCTGTTTAGCGACAGATAAATCCGTCGCTAAACAGTGTCGATCCGTCGCCCCAGCTCTGGCGACAGATCGGGCGACGGATAAAAATTTTGTCGCCCCACTGGAGCTGTGGCGACGGATAGATAATCCGTCGTCCAATTCGTGACGGATAGGACGACGGATTATCATGTTTGACTTTTTTTTTATTTTTTTTAAAATCGATTATTGGCGACGGATAAATTCTATCCGTCGCCCAATGTAACGACGGATAGAATCTATCCGTCGCCCCATATAACGACGGATAGGAATCTATCCGTCGTTACATTAGGCGACGGACAGAATCTATCCGTCGCCCAATGTAGCGACGGCGGACAGAATCTATCCGTCGCCCAATGTAGCGACGGATAGATTCTATCCGTCGTTACATGGGGCGACGGATAGCGCTTCCGTCGCCCAATGTATTATTGGAATTAGTGACGGAATCTCAAATTCCGTCACAAAATAATTTTTTTTAAATTTTGTTTTTTTAATATTAATCCCTGTTTTTCGTATTTTACATATTTAATCAATATAATGCTCAATAATAAATCAATAATACGGAAAATGTTTCAATAAATGATAAATAAAAAATCTAATATCCGAATAAGTCTAAATTATCCGAACAAGTCTAAATATAATAAATCCGAACGTATATAGTACATATACATAACTAGCTACCAGGCGGGGGTGGGTGCTGGCCGAACTTGGACATAAAAGCCTCCATATGTAACCGAAGGCGCTCGTTCTCCTCCCTTCGTTCTCTGTCGCGCCGCTCCATCTCGTCCCTTTGTTGCTCCATCTCTTGAGTTAGCCGTGCAACCTGTTCCCGGGCTTGCGACTGCACCATTTCCGAGACCTGGTCCTGTGTGAAAACCGAACGTCTAGACTGCTGGGATGATGATGAGGAGCACCCCGGACTAGCCAAGCTCAAACCGAGGCTCCCGAGTCCATATATTCGTCCTTTGTTGTCCGGTTTGTTGACCTCTAAGAAGATGTTGTCAACTTGTTCAGTTGACAGCACATCACCCGTCTCTTCCTCCCGCCTCGCTACATGAGCATCAACCTCAGCCTGAAATTGTAAATAGCAGATATCATGATCAGTTACTGTTTTTCAAAAATAACTTGTAATAGTGTACAAATATGAACTTTAAGCAACATAAACATACCGCAATAGACGAGGCCCGGGAGTCAGTGCATACCCCTACCTTGGCCTTCTTGAAGATGTCATACTTGGATTTCACCTCCCCCCGTGACATCTGAACAACATATATAGTCAACAATTTATCATCTCACAAGTAATAGATCAGAGACACAATACATCCAAAGTCATGCTAGATTGAAAAAAAAAACATATATATACTTACCGATTGGTAAAAATCAGTGAGAGTAGATCGCCTCCCAAGGTGGTGAACGACCCTTCCTGCCGCATCAGATTGAAACGCCCGATTTTGTCTGTTGATGTAGGCATTGTCCTGGACATCAGTTCGACGCCAGTAGGCATCCTAAAGGGCCCACTCCGCTGCATCAACCTGTGGAGGCATTGGGCCATTCCGATCCCGAATGGCCTTCCAAGTACAGACTATATCCCTGTACAGTTTAGATCCCACAGTCTCGTAAACACGCCAGATCCGTGGGATCAATCTACTGGGAATGAAGTACTCCTTCTACATTCCCAGTTTCATACATCCAAAGTCAATATATATAAATGTCACCATGTTACATCAATTTAATAAGATACAACAACATAACAGATATGGTGACTAACATATCACCCAAACAAAGTGGCTAACATACCACTCACATTGTCCTAAATTTTACTAACACAATGGTGACTAACATATCACCCAAATAAAGTGGCTAACATACCACTCACATACAGTGGCTAACATACCACTCATATTAAAACGATTATAATAACAAATAAAGGAATGTCATATTTTAATTTACCCACAGCTCATCAAAGTACTCGGCCCTCATGCGGTCCGAGATGTGAGACCAACACTCACCACCCTGCCTCGATGGCTCTCTCCTGCTCCGAAAGATGTCACCTAGTTTGTTGTGGACCTCCCGAGGCCATAAACTGTTGTCAATGTATAGGATACAAGAAACAAATATTTATTACTTTAGTACACCAATTTATACTTGTCAACTATCATAAGTTATGTTTTACATATTTAAGAAGAATGTATAATACTTACTTGGCAGGGCCAACAGGAAAAATCACTGGCAACCCGTCCCACGTGACGTTGGGATTCAGTGGATCAAACACGAGGTAGGGACAATCGTCATCGCCGTCCTCCAGTCATGTCCGACTGGTAGAGCCCTATTGCTATGACTCTTTGGGGTCTCGAGAATCCGAGACTTCTTGCCACGACTACCAGAGCCCTCCCCCCCTCTGACCCTTTCCCCGACCCAGCACTATCATGCGGGTGGCTGCATGTGGGGTGGGGGGGGGGGGCGATAGGTGCGTGGTCTCTGTCGCGGCATCTGCAAAAACATGTAACACATACAATAAAATGTGTTAGTACGAGTTATAATACAGAACAAATTATAATTAACACATGTAACCATTTTTCATGCAGAACAGAAATACTCAAGTGTTATCAACTACTAACTAGTTATAATACACATAATATACCGTTATCGCCGTCCTCTAAGTCTACATATTGGTCCTCGTGCAGATCAAACAACTCATCATCTGCTTCTATGGGATTTTCTGCTTGTTTATCGACATCCTCTTGTTGGTACGAGTTGGTAATTGAGTCGTCTTTCTCAATGTACTCCACTTTCGAGCGAGCACGAATAGGTATCGCAGCTAACCATTCCGCCTTATCAACTAATGATTACTAGTTATACAAGCCTAAAGACAAAACGGATAAAACTCATCATTCTCTTGCAGCCCCCTCCTCACCACTTGTGATGCTCCCTACCACAGAACTTGCATTCCAACAGATCTACATCCTCCTCCTAATACACCATGCACATGTTCCGACAACCAAAACCGTACTCAATAGGCGGCCCCAAACCCCGCCTCTCCCTCCATACTTGGTATGCCATGGACAGTGCTTCCTCACCGTGATGAATCCATACATGATACTCAGGCATGAATCCATAACGTCGCAAGTGCTCGAATACTGCTGTAGGAGTCATAAATTGCTTGTTTCTGCAGGTTTCCAATGTGCAAGGACACTTTATCAACCCCCCATTTGCACAAGCCGGACGTCCCATGGCAAACGCGATGAAACCTTTAACCCCTTCTACAAAACTCCTAGAAACTCTGGCATTTACCGCCGTACGATCGTACATCCATGAACGGTCAGAATTCATTGGATACCTTTTTAACCTGACACGTTCCAATTGATTAGATCGTATTTAATTTATTAGATCGATTCCAATTCGGATAAGAATATTGTAGAGATTAATTGTTAATTATTATACGTTCCTTATAATTTCATGATTATTATTAAGTGTTCGATATGTTACAAAATTTATTAAGTGTTTTACTACTACGAGTTATAAATTATAAATTACACGTTAATTGTAGCGCCCTGATAATTTTTAATATAAAATACTCGTGGATTCCGACAATAAATGCTATTTTCAAAAAGGGCAGCTAAATAAAAATTTCTAGGACAACATAAATGTAGTCAAAATTCAGTGAACTTGAAAAGAATGAAAATTGTTTACAGCGGAAGTTTTAAAACCAACATGTCTTTGCGTAAACCGCGCTAAAAAGAAAATAAATGAAATAAATGAAGAATTAATGTTCAATCATAAGTGTACTGAATCAGCTTCAATCTTGATCCCCATCCACTCCAGCTTGCTCATCACCTGAGGTTCAATAAGGCAAGGGTGAGTACCTACTTGTACTCGCAAGCAAGCCAAACTAACATGTAATACATAGCACAAATATTCCTTACATTTGCATCAATCGCAAGGTAAAATCAATAAATCCAAGAAGGCCATGGAGTACCAATTCTCCGTTCTTTTACTTCTATAATTCACTAGCTTAAACATTTGACTTGAGTTTCTTTTCTTTGTCATTCATTAAGATCATTCATTTGATTCAAGCTCTTTCCTTATCTTTAGCTAGAATCACTTTAGCATTCTTTCTTTTAAGGTGCCTAGGTAAGCTTCGCCTCATATTGGTATACGTGCATGCTCACCGTAGCAACATGCGTAAAACGCCTCGGCTCTCATGTGTATACTCACCGTAGCAGTATACGTAAAACGCATCAGCTTTCGCCTCTGCTCTCTTGTGTATGCTCACCGTAGCAACATACGTAATACGCCTTGGCTCAATTATTAGGGTGTATATCCAATAGAGACACCTAGGCATCCTTTCTTTCATTCTTTACTTTTAATCATTCATCCATCTAACTTTTGAGAAAGTATCTTAAATCTTTCTTAGTATTGAGAAAAAAAATCTAAATACAAGCCAGAAAGCTTGTTTAGTTATAAACATTAGCACCTATTAAGACAAAAGCATACAAATCACTCCGGGACAATGGAAGATGCATTCCAATATTAATTAAATATAGTATAAAGGGACAAATCTCCATGTCAGCCACAAGAAGTCTAAGTACTTAACTTGCTTCATTACACAATCTATCATCATGAAAAGTCATTAATTAACTAATAATCAAGGATTTCAACATTCCAGGATGATTAATCATTAATCACATAAGCGTACTTAATCAGTCTATCAGAGAAATGGAGCAGAAAATTATGAATACTCTGTCCCACAATATAACGCATGAGCAGATTAATTAACTTTGAAAAAAAAAAAATAACAGAAAGCTTATAACCAGATATCAACGGATGACCAATAAGACCTTGAATCAGGTAACCAACACTAACACATCATCATTCTGGTAGATAAAATTTCCCACAGAACAAAAGATTCACATATTTAACAACTCGAAGCAGCATCATAATTTGTATTATACAATAGATCATGGAAATCCAAGCCTTAGAATACGAAAAGCATAAGCAATGAAAAAAAAATTCTAAAACTTCACTTGCCTGGAAGAAGAATAATCAAGGAAAGACAGTAAGTGATGGAGAATGATCTAATTTCTTGGTTTCTTCTTTGCAACAGAACCCTTCTTTTCTTCCCCAGCTTCTAACGTTTTTTTTTTATTTAGATTGTTGGAAAAACTCCTTTCTCTTATTCAATTAGGTTTAGCTAAATGAATGGGCCAGGTCTTAAAAGAGGAAATTGGGCTTTTTAAGTAGTTCTTTCTATACTCGGCCCAGTTCGTCTAAAATCGCTTTAATTCGATTAATTAAAAATCCGGGTCGTTACATCCTCCCTAACTTCTAGAATGTTTCGTCCTCAACTTGAAGTAATACATAACCACAAGAAGCAAAAAGAGAACATGCATAAAAGAAACTTTAAAACGTACCAAAAAGCTGAGGATAACGAGATTGCATTTCGGCTTCACGTTCCCAAGTAGCTTCCTCCACTGAGTGATTTTTCCATAGAACCTTGACCATGATCACTCGCCTATGCCTTCCAAACTCTCTCTCAGACCGGTCAAGAATGGCAACTGGTTCCTCTTCATAAGATAAGTCATCTCGAAGGTTGAGTGCCTCGTAGCTCAACACATGGGTGCATCAGGGATGTACTTCCGAAGCATCGAAACATGAAAGACATTATGCACACTTGAAAGACTCGGGGGTAGAGCCAATCTGTAAGCTAAATCTCCAACCCGTTCCAAGATCTCGAATGGACCGATGAACCTGGGGCTTAGCTTTCCCTTCTTTCCGAACCTCATTACTCCTTTCATTGGTGATACTCTCAAGAAAACATTATCTTCCACTTCAAACTCTAGCGGCTTTCGCCGTTTGTCTGCATAACTTTTCTGGCGACTCTGAGCTGATTTCAAATGCGCCCTTATCTTGTCCACGAAGTCAGCTGTTCGTTGAATCAATTCGGGACCCAAGATTGCCCTTTCACCTACTTCATCCCAATGAATAGGTGATCTACACTTCCTTCCGTACAAAGCTTCATAAGGAGCCATTCCAATAGATGCGTGGAAACTGTTGTTGTAAGAAAACTCGACTAACTGCAAGTGATTGTTCCATGTACCTTTAAAGTCCAAAGCACAAGCTCGGAGCATGTCCTCTAGCATCTGAATCGTTCTCTCAGACTGCCCATCTGTCTAAGGGTGGAAAGCTGTACTGAAACTCAACTTTGTTCCCATGGCCTGGTGAAAGCTCTTCCAAAACGTTGCGGTGAATTTGGGATCTCTGTCAGAGATAATAGATAAAGGTATCCCGTGAAGCTGCACTATTTCTGCCATGTACAGCTCAGCATATTTTGCCATACGATACGTCCTCTTCACTAGAAGGAAATGAGCAGACTTGGTAAGACGGTCCACAATTACCCAGATCGAGTCAAATCCTTCTTTTGTCCTTGGCAGACCCATTACAAAATCCATGGATATGTGCTCCCATTTCCATTCTGGAATTAACAATGGTTTAAGTAAACCTGACGGCCTCTGATGTTCAGCTTTAACTTGTTGACACTGAAGGCATTTTTGAACGAAATTTGCGACATCTCTCTTCATTCCCACACAAGAGTAATTCATAATAAGGTCACGATACATTTTTGTACTCCCTGGGTGGACGGAGAATGTTGAACTATGGGCTTCCTTAAGAATTTCTTGTTTTAAATCATCCACATCGGGGACTGCCAATGCATTGCCTAACCGTAACTCCCCATCTCTATCAACGAGTAGTAGTCGCTTCCCTTCTAACACTTCAGTCTTAATTTTTATCAGCTTAGGATCAGACAATTGAGCAGCTTTAATCTTATCCAAAATCGTTGGTCTTAAAGATAGTGTCGCCAAGCTAACCGATTTACCTTTTGAAACAATCACTAATCTAAACTCTTGAATTTCCCGCAATAAAGGCCCCGTAACTTCTCGAAGATTAGAAATCTGACCCTTGCGGCTCAAGGCATCAGCTACGACATTCGCCTTTCCAGGATGGTAGTTGATCGTACAATCATAGTCCTTAACCAACTCTAACCATCTTCTTTGCCTCATATTGAGCTCCTTTTGGGTGAAGAAGTATTTGAGGCTCTTATGATCAGTGAAGATTTCACACTTGGCTCCGTAAAGGTAGTGTCGCCATATCTTCAAAGCGAAGACAACTGCTGCTAGCTCTAGGTCATGTGTTGGGTAGTTCTTCTCATGCACTTTCAATTGCCTCGATGCATAGGCTATCACTTTTCCTTCTTGCATTAGAACACATCCCAAACCTTTACCACAAGCATCACTGTAGATAACATAATCTTTGTTTCCGTCAGGAAGAACCAAAATAGGGGCCGTCTGGGTCTACCTTAAGCTCAAGAAGCTCTTCTCACGATCCTCATCCTTTGAAGCGAACCCCTTTTCTTGTCAAATTGGTCATGGGCAACGAAATCTTAGAATAACCATCTACGAACTTTCGATAGTAGCCTGCTAAACCGAGAAAACTACGAATCTCACTCACATTTACTGGAGTTGGCCAGTCTCGGATCACCTTAATCTTGCTCGGGTCCACAGCAACACCTTCCTTCGATATTACGTGCCCTAGAAATGGTACGCTATCCATCTAAAACTCACACTTACTGAACTTAGCAAACAACGACTTCTCCCTCAATCTTTGCAGTGCAAGCCTTAGATGCTGCTCATGCTCCTCTTCTGTCCGGGAAAAGATTAGGATGTCATCAATGAAGACAATGACAAACTTATCAAGATATTCTGAAAATACCCTATTCATTAAATCCATGAAAGCTGCTGGAGCATTTGTCAGGCCAAAAGGCATGACGAGGAACTCGTAATGGCCATATCTCGAACGAAAGCTGTCTTAGGCACATCTTCCTCTCTTACGCGTAGCTGATGGTACCCTGATCTGAGATCAATCTTTGAAAAGAACCCTGCACCTTGAAGTTGATCAAGTAATTCATCGATCCTTGGAATGGGGTACTTATTTTTAATAGTTACCTTATTGATCTCACGGTAATCAATGCAGAGTCGCATCGTACCATCCTTTTTCTTGACGAAGAGGATTGGAGCTCCCCAGGGCGAGAAACTCGGCCTTATGAACCCTTTCTCTAGCAAATCCTGAATTTGCTCCTTAAGTTCTTTTAACTCTGCTGGAGCCATTCTGTACGGTGCTTTCGAAATTGGAGTTGTTCCTGGCACTAACTCTATTCCAAACTCAACTTTCCTTTTCGGAGGAACACCTTGAATATCTTCTGGAAAGACGTCAGGAAATTCTCGCACTACTGGAATTTGGTCAAGTGATGGATGTTGCTCATCCACTTTTGAGATAAAAGCTAGGTATGCTTCACATCCTTTGCTGACTAGCTTTCGTGCCTTAACCGAAGATATCACGAGAGTTCCCAACTTGGATGAAATACTTTGATATGAGAGATGTGGTAATCCCTCAGAACCAAAAACCACCTTTCTATTCCGACAGTCAATCAATGCATGATGCTTGAAAAGCCAATCCATGCCTAAGATGACATCAAAGTCTTTCATTTCCAACATGATGAGGTTTGCATCGAGTTCTTTACCTTCAATACTTATTGGACAATCCTGAAGAACTTCAGATGATGTTAACACTTCCCCAGATGGAGTCGATATGTGGTAATTCTCATCCGTGAGACGAGGATGATCAACTAGTTGTTTAGTGAAAAAGGGTTTCACAAAAGAGTGTGATGCTCCAGAATCAAATAGAACAAAGGCTGAAAGACAACACACAGGAAGATTTCCTACCACAACATCATGCATAAACATTTAAATCACATAATACAACACATAGTAGACAATTTAAACATATAGAATAAACGAGGCGCTGAACAATGAAGGGAAGAAGTACCGGTGACTACGTCAGCTGATTCCTTCGCTTCATCAAAAGTCATCCTGTAAACTCGAGCTGCAGTTCCTTTATTCTTATCTGGGCAATAAGTCATAATATGTCCTGGCTTCTTGCAATGGTAGCAGACAGTCGTCCCTTGCAGGCACTTTCCTCCATGTGCTTTCTTACATGTATCACCTGGCGGCTTCTTCGCAAGTTAATTTTCTTTGTGTTGGTGGTTGCTTTCTTTCTGACCACCTCCTTGTCCAAAAGATTGGTTCCCTGCTCTAGGTTTCATTGCCTGAATAGGAGTTGCGACTGCAGCACACTGCTGACGTACATACTCGATTAGCATAGCTTTAGCCACAACTTGTTGCATCGTGGGGAACTGATCGGCACAAAGTAATAGACGAATCTCCGGTAGGAGTCCCTCTTCAAAGCGTCTTACCTTCTCAACCTCATTAGGGATCAAGTTACGAGCAAATCGGGCTAGCGCAATGAACTTTGCTTCATACTCGACCACAGAAAGATTACCCTGAGTTAAATTCATAAACTCACGTTCCTTCTCCCTCCTCACACTCAAAGGGAAATATTTTTCATAAAATAACTCCTCGAATCTCTCCCAAGTGATTGCCGCATTACCTTCTTGACGTTCAATTAGTTGCCACCAATCTAAGGCACTATCCTTCAACCTAAAAGCAGCAAAGCTCACCTTATCTGCTTCACTAGGATGACAAACCGAAAAAAACCTTCTTGATTTCCTTGAGCCAACTTTCTGCCTTCATGGGATCAGTGGTTCCATGAAAAGCTGGGGGAGACAGCTTCAAAAACTCAGCAAGATGATTCCTATCGTTCTCTCTATGATTCTGGGTAGCCTGAATCAATGCCTCCGTCATTGCTTCCACGGTCAAAGGTGTAGCAGCCAGGTTCGTGTTACCATTACGGCCGTTGCGACTCATTATCGTAAGCTGGATCACACATCCACCAATTTCAAGAACATAAGACATTATACTTGGTAAGGTGTCTAAACATGTAACTCATCATAATCATAAAATCATCACTTATAAACATATAAAGACTTACCGAAGTGGAAGGAGTCGATCGAGCCTGATTCAGTACTTACAATTCATATATACATTATACATCAACTTTTTCTTATGAAAACATCTCTTTTATCTTGTCGAAAAAGTAACCCAAAGTATCGTGTTTAAAACCTTGGGCTCTGATACCAAACTGTAGTGCCCTGATAATTTTTAATATAAAATACTCGTGGATTCCGACAATAAATGCTATTTTCAAAAAGGGCAGCTAAATAAAAATTTCTAGGACAACATAAATGTAGTCAAAATTCAGTGAACTTGAAAAGAATGAAAATTGTTTACAGCGGAAGTTTTAAAACCAACATGTCTTTGCGTAAACCGCGCTAAAAAGAAAATAAATGAAATAAATGAAGAATTAATGTTCAATCATAAGTGTACTGAATCAGCTTCAATCTTGATCCCCATCCACTCCAGCTTGCTCATCACCTGAGGTTCAATAAGGCAAGGGTGAGTACCTACTTGTACTCGCAAGCAAGCTAAACTAACATGTAATACATAGCACCAATATTCCTTACATTTGCATCAATCGCAAGGTAAAATCAATAAATCCAAGAAGGCCATGGAGTACCGATTCTCCGTTCTTTTACTTCTATAATTCACTAGCTTAAACATTTGACTTGAGTTTCTTTTCTTTGTCATTCATTAAGATCATTCATTTGATTCAAGCTCTTTCCTTATCTTTAGCTAGAATCACTTTAGCATTCTTTCTTTTAAGGTGCCTAGGTAAGCTTCGCCTCATATTGGTATACGTGCATGCTCACCGTAGCAACATGCGTAAAACGCCTCGGCTCTCATGTGTATACTCACCGTAGCGATATCGTAAACGCATCGACTTTCTGCTCTCTTGTGTATGCTCACCGTAGCAACATACGTAATACGCCTTGGCTCAATTATTAGGGTGTATATCCAATAGAGACACCTAGGCATCCTTTCTTTCATTCTTTACTTTTAATCATTCATCCATCTAACTTTTGAAAAAGTATCTTACATCTTTCTTAGTATTGAGAAAAAAAAATCTAAATACAAGCCAGGAAGCTTGTTTAGTTATAAACATTAGCAACTATTAAGACAAAAGCATACAAATCACTCCTGGACAATGGAAGATGCATTCCAATATTAATTAAATATAGTATAAAGGGACAAATCTCCATGTCAGCCACGAGAAGTCTAAGTAATTAACTTGCTTCATTACACAATCTATCATCATGAAAAGTCATTAATTAACTAATAATCAAGGATTTCAACATTCCAGGATGATTAATCATTAATCACATAAGCGTACTTAATCAGTCTATCAGAGAAATGGAGCAGAAAATTATGAATACTCTGTCCCACAATATAACGCATGAGCAGATTAATTAACTTTGAAAAAAAAAATAACAGAAAGCTTATAACCAGATATCAATGGATGACCAATAAGACCTTGAATCAGGTAACCAACACTAACACATCATCATTCTGGTAGATAAAATTCCCCACAGAACAAAAGATTCACATATTTAACAACTCGAAGCAGCATCATAATTTGTATTATACAATAGATCATGGAAATCCAAGCCTTAGAATACGAAAAGCATAAGCAATGAAAAAAAAATTCTAAAACTTCACTTGCCTGGAAGAAGAATAATCAAGGAAAGACAGTAAGTGATGGAGAATGATCTAATTTCTTGGTTTCTTCTTTGCAACAGAACCCTTCTTTTCTTCCCCAGCTTCTAACGTTTTTTTTTCTTTAGATTGTTGGAAAAACTCCTTTCTCTTATTCAATTAGGTTTAGCTAAACGAATGGGCCAGGTCTTAAAAGAGAAAATTGGGCTTTTTAAGTAGTTCTTTCTATACTTGGCCCAGTTCGTCTAAAATCGCTTTAATTCGATTAATTAAAAATCCGGGTCGTTACATCCTCCCTAACTTCTAGAATGTTTCGTCCTCAACTTGAAGTAATACATAACCACAAGAAGCAAAAAGAGAACATGCATAAAAGAAACTTTAAAACGTACCAAAAAGCTGAGGATAACGAGATTGCATTTCGGCTTCACGTTCCCAAGTAGCTTCCTCCACTGAGTGATTTTTCCATAGAACCTTGACCATGATCACTCGCCTATGCCTTCCAAACTCTCTCTCAGACCGGTCGAGAATGGCAACTGGTTCCTCTTCATAAGATAAGTCATCTCGAAGGTTGAGTGCCTCGTAGCTCAACACATGGGGTGCATCAGGGATGTACTTCTGAAGCATCGAAACATTAATATAATCAACAAATTATCCGTCGCTCAAAACACTTAACTACATCCTCGTAATTTATTACATATACGAATTTATCAAATCAACCAAAACTACTACATACATACATACATATCAAATTAACTAAACTAACTACATGCATACTTAACATACATATCAAATTACTACATACATACTTAACATACATACTTAATTAACATACATACTTTACTACATACATACTTAATTAACATATATACTTCACTACATACATACTTATCAAATTAACATACATACATATTGAATTACTACATACATTTATATCAAATTAACTAAACTAACTATCAAATTACATATACAAATCAAATTAATCAAATTACATATAATTGATCAAATTAACTAAACAAGCTACTACATACTTCATATAAACATACAATTGAGAATAAGTAGTCAAAAATAAAAAAAAAAACCCAAATTTCCAAAAGTTAGGGTTTAGCCAAAATACCGTTGATTCCGAAGAAAATAGCGGATGAAATTTGAAATTGATGGAAGAAACGAGCTCCTCGTCCAACGATCTTCGAATTGACACTAAGATTGAGAAGAATCGTCAACAATTGGCCGGATTTGACGAAGGAAATGAAGAAAAAACGGAGGAGAAAGGAAGAAGCAGAAACGAAAATGGCATTCTGCTGGGTGCCGATTCGTTAAAACCCTTCTGGGCCGACGGATACGTATCCGTCGGCTCAAAGGGCGATCCGTCGCCCCGGAGCGATGGATAGTTTATCCGTCGCTCCGGTTCTTTTTTTTAATATAAATATTAACGACGGATAATTTATCCGTCGTTAATATTTATTTATTTTTTTAAAAAAAAGTCAAAGTATGGGCGACGGATTAATAAAATCCGTCGCCCATATAGCGACGGATAACATTATCCGTCGCTAATAAGCGACGGATAATAGTTATCCATCGCTAGATTTGGCGACGGATAAAATCCGTCGCCCCAATCCGTCCCGTTTCAGCAGAATTCTTGTAGTGTTCATTTACGTCTGATTGGTTGGTTGTTTGTGTTTGAAAATCAAGGCTTTGCTTAGTAACTTAATCCAGTTACCTATACTTAGACTATACCTACAATCCTTGGTTCTTATTTTTCAAAGTACCAAAGGGTTTTTTCCAGTGAACAAGACTTCTTTTTAGTGATTGTGGACTAATGAAGTCGCAACAGTTAAAATTTCTTTCTTCACTATTAGATTTTCAAAGCATTAAGTCTTACAAGGTGAATGGGGAGTTGGGACTTTAGTGAGCTTGAGAAAGTTTGATCGCAATTTCAAATCAATGAACTATAGTATGTATTCTCAAGGGCAAGTTGTATCTAGTTACTTTCTCAAGTACCAAGTCCTCTTATTAATAGTTAAAAATAGTTTCGTTGATGGATCTATCCGTTGGACAATATCTCATCGTTGGAGCGTATATTTTTCTCTCGCAGATTTAGGACACTGTCCTTAGTTTGTATCTTTCTACCATTAGCAAGAACGCTTTCTGGGAAGAGCACCTTTGTCCTTTTCTAACAATGCATTAACTCTTTGTCTCCTTAGTGATTTTGAAGCTAAGAGAGTGACTGTTTACAGCATAGTGGTTCGCAATGTGATGCTTAAGTCAACCTACTTTGCCTCTCATATTTTCCCTTAAATTATTCACGGTATGATTGTCAATTGTGTTGTCTCTCAGTATAGTCCTTGCTGGTGTAGTTGTAACGTCTATGTTCTGTTCAGCTTGGTAACGAAAATTACATCTCTAAAAACCCTAACATTTATACCAGTTTTACTAAACTTATCAGTCAGCATGCAAGTACTCATTTACAAATGTTCTTCTAAAAAATTAATAAGGACTATGAGTACTAATAGTATGCTGATACCCTATAAACATTTGAATGTGAATTGCTTATTAAAATATTAACAAATGTTTAAATACATAGTCAATAAACTTTTCTTATTTATAGGGTTTAATCAACAGAAAACGAGTTTAACAAACATAATTGATTGTTTCACATTCTATTATTTTTTAGCAGTGACCTTAATTTTGTATAAATATAAAATATGTATGAAATTTGAATACAGAGCTTTATAAATTATGAACTATTTTTAGGTGAATCAGGTATCAATATTTTATACTCACTATATTTCAATAAAAGCTTCATAAATTTCAAATTTAATTTGAAGTTTCATTAAAAACTTCCAAACTCAAATAAGAAAATTTTTTATCCCAATCAATTACAGCTTTATTAATATAATACAACTCACAAACTATTTTATACTGTGATTTCTTAAATGAAGATAAAGTAGAAGGTTAGAAAGCTTGTAGAAGAACGGAGGTAGTTTATACTACAAAATGGGTGGTGTTGACGTTTATGGGGGTCAATGTGTTTAATGGTAGGAGAAGATTGTAAATTGTAATGTTCGGTTGGATTTCCCCGTGTACTGGGGTTTGGTCTCTTAAGCATTCTTTATGCTCGTGTAAATTTGTTTTACGTACCTTTGTATAATAAATAAAATTTTGTTGTTTAAAAATCAAGAGCAACATTTGTTATATTAACTTTTAAGAGCAATTATGTTTATATTTAGAAAAGATTTAAAAAAATCAATAAGCAATTTAATCTTTCTTAATATGAACATCATTACATAATTTGTTCTCAATTTACCATGAACCCTGAATATGGGGATCCGCAGCAATGGTAAGAAAGTAAGTTCCATGCGTATGTTGATGAATTGCAAAGAATCCGAAGGAATTGGATTTTGTTGTGCATATTTTGGGTGATGATCTCCGTACCTAGTTTTGGTAGTAATGCATGGAAGGAACGTTTGAGTAGTGTAAAATCCATTTTTGGTACTCCAGGCTCCAGGGTGAGACATTTTTAATTTTAGTACTCCAGAGTGGTCGCGTCCAATTTATGTACTATTTATTTATAACTATTTACGATTAAGGTACTAATTGTAAATTGTATGGTGGGTGTGCAAATCAGTATCAAGTTACAATTAACCTAACCCCAATTTCAGGTGAATTCGATCAATTGAAAGTCGATTGAAACAAAATTGATGAGAAAACCTATAAAAAAGAATCTGACGCTTGTAAGTAGGACGAAATCCACAATATCTTGTGAACGGTCAATTTTATATATCTATCTTTCGGTGTTTGACATTCGCTCGCATTTTAATGCAATAGAGCACCTCATGAATCCAATTAGTACCTAAATTGTACATAGTTATAGTTATTGATAATTATTACCTAAATTGGACGCAACCACTCTAGAGTATCAAAATCGAAAATGTTTCACACTAAAGTACCAAAAATGAATTAGTTTGAGGACTACTATTGTAGCACCCTGATTTTAAATTAGATGAATTATGAAAAATATAACTCGCGCTAGTTCGTGATCTTGAAAATTCGACGAACTTGAATTCTAAAATTTAAAACGTTACCAGACGCCTTGCGCATCAAAAGACTTGACATGAAATTCTTGATTCTAAACCGTGAACTAGTAAAATAATGCAGCGGAATCATAATAACATAAATCTTGAAACATTACAAAGTCTTTGAAATCGTGAGATTTAAAAATGTTAAAGATCTTCCTGGTATTGATCACTGCTCCAACAACACTCGTCACTCCGATCAGCTTGGCTTCATACCTAAAATCGATATTTTAGAAAGGGGTCAGCCGTGACCACTGGCTGAGCAAACTCCATGCACGTGCCATTACCTAAAGTTCTATCTTCATGTATTTTAAATCTTCTAGTCTTTCATAATGCAATGCAGCCCTATGATCCGACTTGACTCTAAACACTTGAACTTGTTCTTCTTGAAAACTCTTTAACTTGAACTTGAACCTGAAACTTATCTTAAAGCTTTATATTTAAATGTCTTAAAACATAACATGATCGTGAGCTCACTTGGCATCGTAGGTTCCTATCCTGGCCATGGTGGCTATCTGCCGACCTCAGGTCACTTTCGTGGCCTTATCCGTTGAAATAAATAAAAACTGACGGCCTCAAGACCTTGGTCCCTATCCGCAAAGACGTGAACTAATAATCATACCACAAATATCGGGATATTTCCCACGGTATTCTTTATCTTTAACTTGAAATCTTTTCTTTACTTCAAACCATTAACGTCTTGTTAAAGTGAATGTATACTTTTAAACTCTAAACTCATGAATGCATGATTCTATATGTGCGCTCAAACATCATATAATTAACATCATATCATGATCTATATATAAACATGGTTAACAGCTCAGAACATGAATCAAGCAATTACTACATGCTACACATATGATTTAGACCTCAAGTCCTTCAATATTCGAGATAATGTATGACTATCAACTGTATCAAGTATACATACTGGCGCAGCCTATACGAGTACACAATCATGGAGTACTCCTAAAACATATATATCAGATGATGCAAGTCCAGAAGTCCATCAAGAATACAGTAACAAAATTATGCAACACAACAATTAGACATCTAATTATAATTAATCAACTACCATCAAATTCTTGACATTACTAAAGAAACCAAAGCTTCCAGTAAACAACAAAAGGGCGAGTGACATGTACTAACTGGACCATGACATATACTGGACCTCGCACATATGAATACTACTAGTACTTGACAATAACATCACATCGACGTATCTAATAAATTTAACAATATATGTGGATATCATAAACTCACAAACCACCGGATCCCTAATCATAATTAGTAAGCGCACAATACTAAAGAAACTTGCAGAGATAAATATTATAGAATGAAAGTTTAGGGGAATTTGCAAAATCATAACATATATAATAATTAATCACACAAGATTTACATCATACAAATGTTTGTGCATGTAAGTTCTAGGGGAACTTGCCTCGAAAACAAACAAGCCAAAACGAACATGGCGGACCCATCACACCAACGATTTGTTGCACCGGAGCAAAGAAAGGAATCTGATGAAATCTTTAGAGAAATTCTGGCAAATAAATGTTACTGGAGGAGAGCTAGAAGAAGAGCGGCCATGGGGTGGGTTATGAAATAGGCGTGAGTTTACAGACCAACTTTTTGATTCCTGTAATTGAAGCATATATTTACAATTGAGTTTAATGCATTGATGGGCAATTTAGCTTGGTTTGGTGACAAAATACGGGCTGGACTCGAAGGGATTAAAGATTGGGCTAAGAACCAAGCTGAACGAATTACGCTCCAACGCTCGATTCGTTCTAAAACGTCTAAACTCGAATTACGAATTTTTTGGTCGTTACAAATATGCTCGAGTAATTGCCTTAATTAAAAGGAATTGATTTCACTCTAAAATATTGCAAGTACGTGCCTATTCTGGTATTTCAGTAAAAATGTCTCCCTAATGAAAACAACATTAATTTCAACATAACATAAAGTGTAATCTATATAATCTATAATACAAAACACAAAACACACTGTTCTATATAATACATTAAGCAAAAAAAGATTGAAGTCATTTTAGATTGTCCAAGTCATTCAAATATTTGGCAAAATCCTCAATACCTATTGGTCAATATTTATTATAGTTGCTCTAATGAAATGTTTTGATTGGTCCTGATTTTATCAACTTGGTGTCATGAAAGGAAAGTGCTATTTTTTGAAAATCAGTCTAGCTATTTAGTTAATTCAATTAATTGTGTTTACTTTTACGTTTTGATTTTGTGATCTACCATATTTATTTAGTTAATATGAGATAGAATGTTAATTAATTTTTTCAAGTGTCAATCGAATCCGTATTTTTTCGTTTCAAGTTTTCCATTCTTCGAAGTTTGTTGGACGGATTAATATGCTTAAGTATAATTATTACGTTTTTAACAATATCAATAATGATTTATATATGAGTTAACATTTTATGTCATCTTTTATATATGTGTGTGTGTGTGTGTGTAAAATTTTAAGTAAAAACCCGTGATATTTCTGATTATAACTGTAATGTTTGTCATTTTATTTCATGTACTGATTATTACTGTAATGTTAATTAGTCATTTTCTTACAACCATATGTAATGTTTGGAACACAATTAATAACCTAACTATATAATATATTAAGCAAAAAAGGATTGCAACCATTTTAGGGTGTCCAAGTCATTCAATTGTTTGGCAAATCTTTGTGCTCTGATTGGTCAGTATTAATGCTTGGTTGGATGAATCTTTCATTCTGATTGGTCAAAATAACATTGTCTTGCTAATATGGTGATGTGGAAAATCTTATGCCGTGTGAAAGCAATTAGTGCATGAAATTCAAAATATTGTCTGAATTTTGGAAATATTACTTCATTATGGAAGTTTGATATTTATAAATATGTAAAAAAAAAAAAAAAAACAGCCTAAAATCCAATTAACGTCTTTAGATCTCATCCATATAGTTGGTCAGTTCAAATGGAAAATGTAGTACTATGTCCCTCCCCTATTTATTTCGTCAAATAAGGAATTAAAATAATTTAAAATTTTCATGGAAACGTTCAAATAAAAATGTGTAATTCTCTTCAAAGACCATCTATAGTAATGATAAAAAAGACGAACAATCATTAATATTATTAATCAAAATGTAAGATGGTTAGTTAAGAACGTATGTGCTTTTGTACAAATATAAGATGTATTATAGTAACGATATATGTCCGTATATAACTAAATTAAGTATGAAATTCAATTTGTTATTGGTCGATTATCCATTCGTATATTTTCTTTAACTGTGGAAGTATTTTGATTTCAATCAAATTTTACTATACCTTCCCATCTAATTGCACCTACCGATGCAATCATTATCTCTTAAATTATGACTAATTATTATCACTAAAATGTGTGTTGATTAAGTAGTAAATTATGGCAGCACGATGCATATTTGAGCATAAATTTAAATATAATGGCAAATGTTCATATAATGGATTTTAAATATTGTCCCGTGGAGATTGATTGCTTTCTCGACCGATTCATGTTCTTTTCATCTGAAAACTCATTAATTTTAGTTGAGTTCAGTTCAGTTCAATTCAGTTTTGTTCAATTTTGTTTTGTTCATTTTTATACTACAATTCAGTTCTGTTCCGTTCAGTTCAGTTCAGTTTTGATCAGTTCAGACGAAGAGAACAGAGCCTAATTTGTTTGGTCATTAACATTACCAATTGGGCTAAAATCAAACTCTCGACCGATATGTGTGCGTTTATTCTAAAATATTGTCATTTTAAATTCATATTCATTTGGCAAAACTCAACTTGAGTCGATAACCAAACACGTGAACAGATCCACATAAGACATCCGAGTTTTAACTTTATTTATGTAGAACGTTAAAAAAAAATCACTGAAATAAAACAAAAAAAAAAAAGTTTGTATATAGTAGTTAATATTTTATGGAAAACAAAGTGTAAGGTTTTATTAAAAATGTTTATGGTTTTAGGGAAAATGTTAAGGTTAAGTTGGAAAGTGTGCATGTATCGTTGTAATTCTTAAGGATTTGATATGTTTAAAGGATTTTGTTACAAATTTTAGTAAACCAACAATTTACATTTTTGTAAAACCAAAGTAGTTGTAATTAAGAAATGTAAGTTATATGCTATTACAATGGTATGTGATTACATTGCAATTGTATGGGTTAGTCAACAAAATATGTTAGAGAGAAGTATTGTGGTAATACTATCTCAATTTGATTAATTATACATAAGTTGAAATTGTACATATTACAAACTTTTGTGAAAGACCGTCTCTTGAATATACAAATTCAATTCAACATTACATATTTAGTATTTACGTACAAACATCATATATATGGTTAGCTTCAAACATTATGTGTATAGTAAGCATGCATTATACTTGAAATACATGCATTTTTAACATGTGATTTTATAGCTAAACATGCGAGCTTTGGACAAAATATGTGATGTTTGATTTGATCACTCTGAAAGACGTC
This sequence comes from Plantago major, assembly GCA_026545765.1. NCBI lineage: Eukaryota > Viridiplantae > Streptophyta > Magnoliopsida > Lamiales > Plantaginaceae > Plantago > Plantago major. The sequence continues at coordinate 14,871,199 of CM048841.1, read as the reverse complement.
TATCGCAAAAATTACTCTTAACATATTTAAAATGTTCACTCTAACAATATCGATGTACTTTTTAGTCATCCAGTGGAGTAACCAATTTGGAGACAAAATCATTGCATCAATTATACAAGAAAGCGGGGGACTTGATAATAAGCTTTGAATTTGACGAGTATGAAAGATAGTGAATAAAGTAGGAGAAATATTTTCCATTTAAGGGATGAGAAGTTGAAATCGGGAACAGGGGGAGTATATATTTGCTCCATCCTAAAATTTTAGGAAAATATTTATTACATTCAAACAAATTATGATTGTTGGCAATCTCCATGGAAGTCGAGGTTGTATTCTTTTCTCGGACTTACACCCTACTCTAAATGTTAATCATGGTTCCGTGTCTTAAATAGGTGATGAACGGGTTCAATATAGGGCCTAGATCCTCGATACTTTTCGTTTTTTCTTTTCATTTTGCCAGTCTTTTCACGGACGATTCCTACCCGAAAGATCCATCAAAAGTTAAAAGGCCCAAATGGGTCCGGGTAGCATCCCAAACGGGTTAGAAAAGTATAATCCAAGAAGCATATTATAACTAAGGTGAATTTGATATCTAGAATCAATATTGGGAAAAAGGTTATCATCATAGAAATGATAATGAGCTCATCCTTGAGAAAACGTTCCGGTTTGGTTTCAGTAGGAGATGGTTGCCTACATCGGTCTCCTCTAATATGACAATAAACAAGAGCCAGGGACATTTATCTCTCACGTGGTCATCTACATCCCTTCACTCTTATCTAGACTTTAAAACGGGTCCATCCAACCAAAAGTGAACTCGCCAATACCCGTTCAAAATAATTATTTTTTCGGGTCGAGCATCTACTAGAACCCAAAAAATTCGACCTCTATAGTGAAATAATAATGGGGGTGGGGGGTGTGTGTGGACCCATATGATACAAATTATGTATGCATACAAAATATTAAATTTGATGAGCGGCGCTCACACTCCCTGTGTAAGTTAAAGAATTGGAAAATCATTCAAAAATGTTATTATGTTTGTGAAATGATATTTTTTCGGGGTGTATGTGAGTTGACCCACAAAAAATTCATCGATACATGCGAAAAAATATGTTTGTGAAATGATAATATCTTTTGTTTTGGGGGGGGGGGGGGGTGGTTGGTGAATCTTTTTTACGGGGTGGGTTGTTGTCACCCGATCCAATTAACTGTGTCATGCATTTTTTGTTTCAATTTGGTTCAGGTTAAACGGATTCGTTTTTCTAAACAAATTAACGGGTGAGGGTCATGACCTACTAAATATTTATCGATTTTCAACACCCGTGGGGGGACTTAAAACTGGTTCAGGGCGGGTATTATGTGTTGATACGGAAATATGTCCAATCCGTCATAAAGGACCTAGGAACGAATCCTAAGGCGTCCTAAGTCATCCAAAGGATCCGAGGCACTTAGGTCCGGGCCAATGGTCCGATCCGGGCAGACCATCTATGGTCCGACCCACCCTAAGAGAAGGGGACAAAGGATTTGGACCTGCAAGGCCCAACCCGGAACCCTAGGTCCGACCCACCTTGGTCCGAGCCTCCCTGGGAAAGGAGCATAGTGCTAAGTCAGTACCCTCTCCGACCCAAGGACTCCGATACGGATGTCGACTCGGATCCAGCATGACCATCTCATAAAGTTACCAAGCAAGTGGGCACCAAAGAGTGAGATGTCCGAACCCAGAAGCTCCGAATCGGAAGAGTTGGACACGCAGGAGAACTTCCTCAGCTGACAACCAGGTACTGTCCGGATCAGACATCCGAACCAACCTCTCCGAATCTGGGATCTCGCCAGACTCTGTCACATCCTCAAAAACTCTTCCAATAATGACCAAACTACCCCTAAAGCCCAAGATGGCATGGGCTAAAGCTTCATTATTGGGCTATGGGCCTCATCTTAGCATTGGTGGCTCAATCCTAGCCGTACACATGGCGCAATCCTAGCAAGGCCTTCTATTTCAATGGTTGCCTATAAATAAGGCACATATCCCAATAAGCAAAGGGATGCGAGGTAAGTCACTTCGAACAAGTCTTCTCGCTAGTCACATCACGAACAGTATACAGAGTGGAACCTCAGTCACTCTCGAGTAAAGTCTCATCCCGGTTTGACACTTAGCAAACCGGGCACTAACTCCCCACTCAAGTGTGCGGTCCTTCAAGTAGTTGGCGGTGGTTCTTACGCTCGTCCTCACCTAGCAAGAAACCTCTTACCTTGGCACCATTTGGAAGAGTCAAATAAATCTAAGTGATTGGGGAGTTACACCCTCAGCATTTTGGCGCCGTCTGTGGGAATCTTTACAAAAAGTCCTGTTCTCTTCAGTAATGGCAAGAACAAGAAGGTCCGCAAGAACCAACGCCACTACCATTGGTACGCCAGCTCCGAGACAAAGGGGGAGACCTCCCACTAGAAGAGGAGGAGTAACAAGAGTCTCGACAAGAGAAGTGGTAAACAATCCAAGTGATGGCCATACCGCTAGTCTTTCTTCTGACGAGGAGAGCCATTAATCCACCAGTAAGGGTTCAAACACTTGGGGATGAAGGACAGGTTCCTCCGTCAGGAACACATGGTCCTCCCCCAGGTAGAAACTTTACCCTCCCAAATGGACAGATCATTCGTCCTAGTGAATTTGGAATGAATGAGAATCAGTTTGGCCTCTTACTCACCACTATTCAAGGGTGTTTCGGATCAAACAACCTCCAGCCTCCTCAGCCCACCCCGCCTACGCCAATCCCAAGGCAAGCTGAACCCGCTCAGTCGAGAAATGAGCACCGTCCGATCCAACAAAGGCTGGGGGAGCAAGCTCAACCAGAAGATCTGAGACATCTTCTCAATAGGAGAGCCGCTGCTTCCCATGAACAACGAGGAAGAAGTCCAGAAGTGCCGCGAGTAGACGAAGTGGGAACCAGTCGGCGAGGAGCTCAACAACAAGTGCCTAGAGATCAAATGGCAGAAAGCACCCCGATTGTTCTAATCAATGATCTCCCTCCAGATGTAGCCATCAACCCTGTGATCGGTGAAAGACCGACATTTGAAAGATCTACCTCCAACAGAAGGCCTTGGAAACACAAATTGCCACCTTGAGCAGGATGGTCAAAGCACATGAGAAGGTGGTAGTTAAAACTCCCAACCCTCTGTGCGATGAGATCAGAAAAGAAAGAAAGCGCCCCGACTGTGTTATCCCAAACCTTGAGCATTACTATGGAGATACACCTTAGAGGGCATCTTACTAGGTATGAAAGTAAGATGGAAAGCAATGGACTCAACGACAACATGAAAGCTCTCAACTTTTCCACCACACTCTTTGGAGAAGCAATGGATTGGTGGACCTCACTACCCAATGGCTCCATCAAATCATATGCGGACGTCAGCCCTTTTCCTAAAAAGGTTTGAGAAGCGAAAAGAAGGAAGAGATCATTGAGCACCGGTGGCATAATCCAGAGAGAGCATGAGGATCTCAGAACCTTCCTTGATCGCTTCAACACTGAAGTACGACAGGTAGAACCTCATAGCATCAAAGAGCGGGTCCGACACCTCTATGCCAACACTTATAATGATGAGCTTAGAAGGAAGCTTTCTAACGAAGAAATCACCACTGAAAAGTACCTGGAAGAAATCTGCGAAGGAGTCTTGTATGGAGAAGATTACCGAAGAAATGAAATGTCGATAAGAGCGGGGATCAAGAAGGAAAAGAACAAGTACGACAGAACTCCTCCTCGTCGAGGGAAGTTTGAGCAAAAAGAGATCTCGGAGATGTAAAAGAACTTCACAGAAAGAACTCCACCGGGAGGTTTGCGAGTATACCCGCCAATGCACCAAGATCCGACATCTTGGCTTCTATTGTTGAGAAGGACTTGGATATACAATGGCCTAAACCAGTCAAGAGCAGCAAGAAGAGTAAATTCTCTAAAGACTACTGTAGGTTCCACAAACAGAAAGGTCACCCAACTGAGGATTGCATCCAGTTGAAGACAGAAATTGAAAGGCTAGTGAGAAGTGGGAAGTTGAAAGAACCACCAATTGAAGATGAGCCCTCCAGGCATAGAAGGAATGAGCAAAGAAGAGAGGAGCGTAGTTCTGAACCTCCGACAGGATCTTTACCACCACCTCCCGCCGAAATCCCACCTCGGCAGGCCCAAAGATATCAAGGTTACCGCGAAGAGACAGAAATGGAGAATCTCCCTTACAGTGGAGTTATCAACGCCATTGCGGGAGGACCAACAGGGGGAGATAGCAGAAATGCGAGGGAAAGGACCGCGCAACACTTAAGAAATAACAACAGGGCTTACGGTCCACCAGCTTTGAAAGGCACAAATGCAATCACCTTTGACGATAGCGAGATCCCCCCACCAACGTCTGGCGTTGGAGATCTCAAGGACCCCGATGTCCCTTTGGTTGTTTCTCTAGTGATAGCCACTTACAAAGTCAACAAGGTGCTAATCGACACAGGAAGCTCCTCCAATGTCCTATCCAAAAGGACTGTTGAGCAAATGCATCTGGGGAAAATACAATATGGACGAGTATATACCTCATTAGTAGGTTTTGGAGGGTCTGTAGTACGTCCCATTGGGAGTATACCACTGCAAGTCTCCATGGGCACTTTTCCGACAAGAGTGACCCAGACTATCCTCTTTGTGGTAGTAGATAATACCTTCGACTATAACGCGATCTTGGGCCGCCCGGGACTTAACCAATTCAGAGCAATCGCTTCTCCCCTACACAACAGGGTGAAGTTTCCAACCCCGAACGGCGTAGGGGAAGAGATGGGCAACATTAGAGAAGCCTGGGAATGCTACATCATGTCAACTAGAGGAGCCACAGAACCTGTCCTTTCGGTCGCTAAGGGCCCTCTTAGCCATTCTCCCATTACGCTAACACCACCAAAGGAAGAGATCAGTATCGGATCGTTCAGAGAGAAGTTCCCCAAGACATCTAGGATAGAATCCCATGAAGCCTTGAAAGAGGTCCAACTGGTCGAAGGAAATCCGGAGAAAACAACTCGGATTGGAATAGAGATAAGTACGGAAGTAGAGCGGAAGCTCATCGCCTGCCTTCGGGACAATCGCGACATCTTTGCTTGGAGCACAGATGATCTCAAGGGGATAGACCCAAGGATCACAGTTCACCGTCTGCTCATGGATCCTACGGTCAAGCACATCCGCCAAAAGAGGAAAGACTTTGGACCAGTTGAGGATATCATAGCAGGGGAGGTTGACAAGTTGATGAAAGCAGGTCATATCGAAGAGGTCAGATACTCTGATTGGGTCTGCAACGTGGTCCTCGTTGAAAAAGCTCCAGGAAAGTGGAGAATGTGTAATGACTTCACCAGACTCAACAAGTTTTGTCCAAAAGATCCCTATCCATTGCCACGCATAGACCAAATTGGTTGATTCCACTGCAGGATGTGCACTTCTAAGCTTCATGGATGCATACCAAGGCTTCTACCAAATTAGGATGGCTCAAGAAGACATCAAGAAAACGGCATTCTTTGCGGCCGGAGGAGTCTATTGCTTCAAGGTCATGCCCTTTGGCCTCAAGAATGCAGGAGCTACTTACCAACGGCTGGTAAATAAGATGTTCAAGGAAGAATTGGGAAAGACCATGGAAGTCTATGTGGATGACATGCTTGTGAAAAGCAAGACTGAAGAAGAACACATCGAACACCTCAACAATTGCTTCTCTATTCTCCTAAATATGGAATGAAGTCAACTCAAAAGTGCACTTTCGGGGTAAAAGGAGGAAAATTTCTTGGCTACATGGTCACAGAAAGAGGCATCAGTGCTAACCCAGAGAAGATAAAGGCAATCATAGATCTGCCACAGCCCAAGACCATCAATGAGGTTCAGAAGCTTCTAGGAAAGGTGATGGCGTTGAGCCGTTTTATATCCAGATCCGCCGAGAAGAACCTTCCCTTCTTCAAAACCTTACGAAAAGGAAACAAGTTCGAATGGACAAAGGAGTGCGAAGAGGCCCTGGAAAACTTGAAAAGTATCTCCTCGCCGCCGCTAAAAACCCATGGAGGAGGAAACTCTTTATCTCTATTTGGCCACCACCGATGAAGCAATGAGTTCTGTACTGGTACGGTTACAAGACAACGAGCATTTACCAATTTACTATTTGAGCAAAGTGCTTGTAGGATCCGAAGCCAGATATGTCAAGGTTGAGAAGCTCGCCTTCGCGTTGGTTTACACTGCACGGCGACTGAAGCCTTACTTCAAGTCGCATCGGATTGTGGTCCTTACAAATGAGCCACTCAAACATGTCTTGGAAAAATCGGATCAGTCAGGACGCCTATCCAAATGGGCTATTGAGCTAAGTGAATATGATATTGGCTACCAAGCCCCATCTGCCAAGAAAGCACAAGTCCTGGCCGACTTCCTGGTAGACTATCCAGAGAAAGCAGAAAAGGAGAACGAAAACTCCCAGGAAAAGGATAATCATGTGGTGATAGCCCAGATCAAGGAATCAAGTGGAGAGAAAGAGACTGAAGAAACACAAAGAGGTAGCATCCAGCCTAAGACTCAGTATCGCCAACCTATGGATGATTCACTGAGAGTAAGGCACATGTTTCTTTTGGACGAAGAACTCAATATCTCAACGACTGCATCTTCCGACAAGAAGCAGAAGGCTGAGAAAGAACTCACTCCCACTCTAGGAGGAAAGGAAGGAAACAAAGAATGTTGGACATTACAAGTGGATGGATCATCAACCGGACGGTTGGGAGGAATAGGAATTTTCCTTGAAAGCCCTGAAGGAGCCAAGCTCGAGTACGCCATCACCCTCAACTTTAAGGTGACGAACAATGAGGCCGAGTATGAAGCACTTATCACAGGCCTAAGAATGGCGAAAGCCCTTCAGGTGAAAAGAATCAAAGCCTACACAGACTCGCAGCTCGTACAATCCCAGTTCTCCGGGTCCTTTACCACCAAAGGACTTAACATGATCAAATACTTGGAACTCCTCAAAAAAGAGGTTGAGCACTTTGAAGAATTTACTCTCGACCAATTCCACAGAGAGTGGAATGAAAAAGCCGACGCTCTCTCCAAGTACGCCTCAGCCTTAGGAGCTTTGGACACAAGAAGTGTCATCCTAATGACCCGCGCAGAATCCTCCCTGGCAAACCCCAACGAAAAGATGTTCCTTGTGTGCACGGAAAGAAACTGGATGACCGATATATTCCGTTACCTCAAGGATGGTACCTTACCTGTGGATCCTAGAGAGGCCAGGAAGATTCAATGTCGAGCTAACAGATACTTTATTTTGGGAGAAGATCTCTACAAAAGATCCTACAGCGGAACTCACTTGAGATGCCTAGATCCTCAAGAGGCGAAAACTGCGATGGAAGAGATCCACGCCGGAAGTTGTGGAAGCCATTCTGGAGGAAGGACTTTGGCACAAAAGATCATAAGGCAAGGATACTATCACAACCATCGACATGGATGTCGCCAACACCGCTACCGTGAAGACCGCCAGATTATGCCAACATACCACACCGTCCGACCAACCCTATGATTCCGTCAATCATAGCTTGCCCATTTGATCAATGGGGCATAGACATCGTTGGTCCTTTCCACGAGGAACGCATCGGAAGAAGTTCTTGATAGTAGCGAGAGTACTTCACTAAGTGGGTCAAGTCGCAAAGGTCAACCATCACCGAAAGCGAGTTCGACATTCATCGGAAGAACATCATCTGCCGATTTGGACTCCCACAGTGTTAGTTTGCATAATGGAGCACAATTTTCGCTCAAGGTCAAGGAGTGGCTTCATCCTTCAAAATAGAACAACGCTTTACTTCCGCCACCCCAAGCCAATGGTCGGTGAAGCCACCAACAAGACCATAGTCAAAATTCGAGAAAAGGTTGAGAACTTCCCAAGACAAGGCGGATGATCTTGACGCGCCCTTTGGCGATCGAACGACCAATCGCCACACAAGAAACACCTTTCTCCTTGGTCTATGGATCCGAGCGGTCATCCTTCGGAGACAATGGTGGCAACCGAGAATCCAAAGAATACAACCCTTGATAATGAGCTCGCAAGGATCTATGACCTTGAGCTCCTCGAAGACAAGCGCGATAAGGCACTGGCCAACATCCTTCGGTACCAAGCCATGACTGCTCGAGCCTATAATAAACGTGTCTTTCCCAAGGACATACAAGTTGGAGACCTAGTTCTTAGAAGAGCTGATATACTAAGTCATGTGGGGAAACTAAAACCCAAATGGGAAGGACCGTACAAGGTTACTGGTGCAAGAGTTAATGGAAGCTTTGAGCTAGAAGATGAACAAGGGCAGGCCTTGAGGAGAACTTGGAATGCCAAGAATCTCCAAAAGTTTTACACTTAGAGAAGTATGGCAACGTCTGTCACCTTCCTCTATCTTGTCGACCTGTTTTTTGTGTTTGTTTTTTGAAAAAAGGCCTTGAAGCCCTCAGGTTGTAAGTCGATTTCCGTCAAATCAATACAACTGCGATTTCATAAACATTGTTGATAATCATGTCCTCGAAGATATTTAACTACTCGATCCGAATCTAGATCATATATTGATCCGGATCGGACTGACACAATCAAGCAGTGTCCGACCTTCACAAAGGCAAATACGCTTTTATTAAAATAGTGCAGGTTTACAAGGTCAGGGTCCGAAGAAGCCCTAATCAAGCTTACAAAAACAAGCTCCTACTCTATCTCTCTTCTACTATTACAACGAAGCTTCCTAATTAACCCTGAGCTACCAAACCAAACCCCATCCGAACACTTTCAGCTGCATCTATAGGCGCCCCGAGGGAAGAAGGAACTATACCATCCGAACTTTGATTGCGTACGGGCAGAGGTTGCAAAGCCCCTTCGGACTATCCAAAGTTTGACAGTACCCGGACTATGTAACCTAGGCCATTCATCGATTCCAGAAAGGATACTTCATCACTTCTGAATGACAGAAAGCTCCGAAGCACACTGACCATCCTGATCGCATCATACCAAATACTATGGACACACCCCAGATTCAGCGTATTTGAGAGAGCGATTAGCCCGGATTGTCGGTTCAACACAAGTCACTCCGGAGGCTCCCGTTGGTCCGAGTCCCAACAAGACCGGCATTGTCGGACTCGCCTTCGAATTGTAAGTCGCTCCTCGAGCCTTCAATTCGGAACAAAGCCACCGACAAAACCAAGTCTTTGAAAAGACCTCAGGTGCAAGACAAACGAGTCACCAAAAAGGTTACTTCCGAAGGTCCTCAATGATCCGACTCCTAACAAGCTCAGCATTGTTGGGGACCCCATTCCAAAATTGCAAATAGCTCCCTCGAGCCTTCAATCATGGAAATGCAGTCACCAACAAAACCAAACCGCTCGGATACACATCCTCAAGAACGAGCTAATAGACTTACTCAGGGTGATACTTCCCCCTCTATCCGAGAAACGAGCAACTAGACACAACAGGATTGGTAGAAAGCCTTCCAACATTTCGGGCGGTTTCCTACGACCGAACCACGAAATACTGGAAGGGATTCTATCAAACCAATTCTGCCGACTTGTCGCCCCCCGGGTGCATGACCAGAGCGGATTGCCTCGGACGCATTGAGATTCAAAACCATTTGAAGATCCCCGAACCATCCAGCTAATCTACCTCTCTGGGGCTAAAAGTCACGAATATAGACCACAGCCCCGGAGAAAGAAGATTAGCCTGACGATCAGGGGAATTGATTGGCAAAAAAACTTTAGGCCTCACTCGGTACGGACCATATCCTCGAAGATCCGAAGCTGGCTTTCCGAACAAACTAATTTCCACGACTCTCACCGAAGAACCAGCCCGGGTAGACTTCCGAAGCATCGGAGAAACCCTTGGGACGAGATCACGGGCGAGAGTAATCGCATAAACATGCTCACCAGCCGCTCGGACTCGAGCTCCGGACCTTTGATTACTATAAAAGGGCGCGATGTCTTAATCAAAAGCCGTACAAAGCAGGAGTATATATAAAGAGAGAAGACCAATTGGAAGCGGACACGTGCCCCATATTCACAGGAGATGGGCTTGGGCCGCACATGGGCCTAGCTCTTCAGCTTCCATTGGCCCAACCCAACAATCCATCCACACGGTTGACCATACCGACTATGCTACTCACTCGAATGTACCAAGCTCGGGGCTAACATAACAACACCCGAAGAAACTGTGATTCGTACAGAGACACCCTGTACTTGATACTTGATGATGATTATCTTTTCACTATCTCACAAGTCTGCGTGACTCGGAAAGACACACCTAGTCAACTTCCGAATCGTCTCAACTGTCACGATACAAGGAGGTTCTTGTTCTCGAAAGCCTGACCACTCTAAGACATGGCTCCGGACCGTTCGTGATCCAGTTTATTTCTATTATAGCTTCCGATTCGGATGGGAACAACGATTGATCATCCCCCAAGACCCGCAAAGGCAAATTTGAATCAGGCAAACTAATGTCCTGACGGTATGGATCTCAAAGGTCCAAACCCACTATCCGAGTCTACGAGAGTTGATGAGTTACTAAGCAAATACGAAATTAAACGTGCAAGGATGGAAACAGCAACAATAGTATATCAGCAACAAAAATAGTTCCGAGCCATCAAAGGACCCGAACCAATACCATTCATCAAAGATAAGTATGTTTGTACAAACAAAAGATGATGGGCAAAAACGACAAACATTTCTTTTTGGCCCGGAGGCACCCTATTACAAAACATCCGGGGCATACCCCGTCTTCACTGCCTTCGCCGCTCGGACGAACTAGGTTGCGACTGAGAGGGGCCGCCCGTATCCTTCTCCGGAGGCGCTTGACCTTGCTGTTGGGCTATCCTCCGTGCTCTCCGAGCCTCAACCTCTTTCAGGAAGGCCGGACACTCCTCTATCAGGTCGAGGTCGCGATCAAAGCCTTGGACAGGCCCGGGCAAAGTCAGCCAGTCTCGGTTGTGCTCCAAATGGTCCTCCAAAGGAACGAAAATACTAGACATGAGCACCCGAGGGACGAAGGATGGGAGATACGGACCGTGATTGTACTTGCCCTCTCCGACTCGTCAGAACCAAATCCACAAATTCACATTTGAGCAAATCTTCAAAACACCCTCCGAGCGAAGTCCGAGCCATCTCCATTTTTAAAGGCGGATACCCCTCGGCCTCCAAGTTACAATCATCGTACCCAACCTTTCCTCCCAAGACCGCTTCCACAGCTGCATCAAACCCATCTTGCCGGGCCTCATCATACTTTGACTCGAGCAAGAACTTGTAGGAGTCCGAATCAAGGAAATCTTGGACAGCCCTTGTCCGGACTCCCCGAAGCTCTTTCAGCATCTTATCCTTGAAAGTCCGAGAGACGGCCACGAAATCGTCCAAACTATCTTGGTGCACTTTTAAATCAGCCTCCAAAGATGTAATGGCACTTTTCATCTTGGCCGCCTCCGCCTCTTGTTTAGCGCCTATAGCCTTCTTCAGCGCTCAAGTCTTGGCAACCGGACGCCGATCGCCCGAGCAGCCTGAGCCTTGGCTAGATCTTCTTCCAGGGTAGCCCTCCGAGCAGCCACCAAGGAGCATGCTTCAACAGCAGTAGCAAGCTAAAAACAAAAACGGAACATCGGAAGCATTAGATACCTCCGAATCACAGAAAGATGCAAAACCAACGGAAAGCTTAAACTCACTTTACCGCGGCGATTAACTCCGCAATCCGCTCTAGCTCCGAAGCAGCAACCAACCGAGCCACTTCAGCATCCGACTCCAGCTCTGGAGCCTCGCCCACCTTTCCTTTGCCCTTCTTGGCGGGAGGATTCGGACCTTCGGAGGAGCACTTTTTCGGAGCTGCAGCGCTCGATCCGCTTGCGGGAGGATCTCGCGACACGGATCTCGGAGGCTTCTTCGAGCCCTTAGTTGCGACCACCTTACCCTTATGCGAGTAGGGATGGTTTGGGCCTCTTCGCCAAAGCAGCTCTCGAGACTCCTCCACTCGAACACAAGCAGATTTCAGGCTCGTTCACCGAAGAACGGTGGAGGTCTTGATAATCCGGGTCCGAGAACCTCGCTAACTCCTTCCAGCTGCTCGTTGACGCTTCAGCTCCCGCATGGTCGACATCGTATACTCGAACCAGAAAGCTGCACATCCGAATCACAATAAGTTGCAAGATACAAAAGAATCTACAAATGATAATCATATAGTCGACAAACAGACAACCGACTCGGACAACCAACCAGAGGCAGAGAGAAACCACTTACTCAAATCCTCCATGTTGTCACAAAAACTTGGCTCGGACAAGCCGGCCAAGAAAGGCAGAGGCTGACATATCAGACCTCGGAAAAAGTACTTCTCCGACTCTTGACTCGGTGGAACGCCAGATCCACAAGGGAATGTTCCGTCGGGTGGCTTCCAACTGGCGATTGTCCAAGAACTTCTTCTCAAAATGCCACTGGGCCTCTCCGCTGGATTGCGAGCTTCAGCCAAGACGGACAAAATGTACCTCTTGAACCATTGGATTCCCAATGAGGACAAGGGATCAACAAAAAATGTGTATGCCTGGCGACATACGAATGTATAAAACCAAGTGTTCCTACTTACACTAATGTTAAACAATTTACGAAATTGTCGAAAGTGAGCGGATGCCTTTATATTTACATAACACTCCGAAGCACATCAAATTTCCGAGGGAGTTGGGGATGATCTGGTGCGGACTCAAACCCATGCTGTTCAAAATCTCCAGAAACTCGGACGATACCGGTAGCCGCCATCCGCAATGGAGACTTATCTCATAGACAGACATGTAGCCCGGAGGCGGATTATAGAAAGCATGAGATTCGTCCGGGATAAGAATCTCCACACACTCCGGGATCTCGTATCTCCTCCGGAGCTCATCCACTTCATCGGCTCGGATGTTTGAGGCACAAGTAGGCAGAGTACCATCTTCATTCAACTCGCCCGGATCGGGGTGAGTGACCCGTCTCTAGACCGAGGAAACTTCACTTGAAAACGTCCTCACCCTTCCGGCCTCTCCGGACGCTCTTCCTCACCACCGCCGACTCGCCTTGCCGTAAGTTTCCACACGGAGCACATTAGCAGATGGCTCGCACCTTTTCCTCCTCGAACCGTAATCCTCGCCAGACACCTTCTTCTCGCCTCATCTTCCTCGGATGAGGACGCTTAACTCTACAAATCCTAATAGCGCAAAGAACTTGCACACGATCCTCCTCACCCTCTTCAAGATGCTCAAATTGGGAGGTGCTCAAGTATCGCACTTCCTCGATAGTTGGCGCTCATGGATCCGGAACGAACGGGACTCGATTAGGATTACTCCTAAAGTTATAACCTAGGTGCGAATTAAAGTACGGATCTCACCGAAGTTCGATTCTCGCCAACTCGACCGGCGACGAGTTCCTATAACTCATGAGCTTGTCTCTTGAGCCGCTATAATAACTCGCATGCGACACTCGCAGTAATCCGGACGCCTCAGAGGACCGAATGGGAACAACTAACAAGTAAGGAACTTACCTCGGGCTCTTCCCGACTTCGGATGGGCGCTTGCTCCACCTCCAAAGACGTCATCATCCATGATCTCAATCTCCTCGGAGCTATAGCTTACGGATATCGCCTCGGAGTCATATCCCTCAGCCTCGGATCGATTTTGGCTATCACTCTCGGACATCCTAGGGAAAGGAGAGAGCAATATCGTAAGCTTTAAGATGGCAGTCTGAGAGGTCATTTATGTATATTAAAGTGGCCAACTCAAAGCCAAAACTAGCAGCTTACTCGCACGCTTAGTTCGAGTCAAGATTACTACACTTATTCGGTGTTAGTCAACATCAAATACGTATTGGTTATCAACTATACTACACATCATAAGCATACATCCGAGTAACTTGAAGATGAAAGACAACAGAGATGATTTAATCATAAGACGAGACAAGTAAACTTACTTGGACGACTCGGATGATTAGAAAGAAGTGACTTGACTCTGAACAAGAAGATCACACGCTTCGAACCGCTCCTTGCTCGCTTCGGATTGCTGGTAGTTGCTTCGGATGTACTTGGAATGCAAAAATTATCTCTCTAAACGATGAAAAATGAACAGGCCAACCCCTCTATTTATAAAGGGCCATATTGGGAACTCCAACCGTCGCGATTTTTCGGATTTAATCTCCACCGTCGATCAAGAACCATCCAACGGTATAGTACAATTATACCAAGTGAAATGACGAATGGGTACAACAAATTTACCTCTTGGATAGATGAATACAACAACTCTCCCTCTCTCGGGCGACAGACAACACGAGAGCTCCGGAGTATCATCTTCTCGGACGCCTAACGGCTTTCCAAATTCCATATACTTCCCACACAAGGAACCTCAGATACTCGGCGATTACCCTTCGGACCTTCCCGCAACCACAGAGCCTGGTTCGGACGGGACACATACCTACGGTCCGCCACCGTAGCTCATCAAAGGTACACTACCGATGTTCGGAGCCTAAACTTAGTCTCCATTACAAATACCCTTTTTTCTTTTTTTTTCACCTCGTTGCCCTTCGGACCTACTCCCTCGAGTGGCAACGACGTTTTAGAAAAAGAAAAAGGGGGGGGGGGGGGAGAGAGACTAAGTCAATGGCCACACGAAGTACGGAGTACATCTTCTTCTTTTTTAACGGGATCGAAACGGATTGGACTGAAGAACGGATTCTTTCCCTCAAAACAACTTCCCAAACCAATAGTTCCACAACTATCTTCTACTAAGATACTTGGAAACTAGGGGGACATATGTTGATACGGAAATATGTCCAATCCGTCATAAAGGACCTAGGAACGAATCCTAAGGCGTCCTAAGTCATCCAAAGGATCCGAGGCACTTAGGTCCGAGCCAATGGTCCGATCCGGGCAGACCATCTATGGTCCGACCCACCCTAAGAGAAGGGGACAAAGGATTTGGACCTGTAAGGCCCGGGGAGCCTCCCTGGGAAAGGAGCATAGTGCTAAGTCAGTACCCTCTCCGACCCAAGGACTCCGATACGGATGTCGACTCGGATCCAGCATGACCATCTCATAAAGTTACCAAGCAAGTGGGCACCAAAGAGTGAGATGTCCGAACCCAGAAGCTCCGAATCGGAAGAGTTGGACACGCAGGAGAACTTCCTCACCGAATTGTGACCAGTCTTGGGATCAAACATCCGACCAACCTCTCCGAATCTGGGATCTCGCCAGACTCATCACATCCTCAAAAACTCTTCCAATAATGACCAAACTACCCCTAAAGCCCAAGATGGCATGGGCTAAAGCTTCATTATTGGGCTATGGGCCTCATCTTAGCATTGGTGGCTCAATCCTAGCCGTACACATGGCGCAATCCTAGCAAGGCCTTCTATTTCAATGGTTGCCTATAAATAAGGCACATATCCCAATAAGCAAAGGGAGGCGAGGTAAGTCACTTCGAACAAGTCTTCTCGCTAGTCACATCACGAACAGTATACAGAGTGGAACCTCAGTCACTCTCGAGTAAAGTCTCATCCCGGTTTGACACTTAGCAAACCGCACTACCCCCCACTCAAGTGTGCAGGTCCTTACCGAAGTAGTTGGCAGCTGGTTCTTACGCTTCGGTCCTCACCTAGCAAGAAACCTCTTACCTTGGCACCATTTGGAAGAGTCAAATAAATCTAAGTGATTGGGGAGTTACACCCTCAGCATTATGACAACCATCGAAAGTGCTCATCAAATTATGAAATAATATTATGTATTATAAGTGTTATTAAAAAAAATTATAAGTTCATCTCATTTTGCTGAAACTATGTTTACTAATATATATATATATATATATATATATATATATATATATATATATATATATATATATATATATATATATATATATATATATATATATATATATGTTGAAGCATGAATCCCTCCACATTATAAACTTAATTTATAATTTTGTAAAATAATTAAAAAAGTTATAGATAACATATACGAAATTTTATTTTTATTTCCCGTCGAGTATCGACGGGAGATTTACTAGTGTTTTAAAATAAAAGAGGTAGGAGTAGAGTACATTAATGGATATGAGGGTTCATTCGACACTAGGGGCTTGATCAATGGTCTTACCTCTCCAAATGCTGACACATGTCATGTTGTTACCTTTTAAATATTTGTCTATAACGTGTATGTTGACACAAAAGATAACTTATTTATAGACGGGCACGACCCCCTCCCCCTTTTAATATAATCTCATATATATAATTTCGTCTCCCGATTTTGACAACATACACGTTTTATTTGTAACTAGACTGACTAGATTCATGGGACGTCCATAAAAGGAATAAGGGTCCAGATTCACGGGACGGAGGAAGTACTAATTATATACCGTCTCTTCCAGTCCATCTATAAATATTTCCACATTAGACTTACTCATCAAATTTCAAATTAGATAAAGATTTTATATATGCGAAGTATGTAAAGAGACGGTTTTTAGATAACTTATTTATAGACCGGCACGACCCCCTCCCCCTTTAAATATAATTTTTTTTTTTTTAGATACAATATTACAATTACAATGCTTAACCTAGGACAAATTTTATCATCAATAAATCTCTAATCACTATTTCAATAATTCTCTATACAGAGAGATAAATCACCCATTTCGGGGATCGAATCTGTGACCTATTGGGTATAAGTCTCATTACACCAATTTGAAAAGGCTTTGACCCTTTAAATATAATCTCATATATATAATTTCGTCTCCCGATTTTGACAACATACACGTTTTAATTAATTAATGATTTTTTTAACTGTATAGGTTCGTGTATAGGGGTGGACGCATAATTTGAAGTTCGGGAGACGAAATTATATATATTAGAATATATTTAGGGGGGGGCACATGTTCGTCTGTAAATAAGTTATCTAGAAACTGTCTATTTAGAAACTTTGTATATTTTTTTTTGTATAATTTGAAATTTGTTGAGTAAGTTTAATGTGGAAGTATTTAAAGATGGGCTGAAAGAGACGGTATATACCCATAAAATGTTTACTAATAAAAAATTACTAATAATATTTCAAAAACTATAATTATAATTAAAAACATTATTACGTCCTTCTACTACTTTGTGAAATTTGATTACTTGAAGTTTGCATTATGTTAACCAATGTGATAGTATTTGTACCTCTTTCAGTATTGCTTTATGTTAACCAATTCGACAGGTGTCAATATTTGGAGAGGTAAGATCATTGATCAAGCCCAGTGTCAACTAAACCGGATATGAGTCATATGACTCATACGATTCTGAACCCGTGACTCATTTCAATTCACCCCTTTTTTCCTTCTTGAATTCACCCTATTTAGTCAGGAGTGGAAGACATTCATGATTCAACTATTCAAGTTAAAATATAGATGTATATGGATGTTTTTGTCATGACGGAAGTTTGAACATACACTTTATATCATGATAATATTTCATCTAACTAATCATTTATAAGTATTAATTTTGTAACTACCCGGACCACTAATGGATTTGTGCGGTTACCCGGAGTCCCGGACTACTAATGGATCACTAATGGACCACTGTACCAACACATGTCATTTACCGCGCACTTTGTCCTCACTTGTGTACGAACCGGGAGACTTCCCAGTTGGTCACCCATCCTGTAAAATCCCGGAATTTATTTCGGACCGTCTATATGAATTTAATTTGGAGATGAAAACATTATACGGACTCGAGTTGTTGCACGGGTCTTATTAGTCGTTATTTTATGGATCAATAAATTGAGACGGACTATATTAATTTTATTAGTTTGGGCTTGGATCGGACCGGAGTAAAGTCCAAATATCAATCGACATCGATACTGGGTAATTAGGTTTGTTGTCTCAGAATTCATATTTTCTTAAGCCGTATCATATTTGCCGAGGTTAGTTTGGAAGGAGCAAAGCGGCATCTTGGTTAAGGTCAAGGACATTCAGGTATATCAATCTTCTATAAGGATATTTAGTATGCTGATCAAAGTATGGCACCAAAGTTTCTAGACATATGTTCATTCAACTCTTGTACACGTGATTGGGGGATTTTTATTTTGATCATAGCAAGCATTTGAATGATTTGTTACTGAGCATTACATGAAACCATGTAGGCTGACCGATCTTAAAGTTGACGGAGGAGAATAAGAAATTGAGGTTGTCAGGAGTTATTTTATAGGTGATCGGTAACAATATTGGATCCGAGGTTAGGGGGTTTCTTTGACACTTTTCCTTTTATTTTCCGATATAAAATGTATATATGTATAGTTTTCAATTGACAAATAACTTATGGTTATTATATCATGTTATGGGATTTGATATAATAGTCTTTTCGAAAAAGGATCAAGTATGTGAATTCCCAAAATTATATTTTATGATACATGTGATGTGTGAAAATTATGTTTCTGTACATGGAGATAAAATATGTTTTGACTCTCAGTTTTTTGCCTACGCTCTGTACTGACCTCTCACGAGGGTTTATTGGCATAGAAGTATACTTCTCATCGCTTCTTTTCCATGGGGAACCTCATTATTGTTTCTGTTAGGAAACCTCTGCTTATGTTTCCTTTCGGGAAACCCATCACATCATATGTATGCCATCTTCCCTGCCACGGGATCTAATAGTGGGCTAGTGTAAAATCTGATTGAGCTAAACTATTGTCTTACTGTTTTGTGAAAGTACTCCATGTTCTGATTTTGGATATGTGAATTGCTATCGTGTGTATATAAATATGTATGTTTTACTACGCTGCTTGATCCGGTAGAAGTTATCGGCGCCACCCTTACACCCCCCTTTCAGATATTTAGTAAGTGAAGTGACACTGGATGGTACAATAGAGTGGAACCCAGTAGACGGATGGTGGATCTTATGAAGACTTTTTAGTAGTGGTTGCGTACTCTAAGGTTTATAGATTAGTGATGATTCGTACTGTTGGGATTGTCGTTTTGTATTCAGGACTTGTAATTATTGTTGTAAATGAGATTTATAGACGCTCTATTGTACCACTCTGAGATTATTTCATGTATTTGAGGATTTAAGAGTCATTACGTGAAATTTATCTCACAATAGATTATTTGCGTCAAAGATTTGGTTTTGGGGCGTGACATATTCTAAGATTACTCCAGAGCAAGCCCACTTAACTCTGGAGTTCTTATAGATGGATTCTCGAAAAGAAAGGTACACCTTGTTGGTCACCCATCCTTGATGCCCCTCTGGTTCTTGCCCCTTCGACCACCTTCGTAAATTTTATATATACACTAAATAGTTAATAAATTTATTATTTATTTGTGAATTGACAGGGTTGAACAATCAATAAATAAATATTTGTTATATACTATAGTTTACATCGAATGATTTATCAAGTTGGCAATACTTAATAATGGGGTTTTTTACGGAATGGTCTAACGTAGACCACCAACTTACTGAACCAACACTTGAACATTTTTTCTTACCAATTCATATAATGACTTACCAAAAGGTCTAATTTTCGTCTAGTCACATCCTTGAGCTGTGTGTTTTCTCCGTAGGGGTATCTAGTTATCAGAAATTGCAATTTCACTCCTTCACGTGACCAATGTGGACTCAAAGTGAGATTTTTTTTTTGGCTTCAAATTTGAATCTCAAACATTTTGCAGGGGAAAGGCCATTACATAGTATCATATGGAGTTGTGTTATCCCTTCACTACTTGCTCTTTACAGTGTTAATATTGTATGACCTAATTTGAATCAGCCTCCACTTCCAAATTAATTTTTTTTGGAATTAACTTTTTTTAACATGTTTATCATATTATAAGATGTTTATCATATTATAAGAGTGTTTAGTAGTTAAAATTAATGAAATTACATTTATAGAACTCTTTTTACAATTTATTAAGTTCAAACAAAAGAAAAACGAGAAAGAGAAGTCGAATATGAGATGATCCAAACATAGTCAAGAGTAATATCTATTTATAGATCTCGAAAAAATAAAGTCGTTGGTGATTTTTATTTATTTTTTGTATTTTTATTTTTCAAGTTATTAACGTTACAAAATTGGATAATACAAAAATTTGTACAAAGTCGGACATTATAAGCCCGGGTTTGGTTTTATACAAAGTCGGGGCATTGTTTTTTTTTTTATAAATTTGGGCACTATAAGCCTAAGTTATGTTTAATAGAAGTCAGAGCATTATTCTTCATATAAAGTCAGGCACTGTAAGTCCGGGTTTCGTTTTATACAGAGGAGGGACATTATTTTTCATATAAAGTCGGGCATTGTTTTATCGAGCATTGTTTTTCGGGCATTGTTTTGTCGAGCATTGTTTTTCAGGCATTGTTTTGTCGGGCTTTGTTTCTCGAGCATTGTTGGTCGGGTATTGTTGCTCGAGAATTGTTTGTTGGGCATTGTTTGCCGGACATTGTTTTTCATGCATTATTTACGATGTAAGTAAACTTTCTATTTTGAGGGCGGATCATTAAATTTTTTAGCACTGTGTTTAAATATTTTTTTAATCATTAAAAGTGTAAAGCTAAAACAGATTAGATCGAGGTGCTTCATCAAAATAGCTCTACTTTCATACAAGACCGAACATTATTTTTCATACAAAGGCCGGGCATTATAAGCCCCGAGCTTTGCCTTATAAGAATCGGGGCATTATTTTTCATAGAAAGTCGGGCATTATTTTCATACAAGGCTGGGCATTATTTTTCTTACAAGGCTGGGCATTATTTTTCATACAAAGTCGGGCATCATTTTTCATACAAGGCCGGATATTATAAGTCCGAGTTACGAAGTTGGGGCATTTTTTTTGTATAAAGTCGGGCATTTAAGTGCGAGCTTTGTCTTTTTACGGGTCGAGGCATTGTTTATGTAAGTAAAAATAAGCAGAAACAAAAGTGTATAGAAAAAATAAAAAGGAGAAAGAAAAAGGGAAAAAAATATAAAATGGAAAGAGATGGGACTGATCACCAGACAAAAGGAGATGGATAGGGATGCTTCTTTGTGTAAATTACCAGGACCCATATGTGCAATTTATCAATGCAACGTGGATCGGAATCGTAGATTACTCACGTGACAACAATGCTACACAAACTGTAGGGGTAAAAACGAGTTTTAACATGACATTTAGATTGAATTGTTGGTCATTGTAAAAGGAGGTGTGTTCAGTAAATGAGTGGTCGATGTTGGACTGAATTGTAGCTGCCCCCTTAATAATGTCATATGGCCAGAGTTGTTGTCCGCTGGGACATGGTCAGTGATATATAATAAGACGAGTTGCATTGAAGCGCGTCAGCAGACTCACCCATCACTATGTGACGGGCGAGTTTAAATTGGCAGCAGTGCTGCCATGTGTCGAGTTCTTTATTTTTTTTTTCAAAATTCTGTTTAAATTTCAAACGGTTATAACTTTCAAAATAAAAATGCAAAAAATAAATAAAAATCACCAACGGCTTTATTTTTTCGAGATCTATAAAATGAGATCAGTCTTGACTATATTTGGATCATCCCATCTCTAACTCCTCTTTCTCTCTTAATTAACTTAAAACACTCTCTTCACTCCAAAACACCAACCATCTCCACTTCAATTTTCCGGCGACATGGACGGAAACTTGTTTACTCCGGAAACTCTGAGGTGGATGCAAGAAAACACACCCGAAGCCTACGAAGCGTGCATGAAAAAGCTTAACAAAAACACCTCTCCACAACCCCAACCGAGCTTTGTTCGCCCTTTGTTCGAAAGCTCCTACGAAGACCCCTACACTCAAAATTATCTTCTCCAATCTCCCAAACACCAATGTTTTCGCAAGCACCGGAAGTTGTTCCTGAAACGCAGCCTGAAATTCAACCGATCCGGATGCGTGGGAAAGGGAAAGCCAAAGACACGGAAGGAGGGACGACCAATAAAGGCGAAGGATGTGGCTCACCCTACAACACGAATGAGGACATGGTTCTCATCTCTTGTTACATGGTCGTTAGCGCAAATCCGGTCATTGTCACGAATCAGAGGTATGCAAGTTTGTTCAAGAAAGTCGAGGAGAAGTTCGAGGACGTGCGGAGAGATGGGAGGATGTCCGGTTTGGAAAAAAAGCGGAGTCATGATTCACTTTGTCTCAGATTTAAGCGGATGAGAGATGACATTAATTGGTGTGTGATTTGTGTGGATTGTGCTACTAGGGTTGTCGGCGATCGGAGTGGCTACAATGAAGCCAATGTAACTGAAACAGCCTAGGAATTCTACAAAGAGAAGTCCGGTTGTAACGCCGGATTCAACTTATTCAAGCAGTGGGATGCCATGAAACAGTACCCAGAGTGGGAAACGAGGATGAACTTGGAGGAAACATACAAGAAGGCCGCAACAACTCCGAGGGTTGAGGTTCTAGTTGATGATGACCAACCAATGGAATCAGCAGGTGCTAGTAGTGGGAGCAAGCGCCACAGTGAGGACAGTGTCAGTGTCACGCCTAACAAACGTCCTATGGGTCGTGACAAGGCAAAGAAGATGGCTAGAGGTGGTAGTTCCGGTAACTCCTCAATGGATGCAATGAGCGAGGGATGGGTTAACTTTAATGAAAGTTATCACCAATACCTTGAGTTTGAAAGACAGAAGCTGGAGTTTGCCCGGCAAAAGGAGGAACGTAGGATGAAGGAGAAGAAGATGGACATGTGGATGACACTTATGGGGAACTATGCTAACTTGACCGCAGAACATAAGGGAGTTTGTGATGCACTGCAGAAGGAATTGTTTCCGTCCGAGTAATGGCTGAAGTTGAGAGCTTGTTTTAGTTTGCTTGTTTCGGTTTGCTTGTTTTAGTTTGCTTGTTTCGGTTTGCTTGTTTTAGTTTGCTTGTTTGTTTTTTATTTCCCGAAGTGTGGCTTGTTTGTGTTTTACTCTTCCAAGTGTCTATTGTTATAAAATCAGTGTGCTTTTGATGTGAAAATGAAGTGTCAGATTTCGATGAAAGCTTAGTGTTTTCCATGCAGAAACGGTGTGCTGAGTAAAAGTCATCGCTTTGCTATGATGTACGATGGATTTCGGCCATCAGAGATTGTTTGGAGGGTTAAAATCGCATTTTTATAAGTTTTGGGCACTTTTTGTAATTTTTAATAGTTGTTAGAATTCGTTTTGTATTAGGTTTCCTTTCCAGCAAGTTAGGTTTTCAGTATTTAAACATTCTTAGATGTTTTTGTGAATTTAAATATGAATTTGAGTTTGAATTATTTGAATTACGGAAAGTAAGTCTTGTGATTTATCCTTACTTTGTCAGGCATCTTATCTTTGCTTTGTCAGACATCTTATCTTTACTTTGTCAGAAATGAGTCATACATCTCAGACATCTTATCTTCAATTAATGAGAAATCCAATGAATTGTGACTCAGCTATGACTAAGAAATGAGTCACACATCTCAGACAACCTGTCTATATAATGCAACAACCATAGAACACATTTTCAGACACAACAAACTACTTGCATTCATCCCTTCTTCCATTTTCTTAACTAAACAGAAAACACTCTATCTACTTCAATTTTCCAAAGATAATCATGTACAATTCATCATCTGATGATGAAAGCTTGCTTGGTTCTTCTTCATCCAATCCTTTCGCACAAATCCAAACCATGATAATGCAAAATGTACCAAATATGATCCAACAATTCCAGCAACAGCAACAACCGGACGAGCCATGGCGGCCTATGAAGAAGCGTGCTTACATTGACAGAAGTCGAGAAGAGCGTGGCAAACAATTGGAGGAAGACTACTTCGGGGTTAACCCACCATATGCAGATAAATTTCGACGGAGATTCAGAATGGAGAGGTCGTTGTTCGAACGGGTGATTCTGGTGTAAAGGCCAAGATGATTACTTTGTGCAAGCGGATGCTCTTGGCGACCGGGTTAACCACACTACAAAATGTACCGCACCATTCAGATGCTAGCTTATGGGCTTCACGACCGTTGACGAGTATTGCCGACTTGGTGAAAGCACGACCCTCAAGTGTCTTTCGCGTTTTTGTGATGCTGTGGTGGCTGAGTTTGGTCCAACATATATGCGGAGGGCCAATGAGGTCGATGCTCGAAGGATTCTGGCAATCAACGCTGCAAGAGGATTTGTGGGCATGCTTGGGAGTATTGATTGTATGCACTGGACATGGAAGAACTGTCCCAAGGCGTGGCACGGTCAATTTCAAGGCAGAAGCAAAAAGCCTACCCTTGTTTTAGAAGCAGTAGCATCCCAAGATACTTGGATATGGCATTCATTCTTCGGGATTTCCGGAAAATACAATGACTTGTCGATCGTGCAACGTTCACCGGTGTTCGACGATCTCCTGAACGGCACGGCACCTCAGATTAACTTTGAGGTCAATGGCCATCAGTGCAACATGCCTTACTACCTAACCGATGCATCTACCCAGCTTGGGCTACATTTGTTCCTGCCATCCCGAATGCGGTAACGCACAAAGAAGCCAAATTCTCTGAGCGTCAGGAGTCTTGCCGGAAAGATGTGGAACGTGCTTTCGGAGTACTGCAAGCACGATTTGCAATCAGACAAATCCGCCTTGCACAACAGGGAGACACTCAAAAAGATTATGGATTGCTGCATCACACTCCACAACATGATTGTTGAGGATGAGCGCCACAAATACCTAAATTATGACAAGGAAATCGAAGAGTTCGAACAAGAACCCGTGAGAATGTACCTCATGTGATTGACGGAGTTCGTATCCGACGAGCACAATCAACAATAAACTCTATCCCGGAATACATGAACTTTTCACGGCAAATGCACAGTAGGTGCACGCATGAAGAACTCCAAAGGGACTTGATGGAACATATTTGGAGAATGCGTTGACCGTGGAGCTTGAGCTTGACCAATCGTGTAGTGTATGTTTGTTTGTTTAATGCATTCGTGTGTTGTGTGTTTGTTGCATTTCCATTTAGTTTTTAAATTCTCAGCGGTTTGTTGTAATATATTCTTGCCCAATAAATTATAAAACGAGTTTAAAAAATGCAATTTTATTAATTTCAACCTCTAAACACTCTTACAATATGTAAAATATGTAAAAAAAAAAAAAATTCAAAATTCCATGACTTCCTCGACGCCACCCAACGCAGAAAATCTCACATGGATTCGTTACGTACGCCGACATTACCGAGCCGTCACCCAATGCGGGTAGTCTAAGGGTCCTTGAATGTTTAATTTGTCATAAATGAAAGAGTCAATTATACAATCATATAATATGATTCCCAAATGATTCACTTAGATAAATTATTACATTATGATAATATGCAGATGTGATGATAAGTGGGACCGTTTGATCCACTTAATCAATCATTTCAAGATTAATTAGTAGTGCTATATAGCAATTAATGGAAAAGGAAAAAAACCAAAACTATCTGCAAATATATCGTCTCTAAACAAAAATTTAAGTATTTAACCATAATTTGACTTTTCTAGTAATAATGTGGTGTGGTACTTATGTAAAAAATGTCACTGTGCTATAAAATAGACGAAGAAAAGGTTATTCCTTCAAAGCAAGCTTAAGTTGACCCGGAAAAAAAAAAAGATTGATACATGATGATCTTTAGACGGGCCGTGTATTTATTTACCTGACATATATCTTTCAAATAATACCACCCTCACAAATTAGAACCCTCACATATTAGAATAAGTTTCATGTGTAAAATCCCGGAATTTATTTCGGACCGTCTATTTGAATTTAAATTGAAGACGAGAAATTTTATAAATAATTATTTTACGGATTGATAAATCGAAGCGAATTAGGACGATGATTGTTAGTTTGGGTTTGGACCGGGGTAAGGCCCAAGTTGAAAGGCCAAGTAAAAAGCCAGTTAGGTTATTTCCTTCTTCTCCTTTATTCTTCTCCAGCCGTCTTGTCTTCTTCCATGTCCTCGGTCTCTTCTTCTCCTCATCCGTCCGTTATTGTTCGACCTTGACCTTCCCGAGAACCATGTTAGTACCATTCGTACCGGATTATGGACTGAATTCGATTGAGAACTGTGGGTTATGAATCTCGAAACCGAAGCAAGAAATTAAACAAGAGACGGATTTCGCTACTTATTGGAACAATTTGTGATGCTTTTGGACCGTTAGTTGTGATTTTAGATGGAGGAGATGTTGGGTATTTGATTTCCGTAGCCCTTGCTTGGAGTTGGAGGAGTTTGGTTCGATTTTAGGAAGTTTGGAAACTTTTCCGATTCGCAGGGACTGAATCGAAAGACTGCAGAAAGTTAAAGGACTCGCTTTTGAGAATTTGAGTATGGGTAGGGGCTGTTTGTAATTTATTCCTATAAAAGAGCGCACTGACCGGTTAAGTAAATTGACTGTGTATGATTGCTAACACTGAAGGATGTGGTCTAGTGGCAGAAGCTTTGGACTGATAGGCATGAGGTCTGTTGTTTGGACCTCAATGGAGGCAGATTTTGTATCTTTTTATTCCAGCCCATTTTTCGACCCGTTTAAATTACTGTTTTACCCCTGGACATGCAGAATTACACTTGTGCCCTCCCACCACTTATTCCTATTTTTCCTAGCTCCAGAAATTACCGTTTTGCCTTGTAACCTACTTGTCCCTTTTTGACCTATTGAAACCAGAGTAGAGGCGTTTTGGAGTTAGCAGTGGTGCTTTAGATGAATGATGGTTTAAAGTGACTTTGGAGGATTCGATGTGCAAGCTATTGGAGGATCTTGCGGGTATTTAAGTTTGACTTGGAATTGTATCGACTCTGATGTAAGGGGGTTTCCTTGACACTTTTGCTTCTATTTTATTGTTATCGTGTATATAACATATATATGTTATATATATATATATATATATATATATATATATATATATATATATATATATATATATATATATATATATATATATATATATGCTTTATGATTTGACAAAATACTTATGGTTATTATATCAAGTAATGGGCTTGGTATAATAGTCTATTCGAAAGGATCAAGTATGTATACCCATAAATGTTTTACCGTGATTGCGAACGTGAAATTGTTTTGTCAAAAGCATGGATTGAAAATATGTTTTATGCTCATCGATATGCCTATGAATTGTTTGGGCCCTTTCGAGGGAATGTCGTGCTTTTGGAGATCTCTCATTGTTATGTTATCCCTTTGGTAGGGCATTGTTATTGTTATGTAAAAGCCGACCTGTGTGCCACCACGGTTCGTGTGGCCGTAGTGTATTGTCTGATTGAGCTAAATATGAATTGACATTGTTTTGATAAAGTGTTCTATGCAAATTATTTTGGATATATAAACGTATTGATATATATATGTATGTTTGAAATACTCTGCTTGATCCGGTAAAAGTGTCATTGAGGCTCACCCTTACACCCCCTTTCAGATATTTAGTAAGTGAAGTGACACTGGATGGTACAGTAGAGTGGAACCCGGTAGACGGAAACAATTTCACGTTCGCAATCACGGTAAAACATTTATGGGTACACATACTTGATCCTTTCGAATTGTTTGGGCCCTTTCGAGGGAATGTCGTGCTTTTGGAGATCTCTCATTGTTATGTTATCCCTTTGGTAGGGCATTGTTATTGTTATGTAAAAGCCGACTGCAGCCACCACGGTCGTGTGGTAGTAGTGTATCATGTCGATTGAGCTAAATATGAATTGACATTGTTTTGATAAAGTGTTCCATGCAAATTATTTTGGATATATAAACGTATTGATATATATATGTATGTTTGAAATACTCTGCTTGATCCGGTAAAAGTGTCATTGAGGCTCACCCTTACACCCCCCTTTCAGATATTTAGTAAGTGAAGTGACGCTGGATGGTACAAAGAGAGTGGAAACCCAGAGATGTATGGTGGATCTTATGAAGACTTTCAGTAGATGTAGCGTACTCTGAGTTTGTATTGAATATGATGATTGTACCGTTGAGGTGGTTGTTATGTACTGAGGAATTGTAATTATTATTGTAATTACTGTTTATGGGATTTTAGACGCTCTGTTGTACCACTCTGAGATTATTTTATGTATTTGAGGATT
This sequence comes from Plantago major, assembly GCA_026545765.1. NCBI lineage: Eukaryota > Viridiplantae > Streptophyta > Magnoliopsida > Lamiales > Plantaginaceae > Plantago > Plantago major. Next base: position 14,843,169 of record CM048841.1, on the reverse strand, counting down.
TAAGTAAGGCTTCGTCTTAGCGTGAGCCCATCTCACGATAGACGGCCGGTTGCGCAAAAGTGATTTGGTTTTGGGGCGTGACATCATGAGAATTTTCGCTATTATTAATCAACACGTCTATATTGTCAATATTGGTGTTTTTTCGTTTCATAAAAAAGTACTCCCTCCATTTCAGAAAAAGTGTTACATTTTGACTTTGACAGGTCAACTATCTTCGAGTTTGACCACAAATTACTCATAAACGATAATAGTAAATAATTTAATAAAATCATATAATGAAAATTTAATTACTAAATTTTCATTATATAATTTTATTAATTTATTTATTAATATTGTTTAAGAGTAAATTGTGGTCAAACGCGGAGACAGTTGACCGCAGAAGAGTAAAATGTAACAATTTTTCTGAAATGGAGGGAGTATTTTATTAACAACATAAACGATTTGATTATAACATTAATGATTTTACTAATAACATATTTAACTAAAAGTTTTATAATGTAACCATGCATTTTCAATTTTGACACAAGATACCTCTTAAAATATAATGAGAAAAAAAGTATTGTTATATTAATTTATTGTTAAAATTGAAAATGTTTGAGTAAAAAACTTCAATTATAAAGCTTTTTCATTGAAATGGAGTATGACTTTTCCTTTGATTTACGTCACAAGCAATAAAAATCATAACACACAAATGTGATTAGATAACTCTTAAAAGATACTTTGTATTAGTAAGAGATCTGAAAAACGAATTGATATTCTTATGTATATGTATAATGTTTTAAACAATATCAGTAATGTTTTATAAGTGAACATTTTATATCATTTTTTATTTAATGTATATCACCGATATTTATAGTAAAATATGTAATATTTTTTTAATATAACTGTAATATTTGTTCGTCTTTTTTAGTTTTTCTATAAGATCGTATCTCCAGAGAATTGCTTATTAGATAATTGTTCAAAATGTAAACATTTGGTAGAGAAAATTGCTTACAGCCAATCCAACTGCTCCTAGACCAAAGACCGCCACAGTTTCACCGCTCTGCACGTTCGCTGTATTCCATACTGCTCCTAGACCTGATCAAGTCAAATAAATCAACCTATCGATCTGTTTTATTCATTTTACAACAACAATAATATCGTATTATAATGTTCACATAAATAGTGTCATAAAACCGGAATCTCAATTTCATAGTATTTTATTAAAATACTTGCGAAGAACTTTTTTACAAATCTTAGGGATGTAATTAGTTAGCTGTACGTCGGTGTCACACATTAATCATACGGAATGTATTAAAGAACGTACCACTGATTTTTTGTTATAAGTCATGAGTAGATGCTTACCGGTGGATACGCCACAACTGAGCAAGGTCATCTTCTCGAGAGGAGCATTTTGGTCAATTTTCACAACACAGCCAGAATCAAGAACAGTGTACTCGGTGAAAGTGAACGTGTTGAGAAAATGATAAATCGGCTTGCCATCTTTAGTGGAGAATCTAGTTTTTCCATAGTTTTACATTGTGCTCTTGAACGGATTCACCCTGAATTTCTCGCATAGATTGGTTTTGTTCGACTTGCAATAGGCACAATCACTACATTCTCCATTGAATATCGGTACTACATGATCTCCGGTTCTCAAGCCCGTCACACCTTCTCCCACACTTTCTACCACTCTGCACAGCCAAAAATTAATCAATTAATAAACCCAGCCTATTGTTTAGGAGTTCGGTTATTAGGTGTCAAATAGGATTTGTTTTACACTAACTTATCAGCTCGATCGATAATTATTTTTAAAATAATCATGTTACGTGAATGCCTGGTTTATTTTTACGTACTATATTTAACAAATCAACTAATTAATTTAAGAAACAATTCTATAAAAATCAACTAGTTTATGGCATTAACAATTTCAACATAACATAAAGTGTAATACCCCTAATTTTAGGGGAGTACGATCGGGTGAAGATGGTATTGTTAACAAATTAGACTGGCCCACTATAGATGTGTGGTTTAAATAAAATCAAGGTGGGTAGATTGCTTTACTAACCTGTGGCAGATTGACAAATGAGTTGGTGGGTAACATGGAACGGGTGAGGTATATACCCGATCCGTACGCCATTATTTTAAATAGATACCGTTAAGGTTCGCAATGGGTTGGATATACCTCGATCCATTTAAAAGACTTGAATGGAAAAGGTCTTCTCAGCTTATAATACTAATACGATTAATTACTCAGGTGCGACTTATCATAGATCATGATAAAGATTGGCCAAACTTTTGAGGAATATTGATTATGCATTAAAATTGTGCAATTGCACGATTGAGAGTCACTACTCTTATAATTATAATCGAGGTAAAAGTGATGTATGGAATAAACGCATGCAAAAAAGTTTATCGTTCTTAATTAGTGTGATGATGAGTCCATCAGAGACAAACTAAAAATGTAACATTTCAAAGTTTAAGATAAATTTTCAGAGAGCTTAAAGGATCGAGAACGCTACTCATCATACCAACAATGTGCACATTTCTTTTTGGAAATCCATCCATAAGAGCTTTAGACTTAAGCATGCATGCTTAGCAGTAATCTTAGGGTGGATGACTGGTAAGTCTATCGTTGCGTGCACGAGTGGAATCAAGTGCGGGAACGAACATGTATTGGTACAGTGGGCCAACATATCACCCGGATAATAGTCCATGACCGCACTGGCACAGAGGGTCGAACATCGGCTCGCAAGGGTACGGCGCATTACAAAAATGTTGTTGTAAATATTGTAGGATTTCATATACTTAAATATTTTTTTACTATACCCGTCGAGTATCGATGGGTTATAAACTAGTAAAGATGATGATAAAATCATAAAATGTCACCTAAATGTAATTGGCCCAGAAACATGGGTGGTAATAATCGGGTGAAAATGGAGTAGGTCGAATACTTAACCTTTTAAACGGACCGTGTCCAACCTGACTCGAATCCGCCAAGGACCCGATGGCTTGGTATTCGATAAATTTATCGCAGCCTGTCCAAACCCAACCCGTTAATTTTTGGTATTGTGCGAGTTTGCCACGTACTAGATAGAATCTGATCCCTTAATTGGGGGTATTGTGCGGATTTGCTTCGTTCTAGATAGAATCCGATCCGTTTAAAAGTTTAGTTGGATTAGATTTTACAAACATTAAAGGTACCTGTTGATAGAATTTCATCTCATCTAAAATATCGGACATAACTGTAGAGATTTGTGAAATCTATTCATTTATATTCACTACTCCCTTCATGCCAGAGAACTCTATACATTAGCGTTAGCACGTAGTTTTATGTGAAAAGTTAAAGTAATGGTAGAATATAGAAAATGTGGAAAAAAATGTAATTTTAATGGCAAAATATGTAATTTAAGTGAAAAGTTAAGATTGTTTATTATATGTTAAATCACATTATTATCTCGAAAATGAATTACTTCCATTAAATCAACACGTGATAGATGGACAAGCTGTAAGAAACATAAATGATATTGATATGATATGTTTTCCTCATCGTCCATTATGATTGGTGCGAGAGAATATAATGCCATCTCCGTATTATCACACACACATGTTCAATGGAAGTATTATATAGATGGTGATTGTGAAGCCAGAGGGAAGCTTCCGCATGAGCCAAGGTGGACCAAGTTAAAGCGAGAATGTCGGCAATGGGGCCGGAGAATGCAATTGCATTATAAGATCACAATTGAACAGATCGAGCTTAAGAATTGGCGTAACATATATACTCGACCAAATAAACACTACTAGAAAACTATGAAATAATCAACAGACTTTAATCAACATAACTTTGCATGTTGAGTATAAAGTTTTAATTGACAGAAAAAAATGTATTAGTCGACAAAGTCGTGTTGCAGGTATTTAAGCGAAGGCCCACTCCTGGTCAAACGATTTAAATATAAATCTAACACATAATCTACATAGATCTGTTGAGTATACTAATAAAATTATTCCAAAACATCGTTTATACATCTTTTCATTTTACAAGAGAATAGGCAACAGAATGGTCTTGAATAATAGACATTCAAGACAGAAAGGGTATCTTGTTTATGGTATTTTCTTTAAAACATTCAGAAAATTGAACCATTACATTCATAATTAATTAGAAATGGAGAAGTTGTTCAATCTAAATATATGATAAAAGTGATGGGCTAGATGAAAGAAGAGCTGTGCCACATATGCAAAAAGCTGATGTGGCAAATTCTAGAAAAAACAATTGATTTTTTAATTCTCCTATTTTCATGGATAAATCCTACCAAGCTCAAATTAAATGTATTTATAATTCATTAGCTTTGACGTTGAAAACTGTTAGGTTAAACATATTAAAAGTAACTTAAACATAATCTGCCTATTTTTTTAGGAGTCTCAACAATTTATATATGATATTTCAAATCAAATATAAACTGTATAAACTTTAAACATAATCTGCCGTAACATGAGAAATTACGTTTGTATAATATTTGTGTGTAGTGGGGGTGACCACATATCACCGCGAGATTGTTGAGAACAACCCTATTGATTGTGTTGTATACTTTTGTATTTTATTTTGGTTACGTTTGAGGGATAGATTTTTTTGTAAAAAAAAATATGTACCTGTTACTAATTAACAAGTCGGGTACGGTATGATCCTATTTTTACATTTTCTATAGTTAACATAAATAAACACTCAATGATATAATATTAGATGAAGAATGACTTCCGACCGACACCACGACTAACGTTGTCTACCAGGAATTTTGACTATCTTATTTTCTCGATTAATTTATTTAATCCTCACATTTATATTTATTATTAAAAGTAAACTATATTGTGGCACTGCCACGGGTTAGTACTAGTACAGATGTATATCAGAGAGTGAAGAGATCAGAAAAATACTAGATTTAAGCAGACTGAAAAAGAACGACTTTTCAGGACGGAAAAATGCAAAAGAAATGTATTTATAAGTCACTGTTCATTAGTAAATATGCTCAGCTTCTTGAGCAGAGAATGGTAATTTAGCCAAAAAGAGATACCAAATGAGAAATTGCGTGAAACGCACGACAGATCCTAGATATAATTGCTCTATCTAACTCAACCAAGTTACAAAACAAGTTCAATTACTGGATAGAATGGCTCAAAAAGTCCAGTGACAATCCTATATCAAAACCTGGTAATGGTAAAGCAATACAACACTAATTCAACTACCATTAACAACTAGAGGTTCAAAGCATCAAGATTGAAGAATCATGAATTGAGAACAATTAAACGAAAATATAATAGTGTTGTTCAAGGAAAAAAGACTCGAAAGAGTAAAGAATGTAAACACAGGAAAATACCATGGACCTAAAGAATGTAAACACATAACGGATAGTGAGAAAGAATGCAAAGGTGTAATTGTGCAAAATACCAACCATCTACATACAAATTGGACTTACAGCAGCAAACAAACAAATAGTTGCTTATATAGACACCAAACCAGAAAGTCCAAACTAGGAAAACTTCAACAAAAATATCTTCACAATAACCCGCCTGTCTAGCCAAAGGAACATCAAATCTCCTTTCCAGTTATCTTACATAATTGCTTAAAAATCGACTCTCTTATTCTAGATTCATAACTTCTTCGTTAAAGTTGCCTAATCCGAATACTCATAAGACCGATAAGACACATACATCTTATCTCATATAGGATATTCAAATATTAAAGAAGATCAAAACAAACGTTAAGTTGATCATATTCGATGAATCACATAATAACTTTTTTTAAAGCGAACTAAAGTTGTATTTACTAGAATAGAGGAGATACAGCTGATCATATTCTCGTACAACGGACAATACGAGTAGTTGGTGTTTAGATCGAAATGCATTACTCACCTCGGTAAGTGCTTCCCATATTGGAATTGGCAAGAATTGTTTTAAGGCAATCGGTAACAGACGCTGCATAAAAACATGACAATCATGAGTTTTAAAACCGCTCATATGATTGTTGGCCTTCACCCGTTTTGCTAAGTTTGACACATGGCCATCTGGAAAGCATAGCTGCTTCACCCATTAACATATTGCCCTCCTTTGCTCGGTTGTCACAGCATATGTTGCCTTCGGCTTCTTGGTGGAGTTTTTGTCTTTCAAAAATAAACTACGCCTTGTAGTTAGAATTTCCAAATCAAGACGTGCCGCCAAGTTTCCTTCGTGGAACCATAATCGTCCATAACAGTGTGGAGTATGTTGTCGAAGAAGTTCTTCTCGCAATGCATTACATCCAAATTGTGTGGCACAAGAAGTGTTGACCAATAAGGAAGAAGATTTGCCATGATGGATTTCTTAGTCCAGTTGTGGTCTTCCCCATACCCAGGGAACTCCACATCGCGATGGACTGTGTCAATATCAGGGAGCTCAACCTGTTTTCTCATGTTTTCTTCCGTGGTCTTTCGTTCCCACATGAATGTATGCTCCACCTTTCCTTTTTTAAAGTCTCGTGCATTATTCCTGAAATGATGGTCTGGTGGGAGGAAGGCCTTATGACAATCAAACCAACATGGTTTCTTACCATTTGTTAAGCGAAATGCACCGGTGTCACCTTGAGAATATGGACAAGACAACCTTCCATGTGTACTCCATCCAGATAACATTCCATAAGCTGGAAAGTCACTAACCGTCAACATGACAGCTGCCCGCATCACAAAATTTTCTTGCCGTACACAATCCCAAGTAACTGCACCGTAATTCCAAAGTGTCTGTAGTTCATCGATCAATGGCCTCAATAACACATCTATTTTTTGCCCTGGACCCGTCGGCCCAGATATCATCAGGCTCATGAAAATGAATTCTTGCCTCATGCACATATCTGGTGGAAAATTGTACGGAGTAATGAACACTGGCCAACAAGAATATGTGTTCCCCTACCGGTTGGACAAAAACCATCAGTGCATAGGCCTATACGAACATTGCGGGCCTCGGCGGCGAATGACGGATGTCTTTGGTCGAAACTCTTCCATGCCTCTCCCTGTGCTGGATGAACCATTCTATCCGATGAACCTCGGCAGTTGGTGTGCCATATCATGTGCTCGGCTGTCTTTTTGGACATGTACAGTCTCAGAAGACGTGGGGTGATTGGAAAGTACCATAGTTTCTTTCGAGGAATGTCTCTGGTAATTTCTCCATCTCGATCCATGTACCTTGTTCAAAAAACAATCAACAAAACTATGTCAACAATTTAACAAAATTTGTGAATTCATCAATAATAAATAACTCTTCATTGATTTGAATGGCGTAGACTTTCAAAATGGAATTAAACGTTTAATCGATAAACAAATGATGAATGGTTACCTTGGTGTGTGGCAAACAGGACAATCTCTCAAATTTTGAAATTCCTTGTAGTACAGGAAACAATTGTTTTCACAAACGTCATATTTTATGACAGAGAGCCCAAGCTTCATCATAAATTTCTTTAACCTATAATAGATGTCGGGTATGGACAGTCTCATCTGGGGCAGGACCATATTTCTGCATGCACGGATATGGTCTTCCACCGCCGCATTTGATACGTTATGAGCTATTTTGAAACTCATCACTTCTGTTACCCAACTTAACAATGATTGGGGATGGCCATCATAAATAGGCTAGTCTGCGGCACAAATTAAGTCGTATATTTTTTTTTTTTGCGGAAGGATTTGGCAATCCGGTGTTATGCGCCTCGTCGTTATGATGAAGACTTGGAAACCATTCGTTCACAAAATCCATGTCAGATTGAAACTCGCCCTCATATCGTTCATTCGGTGTTGATGATGGACCGGCCCCTCCTAGATCATAATGAACTCCTTGTTGGCCGTAAGTTTCACCATGTCGGTTCCAGATGTGGTATCCTGGTTGGAAACCATTAGCGTACAAGTGCATTGTTACCGTCGATCAATCGTGATAAGGCCATCCACATTCACATGTGCTACATGGGCACGGAATATGAATTTGATTTTGTGCGGTGAATGCCCAATCGCAAAATGACTCAACCCCTGTGAAATACTCCGGTATTAGTCCATTATCACCCCATTTGTTGTACATCCAATCTCGAAAGTTATTCATGTTAATAACCTGCATATGTGTGTCCACAATTTTATATTAATATGCCAAGCGTAGAATCGTACATATAAATGTATTTAATTCATCAACATTCAACGCAAAAAGTATGCAATTAATTGATAATATTATATATAAATGATATACATCAATTTGTCAACTATATATAACTTCAATTTAGAAGTGTTAATAAATACTTATTTATTTATTTATTTTGAATACATATAAATTTAATTTCATCATTAAATACTAATAATACAATAATATCAATGATTAATAATACAAATAACGACAACAATCATATTTATATATATGTAACATAATCAACAAACTCAAAAAAGTATGTACGCAAGTACAATTGAACATAAAACTTCAATAACTTAACTTGCATACCTTGATTGTTAAGTAAGGTAGAACAAGTGATTTTGGAACTCGAATTTTAATATCAATAAATTATAAGTAAGAATAGTTGTAAAATTTGTAAGTACTTAATTAATGAAGCAATGTAGAACCAAAAGAAGAGATGACATATAAATAACCAATGAAAAGAATAATCACATTGGAATTAAAGAATAATATAAGAATAAAGATAAAAATTATAAAAGTTACAAGAAAAGAATTATAGAAGTTACAAGATAAGAACATAATGTTGACAAGATAAGTATCAGAATTGCCTAGAGCATCTATACTATTGGCCATAAAAAATGGAAAGTTGAATCAAAATTTACTAAATATATCGAAAAATATAATTGCAAGTGAAGATATATATTTATTATATTCATAATTATATCTATCAAACAAACTCTTCTATAATTTCAAAAAGTTTAAAATTTTGAATCACCGCCTCAATTTTATCAAAATTTTTGTAAAATTTTAAACCTGCCGCTTTTCTGGAGTGAAATATTTTGAGACTTTCTATAATCAACACAACTATATTAACTATATTTTGAGACTTTCTATAATCAACACAACTATATTAACTATATGCGAAAAGTTTCAAAATTCCCCCCACATTTTCATTCACCGCTTTAGTTTTTAGTATACTTCACATATTTATGTTAATTAAACTGTAATGATGATTTGTATAAATCTCTCCCCTGGTCATCAGTGGAGTAGTTCCTCCTCATTTCTATCATCTTCAAATTAAAACGTTCATACTCCATGACTCCATTCTTCATTGGTAAGATAATTAAGGTATATTCCATGCTCAAATCTCTCTTATGTTTCAAGTTATTTATTTGCTTTTTTTTTCTAGCTACTAACACAACTAACCATTTATCATTTTATTAATTTATTTGTAGGACTTATCAAATTCATCTATAAGGTATGTTTTTGTTACATCAATTCCTTACTTAACTTTTTTTTTTTTTTTTTTTTGTTCTTCACTAACCAACTAATTGTTCTTTTTGTTTTACTTTTGTTTGTGTTTCTTGGTTTGTATTTCCAAAATCCGTAACATTTCTATGTTATTTACCCTTTATAATTTGTTGGTCTATTTCACATTTACTTTGTAACAAAATTTATGAACAAGTAACATTGTAAATGTTTCATAATTAATTTAATATAATTAGCAGAAAATTGCCAGTTTTGGCAAGTTTCTGCTTTTTTTTTTTTTTTTTTTTTTTTCGTATTTCACATATAGCCAAGACAAGTTTGTCAAATATATGTGAAATACATGTAATTTTTTTAAAAGTCGTATGTCGAGTATACTTGAGACAAGTTTGTTAAGTATATTAGAAATACCACCTTTTTTTTATTATTGGTATTTTGGACTATAGTTGACACCAAGTTCTGTCAATCATAATCGTAATGACATGTATTGTACGGAAGTATAGATAAGACCACTTTGTTGACAATAAGTAAATCTGGCAGATAGTTGACCAACTTTTCATTTAGGGATTTGTGTCAATTATATTTGTTGATTATTTATTTTAACTAACACACTGTCAACTAAAGTAGTATAATCGACAAGGGCATATTCAATAGCTATAATCAACATACATTTCTTATTTAAAGGTTTTCATTAACAGAAAATGAGTTTAATCAACATATTTGGTTTGTTACCCATTATACTCTTTTCTAGTAGTGAAAGTTGAGTCGGATCTCATGTAGATAGAATTCCAAGCAAATGATTGAGCTCAATAATAATAAACGGTTTATATCGATCCATAATAGGTTTCAGAGCAATGCAAACATACACCGAAACATAAACATGTGGATCGGTATTGTTCACTTTTTATGTGTCTAGTGTGTGCTTGATCTCGCACCTAATATAAAATTTACTCATTCCATCCCCTAAATGTATTATTTTGCTCTTCACACGTGTAGATTAAGGAGAAATGAGAAAGATAGAAATAATACTTGATTGAGGGATTATTTAGTTACAATTGTATTTGTTATGATTTGAACGTTTAGTTAACTTAATTTGTGCGATAAAAAATGAAGGAAACATATATAAATGGAATACATTGAAATTTGTTCTGAAATGGAATGAGTACTATTAATAAACCGACCTTAAAAAGAGACGTTAATATATATTAATGTCATCCCGTCTCTCGGCACATATGTTTACTATTAAACTCTAAACATGTGATGTCGATCTTGATAGATGGAAGGACGATCTCTTAATCACTATATTTTCTTTTTTCAAACAATAAAAATATATTAATTGATCCTAAAAAAATAAGGAATGCTCCGATTGCCCATACTAATTACACATCAAAATCATATACATATCATGTCTAAATTATAAACCTGAGCTAGCTATATGATAAGCTGAGCTAGCTACATCCTCTATATATATATATATATATATATATGAGGTATCGATCATCACTTGACACATGGAAGGTACTACAGACATGGCCTCAAGTGAAAGAATGGAAATCATCAAAGCTTTTGATGAGACAAAATCTGGTGTAAAGGGCTTAATTGATTCTGGTGTACAGAAACTCCCCAAGATTTTTGTTAGGCCATCTCATGAGCTGGCTCAAGAGAAAACACAGAGGAAGCTCAGCCATGCTCAGCCTCCTGTGATTGATCTTACTGGCATAGCTGAAAATGCCGAAAGACGAAAGCAGGTTGTGGAGAAAGTGAGAGTTGCTGCAGAGACATGGGGATTCTTCCAGGTTGCGAATCATGGAATACCACTAACCGTCCTAGATGGGATGATTGAAGGTGTTCGGAAGTTCCATGAGATGGATGCTACCAAAAAGAGAGCCTACTATTCACGAGATCCTACTCGCAAGGTCAGATTCATTTGCAGTGATGACTTGTTTGCTGCAACAACAGCTGATTTCAGGGACACTGTGCAAATTTCATTTACTGGTGACCAAAATGATGGCCAGGAATTTCCAGATTGTATGAAGTAAGTAAATTAATTAGCTATTGATTTGCGAAATATATATGCTATATATATAAAAATAAATCAGCTAGATTAATTCTTTGATAAGCTATGAGTAGTTTATAATCTACTACCAGCTAACCGTTTACGTAATACACTTATTTTGAAAATCATATCCTTAACAGAAATTCTGATATGACCAATTGATAATCCTGATTGAATTAACAGAAACAGCAGCATTGAATACTACAAATATGTGCGAGATCTGGGATACACTCTACTGGAGCTGCTATCAGAAGCTCTTGGGCTCAAATCGAATCACCTAAAAGATATGGAGTGCGCGAAAGGGCTACGTATTTCTTGCCATTATCATCCGGCATGCCCTGAACCAGGACTAGCTATTGGAACTGCCGAGCATTGCGACCCTGACTTCTTAGCTATCCTTCTACAGAACGATTTGGTTAGTGGTTTACAAGTGATGTATCAAGGCCAGTGGGCCGATATTCCACCTGTGCGAGGAGCCGTAGTCGTAAACATTGGAAATCTTCTCCAGGTTTGTTTTGTTTCTAATATGTTGGTCAAATTTTATGTACTGGAGTAACTCTATAATTAGAAAACCAGTTTTACACTTAACATTATAAAACTGATTTGGTTGACGCTTAATTGACCAAGCTGAGGAAAATCAGTTGTTCACGAGAAATTATATATGTATATGTATGTGATATGTAGCTGGTATCAAATGGAAGATTCAGAAGCATTAAACACAGAGCAATTGCTAACAACATTGGACCAAGAATCTCAATTGCATGCTTTCTGAGTGGACCTGTTAATGAGGATAAAGCGTATGCTCCTATCAAAGAATTGGTCTCTGAAGAAAACCCACGGCAGTACAAGGAGCTTAAACTCAGTGAATACGCACTAAGGTTTCGCACAACCGGACTTGCTGATTTTCGTTTTCTTGACTACTACAAATTGTAAACAACCATTCAGTCGAGCAATATTGTCCGTCCCTTTTTAGGGGCGGCTCAACCAGCGACGAACTTCATTTCATATTGAGTGATTCATGTACCAGCTGCATGTCAAAATTAATGTAATAAAACAAGTATGTTCAGTTTTTTTGTAATAAAGCAAACTTGGATCATCATCTTGTTCCAATCTGAATTCATCATAAGTGATTGAATCAAGTTTTTGCCTGTATTGTATATTCGAAATAGGTAGATAAAAAGTTGTTTACCTCCTCATATTTATGCTACAGTTATCAATTAGAGCATGTGTGAAAATGGTAGCTAAATCTGGGATTGGTGAAATGAACGGTTCAAATCCAATTCCACACAAACAGTTACTCCCTCTGTGCCACAACAAATCTCACATATTTCATTTATATCTGTCCCATTACAAATGTCACATTTCTATTTTTATCAACATTTACAACACATTTATATCCCATGTGCATTTGTCCCCCAACATTTACACTACACATTAAACTCCGTGCTCAGAACCCAACATGACATTTGTTCTGGGACGAAGTGAGTACCTTTCTTATGTAATTCGAAGTAAAAGAGAAGTTAGGGTTCTTGAGCTGAGATTGATGTAGTCTCTGTTTTAGGATCCATTGCATGATCTTGTAAAGCTTGTGTGATCAATAAAATCTATGGTATTACTTTCGTGAATGTAGGCATTTGCCGAACCACGTAATTGTTTCGTGTTCTTAATGTTTTCGTTGAGATCATTGTTTGATTGTTCTGGTTTTCGATCGATTGATTGTAGTTCATAAAGTTGATTTGAGAAGATTACGCAACAACAGCAAAATTAAATCTATCACGCACTATTTGTGAGTGAAACATGTACTTGCTATCTTGTTGTAAACAGTAGACCTGGATGGTTGGTTAAAAACCATAACATGGCGCGCCGGTTGGGGCTATTGCTGCACACTTCACACTTGTAGCAAATATGTATAACAGTTCAAGGAAACCATGCATTGCATGATCAACTTCTTGATCTTCAAATGAAAATGAAATACTAAAATTATGTGCCCGGTTTGAAACAGAGTTGTCTGTCCGTATCAAAATGAAGAGTCGTTTTCTTCTTCCCCGGGGCCGGGGAGTTAACAACCATCCAGCAGTTGCACCACTGCGACGGCCCATGCTTGAATTATGTCATAATGTCAGCAACGGTTTGTAACAACAACCAAATTTGGAAGTCGGAACCCCAAATGTACTCGCTTTGTGATTTCAGAAAGATCGATCAAAATGCACTCAGATCAGCTAAGCAACCTTGAGTAAATAATGTAAGTATGTATGTCCCAGAGACAACCATTTATGAGGATGATATATACTTTGATCACATTCAGTTTATTGTTATTATTTGGGCATTGCATTCATTGAGTTTATTATTTGGTTGTTTGAATAATTCGATAAGATGTTCCCATGGACTACACGTTATCACCAAGTGGTGAGAACTTGGATGACAAAACGTAAGTCTTAAAATGGCCCCAATCAAGAGTCATTGAGATTTGGGATATCAATGACACATGTTAATGATTGGCATGTGATCTACATCATATTCTTGGACAATGTAGTAGCTCTCACAACTACGAGTGCCTTGGTCGTTCATGATGGATGCATGGACACCTTGTAGGGTGTTGGTAGACCCACCGAGAAACCATTTGGTTAATTCTATTTATATGTCTATGGAAGTATCGGTGTGTAGGGTGATGTATTAGTCCTTTGACTTGAGTTCAATAGTCAATACTTACTACATGTGCTAAGTGATGTACTTTGACCATGACCAATGCTTGCACTCCTAATGGGTAGAATCTGGCATCGTTAGGCATCATGACATGGGAGTAGTAGTTGAGCCAAGATAGGATTCATTCATCGCAATAGACATTGGAGAGAATACATTGGCCAATGCATTACGACATATTCAAAATGGTGTTTGAATATGATCGAGGATCAACTAACAAGATTGAGAAAGAAATGAATAAGTTATTGGAACAAACATAATATCAAGTTCTAGACTTATCCGAGTATTCGTGAATGAAAGGACCTTACCATCATTAGAGCCTTACATTACAGGTGGTTTGTATATCCTCACAAACGCTCCTTATATATTAATATTGTCCGGTAAATTGTCTAGGAATTTCACTGTGAACCTAATTGGATTAGTGCTTAATATATAAGTCCCTATGGCCATTACTATATGGAAATCTTCTCAAACCGGGGATGTTAATATTATTTATTCATAATAAATAATATGAGAATAGTTTTAATTGGTTCAAATTGGGCTTGAACAATTAAATTGGAGTGTTACATTTGGACTAATTTAGAATTAGAGTCCAATATCTAAACCGGGCATAATATAGAAATTGGGCCAAAAAGGGATAAAAGAAAGAAGAAGAAAGGCTGGGCCTTTTGGCCCAGCACAAGTCCACCAACGGGCGCGTGCATTGAGTTGGTGCGCGCCAGAGAGTGAAAAATGTGGTGGGGACGTGTTGTCCCCACCTCTCCTCTTCTCTCAACCGTTTTCTCTTCTTCTTTCACGTTCTCTTTGATTGGTTTTGGTTTTTGGTGATATATATATATATATATATATATATATATATATATATATATATATATATATATATATATATATATATATATATTGTTTGTATTATATGTATTAGATACACAACAATTTATTTTGAAACACATAGAACATAGACAAAACAGAAGAAGACAAAAATCAGATTTTGTCTTGAAAAATACTTCACTCAATATTATCTACATCCGTAAGAGAAGAATCTCCTAGCATTCTTATTGGTAGAGGAACTCCTATGGATATCAAGGTTAGAGGTGAAAACTGGTAACCTGGATTTGCACGAAGATTGGGATTTGCTTGGAGAGGAACTAGAGGATCTCGAAGAAGGGCTTGCATACACGAACGAGCAGATTGAAAACTTGCAAGAATTTGCTGACGCTGAATTGCAAGCTTCCAGTCAGGAACCAGAGTTCCTATCAGAGTAAGCTCCGTTTTATTTATACGTTAACACGTTGAATTACTGTTATCATGTTGGTCTATAAAATTTTTGAAATTTCGGTGCGTATACTTAGAGTATAAATTGACCCTATTTTTCCAACAGTGGTATCAGAGCTAGGCTTGATTTAACAGTTATTTACGTTTTCTTGGCATATTTCTTTGTTTAGAGTTGAAGAATATGTTTATGAAAATGTTTACAAGTTTGATTATATTTCCAGAATTTATTAAAAAAAATAAATTCTTTTTCCAACTGTTCTTGGAAGAACAGAAGGTTCTGTTAACATCCATCGCTGCCTGCCTTTGTTCCCGTCTTCTGTCCCGTCTTCTGCCTCCTTCTACCGCCTCTTTGTCATCGGACTCGAATTGTGGCTAAGGAAGTAGAGAGCTCAAGAAGCTCCGGAATTCGCCATTAATGGCGGAATTCGCGAGCTCTCCTCGTTCCACAATCCCATGACTCGTGTCCCGGACATTGTTGGTGATAATAACCCAGATTTGATCTTGGAAGGTTTTCAGATGTCGATTTGATGTTTAGAAATCGAATTGAACTTTCAGGGACTTGTTTGAGGTTTTTGAAAACTCAAAGCCCTTCTGTTTGAGAAGATGATGGGGTTATTCATAATTTTTAGAAAATTACAGGGCCTGAATTGAACATTTGAAAAGATTTTGGGTAGCTGGTAAGCAACTGGAAAGTCCCAGGGACTTGAAATCAAATTTGACGAATTTATCAATTTACAGAAAAGTACTTTCACTTCAGTTTCTTAAACCTGGGTACAAAAGATTCTGTCTATGTCAATTGAATACAGTGCTTGTTGAATGTTTCAACTAGGTACAAAATTCTCCTGTTATTGCAATTGAGCACAGAACTTTAAAATTTTAGAATTTGCCCCAGAAACTTTTAGAAAATTATTTTTAAATTCTGAAAATTATAAAAGGCCCCAAAAGTTTTAGAAACTTTAAAATTAACTCATAAATTGGTTATGAGAATTTTAAAAGTGGATTAAATTAATCTTTTGAAGATTGATAAATTATTTAGAGACACATTAATGTTTTAGAAGCTTAACAATTTGATTGTAAACTTGAAACTTGAGTTGGACTCTTTCTTAATGCATTCTTTAACTCACATTTGATTATCATATTGCATGTTTGATTGTCTACGTGAATTGCTTTACTTTAAAAGTAGCAATACAGTCCGTGTTTTGAATTTTCTTAGGTAGGCGGCGCCCATTATGTGTCAGACCGCGTTAATGTATGTATGAGTAGGTGGCGCTCATTACTTGGTAGTCCGCGTGTTGCATGATTGGGTAGGCGGCGCCCATTACGTGTTGTGTAATTTTGGATCTTGGTCATACAAATAATTTAAATGTTCCCCAATTAAATTTAAGTCTCGGACTAGGTCTGAACGACGTCACCCATCATAATTGAATGGTGTATTGATCCTTTTTGTTCGAGAGTATTTACACCCTAGTGTTTGCTCCGTTCTACGAGGCTAAGCCCCATTCATAGATGCATGATTAGCATCGCGTGATGGTTATGACTTACTTGACTATGTCTTGTCGCCCTAGCGTAAGAATAGTTTATGGATGTCGGTCAAACTTGGTTTGACCAACCAAGAGTTGCTTGGAGCAATTGGTTTGGAGACCTACCGGTTCAACTATTAGAGCGGTTCAGCCCTAGCTAGGGTTGTAATAGTGGGAATGCGGATCTTGGCCACTATGATTGTATTTGATATAAGTCCGTGTTCTTCATATGGGGTCGTCGAGTATGTGAAAATAGTGGGAGCTAAATATTACTGAAGCCCATGTATATTTAGTTATTGATTGTGATCATAGAATTTTATCTTAGTATTAATTCCAGTTTATATTTACTTCTCTATGTCCAGAAAAATGTTTAATTTGTCCATCAAAAGCATCTTTGAGAAGCACATTCTGACTGGGCCAAACTTCCTGCATTGGATCCGGAATGTGTGTTTGGTTCTCAGATAAGAAAAGGTTGAATATGTGTTGGACACGCCTATCCCGGTTAAACCAACTGATGCTGCTGAACTTGCTAACTATGATGAGGCTCCTCGTCAAAAGCATGTTGATGATGCTGGTAATGTCCAGTCTGTGATGCTCGCTTCCATGAGCATGGAGCTGCAAAGGCAACATGAAAAAGATGATGCCTTATGAGATGTTGGATCATCTCAAGAGCCTCTTCGACTCTCAATCTAAGAGTCTCGAGTTTGACTTGCTTAGAGAGATCTTGTGATGCAGGCTACAGGAAGGTGGAAATGTGTCAGGCCATGTTCTCAAAATGATTGGGATCATTGAAAAGCTGGCAACTGTCGGCATCAAATTTGAGAACCATGTGTCTGCCATTTTCATTCTCCAGTCACTCTCGGATTCATACTCCACGTTCATTGTGAACTATAACATGAATGCCAAGGAGGTGACATTACCTGAGCTCCACAACATGCTGAAAACTTATGGTCAGACCATAAGTAAAGGAAAGAGTGTTCTCATAGTGGGATCTTCTTCGAACACTGGTGCTAAAAGGAATGGTTCCAACAACAAGTTCAATAAGAAGAAGAAGGCTAAGGTTGGACCAAAGCCTCAAACTCTTAAGTCTAAGGGTGGAGTTCGAAAGCAGCCCAAGATACCAAAGGATGCATGCCTCTACTGCAAGCAGTAGGGGCATTGGAAGAGGGATTGTGAAAAGGCCAAAGCCGATGGAGCTCTGATGCATGGTGCATCCGACTCCAACAAAGGTATGTTTGTCATTGAGATAAATATGTCTACAAGTAATTCTAACTGCTGGGTATTAGATACAGCATGTGGCTCACACATTTGTAATAATGTGCAGGGCCTAAGTGAGAGCAGACCGGTTAGACCAGGGGAAGTCGACCTACGCGTGGGAAATGGAGCAAGAGTTGCTGCTGAGCGTGTAGGGACTTATAGATTAGACTTACCCTCGGGATGTATTTTAGAACTCAGTAATTGTTATTTTTTTCCTTCAATCATTAGAAATATTATTTCCATTCCTGTGTTAGACAACATTATGGGTTTTTCCTTTCGAATTGCAAATAGTAATTGTTACGTTTTGCATAATGATATTTCTCATGGAATTGCCCTTCTTGTGAATGGTTTATATTTACTTGATTGTAGACATAATATATTTCATATGCAAAATAAAAGGCCAAAATTAAGTAATGCTAAGAATCCTACCTACTTGTGGCATTGTAGACTTGGTCACATCAATGAGACATGAATTGCATGATTAAATAAGTTGGACTATTTAACTTCATTTGATTTTGAATCATATGGAGACTGTAAATCATGTCTCAAAGGAAAGATGACTAATAAATCCCTTCTAGGAAAGGGAGTACGAGCCGAGATGGTACTTGAGTTAGTCCATACTGATGTATGTGGACCTTTTGCAACTCGAAGTAGAAAAGCAAGTATCAAAACTCTACGATCAGTTGAGGAGGAGAGCACTTGAGCAAAGAGTTTACATATTACTTAAAAGAAAATGAGATTTGATCTCAATGGACACCTCCCGGAACACCACAAATGAATGGAGTTTCAGAAAGGAGAAATCGAACCTTGTTAGACATGGTAAGGTCCATGATGAGCTTCTCGACTCTTCCAACATTCTTATGGGGATATGCATTACAAAATTCAATTTATATTCTGAATCGTGTTCCATCTAAGTCAGTCGAAACGACACCATATGAGTTATGGCATGGTAAGAGGCCTGCTCTTTCACACATGCGAACCTGGGGTTGTCCGGCATATGTAAAGAAAATGCCCACTGGCAAGTTGGAATCGAAAAGTGAAAAGTGTTATTTCGTTGGTTATCCCAAGGAAACTAGAGGTTACTATTTCTATTCTCGCGATGAACACAAGATCATCGTTTCTAGGAATGCGACTTTTCTGGAAGACGACTACGTCTTCAAGGAACAAAATCGCAATAGAATAGAACTTGAAGAAATTCAAGAACCACGAAATAACATTGAGGTTGAAAAGTTGTCAAATGAAATTGACAACGATTCAGTGGAAGCAATAGGAGGTACATGTGCTGGAAGCATGTCACTGGGTAGACATCTTGCAGCCAGTGGGAGCGCTGCAGAAAATGCTTCGTGATCACAAAGTCCTCTTGCATCACCGGCAGAATCGGTTATGGAAACCAACCTGCCGCCATCTCAAGAGCCAGTCTTGGACAGTGCTCCTGAGGTAGCTCCGAGTGTAGGACAGCCTAACACTCAAGAACCTCAACACGATCAAAATGAAGAACGAGAACAAACGCTAGTAGTTGTGCCACAGAGAAAGAGAAGGGGAAGGGTTATACCGAACAAGTAGTCGCAGTTTGTAGGTCAGAAAGGGAAAGGGTTGGTCCGAAGAATAGGTTGAATCTACTCTTGGAGAATCGTGAGGATGATGTCGTAGATTCGCCTGATTTAGATGACCCTAAGACCTACACCGAGGCAATGTTGGACACTGACTCGGAGAGGTGGCAAGAAGCCATGAAATCTGAAATAGACTCAATGTATCATAATCAAGTTTGGAACTTGGTTGAATTGCTAGATGGGGTTAGACCCATTGGATGCGAATAGGTTTTCAAAAGGAAAACCGATCCCGACGGCAAGATACAAACCTACAAGGCTAGGTTAGTGGCAAAAAGGCTATAATCAAAGACAGGGTATTGATTATGATGAAACCTTTTCGCCAGTTGCTAAAATCAAGTCTATACGGATTTTACTTGCTATAGCTGCATATCATGATTATGAGATTTGGCAGATGGATGTGAAAACCACTTTCCTAAATGGAAACCTAGACGAGGAGGTGTATATGATACAACCTGAGGGTTTCGTATCTAAGTCAAATCCCAAGTCAGTATGCAAGCTCCAGAGGTCCATATATGCACTAAAGCAAGCCTCTAGGAGCTGGAATATCCGTTTTGACAAAGCTGTCAAATCGTTTGACTTCGTCAGAAGTATGGAAGATCCATGCGTTTACATAAAACGCAGTGACGAAGGAATTGTTTTCATGGTCATATATGTCGATGACATTCTAATCATGGGAAACAATATCCCCCTCTTACAGTCATGAAAGATTGGTTATCCAAAACCTTCTTAATGAAGGATTTGGGTGAAGCCTGTTACATACTTGGCATCAAGATCCATAGGGATAGGGCCAACAAGATGTTAGGACTGTCACAGTCTACCTATATTGACAAGATGATGAGGCGTTATAGAATGGAAGAATCCAAGAAGGGATTCTTGCCCGTAAGTCATGGCGTAGTTCTGTCAGTGAAGGATAGTCCTTAAACTGAAGAAGAAATTGAAAACATGAAGAAGATTCCATATGCATCTGTAGTTGGATCTATCATGTATGCCATGAATTGCACTAGGCCAGATGTGGCTTTTGCGCTTAGTATCACTTGTCGTCACTAGAAGAATCCAGGTTTTAAACACTGGACTGCTGTTAAGGCTATCCTCAAGTATCTTAGACAAACTAAGGATCACTTTCTAGTGTATGGTGGGCAGTCGGAGCTGATGGCATCTGGGTATGTCGATGCCGGTTTCCAATCTGATCCGGATGATTACAAATCACAAACTGGGTATGTGTTTGTACTCAATAGTGGAGCTGTCAGCTGGAAGAGTTACAAGCAGGCAACTATCGCTGATTCTGCGACCGAGTCCGAGTACATTGCTGCATCAGAAGCCGCAAAGGAGGCTGTCTGGATGTCTGAGTTCCTCAAGGAACTAGGAGTAGTACCTAATGTTGGACCGATAAAAGTCTACTGTGACAACACTGGGGCTATTGCACAGGCAAAGGAACCAAGATCCACCAACAGGAACAAGCATGTACCTAGGAAATACCATGTCATTAGAGAATTGGTAGTTAGAGGAGAAGTATCTATAGAGCATGTCCCCACTGAGGATAATCTGGCTGACCTTTTCACCAAAGCCTTGAGTTCGGTAAACATGTTAGACATTACGAAAACATAGGTGTTAGACATATGGGTGGTTGGCTCTAGGCCAAGTTGGAGATTTTAAGTATGTATGTCCTAGAGACAACCATTTATGAAGATGATATATACTTTGATCACATTCAGTTTATTGTTATTATTTGGGCATTGCATTTATTGAGTTTATTATTTGGTTGTTTGAATAATTCAATAAGATGTTCCCATGGACTACACGTTATCACCAAGTGGTAAGAACTTGGATGACAAAACGTAAGTCTTAAAATGGCCCCAATCAAGAGTCATTGAGATTTGGGATATCAATGACGCACGTTAATGATTGGCATGTGATCTGCATCATATTCTTGGAGAATGTAGTAGCTCTCACAACTCCAATGCCTTGGTCATTCATGATGGATGCATGGACACCTTGGAGGTGTTGGTAGACCCACCGAGAAACCATTTGGTTAATTTTATTTATATGTCTATGGAAGTATCGGTGTGTAGGGTGATGTATTAGTCGTTTGACTTGAGGTCAATAGTCAATACTGACTACATGTGCTAAGTGATGTACTTTGACCATGACCAATGCTTGCACTCCTAATGGGGTAGATACGGCATGCGTTAGGCACATCACGAAGCACATGGAAGTAGTAGTTGAGCCAATATAGGATTCATTCCTCACAATAGACATTGGAGAGAATACTTTACATCTCATAGTTAAGTTGATCGTTAGTCATTGGCCAATGCATTATGACATATTCAAAATGGTGTTTGAATATGATCGAGGATCAACTAACAAGATTGAGAAAGAAATGAATAAGTTATTGGAACAGACATAATATCAAGTTATAGACTTATTCGAGTATCCGTGAATGAAAGGACCTTACCATCATTAGAGATCCTTACATTACATGTGGTTTGTATATCCTCACAAACGTCCTTATATATTAATATTGTCCGGTAAATTGTCTAGGAATTTCACCGTGAACCTAATTGGATTAGTGCTTAATATATATATAAGACCCTATGGGTCACACTATATGGAGAGTACTCTACCAAACCGGGGATGTTAATATTATTTATTTATAATAAATAATATGAGAATAATTTTAATTGGTTCAAATTGGGCTTGAACAATTAAAATGGAGTGTGACACTTGGACTAATTTAGAATTAGAGTCCAATATATAAACCGGGCTTAATATAGAAATTGGGCCAAAAAGGGATAAAAGAAAGAAGAAGAAAGGCTGGGTCTTTTGGCCCAACACAAGTCCACCAACGAGCACGTGCATTACATGAAGTTGGTTACTGGCGCATGCAACGCACGCGCTAGAGAGTGAAAAATGTGGTGGGGACGTGCTGTCCCCACCTCTCCTCTTCTCTCAACCGTTTTCTCTTCTTCTCTCACGTTCTCTTTGGTTGGTTTTGGTTTTTGGTGATATATATATTGTTTGTCTTATATGTATTAGATACACAACAATTTATTTTGAAACACATAGAACATAGACAAAACAGAATAAGACAAAAATCAGATTTTGTCTTGAAAAACACTTCACTCAATATTCTCTACATACGTAAGAGAAGAATCTCCTAGCATTCTTATTGGTAGAGGAACTCCTGTGGATACCAAGGTTAGAGGTGACAACTGGCAACCTGGATTTGCACGAAGATTGAGATTTGCTTGGAGAGGAACTAGAGGATCTCGAAGAGGGGCTTGCATACACGGACGAGCAGATTGACGACTTGCTAGAATTTGCTGACGCTGAATTGCAAGCTTCCAGTCAGGAACCGGAGTTGCTATCAGAGTAAGCTCCGTTTTATTTATGCGTTGACACGTTGAATTACTGTTATCATGTTGGTCTATAAAAATTTTGAAATTCCGCTGCGTATACTTAAAGTATAAATTGACCCTATTTTTCCAACAAATAATCCATTTCATTGAACAGAACAGAACACAACTACCCTTAATTCCAAGGAATTAAATTCATTACTACTAGTATTCTATTGTCAGGAAGTCAGACTTGGAAATGAGCAAATTCACCAAAACTTAATTTACCTGTTCCATTTTCATGGCGTTTTCTCATTTCATGTAACGGGCTAAAACTTCAGAAATTCAAAGCAGTTGTTCTTGACCGGCCCAAAAACGGTAAAAGGAGGAGGGATATTGGGCCAAGATTTCCTCTTTGCTTGAGTTGGGCCGAATAAATGAGATGACATGAGTCTCAACAAGTGGGTTTGAGTTTGCCAGGATCCTGAATCAGCAAACTTGACAAACTACACCATTGCCTAGACTTGGACGGTTAGGCTAACCACCGGTTATGGTTAGACTAACCACATGATATCTCAACCATAACCAGTTACATTTTTTAAACCGTCGATTACGGTTATAGACGTTTCATAACTGTCAAATGGCTGAATCGCTGTTTTGTTTTATTTAAAAATTATATTAAAATGTGTTAATTTATTTATTATAAATATACTAACTCATTAATTATTTGGCCAAATAAATTTACAAGAAAGCAAAGCGGGCATATATATATATACACTTATTAAAGTGTTTAGAGCTTAAACATACACTTTGAAGAATTGGTCTTTTTTTCCAATTCGTGTGAAATTGGCCTCTGCCATAATTTTCCTTTTCAAGGGGCTTTTACGAGGCACAGATAGTACGCCCAATGATGTTGGAAAAAAGCTGCTGCCAACCTCCCACAATCAACTTGGTTAGCAAGGAGAACCGGGGGGAAATGGTACCAAAGACCAATTTGTAATGGCGTTGCATGCATTTGTCAATTAGCATGATAACGTGATAATTCATTACGGCATGCATTTGTCAATTAGCATGATAACGTGATAATTCCAGTAATGAGACGGTATCTAACTGTACACTTCATTAAAAGAAAAAAAAGAAGACCATTCACGACTATACATCTTCTAAGTATAAATACGGCCAATACTGTATATCTTTTACTTATAAATACAGTCAAGTTGTATATCTTCAAGTTATATACACGGTCAACTTGTATCAATAGCCTTTTTTATTGTTTAGTTTTAATAGCCCCTTTTTATTCATACGTATAAGTGAACGAAATGCAAAATATCGTCAGATGAAGGACAAGACTTGCATAAAATGAGAATATCAAGATAAAACTTTAATCATGAAAGTATATATTTAACAAAACGAGCTGATAAAATGACTGATACGTTGATAGCTGATAATACAATTAGTAGTTAATAAGGTGATTTGTAATTGATCGATAACTTTTTTTCAAAATAAAGTTGTTTTTTAAATCAGTCAACTTACTGGTATTCATCAAACATACATATTGTAATCACACGATATTATTTTGGTCAAATAAATTGAAATCACCTGGTAAAGTTGTGACATACACACAATAATAATAATGATATATGTATATAAATCTTCTTAAAATTTTCTACCTCATTCTTACTCACACTTTAAATTGCTTTAGCGCTCTAAATGCTTTTTATAATATTTAATTTACATTCTTACGAGAAGTTTATCTAAATAGTTTCATTTCCCATCTCATTATAAACCTACCATATATTTTGCCATTTCATTCATCGCCATTGAAGTACACGACACACCAACCTTCCCTTTCCATTTCTTGAAAGTGTAGAGTCATGATTTGACATCCATGACTGTTATCTTCATGATCCTAATGCAAAGTTGGCAACCATTGGTGGATAAAACTAATTTCACTAACACGTAGATGTTGTGGATTGTCAAATTTTCCACTCCAATGATGGCCCACACTTTACATGTTAAATGGCCCGTATTGTTCCACCAATCATAATCGAGGATTATATATTATTGATAGGATACATAATGGCATTGGTTCATGCTATATCACCATTCAATATCAAATAAAACCACTCTATCAACTACTTAGTACAACGCCAATTGTTGTTGGGTAAGATCGGAAAAAATTACATCATATGATAATGATTTGGAAGAATAGTTTGTCTGTAACAGCAGATTGCATTTAATTGATGGAAAGATTGTAGACAATTGCAATTAGTTAGGTGCTAGTTAATGATCTTCCATTTGATGTGGAACTGAAGCTCCAAATATCACTAAATTACAATTTCATGCAACTTCCCATCATCATAATTCATACACAAACAGGCCTGCACACAAATGTGCCAAACTATATACGATTTTTGAAAATTTTCCTTTCTTTCCTTTTTTGGGTTGACCTCGGGTCCACTCATGGGTAAGATGATTGAGGCTTAACTTAAAAATTGATTTCAGATGAGCAATGTTTTGATTCGAGTACGAGTCTTGTGTATGCAAAAAATAAAGTCGGGTAGTAATTGGTCCGTTTAGTCACACATAACATGTAATGACAAAAATTACGTTCATTTTAATCTAGGGTGGGTATAAGAAATTGCGGTCATACCAGACTAGATATGATTATGCTTTTAATAGACTACTCACAAAATTATAAAATTTTTCATTTCCAAAAAGAAAAGTTTCTAAACACGTCCTTCGGTTTCAACTTTCAACTTTGAGCATACTACGACATTTGAGTGACAATCAAATTGATATCCGGAGTTTGAACAACTACAAATGGTTCAAACTTCAAAGTTTGTTATGTGTTTTGAAAATACTTACATATAAATTCAAAAAGTCAAATATTCCCTTTTTTATTTTATTATACAATTATCTTTATTTTTATATGCTGTCATTTCTTTTTATTCATCCCTTTTAGTTATTTCTTTATTTCACACATTTCTCCTATTCCAAAACTTCACACCGCTACTAACATTTCCACCATCACCTCCTCCTACATTCTTTACTTGTCTCTCACAACCAACACAAATCACCACCATGGAAGCTCAATAACCTTTCTTTAAAAAAAAAAAAAAAAAAAAGTTGCAAAGGTAGTGATATGGCGACCAAACTTATGGTCACCGGAATTCCATCAGAGCTTCCATGGAAGCTCAAAACTAAGCTTACATAAAAGCTCCGATCATTTTCTTTTAATTTATCTTCTTTTCTAAAAAACGAAATGTCGGTATTTGGTGAATTAAACAATATAATAAGTCCCCGTTTGCTTTGACAACTTTAAAAAACGTAAAACAACTCTTCAACGCGTGCTTCTGTTTTTTTTCCTTCTTCTGTGTATCGCTCTCCTGCTCAGACCAAACTGCGCATCCAAGTAAGCCACCACTTTCGGCGAACACCAAGCGGCGCACCACCTAACGATGCCTTATCTTCAACCCTCGTGGCCCAAGCGTAGGTCACCACTATCTTATTTGACACCCCTAAATTGTCTCCAGCGGTTTCTGATTTTACCGAACTTCGCCTCCACAACCACGCCGTCGCATCCGCTCCACGCTCCCCTCGAACTATTTACCGAACGCCAGCGTCAGAATTCTTTACAGGTAATCGAGATGTCGATGAGATTGATTTTTAACATTACAGCCCTGCATTTTTTTTCAGTGCCCGCTTCTTTATTTTTGCTCGTGATTTGTGTTTAATATTGTGTAACGTTGTTACGTCCTTGAGACATAACGGTGATTAATCGTTGCGATAGAGTCACCATTTTGATAGAGAATTTGAGAAAGGGGGGAAATTATTAGAAGAAAGTGAAGGATTTCATGGATAGAATATAGACTTGGGGAGGAAGATAGAACTTGGAGGAAAAACTAGAATTTTAGCATTTCATTTCTTGCCCTACCGAAGTACGAAAATGGCTTCATAAAGCCTTACAAGCTAAATGGGCCTTAAATGAAATAAATAACAACTTAGGGTCCTAAAATGCAACAATAGAAATTAAACAGGAAAATTCAAATCATCAGGTCATGACAACCCCCCCTTGCTTGAAATGATCATTGTCCCAAGGATCAAACTTGTGGATTGAAGCTCTGAAGCAAGTAGTATGATGATTCTCAGCTTGTAGAGATATTTGACTTCATCACTAGAGATCTCAAGTGAGCCATCATCACTCTCTTCTTTGGAATTCAACTTATAGGTCTTATATGATCCATAAATTTCAGATGCAACAACGTCCAGTCCAGTAACAGCCCTTCCCATGTAACCTGATTTAGTAATTATTGAGTTGAGTAGTTCAAGACCTGCTCCGTGCTCCTTAATATTGGCAACAAAGCCCCCTTCATCACTAACAACAGTAGCATCTTGGCCATACTTCTTTTTAATGGCAGCCTTCACCTAGTAATATACTTCCACATTCATCTTCATGGCCTCCTTGAAAGAAGCTCTAACATAGTGAGCCATGAACACTGGCATAGCCAGCGTGTGTCCAACCTGCGATCCACCAATGATAACATTGAAAAAAGACACAGTCAGTGCCAAGTTTCTGCTGCTAGCAAGGTCAGTGATGCACTTGTACATGCAAATATTGAAGACATCCGCACCTGTTTTGCACAAGGCAAGAGATACAATAAGAAATGCACTTGCACCAAGTTTATGCTTGCAACAGCCCCTCATAAATACATATCTTGCAATTGTTGTTGCATATACTATATCAAGAGCTTATGTGTTAGCTCCAGGAAATTGCTGGTTAATTTGATGTGACGACGGGGCTAAACGCCACTCATGTTTAGAGTCTTTGACATTCTTCATTGCATACTTAAAAACCTGAAATGCCAGACGAAGTCTCATTCTAGCTGCCATGTAACAGTCCTTCGGAAACCCCTGCAGCTTCAAGATCTTCAAGATAATCACCAAAACAATCCCCATGAAATCTAGCTCACTGTACTGATGTGACAATGAAATGTGCAATATAGCATGCTTTTAGACCTCGTTTTTGTCCTTAGATGCAATCTTTGTATCGTTTTATGGTCGATTACCAACTTCGTGTATTTTCTGTACGTCATGACCGCGTTTTTTTAGGAATTGCACGATTTTAGGCACCAAAACGACGTAAATGTGCGAAATCGAGGAAGTTAAGCAAATACGCCAGATTGACCATTGCACGGGGTTCGAGAAGTCAAAACATGTCATGCGATCAACCAATGCGAAGATAATTGAAGATAAAACAACTTTGTAGAAGACCACTTTTCGAGGAAAAGAAGTTACGAAGCCCGAAATTGAAGAATGAAGAAAACAGATTTGAAGCTGCAGGAATCGCACTTGGCGGCCACCAGGGGACCGCAGAAGGTCCTGATGGTCCACAAAGTCAGATGGCGGTTTGTTATGGGTATTTCTCCTACTTTGTCGAGCTAGAGCCCCGACTTCCTAAACCTTCCTTATTGATGAATGGCGGTCAGAACTCGATTTCCACACTATAAATAAGACCTCAGGGGTCTCATAATTTTACACTGCTCACAAAGCAGCTCTCCTGAGAGAGAACCAGTCATCGGGGAAGTGAAACCCAAAACCGTTGGCCGTCAGACAACCAGAAGGAGGAAATCCTAGAAGCAGCACGAAGACATCAGAGACTAAGCTTCTTCTTCCTTTCTTATCTAGTTTTCGATTTCTGTACTAGATTACTATGAGTAGCTAACTTTCTTTTGTAAAGGCGAACCGTCGTAACTCTGCTTTTGCTACTTCTTTATATAACGTGATATATTAATGGAATAGTTATTAGACGTAAATCGTGGTTATACAACTCTATAATTCCTTCGTGGTATGATGTTCTGCTGAGTGACACAGTAGTTTCATTGAACTGAATAGGGGTACTCGTGCCGACTGGGCCTTGAGCACCATAGTATTATGCCCTGCTGTCGTTAGAGGTAATCACGTAGGATTTTAGCTAGGAAGTTGGGAGTAGAATAGTAGAGGGAGGTTGGGGAACCTTTACGCCTTTCCTTCATTGATTTACAACAAAGCAATTAGAGTTCACAACGAATTAATCATTCTGTATGCGATCAAACTGTTTACTTTTCTGCACACAATATACAAACGATATTTGCTTGTTCATATGCGAAGTGTCCGAGGGGAACGACATCCCGAGTTAAATTATTACTATTGTTGTAGTTTGAGTGCTTCCGAATAATATAAATTTAATCTTTGATTGTAGTTGAGGATTACAGGTACTACAACGCTTTCAAATCCTTAAGTGCACATCAAAATTTGGCGCCGCTACCGGGGACACTTGACTGCTCAAGCAAGTTTCGATCATCCGAGATAAGTTGAAATTTTTCTTTCACTTTTTAATTTACGCACTGTCTTTTAATTCGTATATCATAAACCCAAAAAAATATATAAAACTTGTGAGAATCTATCTCCTCAGCAAAAAATCCAAAAATATTTTCTTTTCCGTATTAGTTTATTTTCTTATTAAAAAATCCAAAACAATACGTAATTTTAGATTTCTGTTTATTATTCTTTTAGTATTATCTATTCGTATCTGCAAGGGTTTGTCTATTAGTCTTTATGCAAGGCAGGAGAAGCGCAGGAACACCACTAGTACCACTTAAAGACGACATAGATAAGCTTGAAAGGCGAAGACTGTTTACCACCGTAATGGAATCATCCAGCAACATGAGTGGAGAAAAAAACTGCAACGACAATCCATCTAGGAATGTCGCCACTTCTGAACTTGAACAGTTGCTTAAGATCCGACTTGAGATTCAATCTGAAAGGGAAGAACTGGAACAGGAAAGGGTAAGGATAGCCGAGGAAAGATTGATGTTAGATGAGAACCGCAGAAGGGATAACAACGCAAGGGTAGAACTGATGGATGAAGAAGACAGGCCGATGCGCGACTATGTTATGCCCAGGCTCACACCGCATGCCTCGAGTATATATCTAGAGAAGATTGCGAGGGAATATGATCTGAAAGGAACTCATCTGAAACAGTGATGAGTTGATTTTACATCGTCTGATTCGGTCTTTTTTTACCGTTTTTGTTGCTATTCTCAAGTATAGTTTGTATGTGTTTTATTTGTATTTTGTTCCGTTTTGATGTTTTGTGTATTTTGTAGGTATTTGGCTAAACCGCACTAATTGAAGGCAAAATGGTGTATTTTATATACATCTACAGGATATGGAGTTCCAATGCCTCGTATGGATGCTAGAAGTGGAATGGGAAAGCCAAAATACCAAGAATTTGAGTAAAAAAGGAGTAAAGGGCAAAACGGTCTTTCCAAGAAGAACTGGCGACGCCAGTTTTGATTATTGGCGCAAACTGGCGTCCGCCAGTTGCTTGGTTTTGCCGATTTTATGCGATTTGTTCTCCTAATTCGTTCAGACTTAGTTTTTCTACTTTCTATTAGTTAGAACAAGACAAAACCTTCCTTAACTAAACCAATAGCTCCACAAATACTCCTCCAAGAATAAGAGGCATTTGCCTTAGGGGTAGCATCTGTAATGTCACAATTGGGAAAGTACTTAGCTTTTAGAGTCCTACTAAGGCTCTGTTACTTTCAACTGAAAACTCTTTCAGTTCAGTTCTGCTTAGTTATATTTTATACTACAATTCAATTCAGTTCAGTAAATTTCAGTTAAAAAGAACAGAGCCTAAGTAAAGAATTAGGATTTTGAATTATTTACCTTCCTTAACTAAACCAATAGCTCCACAAATACTCCTCCATTCACATAAATTGAATTGCCATTAATTTATTAAAGGTATGTTAAATCGAGTTTGTTAAAGTCTTATAGTACAAAACAATAGTTTCACTTTTGTGGTTATCATCTATTGTCAAGTTTTCATACTTTGCTCTCAACCTAGACCTAATTTCCAATGCAATTATATATCTAGGTAATTGAACCGATTTCTTCTTGTAATTCGACGATTGTCAATTGGTTGGGAGCGTTATCTACATACTCTTTGCATCGATTCGATTCAGGTTCTCAATTCTACCTAGGGTTTGTGACACGAATGGTAACAATTGTATCACCGTTCGAATCTTTGATTTTAAGTATTGGATTATGTTTATTGCTTGTTTAATTACGATATTGATTATGTCTCGCATGTCATGAGTAGCTAAACACCCTGATTATGGGGTGGTGAAAGATTCAATGCATGCTAGTTAGGGTTCATGTGATTATACACATAAGATGCAATTTACTCTGTGCCGTTTTGATTAATTGTGTATGTAGTATTCTGTTTGATATTCGTTACGTCAAAATCACCAATAGATTAAGCATCTGATCACTTATAACAAAACGCCTTGCGTCTTGCTTTATCTATTGGTTCGTTGCAAACAGTATTATCTACATTAGCTTATTAATTGTAGCTTAGTGGAATAGACGACTTCACTAATGCTATCTATTTTCTAGAACAAAGTAAGTTAGTTCATTGTCATAGTTCTCCGTACCTTACGTGACATAAGGTGTCTGCTTAGAAAAGCCTAGAGCAGTGTAATAATCGGTAGAGCATGTCCTAGTGATAACTAGAGTAAATCGACATCGTTATAGTTGCATGTTTCTTGCTAGCTAGCTTGTCTTCTGTCACCACACCATAATTCTCCTTATTCATATCAATCTCGTTAAGTTTAAATCTGTTTTCTAGTTAGTCTGCAAAGTAGTTTACTTTCATGTAGTTAATCATTCTGCTGCCGAAGCAACCAAACAATGTACCGCTTTCCATAATGTGTTATTATTCGTAAACCGAGCTTAGCTTAGTTAAGTCCTTCGAGACCGACCTTGGGGTTAACTTCAATGCACTACTAGTTTTCGTAGTGTTGAGAATTAACTCTTGGCTTAAACATAAATATAAAAATTTGATTTGACACATCATGTTTTTGGCGCCGCTGCCGGGGACCGAACCCGGGTCACCCGCGTGACAGGCGGGAATATGATCTGAAAGGAACTCATCTGAACCAGCTACCGCACTTCTACGGGAACCCAACTATTATGAATATCTGTTAGTATTTTGATCACTCATCACATGTTCTTATATTAGCCAGAAAGGTGATTAAGTACTCTTGGTTCACTTGAACTTTGTAAAAGAGGAAATCACCGAGTATGATTAGTCTAGTAAATCTTGTATTAGGATTATAGGTCTCTGAGTGTAATTTTTATTTCCAGAAGACCATGAAAATCAATCCTAGCAATGAAGATTTTCTGAAGTTTAGAAGACTGAAGATTGCACAAGGTTTATGAAGACACAAAGGTTTAGTCTAACTCAGAAAGACTATGTCCTTAATCCTTTCTTAAGTGTATTAACTTACTTTCGAAATATGATTCTGGACATATGACATCATGAGTATGGAGCATGCAAGCCATCAGAAAGGCTCATGTATCCGTTGAGACTAAAGGACAATGAACGATTTATGCATTAAATGCATCGTAAATCTTTAAAAACCAGTCCTCTCTGAAAAATGAGATAGTGACTTCTGAGTACATAGTTCAAGATATAAACGGATATAATTTGATGGAGAGCACAACGGATATAATTCAAACGGATATAATTCAAACGTCTCTCAAATTTATCTATATATATCACACACTTAGATGCTGAGAAATACATACCTTAGAACACTCTATCTTGAAAACTTACCATCAAGCAAAGTATTCTCTCAAGCACTCTACTACCCATTCTGAAAGCTTTTTGTTGCTCGAAGAATCACTAGTAGTTCTAAGTTGTCCTGAACCTTAACAAGAGATTGTTATTCGTAAAAGAGTTGAACTATCAGATACCCTTTTTGAAGCTCATTCTCTAGAACGGACATCAATTACTTGGGTCAGTAAAGAGCAGACTGCCATCCACTGAACAAGTGTATTAAGTAGTCTTGTTCTATTAGGCTCTCTGAAAACATAACTGAAAAGTTATACGAGAAGCCTCTCTGACAAACCTTATAACCAACACCATCAAGGCGTGGAGTAGAGGAAGTACTTGATTTGTGAAATCAAGGAATAACTCCAAGGTTATCTGAGTAGAGGAAGTACTTAGCTCTAGGAGCTGGGGAATAACTCAGGGGGAACATTTGGTTGGGAACCATTTGTTTAGGAATCTTAGAATAGGATTATTGTAAGGTGAACTCAATTATATGTTCTAGTGAATTCTAGGTCTCAGAAAGACCGAAGTGGATTAGTTGGAGGATTACGCCACCTCCAGATACCACTATATTTGCTGTGTCATTTACCTTTCTGTATTTACATTTCAGCAAAGCACACACACATACTTATTATTTCTGCACTTACCTATCTTAAAGTCTTCCACGCTCTAAATTGAAGTATCAGAAACCCCCAAGGTTTCTGAGAAACTGTGTTTATCGACAAAAGTTTTAAAAGACTATTCACCCCCCCCTCTAGTCTTTTACTTTGCTGTTATCTGGACCAACAAGTGGTATCAGAGCAGGAGGTTCACAAGCCTTCTGCACTGAACCTAGATCCCCAGTTAGGTGAAGGAACTTTGTCCCTTTCTGAGGACTATATAATTTGTGTGTTAAGTGTGCAGGTATGTCTCTGAGTGATGCACCCATTCCGAAGCCAGAAAACTACGAGAAATGGAAGAACAACATGATGCTCCATTTGGAGGCCATTAGTGACGAGATGATCTATGTCATCAATGAAGGGCCTATCAAAATCAGACAACTCAAACAAGTAACTGAAGTGTCTGATGGAAGAAAAGCCTCAGACAAGGAAGATGGAAGCGAGGATGCGGCTGCTAGTGATAGTGGTCGTGTTGCTCGTGGAAGCATTATGTATGAAGACAAGCCAAGAGAGCTCTAGACATCTGAAGATGCCAAGAGACACAGCTTGGATGGTCAAGCTTGTAATATCATCATCAGATCGACACCTGAGCACATACAGTGTAAACTGTGGGGTGCTAAAACGGCGAAAGTTGCCTGGCAATTGATTGAAGAAATCTGTGCCGGAACTGAGAAAACCAAAGAAAACAAGATCGAAGTTCTTAATTGAAGTTCCAAAACTTCAAGCAAGGTCCCACTGAAACTCTGGAAGAACTTGATTTCAGGTTTACTACTCTTATGAGTGATATGGCTGCACTTGGTGAAAGCAACAGATACTCCCAGCCAGAAAAGATTAAGACTATTGTCAGAAGTCTCAATCACAACTGGGAGCACACTAAATTCTTTTATTTCAACCAAGGAATGCCAAATATTACTCCAGTAGAGCTCTTCTTTCATCTTGCTACTGTAGATTATGAGACAACTTAGAGAGAACAAACAGCTGAGAAGTTGCAAAGTGTTGCTCTAGTCTCTCAAGGTACTTCTAAAAAGAAAGATACCAAAGACGCATCTGAAGAAATGCTCTTGCAGTAAGACACATGAATAAATTTGTGAGTCAAGAGAGTGAGAGAAGAAAAGCTAAAGAAAATCTGAAAAAGCATCTTGGCCCAAACTATCATCAGTACAAGAACATTCAACTAAACAACTCTCTAAAGACCCCCATTCAGAAAGGTGTTAATCTTGAATCGAGAGATAGGAAATGATATCTGCTTCTACTGTCAAAAGCCTGGTCACTTCAAGATAGATTGCCCTGCTTTAAACAAGCTCAAGACAGGTGACAAGAAGGACAGAAGAAATTACAAAAGAAATCAAAGGGCCTTACTGACTGAAGAAAGGACGAAGATTCAAATCCAACATGATGCTCCATCTAGAGGCCATTAGTGACGAGATGATCTATGTCATCAATGAAGGGCCTATCAAAATCAGACAACTCAAACAAGTAACTGAAGTGTCTGATGGAAGAAAAGCCTCAGACAAGGAAGATGGAAGCGAGGATGCGGCTGCTAGTGATAGTGGTCGTGTTGCTCGTGGAAGCATTATGTATGAAGACAAGCCAAGAGAGCTCTGGACATCTGAAGATGCCAAGAGGCACAGATTGGATGGTCAAGCTTGTAATATCATCATCAGATCGACACCTGAGCACATACAGTGTAAACTGTGGGGTGCTAAAACGGCGAAAGTTGCCTGGCAATTGATTGAAGAAATCTGTGCCGGAACTGAGAAAACCAAAGAAAACAAGTTCGAAGTTCTTAAATTGAAGTTCCAAAACTTCAAACAAGGTCCCACTGAAACTCTGGAAGAACTTGATTTCAGGTTTACTACTCTTATGAGTGATATGGCTGCACTTGGTGAAAGCAACAGATACTCTCAGCCAGAAAAGATTAAGACTATTGTCAGAAGTCTCAATCACAACTGGGAGCACACTAAGTTCTTTTATTTCAACCAAGGGATGCCAAATATCACTCCAGTAGAGCTCTTCTCTCATCTTGCTACTGTAGACTATGAGACAACTCAGAGAGAACAAACACCTGAAAAGTTGCAAAGTGTTGCTCTAATCTCTCAAGGTACTTCTGAAAAGAAGGATACCAAATATGCATCTGAAGAAAATGCTCTTGCAGTAAGACACATGAAGAAATTTGTGAGTCAAGAGATTGAGAGAAGAAAAGCTAAAGAAAATCTGAAAAAGCATCTTTGCCCCAAACTATCATCAGTACAAGAACATACAAATGAACAACTCGCTGAACACCCCCATTCAGAAAGGTGTTAGTACTGAAGCTGCAGAAATAGGAAATGATATCTGCTTCTATTGTCAAAAACCTGGTCACTTCAAGAGAGATTGTCCTGCTTTAAACAAGCTCAAGACAGGTGACAAGAAGGACAGAAGAAATTTCAAGAGAAATCAAAGGGCCTTACTGACTGAAGAAAGGAAGAAGATTCAAATTCAACTTGATGCTCTAGACATAGAGACAGATTCTGAAGATGGAGATTCAGATGACTCAAACCTACCATCACCAGAATTGTGTGGAATCACCCACGATGTAATCGACTTCGGCCTTAAGAAGAATGAAATGTGTGGAGTTGCTGAGATTGTTGGTCCAGATATCTCCAACATTGAAATATGTCTTATGGCTGATGAGGTAACTAACAATTCACAATTTCTGTACTATGAGAGTGATGATGGAATTGAGGATCTGGAGTTGGTCAAGAGTGAATTGGATCGTTATGAGAAAGAATTTCTGGAAGCACAATCCAAAACCAGAATTCTAGAGGAAGGCAAAGAAACTCTTGAAAAAGAGGTTTCTGAGCTAGAGGATCTGGAGTTGGTCAAGAGTGAATTGGATCGTTATGAGAAAGAATTTCTGGAAGCACAATCCAAAACCAGAATTCTAGAGGAAGGCAAAGAAACTCTTGAAAAAGAGGTTTCTGAGCTAACCAGAGTATCTGAGAACAAGAACGCTGAAATAGCCTTTCTGAAAGCTTAGATATCTGAGAATGAAAATTCTCACAAACTAGCCTTGGATGAACTTAATAAGAAAATGATGAAGCTGCTTTCTGAGAATGAAGAACTCAGAAAGAAAGAGCTATCCTTCCAATCTTATGCAAAGGCTAGTGACACTCTCACTGAGGTTCAATCCTATCTGAGAGATCCCTCTGAGAAAGGTGGACTTGGACTTGATGAACAATCAAGTAATTCATCTCCTCTGAAGAAGAGTGATGAAAGGTTGACCTTTGTAAAAAGTTAACAGAATGATTCTTCAACCACCTATAGCATTGGTCAGAAAGCTAGGGTAGTTGACAAAGGAAAAGGAGTTGCAACCCAGCCTTTGAAAGAACAACAAGTTCACAAGAAACATGTGGATAAGGTTTCTGAAAAGAAATACAACCCTCAGATGTGCAACCATCCACATTGCTGCATTACTAGGAAGGGAAGAATTGCTGGAATAGGCAAATTCTCTACTAAACCATTTTATGAAAATAAAGATGGTGCAGAAACTAGTAAGGCTTCTGAAGAGTGCATTCAGAAAGCCAAAGGTGTTCGAAATGGCATTGGCTATCGTGCTATTGGAAAGGTCCTTCTGCAACAATATAAGGAAGGACAAGAACAATGGCGCAAGGCTGATATTGCACGTAGAAATAGACAGAAGTGGAAGAAATCTCAAGCCACTGAAAAACTGAATGCCAGAGCTAGAAGGAACCTGGCCAGACAGGCTAAGTTTGCTGAAAAGCAACCCCAGAAACCCAGGGTCCAGAAAGCACCAAAGGGAACACCTAGAAACACCCCAAGAAGGAAGATTGAGATCAAAATTACTGATTTTATTGCATCTCCTTCTGATCAAGCTAGACAAAAACAAACTCCCAAGAAATTCACTAAAATGTGGATTCCTACTGGAAGAATGTTTAGTCTAAGTGGTTCTATCTCTGAGGCAAGAACCTAACTCCTGTTTCCTGCTTTGTGCAGAACGCCTCTTGGACTAAGGCGCAATGGCTATTTGATAGTGGATGCGGAAAGCACATGACAGGAGACAAAGCAAATCTGGTCAACTACAAAGCTTGCAACACTGGACCAGACATCAGATTTGCTGGAGGAGAATTAAATGCAACGTCAAATTAGGATCATTAACAATCACTGACGTATTACATGTTAAAGGTTTGAAATATAATCTATTTAGCATGAGCCAGTTTGCAGACAAGGGATTCACTGTGAAATTCAAAGCAAAGTATTGCAAACTTATAGACGATGAGTCAAAGCAGACAGTCTTGGTTGCACGGCGGAAAGGTAGTCTTTATGTTGTCGATTGGGCATCTGCCACAACTGAAGAATGTCTCATGGTGAGTCAATCAGGTCACACAGAAGAGCACTGGTTATGGCACAAAAGAATGAGTCACTTGAATTTCAAAACTCTGAACAAACTTGCCAATAAAGAGTTAGTGGTTGGTCTTCCCAAAACATCTTTCAGAAAGGATGGTATCTGTTCTGCCTGTCAGATGGGGAAACAATCCAAGATCTCTTTCAAGACCAAAACCAGACACTCTAGTGTTAGACCACTGAAACTATTACACATGGATCTTTTTTAATCATCCGTAACTAGTTATGCAGGAAAGAAGTATGGTCTGGTTGTTGTAGATGACTTCTCAAGATTCACTTGGGTTGTCTTTCTGAAGCACAAATCTGATGCTAGGGTGGAGATACCAAATTTGATGAATAAGCTTGAAGTCATGAAAAATGACAAAGTATCTGCAATCAGAACAGACCATGGTACTGAGTTTGTCAATCAGTACATAAAGGAGTTTTGTACCAGCGAAGGTATACAACACCAACTTTCCTCTGTGAGAACACCACAACAAAATGGTGTTGCAGAAAGGAAAAATAGAACCCTTAAGGAAGCAGCAAGGACAATGCTAGCTGACACTGAAATAAGTGAAGTTTATTGGGTTGAGGCTGTAAACACAGCATGCTACACTCGTAATGATGTTTGATAAACAAACACCATGACAAGACCCCATATGAACTCTTGGTTGGTAGACCCCCTAATATCAAACATCTGAAAGTATTTGGTTGTAGATGTTTTGTTCTTAACAATGGAAAAGAGTATCTAAGAATATTTCAACCAAAGGTAGATGAAGGTGTGTTTCTTGGTTATTCTATGAATAGCAAAGCATACAGAGTTTACAACAAAAGAACAAAGAAGATTGAAGAATCAGTTCATGTTGTATTCTATGAAGGAAGCAAGAAAACACCCCTTGCTGATGAACTCTCAGAAAGGTTCAAGGAACTAATGATAAAGGATTCTGAAGAAGAACCCTCAGAAAGGAAAAACATCATTGTGGAAAGGGAGGATGACTATGACGAAGAAAAGCATGAAATGCCTAGTAACAACCAGATGATTCTCAGACATGATGAAGAATTTCCTATGAGAATTCCAGAAATGGAAACTGAAGATGTTCATCAGAGAGCTAACTCTGGAAATGACCTCTCTGACAGGCATGTCCTAGAAAGCTCTCACACTGAGCAAGTGTTAGACATTCACCGCCCCTCTGAGGTGCAAAATGTCACAGATACTGAAGAAGTATCAAGTCATAATCATAGTGATTCACATTCAGATCACATAGATGTTGACCCTACTAACCCTAAACCCAAGATGAGATGGATCAAGGATCATCCTGCAAAAGATGTGATTGGACCAATCAATCAAAGTGTTAGGACTAGGAGAGCAATAGCTGAAAATGCTAACTCTCTCTTTGGATGTTTTATCTCAAACATTGAACCTAAAACTGTAGAAGAAGCATTAAGAGACCAAGACTGGATCTCTACAATGCAAGAAGAGTTGGATCAGTTTGAGAGAAACAAAGTCTGGAAACTAGTTCCATTTGTAGAAGGAATATCTGTGAGTGGAACTAAGTGGGTTTTCAGAAACAAGATGAATGAATCTGGTGAAATAACCAGAAACAAAGCAAGGTTGGTTGCCAAGGGATTTATCCAGACTGAAGGTTTAGATTTTGATGAGTCATATGCACCAGTTGCCAGATTGGATGCAATAAGACTCTTCTCGCCTTGCACTCATAAAGACTTTAAAGTTTATCGATGGATGTCAAGAGTGCATTCTTGAATGGTGAACTTCGAGGAAGTCTATGTTGAACAACCACCGGCTTTGAAGTTTCCTCGGAAAGTAGAATGGTCTATAAACTATGAAAGCTCTATATGGATCAAACAGCTCAGAGCATGGTATGACACTTTGGCCAAGCACCTTCTGGAAAGTGGTTTCAAGAAAGGTGAAGTTGATAAAACTTTATTTACTTTAAATCATGATGGGAAACTACTCTTAGTTCAAGTATATGTTGATGACATTATATTTGAATCTAAGGACAAGCAACTTTGTGATGACTTTGCAAATCTCATGAAAAGTAAGTTTGAGATGAGCATGATGGGAGAATTGAACTATTTCCTAGGATTGCAAGTCAAGCAACTCAATGATGGAATATTCATTAGTCAGACAAAGTATGCAACAGACATGCTCACAAAGTTCAATCTTAAAAAGAATGCTAAGATTCCTATGAGCATAGAACCAAGATGACCTATACTGAATCAGATAAGAGTGTTGATGAGCACAAGTATAGGAAATTGATAGGTTCACTACTTTACCTTACTGCAAGCAGACCTGATATTCAATATGCAGTTGGTGTGTGT
Source organism: Plantago major (assembly GCA_026545765.1). Taxonomy (NCBI): domain Eukaryota; kingdom Viridiplantae; phylum Streptophyta; class Magnoliopsida; order Lamiales; family Plantaginaceae; genus Plantago; species Plantago major. Next base: position 14,802,965 of record CM048841.1, on the reverse strand, counting down.
GCTAGATTTCAAACAAATCCCATTCAATCACACTACAACATTGCTATGAAAATATTAAGGTATGTGAAAGGTACAGTAGATGTAGGTTTGTGGTATCCTAAAGAAAGTGGATTGAGTTTGGCTGGTTACTCAGATCCGATTATCTTTGGATCAATGCTTGATAGGAAAAGCACCTCAGGAACTTGTCAGTTTCTGGGAACTAGACTTATCTCATGGTTTAGCAAAACGCAAAACTCAATTGCAACTTCTACCACAGAGGCTGAATATATTGCTGCTGGTTGTTGTGCAACACAAATTCTGTGGATTCAACAACAACTCAGAGACTATGGACTCAATGAAGAGAAAACTCCCATTTTCTGTGATAACACAAGTGCTATTGCAATCACACAGAACCCCAAGTTCCATGCCAGAACAAAGCACATTGATGTTAGACACCATTTCATCAGAGACCATATTGAGAAAGGCAATATAAAGATACTCAAGATTGGCACAGAAGACCAACTTGCAAATATTTTCACCAAGCCCCTACAAGAAAGCCGGTTCTTGTCCTTAAGACATAATCTTGGATTAATGGAGATGCCTAAGGACTGAAAAATGTCCTGAATCTCTAAAGTCTGAGTAAGTGAGGTAGAAAAGAAGTAGGCCTCTGAGAACATGTTCTCAGAAAGCCAAGTTGATAAGAAGTGATGCAAAGATTTCTGAGTAGCAACACTCAGAAAGGCAAAATATTTCTGGAACGGGTATCCAGAAAGGCAAAGGTTGGTACACACTCAATAAGTAAATAAGAATAGAACTTACTTACTGAGAGTGGGTCAAATACATTCAAACAACTGAAGCTTCTGACACTCGAATTCAGAAAGCTATTTAGTCATAAAGAGAAAAGACACACAAAGCCCGAAAAGTATAAGTTCTGAAAGTCAAACATGTCCAATGTCTCGTATTTTTGCCATTTTTATGATAAACAATATAAAGATAAGGACTTGACACTCAGAATGATAAGTTCAAACGATTGAGTGTTCTTACTCTTTACTAAGTGACATAATGGATATAACTTGTTAAAAATCCATCAAGTCGGCACAATACCATTTGTTGATTGATATCATTACAAGATATTCAATTTAAGCCCTTGATGAATAAACATTTGATCTCAACGGTTGAGATTAAAACAAAGCAAGTAATGTCTGTTGAGAAATGCAGACATGGCCCACTACGCATTTAATGAAGTACAAAGGACGTACCACGCCTATGCAGATACAAAGACACGCATTCATATTCAGTTATATGTATGTTGTATCTATGTACATTTTGTCTGCTATATATATAGGATTTGGGCAAAAGACAAACACTTTTACCAATTCCAAAATTTCAAACTTGCATCAAAATAGCAAAATCTCTCAAGATTTCTGCAAAACCCCCTCTGCAAACTCAACTTCTTGTGCTTAGTCTTCTGAAAGGATAGACTAATCTCGATTAATTGTGCAAAATTCATCTGAAAAACACTCACTTAAAACTCTATATAAGAGATGGCACCCAAGAAGATGACCACCAAGAACCCTAAGGCCGCATCATCTACTCCTGCTGAAAAGCAAGGAGGAAAGAAACTTAAGGTGTTGAATAAACGCCTTATGGGAAAGTTCACCCCATCGGACTGGAACCCTAACCACAAAATGAATTGGGGAGCTTTTCTGGTGAAGAGGTATGTACCAGCAGTTATACCTTCAAGACCAGAAAGGAAATTGATATTGGGGATGCTGAAGAATTCCCATATCTACAAGCTTCTATCTGCTGCACCCAGTGGACTATCCACACTGGATGTACTGGAGTTCTACAACAACTCCAAAATCTTCACAAAAGTTGTGAATGATGAAGAAGAGAAATACATGCAGACTGAAGTCCAAGGACAAGAAATTGTTCTAGACTGCAAGACTTTCTGCAAGATATTCCGATTGAAAAATCGAGGAATATTTGAAGACATCAACATCAAGGACGCTTCCATGATTCAAGGCGTCAAAGAGCTATTTGAAGCAATCCAGTTAGAAAATGCAAAGGGTTGCCCAGGAGACTTTGTTCTGAAAGCCATCAGAACTAGTCATCTCCAGAAACACTGGAGTACTTTAGCTCTTATTTTGGTCCTTTGCTTTGATGGCAACAAAGGTGGAGTAGACCAGATAAGCATGGAGAGATGGATGATGATGCATCTTCTGAACAAGAAGCATGAAGGGCAGGAAACCCACTTCAATTGGGGGAAGTACGCCTTCAACAAATTCCTTGGACATATTGAGGAATTTGAGCCCAAAATCATCAATGGCCTTGCTGAGCCAAAGGCCAATATGCACTTTGGTCTCAGAATCTGTTACATTCTAGAAACAATGGGGATCACTCTCAGAGAGAAACAAGAAATCCCAGTCAACAACTCCCTTTTCAGACACGCCTTTGAAGAAAAGGAGAAACTTGCTGCTGAGAATGCACTCAGAAAGGCAGAAGAAGAAGAAGCTGCACAACAAGGTGAGGAGGTCTCTGAGCAAGCTCAAGCTCAAGCTAAACCTCCAGTTGCCAAGAGAAAGAGGACTCAAAGCAAAAGAGCCTCTAAGTCCCTAAGCATACAAGAGGCACAACCTTCTGGAGACAAGGTCTCAGAAGATGTTGGACGCCCAGAAAGGCAACTCTAGAATGCCCCAAGAATCCTGAATCAGACTGCTCCAGAACTCTCCAGAGATGATAGAAATATCATAGATGGGTCTGCACCAACACTGAATAGTGATTCTGAGGATGATGAAGTACTTGCAAAAGTACTCAAAAGATTCAAGTATGAGACCCATGGAGGAGCATCAAGCTCAGCTCTTCAGAGAGACAAGAGCCCCTCCAAAGAAGAAGAAGGCACTGGTGAGAAAGATAGAATCTTTGGAAGATCTTGACATTGCTTCCACATTCACAATGCCAGCACTTAATGTTGCTGAAGAAAATCCTGTTTTAACACAGGTTCCTCAACCTTCTGAGAAAGCTCAACTCTCAGAAAGGGATCAAACTGAGATGGAAACTCAGAATGATACTGCAGAGGAGAACAACAATGAGCACAGAGAGACTGTGGAATCACCACAAGTCCAAGAGATCAATGATCAGCTTGACTCTATTCAGGTAACAAAGATGGTTTGTATGTAACTTGTGAACATAGGTATATGTTAACCAGTTATTCATAAGCTTTGTTTGTTAACAGGCTAATTTAGAGGCAATCTTTCAGGGGGAAGAAAACTTGTCCACCCCTTTGAATCAAGAAGAGGTTCCTCCAACCTCAGAACATCAAGAAGAGCCTGTCCCACAGGTAGTAAAGTTATCTCTGAACAAGAAATAACTAACTAAAAATGCTCTTATCTTATGTTCTAATATTCTTAATGTCTTTTCTTAGGCTCCAACTGAGGAAGTAGTGGTGGAGGAACTCAAGAGATTCCAGAGGCTGAAAAGCTCTCTGAGGAAGCACGAGCCTTCTGCTGAGAAGGTAAGTAATCAGTAATAGTCTCCTTCAAGAATGCTCGGGAAAACCCACTACTAAATCTTTTATGTTTGTTCTTACAGGCTCAGTCAGAAGAACAATTGGATGGAGAAACAGTTGTGTTATCTCCTCCAAAGGAAACTAAAACTGCTGAACAAGCAGTATCTGCAGAAAAGGTGCCAGAAACCCCCAAGGTTTCTGAGGAACATGCTACTGAGCTTCCTAACTTGGAAGTAAGTGAAGCCTCAAAAAGCATATTTCTATCTATCTTTCTCTGATAAACAAGTTTCTGAAACCATAATTGATTTTAATTCTCAGGTTCAAGCAGAAAGAAAGGTTGATGAGGATCAGACTTCTCCTCACAACAAGGTATTTGTGGTCTCTGAGACCAAACAAGCAGAAGTCCAAGCAGATGAGCCTAGTGTTTCTACACAGGTATGCTCAGAAAGCTTACTTTTGCACACAGATACTAACACAAGTGGTTTGAACAAAACTAACTTGATCCCTTTCTTTCAGGCTCAAAGTCTAGTGCCAGTTGATTTACTCAAGGCTTTCCAGAAGCACACTTTAAAGAAACATCTCAAGTGCTTCAGACAATGGCAGAAACTCAGAAAGGCTGACCTTTCTGAATTAGCCAGAGTAATCGACGTCCCAGAAAAGAGAGCAATCGCCTTCAATCTGGAAGATTATATCCATGCATTGTTCCCAACAGAGTCCTACTCATTTGCCACTCTGATGCATGAAGACTTCATTCATGAAGTAGCACAAAGACTTATAGCAGATTTCAAGTCTGCGGATGCTCAAACCCAAGAGCAGATGGTTACCCATCCTGCCTTGCCCAGCAAGCTCACTACTTATCTTGCTGAACAAGAAGAAGTTAATGGGAGGATGATCACATTCTCAAATGTGATCAACCTGGTTTCGGAAGATGAAGAGGAGATGGACGAAAATGATTATCAAGAACCTCCATCTGAGCATCCAAACCAAGAAGCAAAGAACAAGAGTGATGATGATGATGATCAGAATGATGATCCCCAACCTGGACAAGGCGGGATTCAGAAAGCTAGCAAAGGAAGTGGAGAAAAGGCTACTCCTTCAAATGCTCAGAAAGCCCCATCATCATCACCTCTCAAGTCTCATCAAGATATCCAACAGGCTGAGCACAATGATGCCATAGAAGAAATTTCAGCCGCTGAGTTCAGGATTGAACAACTCAGAAAGGTGTTGGAAGAAGAAAAGAGAATCAGCATTGAGTGTCAAGCTCTTGTTGATGAAAAGGAGGCCAAACTCAAAAAGCTCAAAGAAGCTAATGCCAAGGAATTAGCACTCCAGGATGAGCAAAGAAATCTGAAGAATGCCATTGTTGTCACAGCTGCTGAGATAGATGCCATGGATGACAATGATGATGAAGAGCACGATGCTGAGGCTGCATCAGAAAGACCTTCTACATTCTCTCAGAAGGCCAGCATACTCCAAGGCAAACAAAAGATGTTAGCCAGCTTGCAAACAATCCCAGAGAAGGATTATGAGAGTGATGCTGAAGAAAACTGCAACTTGATTACTGCAGAAGAAGGTGAGAGACTTATCACTCAGCAAAAGAGAGCCCTACTTGCTCCTCATATCTTCTCTGCACCAGGTAGTTCAAGAAGTGAAGAGCACCGTGCAAGGAATAGTATCTTTTTGGAACTCGAGAGACACTAGTCACCAAGACACATAAGTGCTAAAATCTCCCCGGAAGAGATGAAGCCATTGGCTGCTGCTTTACTCAATAGAGCAACCAGCATAGCTCTCTCTCAGAAAGATCTAGGGTTGGTCAGGGATGAGGATTGTAACAATGCTAATGCAGCATTGAATGAAGCCAGCCATACTGTCTTGCAAGCCAACGCCATTCGAAGGCCGCTTGAAGAGGTCAACAGAAAGGAGCAAGAACTGGTTAGGCAAAACAAAGAGCTGAAGAAGGAACTTCAAGAATTAGTCAGGGTGCACAACAATCTCCAGAAAAACTTTGAATCACTCTCTGAAGCTTATGCTGTCATGAGTCAGTCATTCATGACTAATGGGGAAGAGATGCCTCAGAAAGGCAGAGGAAGAAAAAGAAAACAATCAAATCCTCCCTCCTCAAGTCAACTTGTCATTAAGGACACCACCGAGACACCTTGTCAAGAAGTTGTTCCAGATCAACCAGCCAGAAGGCTGAGAAGTATGATAACTAGGGGAGCCAAGTCCCTTAGAATCTCAGAAGAGAAGAAGACTTTTGAAGAAGAAGAAAAGGAAGAAGGAGAAGTAAGAGGTCAAGAAAGCTACAAGTCTCCAACTTTGAACTTCAATGATGATGAGGATGAATCTGATACAGATGAACACCCACTTCACAAGAAAAGGAGACAAGCAACTACTTCACAACCTCCTCTGGCAGCAAGGCCTTTGGCAGCCAGAACCCCTTCTAGAAATACCAAGTCATTACAAGGAACATTCACCAGCACAGCCCCAAGGCAGGAAGAAAGGGTTAGAGGATCTCCTGACAGAAGGCCACCTAACAGAAAAGCAAGAAGGGATTCCCAGTTTGGCAGAGTAAACAGAGAAACTCATCAAGAAAAGCCAACTGATGCCCACATTGAGTATATGAAGATCAGTAATGAAGAGTCTTCATATAGGTGCATTCTAAACAAGAAAGGGCATTGGATTCTGGAACTACAACATCTACTTGTCAATGATAAGTTTCCAACTCCCATCCTCAACCAGATCCTGAAATGGAGAGAAAGCAAGCCAGAATTGCTAAAACCTGAGCACTTTCATGCCTGGCTAAACTTTGAAGTGGAAAAGAGGAATGAAGCCAGAAAGATGGATCTTTCTTTTGCCTGTCCTTACCCAAAGCCTGATGATGTACACAAGGTAAGAAAACTGGATGGTAGCTACAGCAGGAAGAACAAACTAGGTGTTTCAACCTATGAGTCATTCTATATGACATTGGATGAATACCTAGATGATATACACTATCTGGAAGAAATATACAAGTATTTCAACCTATCTCAGCTGCAAGTAGACCATGCCTGGGTCTGGGAAAAGTACTTCTGGGTCAAACATTTTCTGCGGAAGAATCACAAGCTTGGCAAGAGTTACCATGAAATATGTGACTTATCCAGAAAGACAGAGCTCTCTGTCAGAAGGATTCTTTATGACTATGTCCAAGAATGCAGAAAAGTGGATGATTATGTCAACTGATCCAGAAAGGATGCTGAAGAACTTGAGGTATCTGAACCCAAGTTGCATTTCTGAAGACTTGAAGACTAGTAACATTAGAATACTCTCTTGGAGCTTGGATTCTCTTTTGTTCTAATTTACTTAGTATGTTTTGTTACTTTTTGTAATCTTGCTGATTGTTTCTGAATTTCTCTATTTGTAAGAGTTGCATCTTATTATGTAAACTGTACCTATCTGAAGATCATACTCTCAGATACATTCTAATAGATGACAACTTATCAGCAAAGATCACTTCTTGTGATTTGGTTGATGTTTACTTTCTGCACTTAATTCAACTAAAATTGAATATCATTTGAAATGATTAAGTGGTGGATTGTTTTCTCTTCCAGGATTACAAATTTGTAATAGGACTTAAAAGATAGTCATGGATGACTGATCAAAAAGGGGGAAATTTGTTAGGAATATCTGTTAGTATTTTGATCACTCATCACATGTTCTTATCTTAGCCAGAAAGGTGATTAAGTACTCTTGGTTCACTTGAACATTGTAAAAGAGGAAATCACTGAGTATGATTGGTCTAGTAAATCTTGTATTAGGATTATAGGTCTCTGAGTGTAATTTTTGTTTCCAGAAGACCATGAAGATCAATCCTAGCAATGGAGCTTTTCTGAAGTTTAGAAGACTGAAGATTGCACAAGGTTTATGAAGACACAAAGGTTTAGTCTAACTCAGAAAGACTATGTCCTTAATCCTTTCTTAAGTGTATTAACTTTCGAAAAATGATTCTGGACATATGACATCATGAGTATGGAGCATGCAAGCCATCAGAAAGGCTCATGTATCCGTTGAGACTAAAGGACAATGAACAGTAATATGCATTAAATGCATCGGCAGAAATGCTGCAAAAAGCAGTCCTCTCTGAAAAATGAGATAGTGACTTCTGAGTACATAGTTCAAGATATAAACGGATATAATTTGATGGAGAGCACAACAGATATAATTCAAACGCCTCTCAAATTTATCTATATATATCACACACTTAGATGCTGAGAAATACATACCTTAGAACGCTCTATCTTGCAAACTTACCATCAAGCAAAGTATTCTCTCAAGCACTCTACTACCCTTTCTGAAAGCTTTCTGTTGCTCGAAGAATCACTAGTAGTTCTAAGTTGTCCTGAACCTTAATAAGAGATTGTTATTCGTAAAAGAGTTGAACTATCAGATACCCTTTATGAATCTCATTCTCCAGAACGGGCATCAATTGCTTGGGTCAGTAAAGAGCAGACTGCCATCCACTGAACAAGTGCATTAAGTAGTCTTGTTCTATTAGGCTCTCTGAAAACATAACTGAAAAGTTATACGAGAAGCCTCTCTGACAAACCTTATAACCAACACCATCAAGGCGTGGAGTAGAGGAAGTACTTGATTTGGGAAATCAAGGAATAACTCCAAGGTTATCTGAGTAGAGGAAGTACTTAGCTCTAGGAGCTGGGGAATAACTCAGGGGGAACATTTGGTTGGAACCATTTGTTTAGGAATCTTAGAATAGGATTATTGTAAGGTGAACTCAATTATCTGTTCTAGTGAATTCTAGTTCTCAGAAAGACCGAAGTGGATTAATTGGAGGATTACGCCACCTCCAGATACCACTATATTTGTTATGTCATTTACCTTTTTGTATTTACATTTCAGCAAAGCACACACACATACTTATTGTTTCTGCACTTACCTATATTAAAGTCTTCCGCGCTCTGAATTTAAGTATCAGAAACCCCCCAGGTTTCTGAGAAACTGTGTTTATCGACAAAAGTTTTAAAAGACTATTCACCCCCTCCCCCCCTAGTCTTTTACTTTGCCGTTATCTGGACCAACACCAACTGAGGACCCGATGCACTTTATGAGGGAATTCTACGCAATAGTTGGAGGTATACCATTGAATGGGCTCACGGAATGTCAACTCAGAAGAAGGATTTTCCCCAGCTGCCTTAAGGACAAGGCAAAGAACTGGCTTATCTCACTACAGCCGGGCAGCTTGACTACATGGGATGAGGTTTTCAATAAATTTATGCTCAGGTACTTCCCATTAAAGAAGACATCCGACCTGAAGAGCCGAATCCAAAACTTCAACCAACTAGACGAAGAAACATTCCACGAAGCGTGGGAAAGAACAAGGATCTACTTGACAGGTGCCCGATGCACTCTTATGCACTGTTCGACAAGGTCAACAACTTTTATTAGGGAATTGATTCTATCAGACAAGCACTTATTGACGGAGCATGTCAAGGGAATCTGTTAGACGTACCCCCAAGAAGGATTTATGAGGTATGTGAGAACCTTAGCGAAAACTCAATGCAAAAGGGACGATGAAGGAGTGTCCGATCGAAGGAGGTTCGTGCCGTCGAGGAAGTCCTGTGGAAAATAATCACAAAGAGACTGGATGATATAGAGGCCGAGCTATCTAAGAGAGAGTCCGAAAAAGAAGATGGACACAAGGAACCGTCAGAGGAGGCAAACTACATCCAAGATGGTGAACCGTCATCAAACCGAACTCCTCCGTTAGACCGAACCTGGCACGAAGTTAGGCAACACCGGAGTCGACTTCTTACCCCCATAACACTGATAAAGGTTACCGCACTACCTCAGCAGGAAACACCCCTTTTGGAAGGAAAGATCCATTTCATTATGAAGGAGCTGAAGACAGTAAGGGAGTTTATGGAAAAACAGAAGGAAAGAGACGACAAGTTGGAAGCATTTATTGATAGAGCAGACGAAACACTCTGTAGGATCAATGAGAAGGTAGAAGAAGTGGAAGGAAGCCTGGTAAACATAACAGAAAGGCTGATGATACTTCTAGAGCAACGTGATGAGAAGAAGAAGAAGAAGAATGAGAAGAAGCTTAGTCTCTGATGTCTTCGTGCTACTTAGAAACAAGAGGAAATAAAACCCCTACTTCCGAACTAATATCCCCAGGAGGAAAATCAACCCCTTAGCGTTTGAAATTGCAGTCAACATAGGGGGCGGAAGGGTAGTAGGAACTCTAGACCTAGAATCCGATGTGAATGTTATCCGCATAAAGATGTACAAGAGACTCAGGTTAACAGGAAAGACTGATGCTTGTGGCATGTCCTACGACGTCGGCATGAGCATAGCAAAGAACTATGGAATGGTTAGAAACGTGTTCATCAAAATAGGTACTCTTATAATCCCCGTGGACCTCCTGATAGTTGACTACGAGAATGACAACTATAGAAGCTTATATCTGGGAAGGCCCTTTATGATAATGACTAACACCATTATCGATATAACCGGCAAGAAGGTTTCTATGTTTGTTAATGGACTGCAGAGTGATGTGGAGTTGTCAGTCGGAAGGTCTCACCTCAAGAAAGGGAAACTTATGGCCGAAAGGTCACAAGGAGAAAGAAGGATCAACCACCTGGGGAATTTCAAGATACGCTGACAAAGATGAAAGGGATAGATAAGAACTACTTCTATTCGCATGAGATTCACTTCCAGTTTTTGGATCCGAGAGACAAGGAGAACAAACCCTACAAGATCTATCTGGACAAATGGATGACCGTAAGATGGAAATTGGGAAACGAGGGACTATTCTACGAGAACTTCAAGGATGACAAAGTTTTTAGAAATCGACTCAAGAATGAAGGAAGTACCCTCTATAAGTTCGAGTTTACAAGGGAAGGTGACCGATTCAACATGGGAGTGAAGGATTGGAATACCGACCCGAGTTTCATGGAAGATTGGTTAACTACTTGCACCGATGGAGAACGAGGGTCTTACCCCGGCAACTGAGTCATCAACTACCAGGGGTCGGCTATAAGACCTTAAACAAGTGCTTCTTTGGAGGCAACCCAATGCCACGTTTACTTTTACGCATTTTCAATTTTCGTCTTTTTCTCGTTTTCGGTGCCAAAATTATTTTTCGAAAAACTTTTCAAAATCATTTTCAAAATTTCTTTTTATGTTTGCTTTTTGAAAAAAAAACGGAAAAACCAAAAAGAATCGAAAACGCGCGATTTATCGCGTTGGAGGAGCAGTGAGGCATGCGGTCACCAGTTGACCGTAGCAGCTCACTCCCTCCCCCTTTAAAAACCCCAAAACCTTTTCCTCCTTCCCCACTTCATTTTCTTCCATAATTCTTCACTTGCTCTATAATTCTATCATCTCCATTGCATTATTAGCTTGCCCATCCATCATCAACATCAAGTAAGTAATCTCTACTCATTATTATCTTCATTACATCTTCAATTCAATGCCTTTATCATTCAACTCTTTGCTTGCACTTTCTTTTTGCTTCTTTAGTGCTTAGCAATTATGTGTTTAATTTGATTGATTTGTTGATGCTTGAGATATGTGGATACATGCTTACTTTTAGTATTCACTACATTAACACTTGCTTGTTGGAGATTCGACAAATCATTTGAGAATTTGAAGGTTTTTTGTTCTTGCCTACCAAGTGTTCGATAAAATGTCTCAATAGAACAAACTCCTTTGTCGACCCCTTTCTCCCTCGATTACTTGCTCACATGGTATTAACTTGTTAAAGAATGCTTAGAAAACATATTTGCATAGTCATATGCTCATAGGATGGAGACTACACTACAATTTGCCTTTCAACTTGATGCTTGACACAATTTGAAAACTTGAGTCACATGCCAAGTTCTTGCGTTATTTTGAAGTGGCTATTGATCTTATTACAAGCTATAATCTTGCATGCACATTGTGTCATACATTAGGTTTGGGGGAGGAGAAACCCCATTAGATTTGCATGTAAGCCTTAGAATTGATTTAACTCCAAACATGCTATCACACACTTTTTTGGCCTAGGAACAATGGGAAGAACCATGGGAGGAAAGGATGTAGGTGAAGCAAGCACCAAAAGAGCAAAGAAAGGAAAAGGAGCTGCATCGGTGACTCTTTCAAGCAAAGCTCGGAGTTGGTTATTGGTCAACAATGATCGAGGAGTACTCCCCGAAAGGAACATAGATATTGGATGGGGGATGAACCATGCTCTTAACTGGATACACGACGTCTTGAGTCTCTATAACTTTCACTTCTATCCTCTGAGGATACGATATAGAGGTAGTCTGGGAGCTCTACGCGGAGTACTTCCAATTGAAGGTTAAAAGGTCGGAGGATGCACTTTTAGATCGCCCCGTCATCATACGAGGGGTGGAGGTCATGTTTGGGCCAGGAGCTATCAATAATTTCTTCGAAATCCCAGAGGAGCACATCCATGGCAAATACAAAGAACCGACATATGATGAGTTGGAGTACGGAGATATCCTACCAAACATCCCACGGGTATTACTAGGAGAAATATTTAGAAAGGATGCAGTGGGAATGTCCACACCAAGGGCTACACTCAACGAAAGAGCAAGATTTTGGATGCACTTTTTAGAGATCAACTTAAAGCCAACCCTGCACCACGAAGGGCTCAAGGGCGATGTAGCCACTCTTGTCTACGCAATTATGGAGGGTCACTACATTGATGTTGGAAGAATCATGGTGAAGGAAATGCAAATGGTAAAGAAGACCACAAGAAGGAATCTACCATTCCCCGGTCTTATCACCGCGATAGAAGAATGGGGTTCCTATCAATGAGTCTAGATACACTCGGCTCATAGAACCTTTTGATGAAGACAGTACCATCCACCTCCTCGAGATGCATGAGAAGGCTGCCAAAGCCGAACGTAGAAGAAGAGGAGTAGCGGATCAGCCACAAGGAGCTTTTGACATGAATTCGTTCAACGAATTTGTGACCAACTACCAGATGGGGAGTCAAGCGAATGCACAAAGGCGAGATGAGATGAACGGAATGGGCCGGAGGTCGGAGTGGAACAATCATGTTACCCACCTACACCGCTATGAGCAGATGTCATTCCGGCACGAGAACATTGACGGGTATGGTCACTATGAGTATCCACCTTATTACCCACCACCGCAGCTCTATCCACCGCCCGATGTCGATCCATCGTTGTACTACCAAGGCTATCAAGGATTTTATCCTCCACCGCCTCCTGGAGGATCTTCGTCCTGAACCACCATTTGGATTAGAAGAACAGCACCGAGAGGGGAGTATCTTTTCTTTTTCTCTTTACTTTCCTAGTTTCCCATCTGCTCTTAGCAAGGTTTGGGGGAGGAATTTGACTATTACTTGCTCGGTCTGTAATAACTTTAAATACTCGCACTTAGTAGTTTGAATTTTAATTTATGATTATTTGTTACGTCTAAGGTCTTTTACTTGTTGAAAAATATTTTGATCTGTGGGAGAGTACCGAGTGTGAGCCATAACTAAGATGAAGGGTTGTGGATTTGTTTTCTTGCTTTGCTGCTTGCTGAATATATGCTCTGACCGAATCCGACCCATGCTACTTTGATGAGTGAGTTTACTTGCTACTCTAATTGAAGTCCGCTGTGGAACCGTGTGAACACTGCTACCCTTGAGTCTTTATTTATCAGCAACATGAATATGATTAGTAGTACTCACCATTATGAATCCTTTTTTTATACCTTTCGCTAACCCCGCTGAAAGCTTTTTTAAGCCCCTATGAAACTCCACCATATATCATATACATGCTTTACTTAAGCGGTGACAGCAACTTCCTGCCGAGCTTGAACGAAGAAACAAAGCAATGAGTTCCAAAGAGTGGAGGAGAATCATGTTTTGATCATGATCGAGAATTGGTTTGGGGGGAAGTAGAGAAGAAGACCCCAACCCTAGTTCGAGAAATTGGTTTGGGAGAGAAGTGGAAGATGATCATCATCGAAAGGTAACCTCGTTGGCCCTACTGTTTATTACCGGTGCTAAAAAATCACTAGCTCTTTCTCTAGAAAAATAGAAAGAAAGTACCAAAAAAGCAAAGTTACAAAAGTCTCAGAGTGGATCTGTGATCCTTGTGATCACCATTTTCGTGTTTGGCATGTTATAGATACTACCCACATACCGGCGTGGCCTTAAAAGCTACATGTCCGTGAGGGTTGATGGCATGTATACCAAACCAGTACGCACCAAAGTGCGAAATTCGGTAAAACAGACACTACCAAAAAATTTAGAGACTAAAAGAGCCCAATGACGGCCAACCAAAAAGCATACGAGTTAGTATAACGACTGCAAAAAATAGTATGTCAAAAGAAAAAGATAAAGAAAAAAGAAAAAATAAAGGAGCAAGTAGTCTATGTGTGAAGCAACCGATGGAGTAGTTACGATGATAAAGGAGGTGTTGAAGAATTTGTCGTTGAGAGAGGACAAAGTCGAAGGAAGGAACTCGGTGTCTGAAAGGATAAGTCCCCCTGAAATACCCTTTATTCTACCTTGTTATCTTTTAATGAAGCTTGCTCAAACACTCCTCTATGTTATCCTACCTATTTTACTTACCAAGCCAACCTGAGTACTACTTTAATTTGTGCCTTGACTTTTGGAGCAGGATTACATAACGTTACCACGAGGTAATGATTTTGAAGTACACCTATAAGGACATTGGGTTACACTTGTAACCGCTGGCTATAATGAGTGATGCTTACTTGTTACTTGTTTGCTGTGGAGTCATAAGTTTGAGTTGAAACTAAGCGAGTCAGTAGAAGTTTGGAACCCTAGAAACTGGTTGCTTGTCTATGTGGTGGCTTAATCTTGCTGCTCATTTCATGGTCACTTCTTGATTATCGTTATTGCCTTGCTCAAGGATGGGCAAGAAACTGGTTTGGGGTGTGATGTGATAATAAAATGTTCGATATAGCATGCTTTTAGACCCTCGTTTTTTACCTTAAATGCAATCTTTGTATCGTTTTATGGTCGATTACCAACTTCACGTGTTTTCTGTAGGTCATGACCGCGTTTTTGAGGAATTGCACGATTTCAGGCACCAAAACGACGTAATTGTGCGAAATCGGGGAAGTTAAGCAAATACGCCAGATTGACTGTTGCATGGAGTTCGAGCAGTCAAAACATGTCATGCGACCAACCAATGCAAAGATAATTGAAGATGCAACAACTTTGTAGAAGACCACTTTTCGAGAAAAAGAAGTTACGAAGCCCGAAATTGAAGAATGAAGAAAATAGATTCGAAGCTGCAGGAATCGCACTTGGCGGCCACCAAGGGACCGTAGAAGGGGTCACTGTGGTCCATAAGAGACCGTAGTGCAGTGGCGGTTTGTTCTGAGCTGTTTCTCCTTGCTTGTCAGGCTAGAGCCCGCCTTCCTAAACCTTCATTATTGATGAATGGCGGCCAGAACTCGATTTCCACACTATAAATAAGACCTCAGGGGTCTAATAATTCTACACTGCTCACAAAGCAGCTCTCTTGGGAGAGAACCAGTCTTCGGGAAAGTGAAACCCCAAAACCGCTGGCCGTCAGACACCCAGAAGGAGGAAATCCTAGAAGCAGCAGCATGAAGACATCAGAGACTAAGCTTCTTCTTCCTTCTTCTCTAGTTTTCGATTTCTGTACTAGATTACTATGAGTAGCTAACTTTCTTTTGTAAAGGAGAACCGCCGGAACTCTGTTTTTGCTACTTCTTTATATACCGTGATGTATTAATGGAATAGTTATTAGACGTAAATCGTGGTTATACAACTCTATAGATCCTTCGTGGTGTGATGTTCTACTGAGTGACACAGTAGTTTCATTGAACTGAGTAGAGGTACTCGTGCCGACTGCGCCTTGAGCACCATAGTATTATGCCCTGCTGTCGTTAGATGTAATCGCATAGGATTTTAGCTAGGAAGTTGGGAGTAGCATATCAGAGGGAGGTTGAGGAACCTTTACGCCTTTCCTTCATTGATTTACAATAAAGCAATTAGAGTTCACTGCGAACTAATCATTCTGTCTGCGATCAATCTGTTACTTTTCTACACACAATATACAAACGATATTTGCTTGTTCCTATACTAATTGTCCGAGGAGAATGACATCCCAAGTTAACTTACTGCTATTGCTATAGTTTGAGAGCTTCCGACCAATATAAATTTAATCTTTGATTGTAGTTGAGGATTATAGGTACTACAACGCTTTCAAATCCTTAAGTGCACATCATGTACCTCCCTCCAATGACCACAACGTGATCCAAACACAACCTATTCTTATCATCACCAACGTTGTAAAAGTTCCTCAGACAATGCTGAAGCAAATAATATATGCAGGATAACGCTTCATGGCACTGCCCTATCACAATCCAAGAAGCCCTTGACCATTCATTCATTTCATCAAGAACACTCATCAACTCATCAATAAATAGGAGATCGGTTTTCAAGATAACAACTTCTCCAGAATCTCCAATAAACTCTCTTTGAATGTTGATGTACTTAAACTCACCAGTTGCCAAGTACAAATATTTAATCTCTGTTACAAAGCCATGGAGGCTCCATATGCTCGTTGTTCTCATCTTGATAGTCATAGTTGTGACCAACTCCACATAATACTTCCTCTCACAACTCAACATTTTGTGTTTTAAATGTGTTCTCTCTAACTTACAGCACCCAACTAACAATTATGTATTTGGGAACCTTGTAACAACACCCAACCAGCAAGTAGGTATGCTCCAATCACAAATAGAACCCTTCTCCAGTTTGCAACACTCTTTATTAGCTAGCAACATTTTCTTTCTATTGACAACAAAGTGAAGACAACTTTCATCCACACCACTTTTATCCATGCCGATCAGCTCAATTCTCCTTCTCCCTCTATCAATCACAGTGATGTAACCACATAGGTTCCTCTGAAATTTGGTGGTCTTCTATGCATTGATATTTTTTTTCACAACAACTAACTGCCATGAAATTGATCGCCATAAACTAAAACCTCCACCGGTCTCAAATAAAATGGTAACAAGCTTGTAACAAGTGTGCGGATAAGCTGGACATAATTTATCTCCGTGATTAACGTTGTCAGAGTTTCCGACAAGACCTCGTCCCAATTTCTTCCCACAATACTCCATCGACATTTGGAAAGTATTTTCAGCTCCGTCCGTCTTTTCAACTCTCCTATAATCCTCCTGCGTCCTCAAAAACCTGTCAAGATCCTCAACCAGCTCTTTCTTCAGACCAGGATCCATCGACATTATCTCAATCCTTGCCGGATGGTCCAGCACAACAAAGCTCCCGTGGTCCGGACCTTGGTAAGCCACCATGTGCAACCTCGCGGTCTTAGTCTCCTCATCAATCTCTTTCGATTGTGTCAACACATACATCAAGTGCATAAATTCACTCTTAGTGTGACCAATTTCTTTACCACTCTCACTAGTCTGTTTGACAACAAAGGGTTGTAACACACATAATTTGTCATAACTTACACCTAAACATGGATGTTTCCACAGTTTAACACGAGTCAATTGCACTTTTGGTCCCCTAAACCGTGGTCCTCTTCGATTTTGGTCCTAGGGTTTCCCGATTTGCACATTTAGTCCCCTTTTTCGTATTCTGATCCGTATAATATGCGTATTACGTCCCTTAAGTGGCCACTTAAGCCATATCAGCGCCAAATCACTCCACATCATCGCCAAATCACTCCACATCATGAGATTAGTCCCTTAAGTCGGCAGACTTGACAATTGGAGGGAATTGTTCTTCATTTTTCCCGCCAAAATGAAGAAGTGACAAATTAATACCTAGTTTTACCCATCTCCATTCATTTACTACCCACCATTTACTACTACAAGTTTCAAGGAAGATATCCAAACAAAAAACACCTTTAATGCTTGCAACTTTCAAGGAAGACACATTAAAGAATGACATTAAGAGAGGCGGATGTGATGTACATGCCCCATCCGGATTATGGTGAGTTGTTTTTGTTACTTTCCATGTTATAAGAATATTAAATTGTTGTGTTGATCTCAAAGTTTACTGTTTTATGCATGGGTACTGTTAATCATGCATTTGTTGTCATTGTTGTTAAGATGCGGTCGTTGTTGTTGTTGTGTTGTTGTTGTTGTTGTTGTTTAAAAATCAAACCTTTTTTTGTTAAACAGATGAAGCTTCTACTGATATGACTATATGCTTGCATTATGGGGGTCAATTTGTTGAAGATACTAAGTGTAGGAAAAATAAATATTTGAAAGATATTCTGAGGAGTGCCTCTTGAAAATATGGATATGAATCAGTTGGAGGCATTTGCAGACCTATGCAATGTGAGTGATGTTAGGAGGTTTTATGTCTATAAGGCTGGTTTCAAATAATTAAGAGAAGATATAGATGTTTTGTCCCATGCCAATGATCACCTAGACCTAAGGGAATGTACAGTTTTTATTGATGGTGGTAACATGGGGAAGGGAGGCAGGGGAAGTGAAAGGGAAGTCTAAACTTGTGGAAGAAGAAGAAAGCTCCTCTGATGAATCTGAAGAGTCTGATGTGGTCAACAATAGCTCAGATGATTTTGACTCTGCCCTAGAATCTGATGAAGAAGATGGGGAGAGAGCAAGAGATAGACCATTAAGAAGATGCCACAAACAAGCTCATGAGTGTGAGCCAAGGTTTGATTTGGGTATGACATTTGTGATCAAGGATGACTTCAGAAATGCAATTCACTCTCATGCTGTAAGGTCACAGAGATGTGTGAAGAATGATAAGAGGAGAATGTGGGCTAAGTGTTAAGAAAGTGAGGATTGCCAGTGGAGAGTTCACACACATAAGCTAAAAGATGCTCCTGGATTTAAAGTTCACACATATGAGAGTGAACATACATGTTCACAAACATCCACAGTGACTAATGCAAGGAGCACATGGCTAGCACACAAGTTCCTCAATAAGTTCAAAGCTGACCCTGAAAGATCAGTGAAAGTGTTTATTATTGAGGTTTTAAATGAGCTAGGCATCCATATTTCAGAGCACCAAGCTTACAGAGCAAGAAGGAAAGCTTTAAGTATCGTGGAAGGTGATCCAAATGCCCAATATGGAATGCTATGGGATTATGCACAAGAACTGAGGAATAGGAATCCAGGATCCACAATTATTTGTGATGTTGATAGGGAAACCAATGAGTTTAGACAGTTCTATGTGTTCTTTCATGCTTTGAAAGAAGGTTTCATTACTGGTTGTAGACCTATCATAGGAGTGGATGGTTGTCACTTAAAGGTCCACATCAGGGTGTTATTCTCACAGCTATGGGAGTTGATACAAATAACAAGCTATTTCCACAAGCTTATAGTGTTGTGGCAAGTGAAACAGGGGAAACATGGAGTTGGTTTCTTGGACTGATCAAGGCTGATCTGAACATCAATAATCCCTCTAAGATCACTATAATGTCTGATAAGCAGAAGGGATTGATAAAAGGAATGGCTGATGTGTTTCCTGGTGCCAGGCATAGGTTTTGTGTCAGACATTTATTGAAGAACTTCTGGACTGCTGGTTTTAGAGGAGATGCATTCAAACATGCTTTGTATAAGGCATCAAATGCTACCACGGAGGGGCATTGGAGGAAAGCAATGGATGAGATGCATGCTCGTGATCCAAGAGCATATGAGTGGTTAATGTCCAAGCCTCCTGAAGGTTGGACCAAAAGTCACTTTGACACATATCTAAAGTGTGATCTAACATTGAACAACAATTGTGAGTCCTTCAATAAGATGATTCTCAAGGCTAGGCAAAAGCCAATTCTGACCATGCTAGAGTGGATAAGACAGTGTCTGTTAAGGAGAATGCAAGAGAATAGGGACTTAGCTGATAGGAAATGGAAGAAATACTTGTGTCCTACACCAAGAGCCAAGCTAGATAAAAACATGGCAAGAGTGAGAAACTGCATCACAAGGAAGTCAGATGCTAGTAACTGGGAGGTGTTTGAAATGCATGGTTCTCAATATAATGTGAATTTGGATGAGTGGACTTGCACATGTAGGAGATGGGATCTTACAGGTATACCTTGCTCACATGTTGTAGCTGTTATTGGTAAGAGAAAGTTGAATGTGGAGAGCTTTGTTCAAAAATGATATAGTGTGGAGGTGTACAAAGCTGTGTACAGTGGTACCATTTATGGTATAAATGGTAAAGAACTATGGGGTGATACCTACTTTATTCCTCCACTACCTCCAAAGTTCTTGAAGAAGAGAGGCAGGCCTTCTAATGCTAGAAGAAAGGGTGAGGATGAATCTTCTAAAAAGGGCAAAAAGAAAAGAAAAGCACCAGTGAAAGCCAAGAGAGATCAGACATGTATCAAATGTAGTTACTGCAGTGCACCAGGGCACAATACTACATATTGCAAGGTGAGACAGATGGATGAACTTGGATTAAGTGAGGATGACTTTGATGAACAAATGGAAAATAATTGGAATGACTTTTTTAATTCAACTGAAGGAGCACCAAGTCCTACTCAGGGAGGAGGAACTAGTGGAGTTACTGAAACTGATCACATGGACCAAAATGTTCCTCCTCAGGTGTTGATTAAATCAGATGATGATGAAGTTGTGCTACTTGATATGCTGCCAAAACAGAGGAGGAAAAAGCTTAAGGTATAAACTTGTCCCTCCAACTAATGTATTTATGTTTGTGATTTGGCTTATATTATATATGTGATTGTAGGTTAGGAGGGGTGCACAGGTGTTGGATACTACTGTTGACCCTCCAGTTATGTTAACACTTGGAGAGGTTTGTTGTTGTTTAGTTCAAGTTCTGAATTAATCTATTATGTTGTGATGTTTGTAGACAGTGTATGCCATGAGTGTCTTCTTGTTATTTATGATTTAATGTGTCCATGTAGGAGGATCATGTGCCAACACAAGCATCTCAAGCCCCTGCATACACTGAAGGACCTAACAATCATCAACAACTACTCCAAGCCAAAGCTGATTTTGCTAGATTAAGTCAGACACAAAGTACTAGTACTATTTCAGGTCTAGGTGCACCAAGTTTATTTGAATCTCAACAAGACTCAAGCTTGGGTCCTGCTTTCATGAGTGGTGGTAAGAAGTTTGTTTCCTTGAAGAATTTGGCTCCAGCTATAGAAGAACTGAAGAAAAACAACAAGCGCAAAGGAACCAAGAACAAAAAGAAGAACTGATTCAAATGGTTCTGCATTTTAGTTGTGTTTTGTCATGGTACCAACTTTTGTTACTTCTGTGTGGACTGATTTGAATACTTAGTTGTTTTGTTATCATGCTATGGTCTTGATGGTCAGTACTTTGGAAGGAATTTCAATGTTATGTTCTGTATGAATTTTCTAATATCTATCTTACATTAATGTCTTTTTTTTACAACTAATTCAAATGGTGAGTGTGTAGCCGGATTATGGACTTAAAATGAGAGTGAATTCAATGCATTTAAATCAATCTCATCACTACATCTTTGTCTACTGCAACAAGTAATCCAATTAATTACTCAAATTACTTGAAACTACCAAATACATCATGGAAACTAAAGAGCCAATACTTGAAGAGTCATAGTCAAAATACATTCAATTCTTGCCTCTTCATGCATCTTTTTCAACTGCCAAAATCAACTATAAAAACAGCCTAATTATACTCCTTCACATCACAAACAAAACAGTTAAACTAAGAAAGAAAGAAATAGAAAGGCTAATCACAAAAAGGCTTGCACACCATCTCTACTGGGGAGTGCAGTAAGTGTTCTACTCTACTTTCTTCCAAGTTTTCTTTAATTTTTTAACACATGTAGTTGATCTTACCATTCTCTTTTGTTTTCTTTAGGTTTGAGGACTACACAGGCGCTGATGAAAACCCACCACTACGGGTGAAGCTTCAGCATGTCTTGAAATGGCTCCAGACTCCTGATTCAATGCTCACCCACCTTGAGCAGGCTGCAAATGCTGCAGCCAGGCTCATCCACATTCAATGCATCAACACTGAGCTTGGATGGAGGGGCAGCACTCTGAAGGAGAGGCTTCTCAAGATGGAGGATGAGAAGCTGCTCAGGCGTGATGATGAGGAGGTGGATTGGGAGTTCAGGTTTGCATGTGTGCAGTATGTCCAAGAGCTGCTAAAGGACATTGGGAACCAGGTCTAGGTGATGGTGGTTTGGGGTGTTACTGTTATGTTATGTTATTTATGATCTATGCCTGTTTTAATTTGATGTCTTTTTATGATCTATTTCTGAACTGTATTTGCATTTCCCATGTTATATATAAAAATGCAGTTCTATATCTGTGCATGAAATAATAAAATACATAAAGTAGATAATATGAAAAAACTCCACAAAGAGATGATAAGTCACTCAAAACAGAGCAAATCAGAGCATTCATTAATTCTCAAAACATAGTACATTGTCATTTGATCACAAATTCTTACAACTTAATCCAGAAAACATATGATTTGTGATCAGTACATCAAGACAAAAACATGCTCTACTAATTTGCTGCAACTACTGCTACTACTACTCTATCGCTACTATCACTATCGTCTGCTTGCTACTCACTCGCCATCTGCTGCTGCTACATCGCTCGCCCCATCGCTTCCTACTACTGCCCCGCTCCTTCTCCTTCTCCTCTCACACTCTTTCTACCACTACCACTACTACTACCACTACTACCACGACCACTACCACTACGACCACCACTACGACCACCACTACTACCACTACTACGACCACTACTACTACTATGACCACTACGACCACTACTACCACTACCACTACCACTACGACTACTACTACTACCACTATTACCACTATTACCACTACTACTACGACTACTGCTACTACTACTACCACCACTACCACTACCACTACAACATTACGTTCTACTCAATACATCATAACAGCCACAGCAAGCCCAATTATAGACAATCCCACAACAACCCTTTTGCACATGTCCAGCTTACAATTCAACTCAGTAATCAATGCTTTCAACTTCATATTTTCTTCAAGAACAGCAAATGTCTGATATTGTGCATACTTTTTGTCTGCCTCTGCACTCAAGTATTCGTCATGATACTTAGACACCATGTACTCACTCCTCGAACTCAATGGCTCACAAACCCAACGAAAATAGCGACAACCATTCTATTCAAACCAACAAATTGCACAATTCATAATCAAAATTCTGATAATTTTGCAAAAATTGAACCACACATTGTCGAAATAGAACGAATTTAAAGGACTTGCCGACTCTTTAGGACACTTCGTGTAACCACGGCCAAGATACTCCTCCCAGTCAGTACCTTCGGCCACAACGTCAGGCGGCTCACACTTACACCACTCGAACTGGCTCATTAGAAATTCTGCTTTCCTTTGATCCATGGAAGAATCACCACTCATCCATGTTCCTTGGCTGATCATCTCCAATTTGGATCTTCGATTTAGGGGTTTTCGAGTTAGGGTTCTTGGGAGAAATGGTAAGCTTTCGATTTGGGGGAAATGGGAGGAAATGTTGTATTAGGGTCGTCTGGACGAACTAACATCGAATTACCATCAATTCGCCGAACTCAGTTCGCCATGTCATCGGCCATCTCAGCAAAAATTGAAATTGGGGGGAAATGGGGAACCGTAACTGCAAAGTAATAAAAAGACGGGACCGTATTTGCAGGGGACGTAGCAATTAGGGGACCAAAAGTGCAATTGACTCGTTTAACACCACCAGGATCAAATATATTTGAGATTCTAGCACTTGCATTAGGAAAATAAGATAGATAATCATTACGAGATCTCATTGGCCTATGCAATGGTGATATCATTCTAGTACCATTCTGAATAACCTTTCCAGTTCTCTCATTTTTTTTATGAAACGTTGTTATGCACATTAACAATCCTTTGAGTTGCTATTGAGGTCAATCCATCAGAAATTTCACTTGAAATAGTTCCAGTAGATTTCGATTCAGTGTAGTTTCTAATACCAGACAACGTATCTCCGTAACTACTCTTTGGCTTTTCATCGAACACCTGGAGACTGATTATCTGTGCTGCTGGTTTTCCGAAATCCTTCACAGGAATTTCATCGAACACTTGCGAGGCATCAACTACAGCTTCCATCTCCTTTTGCAATAACTCATTCTCATCAACTACAACTTCTTTCTCCTTTTAACCAAGATTTTGCAAACTTAACACTCAAAGGGTTTTGAAATCTCAGCAATACTTGGAAGTTTTCTTTGACTGGTAGAGGGTAAATCATCTCTATTTCCCCATATCTATCAAACACTTGATGTAGAACACTTTCGGTTATAGGATAAAGTGTATCAGAGATGGTAACAAGCAGCGTACCAGCATATTTGGAGGCGTAATCAGCAGTAGCAGAGTTCTGACGCTCGCATTTTGTGCTCTCCAATGACGCTGGAACCTGATGCCATTTGTTGCGTACTTGAGACATAACGGTGATTAATCGTTGCGATAAACCATTTTGATAGAGAATTTGAGAAAGGGGGAAATTATTAGAAGAAAGGGGAGGATTTCATAGATAGAATATAGACTTGGGGAGGAAGAACTAGAATTTTAGCATTTCATTTGTTGCCCTAATGAAGTACGAAAATGGCTTTATAAAACCTTACAAGCTAAATGGGACTTAAATGAAATAAATAACAACTTAGGGTTCTAAAATGTAGCAATAGAAATTAAACAGGAAAATTCAAATCATCAGGTCATGACAACCGCCTGATTAATCACTGAATTATTTGGATACTAGCATTTACGTAACACACTACGTGTGTTAAGGCTTCATTTGGTTCGAGGGAAAATGTGTGAAAAGAAAAAAAGTAGGGGAAAATAAGATTTTCTGGAAAATGTGAGGGAAAAACAACTTTCCTTATTTGTGGAGATAGATGTATTCTGTATAGATTTTGATGAATTTTTCCGGATTTTCTGAGAACTACCAAATAGTGGGAAACAATATTTTCTTCTATTTTTTTTCTTTTCCCCCATTTTCCATCAAACCAAATGAAGCATAAGGATTTTTATATAAACTAATGAATATGTGACTTTTGAAAACATTTAAAAATAATAAATAAATGGGATAAACTTACGCCAATGAGATTCGAACCCTGCACCTTCTACTTAAACAACGATGTATTACTTGATTCAAATCAATAAAGAATATCAATGATGGATGAAATTTAAATTGAATTATAAACTTTGTGAATTATTATATTACTTTGGATATAGATTATGCCTATGTTTCCAATTGGTTTCACACAGGAAGGGGAAATCCCTTGAATTATGTAAATGGAGATAGCGCAAATGAGCTGTTTGTCAAAATGCTCACCACATGTTTTTCCTTTTTTATAGATAGATGCAGTAGCCTGTCCAATGTGGTTCCCTCTAAACACCCTCTTATTGCAGGCAGTACCTAATTAGTCCATTAGATCATGTTAAAAAAATAGAGCCTCTTTTTTATTTATTTAATATTGTGTTTTATAAGTTGAAAGAAACTAGGTTGTAGTGATGGATGTAATTAATATTTCGCCGAGTGAATCAAAGTTGCAAATAACTGAGCGCAAACATAGTTTTCCCCATTCACATTCAAGTGTTGGAAATCCAAACCCAGCTTTCTGATCCATCACTGATTTTTTATTTTATGTTTGCAAATACTGATTGTTAATCTTTGCTTCTTTAATTCAACTTAGCTCTTAACTTATTTAGGACCTACTTTTCAGATTATGAGACGTTCCTCTTTCCTTCTTAAATTTATTTGTTACGAAATTCAGCATATATAATAGCCATTAATTGTGATGCTATGCCCCGGTAGTTTGTCTCTATGATTGGATTATGTTTGGTACCCAAGTTAACTTGTAACGCAGGTAGTTTCTCCAGATTTTCCATTTGCTATCGGACTTTGGCTGTTGTTTCATTGTTTAGCATACATAGTAGCCATTAATTGTGATGCTATTACTCATTGCGTTTCCATTTTTCTTCTAGCTCAACTCCTTTCCAGATCGCCTTCTTCCCTTTCCGAATCGACTGTGTACCTCTTCCCGCATTTCCCAAGCGCTGCGCAACCAATCGCTGCCGTCTTTTCATCCCTTCTGCAACACTTGTGGGAAGATGTGTTCTTTGCACAAACGCTTTAATGATAGCGGTTTATATTCTGCAGCAATTGTTACGATCAATGGTCTTATCACGAAGATATTGATCAAAGAGAATAGAAATACTCACCAAAACGGTTGAGTACGAAATGGATTAACTTCTGCCAATTTTCTTATGATTACAACAATGAAGGAATCGACTATTTAAACGAGCTAACTGTTGATGAACGCCAAGTACAGCAGCCGTTCGATCTAACAGGCCACGTGTTCTAATCTGAGCCATTCGTTACTAACTAAAACCGTTAAAACGTAAACACGCTTTTTAGTCTAAAAGCCAAAACAACTAAAAACGGAGTCTCTGATCTTGACATCAATCTTTCCAACTTCAAATCTACGACGTTTTTGTGTGGACTCTGATTTATTAGTAATTTGATTGTTCTGTGAAACACTGCATCTTTTAGCATATATGATGCTCATATACTCCTTAGGGATGAAAAATCGATAACTACGCCGAGATCATCTCAGATTGATGCAATAAGTTTAAGATTAATTAAGTTACCACCTATTAATGTGTTTGCTAAAATGCTTGGCTTGTATATTGAGATATATTATGAATCTGAGAATGAGCGTCTTAGTATAATCTTCTCCAAAAGGACTGCATGCCCTGCAATTTTCTTTTGTAGCCTTCACCTCATATATAAATGTTACTATTTCATGTTGTTGTGGGGTACCGCGTCATCTGTATGGAATAGGCTAACAACAACAAAAAACCAATTTAATGGATTTCTGTATACATTTTATTATTAATAATAGTGGTCATTCGACTTAATATATAGGGTGCATCTGGGAACAAACACGAAGAAGTCTTCCTCTATAGTGTTTGCTTGTGTATGGAACAATTTGATTCCGGTTACCTGAATTAATGTGCTTATGTAGAACAAATGTGCCTGTTATCTTCAGTAAAAGTGCGCTGTTGAGTCCACTTGTACTCAGGGACGAAGGCAAATGTAAAAAAAAAAAAATTATATGTCTTTTTTTGTAAAATTATGTATATAGACCTACCCAATACCTGATATAGATAATATAAACAGGATAATTTTAATTCTATAATTAAGCTATATATTAACGAATTCATTAATATTTTATCTTTTAAAAATTTTAATTTGTCAATATTTACATACATAAAAAATAGAAATTCTAAATTTAGCCTTACCCATCGTAAAATCCTGGCTTCGCCTCTGCTTGTACTGGAACATCTATATGTTCAGGAGGGCTAATTATTGTGCTTATGTAGAGCAAATGTGCCTGTTGGCTTCAATATCAATAATAACTAATGATGTATGGGATTGTGCAGGTATTCATTTAGGAGGGGTTGTCCTGTTGCTCTCACATGACACTGCAACTGTTGTTGCTAAAGCATTTGGTATCAGAATGGTAAATATATATATTATATTTGGCAGAACGAAGAGGGTAAATTTATTTGCACATCTATTCTGTGCTCGTATTTTTTTCACAAGTTGTTGGGGTGCTAGCTGTTGTCACATTACTTACTTAGTTTCATCCTTAATTGAAGGCACCCGATGAAGAGTTTGTTTCTTGGATGTAATATTGTTGTATAAAGAATTTGCAGTTTATTGGAGTACCGAGCATGACCAAGGGTGTGTAATTTGCAGGTTCATTGACTCTATTTCAGCTTACTCAATAACAAGAATCTCAGCTCAAAGGATGGCTCGAGTGTGTCGCATTCACATATTTCACTAATATAATTTGTGAATTCAAAGTTAGTCAATAAGTGACTCATATAATTTATGGATTCAAAGTTAATCAATAAGTGACTCATTTTGTAAATCTATGATTTGGTTCTATCATGGTTTTGCCTCCGTAATATTTTTTAGTCAAGATCATTTATGAACTGATTTAAATCCGATCAAGATTCTAAAATTGATAGGGCTGGGTGGTGATAATCAACAAAATCCCCTTTATGATTTAATATGTTGCAATTTACTAAGTGTTGCAAATATGCCCTTATGTCTCAAAAAAAGAATGGTGTAATATTTCAGGACAAAAATGTGTGCCAGACCAGAACTCCATGGGATTAATTCAAATTGATTTACCTTTTATAGTAATAACAAATTATGGGCACCGCGCTACTTAGCTCGGTGTATCAACTCTAATGTTTGAATGATTAAGGGTTGATTTCAAATATGTTTTTGAGTAGTAATATGAATTGAATTGGGAATCAGATACGTTTTATTAAGTTTAAAACATAAAGGGGTGATATTGTAATAAAACTTAAGTTTCTTATTTTATCTTACTAGTAGGTTTTGTTTTACTATATATTTTACCTTTTCTCTAGAAAAATGAAATTTTAATGTGGGTCAAAACATAATTGTTTAAACTGTAAGCACTAATGTGTAATTAGACCAAATAATATGGATCCATATGTAATTTACCCTTTTATAATATTATCAATTTAAAGTGCTAAATAGTCCAATCCTTGTAGATAAAGGGAATCCTAAAGAAACCAAATTTGAGTTTAAAAACTATTGACTTTTGTACAAAAAGATCAATAGAAGACCCAAAATAGATAAGGGTCTTCTCAAAGACACAATACAAAATCCAACTCTAATAATATTATATTGAGAGTTTTCGTGAGATACCTCCAAACATCACTAAAATAACTTACCTACAGACGGATATATATATATATATATATATATATATATATATATATATATATATATATATATATATATATATATGTAATATCATCGAAACCATCCATATTATTAATCAAAACGTATATGTACATGTTATTAACAAAATCAAATTAATACCCATGAGTTAACGTTATGTTGAAATCCAGTCTATTAAAGTAGAGTAGTATGATAAATCGTACCTATGTTGTCAAGAAAATCATCGATGTTATTAATCAAAATGTCTATGTTATCAACATTTGTGTTTTTTCATATTATAAAAGAAATGAATTTCGTTAGACATTTTAAATAATAACATAGATCATTTTCTTAAAAACATAAGTCGTCTGTAGATAAGTTATTTAAATTAAGTCTCTCATAACACTTTTGTGAAATATGTGATATTAGTATACGGTATATCGAAAAAGTTTGTATAAGAAATTAAAGAAACCGAAGAAACCCACACTGTTCTCATTCATCTCCCCCAAAATTGGTGAAGAAACAATGGAAGCGCCACCACCACCAAGCAGCACCCACCCGCCGCAAACCCCACCACCGGCGTACCCCACCCAGCCCCCCTACCACCACCTCCTCCAGCAGCAACAGCAGCAGCTCCAAATGTTCTGGAACTACCAGCGCCAAGAAATCGAGCAAGTGAACGATTTCAAAAACCACCAGCTCCCTCTCGCTCGCATCAAGAAGATAATGAAGGCCGATGAGGACGTGCGCATGATCTCCGCCGAATCGCCGGTCCTCTTCGCCAAGGCGTGCGAGCTTTTCATCCTCGAGCTCACCATCCGATCCTGGCTCCACGCCGAGGAGAACAAGCGCCGCACTTTGCAGAAGAACGACATTGCGGCTGCGATTACGCGCACGGACATTTTCGATTTCTTGGTGGATATTGTTCCCAGGGAGGAGATTAGGGAGGACGTGGGGATTGTGTCGCCGGTAGCGGGTGTGACTGGTGTGCCGTATTATTATCCGCCGGCGATGGGGCAGCCGATGGTCGATCCGGTCTACGGGCAGCCTCCGCCTTCGCAGGCGTGGCAGGCGGTGTGGCAGGGGGATGATGGGTCGTATGCTGGTGGGGAGGGTGGTGGTCATGGTGATGGACAAGGGTAATTTTGTGTTTTTTGCAAGATTCGGTTTTTTGGTTTGGGGATTTAGGGATTTTTGCTTGGATATGTCTGTGAATGTGTTGTTTTCGCTTTCGGATAAAATTTGGTGCTTGGTAGAGTAATGTTGTTGCTTTCTTTATGGTTTGCATTGAATTATGCGAGTAAAAGATTGGTTTTTCGTGCATTATGCTGTGGGAGTAACTTGGAAATTGCTTGTGTATGTTGGATTTCAGTGTTGTTGTTACTACTTACTACTGGTACTTTTTAGAGTAATGTTGGTTTCGTTATGGTTTACATTGAATTATGTGAGTAAGATATAAAATTTGGTACTTGGTAGATTAATGTTGCTTTCGTTATGGTTTGCATTGAATTATGTGAGGAAAGATTGGTTTTTTTGGTGCATTATGTTGTGCGAGTAACTTGGAAATGGCTTCTGTATGTTGGAATTCAGTGTTGTTGTTACTAGTACTTTTTAGATTTTACAATTGGCATGTTAAATTTGATCTGTGTCTGCTTTTTGTATTCTGGCTTTCTGGGTATCACGTAGAACTTCGAAGTTTTATCTTCGAATTTGATCTGTCAGTGTATGTGTTTTTTTCCGTTTTCAGATAAAATTTGGCACTTGGTAATGTTTCTTTCTTTAAGGTTTGCATTGAATTATGTGAGTAAAATATAAAATTGGTACTTGGTAGAGTAATGTTGCTCTCTTTATGGTTTACATTGAATTATGAGAGTAAAGGATTGTATTTTTTCGTGCATTATGTTGTGGGTATAACTTGGAAATGGCTTCTGTATGTTGGAAGTCAGTGTTGTTGTTATTATTACTTTTTAGATTTTACGATTAGCATGTTGGAATTCAGAGTTGCACTTGTCATATTCTGGCCTTCCGTGAATCACGTAGAACTTAGAAGTTTTATCTTCGTATTCAATTTGTTTGTGAATGTGTTTTTTTTCATTTTCGGATAAAATTTGGTACTTGATAGAGTAATGTTGCTTTCTTATGGTTTGCATTGAATTATGTGAGTAAAAGATTGGATTTTTCGTGCATTATGTTGTGTGAGTAACTTGGAAATGGCTTCTGTATGTTGGAATTCATTGTCGTGCTTTTTGTATTCTGGGTATCACGTAGAAGTTTTATTTTGACTTCTGGGTATCACGTTGAAATTTTATTTCGAATTCTGGGTATCACGTTGAAGTTTTATTTTGAATTCTGGATTTCACGGTGAAGTTTTATTTTCGAATTCTGGGTATCATGTTGAAGTTTTATTTTCGAATTCTGGGTATCACGTTGAAGTTTTATTTTCGAATTCTGGGTATCACGTTGAAGTTTTATTTTTGAATTCTGGGTATATCACGTTGATGTTTTAGTTTCAAATTCTGGGTATATCACGTTGATGTTTCCTTTTTGTATGAACAACTAAGCTCGCTTTTCTGGTAGAACAAGCTTTATGACTTGATTGACAAATTTTATAGTTATCCTTGGTGTTGGAATATATGAGAACGAAGATATAGAGCTGCCACATTATGAAAAGCATTGACAGAATGGATGAAAACATAATAATGATAGAATGGCCCTTGCTTTATCACTTTTTCACATGGTGTTTTGTTTTTGTTCTGCCACCCGAATTAGGAGACTCCATCAGTAGTACTTTCTTGTTTTGTTTTTCCCATTTTTGGGTGCAATTGTAGAATTGTCCTCTCACAGCATATTCCATGCATTCACCATTTACAGTTGGTCATTCTTCTCTTTCCACTTTGCCTCTGGGTTATAGGAATATAGATCTGGGATATAAAGTAGTAGTAAGATATAAAGTCGGTCCATTCTGAACCTGGATTGAAAATGCCTTATACATCCATCACGAAGGGTCATAGATAGACTTATTGATTGCCCTACATACTTTGTTGGAATTCGACGGTCAAGCTTATAGTAGAGTTGTACTTATAGCTAGTAGTAATCACCATAACAAGCTAATTGAATTATGCTCCCTAGACCCTAGTGTTTTCTTCTCCAACTTACCAATGGGGAACACTTGTATATGTCTTAATTCCTTGAACATAGATACATGAGAAATAGCATAAATAGTGCAGTGGTGATTATTGATGTGAGCATAGAATTGTTATGTGCAGCAGCAAACTGGAATATTCAATATTCTTTGCTTCATGACTAACAGGGGTATATACATCAAAACCTTAATGGATTAACAGTAGTGGTATTTTGAAATTTGAAATTTTGTGAAAAGGGTTTATTACTCTCACAACCCTACATATAGTTCATCAATTTGTTCAGCCTGGCCACTTGTTGTCAGTGTTATGTTTCTTGTCTTCTCGTGTTTTCACCCTAGCACTATGCCCAAACTAGCTTACCTTTTTTTTCTACCTGTACTTTATGTTACTCTGGTTCTACTGAGATCCCACCTTTTTTGCTTTTGAACTCCCATAATCCCCTTGTAGCTCATCCATCTGTGTCCCTTGGACATATTACATACTTGAACTCACACTGCCTCTTTTTCGGCTCCCCCTTCATATGTTTCATTACCTGTTACATTTTCATCTGTTGGAAAATTTTACAAAATGCTGACTACTTTAGTATGAAAAAAGTGTAACCTCTTGATAGAAGCTTAAGAATAAAAGGCATAATCAGATGTCCCTTGGGCAAACTTAGTGCCTGGTGCTCCACTCCTTGTCGCCTTAGTTACCGAACTTAGAAGTTCTAATGTTGATGTTATGTATTTACGAATAAGATTTGAACGCCATGTCACAATTCTGATTCTGTAGATGTCCTTTTCTTATCCACTCTTATCGAATGTTTGTGTAATCTGGATATGCTGTAACCTTATCGTGCTTTTGCTGATCTATAAAGAAAATGCAAACTATAACCTCCTGTGTCCTGTTTGTTGCAGTTGAAACAAGTGGTATGCTGACTTGAGGTAGAGAGTGGCGCAATGGAAAGTCACTAACTTGCTGATGTTGCATTGGAAAATGTTCATTTTCCAACCCTGAATAGATTCAATTGCAAATATCAATGGCTATTGCCATAATGTAATGACCTCATCTTTCTGGAAACTTGTATAAAACATACTACTCCAGTTTATCTCAACAAACTTGTCTCCAGATATCGTTTCAGTGCAATGATACACTGACCTTATTTATCAGAACTAACTTTTTTTTTCTCTGGATTACTCGTTTTTGTTCATTCCATTATCCTCCATACTTCAGTTTTTAACTGCGTGTCCGTCATTTGAATGATTGATTGATTGGGTACGGAAGCTCCCTTTGTTTTGTTGTATGTAATGAGTTGTAGTTAGCTCGAAAGCTGTAATACCTCGGTGCGATGTTGCTTGTTAGGAGAAACAGTCATTCATATGGTAATGTTGTGCATGTAAAAAATATATAGATCAAACCGAGGGAATTAGACTTGTTTATGGTTATTTTGAGTCCACTTGGTGGCAGGTCCTTGTAGTAATTAACTGTCTTCAAAGACTTCAACAGCTTTCTGTTTGTTTTAGGTTTGGTTTGGTTTTGTTTTCTACAAGATCTTACCTTCAAAATCTTGATTCACAGTTTGAATTATATTCGACTTCTACAATGAAGTTCATTTCTTCTGTTGTAACAGGAGTTCCTTCAAATGATTCAATAAATATTAGTACTATGCTGCACTGAGAAGTATATAGTACTTACTGCCTGTATCAAATGTGAAGATGGATGATATATTTGAAAAAGAAACACCTAAGTATGTCTATGCTGTGCAAAATTTTGTTGCATTAGCTACACCTAATATCTGAAATTGCCAGAATCTTCCCTTGGAAGCCACAAGGTTCTCTTCACACAAAAACTCCCATGAAAACCATCTTTCGATCATTCTATGCACGTCGTGCACAAAAACATGAGTCTTCTGCCCTCTTCTTGCTAGAACACTTGCTGTGTAAATAGCAGCCATCCTACCCGGTGAATCGGGTGTACTCCCATCTGGTCCATCTACGATCACCACATCCCACTCAGTGTCATGCACTTGTTGGGGAAGGTTGGATAGCGCCAAGTTGCATTTTGACTGTTTCGGATGATAAGAGTTTGGCGTGCAGTGGGGATGTTCTCTTGCGATTTTTAGTAACTGGTAAGCATCAGAGGCCACCGTGTTGTATATGATCCGATATGCTTGAGTGTTGCTGGTGGATTTGCTTGTATTTGGATCGTTATGGAGATTGTCTTGGTCCTCTTGGAGAAAGATGGTGACTCCATCTCTGTTTACAGATGTAATGTTTGAATACTGATGTTCAAGCCCAAAAATGAGTAGATTGCAAGGGACTCTATCAGACAGGAATTTCAGCAGAAATTGTGTTTCCGTCTCCGTTAGATTGGACTCAGACAAACCTTTAGGAGTTTGCGGAATCGCATGCTGGTGGATTTGATTGAGCAGGCTAGGAAATAAAGGTGGAGATGAAGTCGTGATCATCGTGATATTGAGAAATCTGAAAATGGAAGCACCCGATAAGATGAATACGAGAAGTGGGATGAGCTTGGTTTTCGTAAGCTTCATCTTCCCTGACCCGGCTTGGTGCAGAAGAATTTGCTTGAGGCGCATCTTGGATGAGACGCGATAGAGTAACGGTGTGTTTGGAGTGATGGGAGAATGGTGGTAAGAAGGTGTTTGTGGTGGCATTTTTGTTGTATGGATTGGCTATCTCATCCTGGTTATTTAGTTTTGTTGGATGAGTTTTGATAGTTATATTGGTGGGTACAGAATTTAGTTGAGTAAGGAACAAGAGTTGGAAAAAATGGTGTTCTTTTGCTTGGGTTTGAAGGGTTGCTTTACTGAATGTCACCAAATTATTGGATTCATTGGTGGATTGTAGTGCATTTCTCATGTTTTTTAATGGTCATGTCCAAGTCATGCTTTGTTAGTTAGGAGAAAAAAAATATGCCAGACTATATGCACAATCGCAGTTTCTTGTCACTAATCGTTATGTTTTGCAAAATTACCTACAAAGTTAACTAATAAGTTGATTGTAGACCGATAAGATGATTAGAAGCGGATAAGAATTATAAGATGGCTAATAGGTAAATTAACCGACTTGAATTAACGTGTTTAGTAAATATGGAAATAAATTGGCTTATGTTTGATTTGAATAGAAAAAAATATAGGTGGCTTTTCTTTTACCCAAGTCGGAATAACTTATTTTTAAAGTTACCTTACTAGGTAACCAAAGCTAAGGTAAACGTTTAACAAACAATAATATTTTAACCAGATCATCTTGTTTCGATCCCTCACTTTTGTCAAATAAGTTAAATTGAATAATGTGATGTGAAACATACACTAAAAATGGTGGGAAAATCACATGCTAGTTAGTATTGTGATGATGATTTCTTAAATGTTTTCCGTATTAAAAATATACTTCATTCGTTTCACTAAAAATTATACAATTTGTCACTCAAGCATTTTTTAAATTGAAACCCACAATCTACACTTGTTAATTTTTCTAATATCTCTTTCGTACTTTATTTATTATCTCTCATACATTTTACCATATTAATTGTGCCAATTTCAAGTTGTAAATCTTTTAATGAAACATAGCAAGAATTTACATTTACTAGTAAGTAAAGTCTTAGGTTCAATTATTGTAAATGTAAAAACACCAACAAGAGAGTCGACTTTTAGAAAGGGCCCGAGAGTAATCTTCCGAATGTCAATTTGTTTCCTCCCAACTTCAATTTGATATATGATTTCAGTCGTGTTGAGAGTTGTTGAAGGGATGGCTTCATTGGGTTTGTTTAACAACCAAACCTTGATGTTCAACTCTTCAAATTAGTTTGACCCAGCATCTTCTTGTGTATTTTAATTTAAAGGGTCATTTTCAGAGAAGCTTCAAGGAAGTATTTATGCTGAAAGCTTCAATGAAACTAATAGTGAAATAAACAAACTAAACAAAAACTGAAAGTGCAGTTCCTGCAGAATCATTCAACTACAGTATGACCAAATATGCTTATTGGTACAAAAGGCTACTCAATTACTAAAATATACATTTGGACAGCTTAACAATCATTAAAAATTAATGTAGCTAACAACTTTTAAATAAACAACAACAAATGAAAGGATCCACCAAGTCTTTGTTAAAATCGAAGAAAACTGGGATTTTATATGAACATAAAAAGAAAAGAATCAGCAGTTGACAACAGATTGGATTGAACAATAGGAAGCAGCATAATTCAGGCTTAATTGCTATGTCAAGAAATCGAATTCGAATTCGAACTCGAAACAGATTTGACCTTTTCATGAAGTACTAAGATGAGCATATTGTACTTCTACAATTCGAACCTAACAAAAACAAGAATTTCCTCAGTACAGTTCACACTGGAAACTTTCTTGTGCTGGGAATATTCCTACTTGTTTGGTGTTAAGTTTACACACCATTGGCATAGTTGGCAGTTTTCTCATATATTTTAGTACCCTCATTACCTCATCCATGAAAATGATCTTCACCAGTCCCTTTCTACTTCAGATTTTTTATTCGAAAGCTTACCTGTCACTTTCCGATGCAATATATTCTACTCTAATATGTTACACAGTTTCCTGGAATCCCATGTCAATCCGCGTTTAAGAACGTTGATCAAGCCAGAAATTACCCACGGCAATCAGAATATATGTTCATAATCAAGAACAGTGTCATTATTGTCATTTCTGTCTCTAGATTGCCTGTCTTCTCATTATATAACTATTGATCCCTATCAGCAAACAATTACATTTTGTTGCTACTCTCTACAAGAAAACTATAGTTTGTTCTTAGGTTTGGCTTTTCCTATCTTCCTTATTTCTATCTATTGACTTCTTGCAACTCAAATCCATTCGAGTCAGTAACTGAAGAGAGTACCTTTCTGCTGGTTTGATCGTCATGCGATTTGTTTAGCATCTACCTCGGTTTCTTCTCCAACTTGAAGCAAATCCTCCACTTGTGTGTTTGCTTTTCAAACTGAAACATACTACTGGTTTATGAGTGGGGAAAGATCAGCAACGACCATGGCGAAAAATAAAGAGATGCATGTAGTCCTGTCACAAGGAATGAAGGTATGAAATCACTAAAAGTCATTTCTGTGATTATTCTAAAAGGAAAACAGAGAAAAATAGATAGAATTCTGATTTAGTACTTTGTCCTCGTGAATCAGGGAACAAAAGAAGACATGAGAAAAGCTCTACTCAGTCCTGCAGCAAAACCGCCAAGAGAAGATGGCAGACCAAGCAGCATGGTTATTAAGGTATGGACACAATTCATCCCTAAGATTTCATATAATATCGTAGAGATTAATAAAACCTTCGAATTACCTTCAAACGCCCTACTGTGGGTAGGATTCTTTGGTGTTTTGTCAAAGTTGTTTTTTGGGATTTTCAAGCTGAAAACAGTGGATTTTGAGCCATTATATGTATCTGATATGAATTCATTTGTTTGCTATGAAACAGAAAGACAAAACAGTAATTCCTGCTCATATAGTAGCAGAAGCTATATCAACACTCCATGGTCTTGATCTGAGGTGGTCGGGACCTATAACTCCAACTGAAAGGCAATATGTAGAACAATATGTTCTAGCCAAGTATCCTGAATTTTCAAATGCCCTTGTTGAAGGAAGCGAAAAGACTGACCTCTACGATCTCTGTGTAAAAGAAAATCTTACAGATCTTCCCCAGTTTGATGAAAAAAGAAAATCACCAAGAGGCATGTCATCACCCCCATGCTTCGGAAGCAGCCACCCTGATCTTGAGAACACGCAACTGGAGCCATCAAGACTGCTGAATATCCTCACAGAGAAATCTTCTTTCCATGGAAGCTTCATTTCAATTCCTGAAATACAAGCAAGAAACAAAGTTTTGAAACACTGTGGATTACCTGATGATGAATATCTGGTTTTGTTCACGCAAAGCTACAAGGATGCAATGATGTTAGTAGGGGAAAGTTACCCTTTCTTCAAAGGGAATTATTATATGACAATTATCGGGGAGGAAGAAGATTATGTGAAGGAGTTTGCGAGCTACAAGCACTCAAGGGTGATTGTGGCACCGGAGACTTGGTTGGATTTGAGGATTAAGGGGTCACAACTGAGTCATTATTTCAGAAGGAAATGCAAGCACACACCAAAAGGGCTATTTGCTTACCCGGCTGATGTTAATGGGACGAGATACTCAAAGCATTGGATCTCAGAAGCGCATCGGAATTCATGGCATGTTCTCTTTGATGCAACAGCCATTAATGTGGGCGAAGATCAGCTGAATCTTGCTCTTCATAGGCCGGATTTTGTGCTGTGCAGTCTTGATAATGCGCATGGCCATTCTTCCAAGGTTACCTGTCTCTTGGTGAGGAGAAAATCCTTCAACATGTCCTGTAATCAAGCACAAGAGTGAGTATTTTCGTGGTTAAGGAAAGCTAGATCTGTTTTCTTCTTTAATCTTCTCTTAGATCCCTTCCTCAAATCACCTAGTCCTGTGCTTAGTTAGTCTCCTTTGAAATGTATAGTTCATTCAGTGAATTTAAGTTATGGAAAAATATGACTCCCAGGGTGTGCCGCTTATCCAGATGCGAAACATGTACTAGTGTTTCGTCTAATGCCAGTGGCATGGCTCTGTCAACTTGATGTAAATGCAAAGGCTATACATTTATAATAACAGCCAATGCATTCAAACCTAATGAGAATGAAAGTGAACAATAATGTCAAGCTTTATTTTTTTTTTCTGGAACATCAGAGTGCAAGAACAGTGTACTTTCCCAAAAGGCAATTTTAGGCTCAAGATTCTGCCTCCAGATTGATCAAATCTTCAGATGTTCTTGTATCTTTTTCCAAGCACAACAATAAACATCACCCAGATAAAGGTTACAGGTTTCACAAAAGAACATTCATTTCTTTGATTCTTGAGGTTTACTGTACTTTATTAATGTCCCATGAGCATGAATCATGCTTTACGTATTACGCCTTCTTCCATGGTTAACATCTTGTTCAGCCTAACTTCCTAAACGCTGAGCAACAAAAAGAAGGGAATAAAAATAAATAACAAGAACAGTTGCTCCCACTCAGCAACCAGACTGACCAATTCAAATCTAGATTTTCAAAAACCTACTCAAGCAGCTGTTATATACACTATATAATATGTACAGAACAGAATGACAACTTAGACCATGGCAGCATATTTGCAAGTCAGTACTTAAGCAGCTCTTATATACACCGCACGCAAGCAATACCCCTCATACTGAGAGTAGGAAGACACGCTTGAGGATCAAAGCATATCGGCAGTAGCTTTATAACCCAAAAAAAAAAAAATCAAATCCAGCAACTATCAGCATCAGAATAACTAAAGAAAGTTAGAAACCATCTAGAAGAGCAGATACTCAATCACAGAACAACTCTATGATATATGTTGACCTGCACCATGTGATAGATCCAAAGAACTAAGTATGTTCTAAAGATGATCACAATCAACATCACCCCCCTCGAAAAATAGATTTCTTATTTTCCATATGCCATCAATAGTTAAAACAGAAAATAGCACCCCGAACTGTGTACAGGCTATTATTCTTCAATGTGGTGAAAAAGTTACCAAATTCATCATTCTGACCATAATCTCTTTGGTTTTTAATGCATTCCACAAACAAGTGATCCCTAGTTTCAATACCACACAGTTCGTAAGTATCGTTTGCAACAAGATGCCACCTAGCCAGCGTACTCTCAAACGCAAGTCTATAAGCGAAAGCTAACCAAGTGAATGAACTCTTTGGCAGTAGACATGTTATTCCAAGTCAGATTAGTCCAGAGGTATTTATTTTCCTTTTTCTAAAACAGTTCTTCATGAATCAGCAATGAAACATATCAGGCCTAGTAAATTAAATGTCTGCATAATTCCGAGAGCAAATTTACTCGCTTGAGTGGCATCGATGGGAAAATAAGACAGCACCCAAACCAATGAGCTAAGGACAATATCGTCCTCAAGGGATGTTAGACGACAAACTACAACATACGAAATCTACAAGATTACAGACCGACTACATATCCTGAAGTTTGCTCTTACCAATGCATCTAGCCAACTTAAATCAGCAACTCTAATGTACATCGTACAGGAATTTATATGCCTTTAGAGGTAAATGGTGTATCTGATACTAATA
This sequence comes from Plantago major, assembly GCA_026545765.1. Classification (NCBI taxonomy): domain Eukaryota; kingdom Viridiplantae; phylum Streptophyta; class Magnoliopsida; order Lamiales; family Plantaginaceae; genus Plantago; species Plantago major. The sequence goes on along the minus strand of CM048841.1, from coordinate 14,763,430 downwards.
GACCTCTCAAGTTTATTACTGCAATTACAGTGTGCCTAAACAATTGAGGTGATTGCACCGTTAATGAAGGCACTGACAAAAATAAGTGTATTTATTTAATTAACCAGCAACCACAGTAATGTAGATTCAGAATATTCAAATCTACTCATTCAAATGACGATTCTTCATGAAAGGAATTTCCAACACAAGAATTAGCCATCATACAAAAACTAAAATACAGATACTATTTACAGTTTAGCCTGGAGAAAACCACAGAATACACCTCAATGGTTATATATAGCATAGCCTAACATACCGTGTAAAGTGAAACCCACATAACAGATCCTGCTTGCTTAATTTGCTACAAAAGGTACCTTAACTCAAGTCAACATAGCTCTCAGCATCCCAAATGAAAGAGCCAAAAGCCATGGCTTCAAGAACAAGTTGCCTCAGACCAAGGCAAATGAACAATCACAAAAATCGCATATATGAATTATTGAAGTTTGCAGAATATCAGGCCTGGGAGGGAGGCACAAAAGATGTGCACAGGAAACAGGTTAGATCAAAGGCATTTTCTCATAACAAAATACATAGTTTACTTTATAACCATAACAAAAATCCACATTACATCACTTCATAAGGACATAAAGCTTAAAAACCTATGATACATATCGTGCACTATCCGCCTCACTACCAATGTACCAGCATTTTTTCAAGCCATGCATCCACTTGTTGCAGTTCGAGTGATCTGGAAGAGAGCTGCAAAAAAAAACAGAAAATGGCTATAAGTAATAAACCAGAACCAAATGCTAAAACAAGTAATAAAGAAACAGAACAGCTGCACAATTTGCAAAAACAAATTAGCTAAATTTAAAATCAGATAGACAAACTACTCGTATACAGGAAAACACGGACCTCTTTAGTCACACATCCAGCTCCACAGCTTCAACACGTCAGTATTTAGTTCTTCCGTCACCCTCGGTGATCACATCTTTGAACGCTCCACCACTAGGAATCATAGGCAACACATGTTCTTGATGTGGGACAATCACATCTAACAAATAGGGACCGGGTGTATCCAACATCTTTTGAAGTGCTGCCTTGAGTTCATGTTTCTTTGTTACACGGGCGGCAGGTATATCACAAGCTTCTGCAAACTTAAGCATGTCGGGAAAGATCTCTGACTCCTTTGCAGGATTACCTAAATAAGTATGAGCTCGGTTAGCCTTGTAGAAGCGATCTTCCCACTGGACAACCATCCCCAAGTGCTGATTATTCAACAACATAATTTTAACAGGAAGGTTCTCCACTCTTATAGTAGCCAACTCCTGCACATTCATCTGGAAACTGCCATCGCCATCAATATCCACCACGATAGCATCAGGTCTCGCAACAGCAGCTCCAATTGCAGCAGGAAGTCCAAATCCCATAGCCCCTAGACCACCAGAAGTCAACCATTGCCGTGGCCTGTTATATTTGTAAAACTGGGCTGCCCACATCTGATGTTGCCCAACACCAGTACTAATGATCGCATTTCCACCCGTGAGTTCATCAAGCATCTGAATCGCATACTGTGGAGGAATTGCCTCTCCAAATGTCTTAAACATCAGAGGAAATTTCGTCTTCTGCTCGTTAAGCTCTTCCCTCCAAGCCGAAAAATCAAAGCTACTCTGTCTCTCCTCCAATATCGCATTCAAACCCTCCAAAGCCAACTTCATATCCGCGCAAACAGAAACATGTGGCTGCTTATTCTTCCCAATCTCCGCCGAGTCAATATCAATGTGCACAATCTTCGCTCGGCTAGCAAACGCCTCCAACTTCCCAGTCACACGATCATCAAACCTCACCCCAAAAGCAAGCAGCAGATCACTCCTATCCACTGCATAGTTGGCATAAACCGTCCCGTGCATCCCAAGCATCTGCAACGAAATCTCCTTATCCGAACAAGGGTAAGAGCCAAGCCCCATCAACGTACTAGCCACCGGAATCCCCGTCAACTCCACAAACCGCCTCAACTCCTCCCCTGAATTCAAACACCCACCCCCAACATACAAAACCGGCCTCTTTGCCTCAGACACCAACCTAACAACCTGCTCCAACAACATCCTACTGGGCGACTTAGGCAACCTAGACTCATACCCAGCCAACCTCATCGGCCGGTCCCAATCCGGCACCACCATCTGCTGCTGAATATCCTTAGGCACATCAATCAAAACCGGACCAGGCCTGCCAGACCTAGCCAAAAAGAAAGCCTCCTTGACAACTCTAGGAATATCCTCAATATCCAAAACTAAGTAATTATGCTTGGTAATGGACCTAGTCACCTCCACAATCGGAGTCTCCTGAAAAGCATCAGTACCAATCATCCTCCTGGGCACCTGCCCCGTAATCGCGACGATCGGAACACTGTCCATCATCGCATCAGCCAGTCCGGAGACCAAATTGGTCGCACCTGGTCCCGAAGTGGCGATACAGACCCCTGGGAGACCCGACGCGCGCGCGTAGCCTTCGGCAGCGAAGACGCCGCCCTGCTCGTGGCGCGGGAGGATGTTGCGGATGATTGTGGAGCGCGTGAGAGCTTGGTGGATCTCCATCGACGCGCCGCCAGGGTAGGCGAAGACATCGGTGACTCCTTCGCGCTCTAGGGCCTCGACCAGGACGTCGCAGCCCTTGCGCGGCTCGTCAGGGGCGAATCGGGAGTGGAATGGGTGGGGGGGAGAGTGGATTGGTTTGGTTTGGGGGGAAATGACGTTTGTGATGTGGAGAGGTCGGCGAATGGTGGATTTTTGGGGGAAATTGGAGGTGGTGGAGGGGAATCGAGGGAGGAATTTGGGAGAGCAGAAGATGGTGGTGCGGTTGGCGGCGGTGGTGGTGGGAGGTGGTGGAGCCGCCATTGTTGGACGGTGGTGGAGTGGCGGCTGTGGAAGGGGTTTTGTGTGCTCTGTGAGTTTGAGGAGAGGAGATGATGGTGAGTGAACTGGCGATGATGAATTGATGATTGTCGATTTTGACCTTAGTCAGTCACGTCCATGTACTTGCTAAATTGGAATTGGATGGATGGATGGATGGGTGGGTGGGACCCATACATCTTTTACAAAAACTTAAAACAATCCTACCAATTAATGAGAGTCTGAGATTATTCCTACTAGTTTAGTCCATTTAAAACATATTTTCGCAGATCCTGTTATTCGGGTGGGCTTTTTAAAAATTCGGACCTGGATCGCGGGTGGTTGCCCAGATCTGGTATAAATCCCTATAAATCAATTTGTTCTTATTTCTTTCTTCCTCGTTCATTCAATCGATTTCACTCTACAAATTTTGACGAACAAACACTAAAAATTCAGTTTTCGTCTGCAATTCAGGTATTTACGCTCGATTTTGTTCGGATTTAGTGTTTTCGAGTTGACAGGGTTGGTTGTTCATCTCATTCTCGTGTTCGTCTGTGTGCTAGGTGTTTTAATGGTTGATTCAATTGATGTTGCTCCGAATCCACCAAATACTAACTCTGAAGACGAAGAACCCTAAGCTACCGATCCGTGAGGATAATGGCATCGAGCCTCTGCGTTGGGCTAGATATGGTGATTTTACTATCTCACTTAATTTCAGTTTTTTATAAGCTCAAATTATACTCTAAATAACTTAAGATAATAAGCTGTAGTTGTAGACTGCTTAACTCGGTATCGTTCTCTAGGGAATCAATTAGGCTACCACAACGAATGGGAGTAAACAGTTTGTTTGTGAGTAACAGATAAGTTTTGGATGTTTGTACTTCTAAAACACATATTAATACTAAAGCAGATAAACTAATTTGATGCAGATAAACTAATTTGATCCTTAACCTAAACAAATTAGAATACTTTAAACTAGTGTATTGGATTGAAGGTTTTACGAGAATATCAAACTAGACGAACCTATATGAACGATGATGAACCCTAGATATGAATTCGCATAACCATCACATAACTACCGAGTTCCGGAGTGGTTTAGCTACTCATACTTGAAGCAAAGACGAAAGAATTCATAGGTGAAGATAAGCAAAGCATAATCAATAAGATATTCACAAGCAAAAGCATACAATTCAAAGGATTAAGCAAACACGAAGAATTGTATGGAAGCAATAGAGATATATCAATCTTACTAAGAATTCGATGTCGATGGTTCGTTACAAGAGAAAACCAAGCTCCAAGATCAATCAATCAATGTCAAAACCTAGGTTTAGGAGCTTTTTTCTATGTAAAAATCGGGTATATGAAGTTATGGCAAAAATTGCCTAAGTCTAACCTAATAAGGAGAAACAAAAACGCTGAAATCTCGTCTCGCCGAGGCGAGAATTCCAAAAAGTCATACTTGGCTGTCTTGTGTCTTTTCGCCGCGGCGAGAATATTTCTTCGCCGCGGTGAGCTTGCTGTTCTTCGATTCTCTCACTCAAAAAGGCCTATCTTCAAATATACTTCGGATTGCGATCCCTTTACTCGAATAACATCTCATAAAGTCGTCGTTCCTCCAAATCGTACCTAAAGAACCAAAAACCTACAAAACACCAAACATAAAAACGCACAAAAAACACTAAAAACTATAAACAAAAACTAACAAAGACCGCTGAAAAGGACTAAATGAGACTCTAAATTATCGTCTCATCAGTTTTCAATTCTTCTAAGTGTGTTCAATTTAATGATTATATATGTTTACAATGTCATTACTAGAATTAGCTCTATCATTGTATTTTATCATAGGAATCAGAACTAAATAATATTTGTTAGCCTTTTGAGTTTTGTGAATGGAATAAATTGCTGAGAGTTGACAGAGCCACCTTGAATTAGGTTATGTATTAGACCAAACAAGATATTGAAAACCTAGAAGAATTTTTATTGGAACATGATTCATGATGAAATGTATTTAAAATTGCTTCATTTTTGCTTTGACTATTGTTAGATCGGCATGATCTGCTTTGTTTTTCTGTTGTTTTGGTAGTTTATGCTTCATTTTTTATTCTACTGCTTTGTTTTTGTGAGATCGGCTTGATTTGCTTCGTTTTATGGGATGTATGTGTGAATAGCATATTTTTATACTGGAATTGTTGAAGTTTAATGGTAAATAGACGATGTTTTAATATAGATTTTTTTGTTTCATCTTTTGAAGTTCTAATTTTGTTTAGTTTTTTTATGTGAATTGTGTATGTTTAGCAGTAAATTGCTGATATATTTGTGGTTTCATTCTTTCTTTATTAAGTTTATGTAGTTTTGTAGAACTGTGATGTATGTGTAAATAGCCTATTTTTATACTAGAATTGTTGATATATAATGCTAAATAGGTGATTTTTTTTTTTTGTGTCATCTTTTGAAGTTCTTATTTTGTTTATTTATATATTTTTTGTAAATTGTGTATGTTTAGCAGTTAATTGCTTATATTTGTGGTTTCATTCTTTCTTTATAGAGTTCTGTAGTTTTTTAGAACTGTGATGTATGTGTAAATAGCCTATTTTTATACTTGAATTGTTGATGTTTAATGGTAAATAGGTGATTCTTTTTGTTTCATCGTTTGAAGTTCTTATTGTTTAGGTTTTTATGTAAATGGTGTATGTTTAGCAGTTAATTGCTGATATTTGTTGTTTCACTCTTTCTTTATAGAGTTTCTGTAGATTTGTATAACTGCGATGTATGTGTAAATAGCATATTTTTATGCTGGAATTGCTGATGTTTAATGGTAAATAAGTGATGTTTTAATATAGGTATTTTGTTTCATCTTTTGAAGTTCTTATTGTTTATGTTTTTTTTGTGTAAATGGTGTATGTTTAGCTGTAAATTGCCGATGTTTGTGGCTTCATTCTTTTTTTTAATTGAGTTTCTGTAGTTTTGTAGAATTTGGGTGTATGTATGAATAGCCTATTTTTATACTGAAATTATTCATGTTTAACGGTAAATAGGTGATGTTTTTGTTTCATCTTTTGAATTTATTTTTATTTTAGGTTTTTATGTAAATGGTGTATGTTTAGCTATAAATTGTTGATTTTTGTGGTTTTATTGCTTTTTTTATTAGACTTGATGTAGGTTTGTAAAACTTGTATCTTTCTAATTGTGAATTGTGCATATTTCTACTGCAATTGTTGACGTTGAATGTAAAACAGTGATGTTAGTTGATTTCTTTTTTTTGTCTCTGAATGGTTAAATTTTCTTACCACTAATAGCATATGTTTATATTGTAATTGTTGACGTTAAATGTCAAATAGATGATGTTTGTTTTTTTTTTTTTTCCTGTATGCATTAGGTTTTCGTAAAAAGAGTGGTCGAATAAAGAAAGAGATTGATGACAAATATGGAGAACATGGATGAAGGGATCGAAAAAGTGAAAGAGGTGTGAAGAATATTGCGGATGTAGATCTTTTTTTGCAAAGATGATTATAGTTTGTATTTAGTGAATTTGAATATTTTTATTGTTTTATATGTAATGACATTTATTGTTCGATAAATAAAATTGAATTATTTGTTTATTTTTGTATCTTGTGTTTTTTTGTTGTATAAGTAGGTTATCAGCAATGATTTTACGTTAAACATAGAAAAGTTGACATAAAATATCAATATGATTAGATGGGTACATAAAGCCATGATGAGATGTTAAAAAATGAAAAAACGGGTCGACCCGGCTGACCACCCACAAAAATCAGATTGTATTCTATTATGCAGGAGGACTCTCAAATACTATCAATATATTGTGGACTCTCAGGAAACGGACTCTACATCTTTTGCTAGTTGATTATTATCTGTCTTGCATCCTGTTTGTCTCCCCATTAAAACTTGGTTTTAATCAAGTTATCATTTTCATCCTGTTTGTCAGACGGTTTTAATCGCGTTGAACAGTACCATTTTTAATCACCAACTATTCCTAATTCAATTAAATTTTATCTTTCTACCTACTCTTTTTCTCTCACTTTACTATTTTATTTATTATAACAATCTTAAACCAATCAAATAACATTAAAACCAATAAAATAATCTTAAAAACTCTTATACACATCACTTCACTCTTACACACCCTATATAACAACCCTATAAAATTTTAATTCCATCCCAAACACAATTTTTCAAAACCCAATTATAATTCAGTTACTATTCAAGGTTAAACCCAATTAAAACCCTATCCATTTTAATCGCTTCCCAAACAGCCACTTGGTATCTATTACTATCAAGACAACTTATGAATTTGTAAAGTACTAGTAAAATTGTGCACATGAAAATTCACGTGCCAAATAAATGAGTCTCATATTAAAATTTAAATATGCATGACATAAACATTATAATATATATTTAAACTTATACTCAGTTAATTAAAAATCCAATCATAATATATGTTAATTATATGAGTAATTAATAAAAATATAATTTTTGGTGATTATAATGGTGGAAGCATTGGGAGATGATGTGCAAACTCCCTTCTTTTTTTCTTTTCCTTTTTAGCTTTATTTTTATAGGTGAAATTTGAAGTCAAAATTAATCAATTGGTCAAAATTAAATTAATTGGTGTAACAACTGTCTTTGGGTAGTTCTCTTTTATAATAGTAAAGATTTTGCCAATTTAAATAAAGTAACTACTTAAAGAAAAAACTTTTTTTAAAAAAAACCTATGAACTTGTATATTTTCCTTTTTTTAGAACAAATTAGTAAAAATTATTTTAAGTTTCAAACTTAAGAAGAAGTTTGTAATAAAATGATATTTCCTCCGTTCCGGGAATAGCTTTCCGTTTATTTTTTGGGTGGAAAAAATAAGGTATATTGTTATGGATAAATGCATAATGAGTTAGTGGATGAGATGATTAATGTACTTCCTCCATCCCATGACAAACTTCCCATTTTGCCATTTTAGTTAGCCACAAAAAGCTTCTAATTTCCATTTTTGGTAACTTTATCTTTTACCCCACTTAACATATACACACATAAAACTCATATTTACAACTTTACCAACCAACTATCTTTACTTTATTCATTCTTTATTCTTACTTCATTTAAATAATACTCAACTTTTCACTTTAACAACCCACTATCACTTTTTATTCATTCTTTATTGTTTTCTCAATTCAAGTCTTCCAATTTACTTATTTTGTTGACCAATAAAGCAAACGGAAATCTATTTCCGGGATGGAGGAAGTACAAGTTAGTGGATGAAGAGATAAATGTGTACAAGTTAGTGGATATGTCTTTGACTCTTCATATACTATTTAGGCCCTTGATATAGATCTTCTCATGTATAAATACCTACTATGTACTCCCACTTTTGTGTGAATAATGAACTCTCCATTCTCTCCATTTTATTCTCTATATTCTCTTCTTTCTTCTACTCTTACTCTCCTACTACTTTCTTTTCTCTTAACATATTACTTTTGGATAAAACATTACTAGTGGGTCCCTCAAATAGATTTTTAAATTTGGAAGTTAGATAAAATAATGTTAGTAGGTTTAATTTTGAGTATATTTAATGTTAAAGTTGAATGGATGATTGCCAAAAATAGAAATGGTAAATTTTATTTGTAACACTCAAAATGATAAAATGGAAAGTTACTCCCGACACAGAGGAAGTATTTATAATCGAGTCAACGGGCGAGTAAAAGTGTCAAAAATGCATCTTTTTTATATTTTCCTTTTCTATTATTTTCGTCTCCACGTTATTTTTTGATTCAATCAGATTCCAACTTTAACTACAAATTAATCTTAAATCATAAATGTAAATTAATTAAATTATATTATGAAACTTTATTCCTTAATGTATCATAATATAATTTAATTGAACATTTATTTTTTACTGCTCAAGATTTATTAACAAAAGTTGAAACCGTCAATCAAAAAATCAAAATTAGAATAACGTGGAAGTATAGATTAGTTTCTTTTACTATTATTAATTGTAGGGTTTTTATGTAGTGTCAAAAACATGCCATTGCTTTGAGATGGAATCCGAAGCTGTCCATTTGCTTTCCCCTACTACGTACACAAATTAACCAGGTGTAGAACATGTATGAATAGCCTGAGGCTTCTATGCCACGCATCCGAGTTAGGCTTGCCTGGGAAGATAAAATGGTAAGGCTTTGGACTTTAAACACTCTGAGGGAGGCAGAACGTAGTCCACGAGTCAAACAAATAGAAGTACTCGGACTCGTTATGGTACTTCTGGACGTCATGTAGGCCGAGGCGCCAGCGACGGTCATGGTGGTGGTCAGCGCCCAAGGCGCCGAGACACTTGCCACGTACGTCTGATCCAAGGACACAATCTCGTGTCTATTTTCGCCTGCAAAGGTTGTAAACAAGAGCGCCTTGGAGGATGGTGTCGTTCTTCTTGCTCGTGAAATTTATTTTGATTCCGAGATGAGTCCTGAGGAAAAAAATTCTAACTCTACCTTCAAATGTTGTTGTGGCCTCGGAAATTCAATCGATCGATGTATAGGAAATACGAGATCCCTTTCGGATATTGATGTCATAATTAAGGAGCCGTGACAAACATTGTACAACGTTTAGAAGTGGTGCATTTGCATTAATCTTGAATTATTGATGCGTTTGAGTATTAGATTGATTCTGATTGGCTTGGAATTGAGTACGACTCAACTGTGTCCTAATGCCCTAACTTCGACTCCTCTCCTCCATATTCTACATGTTTATGAAGATGAAGAACGGAGAGTGTAATGCAGAGAACTGCTTCCAAGATTAGGTCTCCTAGGAGATATCCCCTATATAAAGACATAAAAACATACTTTCTAATATTACATATTAACCCCAATAAAAAACTAGTTGCCAAAAACATCCCAACCCAAGGGCCAAAAGGTGGGTCGGACTATAGTAATACGGGTCGGTATAAATACACAAAACCATCAGCTAAAATCTAGCTTTCACGCATTTAATCTGCCGTTTTCTCGCTCTTCTTTCTCTCTCTAGTTTCTATCACTGGAAAACGGTGAAAACCACCGGAAAAATCGTGAAAACCACCAAAATTCAGCCGTGAAATTCATCGATTCATCTCGCCATTGAAGATTGTGCTCTCACCATTCTCGATCTGCTGTTATATCTTCCGAAAATAGTCAAAAACGTATATACTAAAGGTTCGAACATATTACTGTGATTTGATTGAAAAATAATGCTACATAGTTGATTGATCGTGTTGTTACACTGCTACGTATTTGTTTTCATGTTTTCGTCGAGGATTTAGCTAGATAGTTGATCGATCGTATGTTTTCGTTGTGATTTTCAGTTGTTGTTGATCGTAGATGAAGGTTTTAGTATGTTTTCCTCGTGATTTTCACTAGTTGTTGATCGTAGATGCCGGATTCAACTGGAGCAAATTCGACAACTGAGGTTGCTGATGTGCTTGCATATGGATTGGATGTTATTTTCATTCAAAATATGACCACAATGATGAACTCAGATCTTAAAAACAAGGTATACAACGTTTCTATGTTTTTTTCGTATATGTTCCATGTTCCCAACGATACTACCCATGTTCTTTGGAATATGTCCTCTGTTTTCATTTAAAACCTGACTGTCGTTTTTTGCTCTGTTTTTTTACAACATCATATTGAGTTCTGTTTTCTACTGTATTTCATATGTTCTTACGTATATATACTATCTTCTCACCAATATATCACATGTTCTCATCAACACCCACTAGTTTGCTATGAAATAGTTGCTCAGTCCGTGAGAAAATATTTTTGCAGCGTAGTCCATGTTCTCTACCATTTTGACTATGTTCTGTGTAATATGCACTATATTTGCTATGAAATAGTCGTGCTATATCCATATGAAAATCGTATTTGTAGTATACTCCATGTTCTCTACTATTTGATCCATGTTTTATGTAGTTTGACCCATGATTACAATGTAGTGGTTGATCTGTTATTTCCATGACATTCTATGTTCTCTGCTATTTGATCCATGATTCCTACAGTTTGACCCATGACTACAATGTAGTAGTTGCTCTGCCATTATGAGCAATTTGTTTGCATGGCATTCCATGTTCTCTGCAATTTGATCCATGTTTTTTGTAGTTTGACCCATGATAACAATATAGTAGTTGATCTGCCATTATGAGTAATTTGTGTGCATGACATTACATGTTCTCTGCTATTTGCTCCATGTTTTCTGCAGTTTAACCCATGATTGTAATGTAGCAGTTGGTCTGCCAACATGAGGCATTTATTTGCATAACATTTCATGTTCTCTGCTATTTGAACCATAATATCTGCAGTTTGTTTGATAAGATAGTTATGTCCTTTGCAGGTATAAAAAATGATGGTGTTGCACGTTGAAATTTTTGCAATTTGTGATTGGCTGATATTAATACATCGAGGGGTTATTTGTTGATGAAGGTTACTGAATTCATCAACTTGAAGAAGAAGAAGAAGAAGAAGAAGAAGAAGAGGAGGAGGAGTTATATGTTCCTTTATTTTTGCAGATGTATGAACACAAGTACAACATGATGTAAATGAATGGTCTAGGTTTATTTTGAATATAATATTTTTTTTGGATCGTGGTTTATATGTTATTTCAATGTTATTTATAAAGCTATGATCTCAATATATTCATCCTTAATCTCAACATATTCACCCATGTTTTCAATATTTTTAACATTTTATGGAGTAAAAATTTTTGAAGTCATGTTATATACTTGTAGATTAAAGACCATTCTATCTGCATTTTTTATCCATGTTCTCACGATATTAATCCATGTTCCCAACATATTACACCATGTTCTCACGATATTAATCCATGTTATCAACATATTATTACTCCATGTTCTCAATATTTTCGCCCATCTTCTCATCATATTAAACCAAGTTCTCAACATATTACTACTTGTTCTCAACATTTGCATCACATGTATATTAAAAAACATAAAAACTAAAATTATGTTCTCAACTCTTCCATCCATGTTTTCAACATATAAAATCATGATCCCAACAGACAAGATACATTCAAATGAAAACTGGATCATTCGATTCTGAGTTGTACTATGATCATCTACGAGAAAAAGAAACATAAAGATCTATTTCTTCTGCATGTACTCTCCAGTCCTCCTCTTGATGTCTATCAATTAAATTTAGGTTCATCATCTTCTCGCTCCATCTGGTCATCTACATCATATAAATCAACAGTCTTCGCCAGACATCACATTACTGCAAATAATTTGAGCGCTCAGCACCATCCTTTTCGACATCTACAAAGAAGACAAATCTATCTTTTCAAACATATCACCTATGTTATCAAACAAACAACCCATGTCAACAACCCATAGAGGATTTTACATAGAACACAAGTAAAAAATAGATAATACATAGAACAAGTAAAAAATGGTGGAGAAACATGGACTATGTTGCATATAATATTTTCACACAGACATGGCAACTATTTCATAGCAAACATAGTGGAATGTTAAGAACATGGGGTATATCGGTGAGAAGATAGTACATATACGTAAGAACATAGGGCGTATAGTACAAAACAGAACTCAATATGATGTTGTAAAAAAACAGAGCATAAAGCGACAGTCAGGTTTTAAATGAAAACTAGGACATATTCCAAGAACATGGGTAGTATCGTTGAGAACATAGCACATATCGGAAAGAACATAAAAACGTTTTGCACCTTATTTTTTCAGGTCTGAGTTCATGATTTTGGTCAGATTTTGAATGAAAATCATCAAATCCGTATGCGAAAACGATTACACCTAGTGAATGCATAAACCGATTAACTAAAACAACAAACAAACAAGCAAAACGAAGACAAAAAACCTCAATCAAACCTTAACCAACACAAAATTGAAGAAAAACACCCAAAAACGGGAAAAACGAAAACGAAAACTATAAAACAACACTTACAATGAAGTTTCGAATTGAGATCGGACACTCAGAGCGCTGGATATATTTGTCTAATGGTGATTTTGCAGAGAACTTTAGAAACGAGAAACATCAGAAAGAAAAGAAGAGAGAAAAAAGGAGAGAAAAGCGTTGAATCTGAGAAACATCGGAAAGAAAAGAAGAGAGAAAAAGGAGAGAAAAGCGTTGAATCTGTTTATATACAGAAACCAATTGTCCAAGTCGGGTCTTTTAATTCGAATCCACGAGAAATTAATGAAATTTGACTTGTTTGGTGGTAAATTGCAAAATGGCCTAGTTTCTAGATAAGTTATCTAGAGACCGTCTCTCATGAGACTTTTTGTTTATTGTTTCAATAAGTTCCGCAAACAAGTACTACTACTTTTATTTTAGTCCGATGCGGTACTTCAGGTTTCTGCATGCATTCACCTCGTGATATGATATAGGTTGAAGTAGTGTCCTTTTATGTTTTAAGGGTAAATTACTTATAAAAATTACATATGAACAATTATGACATATAAATACACCTAAAAAAAATTACAAATAAAGCCAATATAATTAATTGAGGACTTCAAAAATCTCGCTCAATTAGATTTAATTAACATTTTGAAATCCGCCAGCACCAAAGCTGGTTACCTGAATAATTATTTGCGATCCTTTTCCTTGCCCAGCTCTTTGGTCTTATCTTTCCGCCTCCTTTTGCCGTCGATCTTTATTTACTAATTCCTGCTACCATCTTCTAATTAATTGTAGACTTAATTGCAATTAGTTAGGTCATCTTTAATTAAACCAACCTAATTGTTATCCTGTTCGTATCATACTATGAGTACGTAATTTATCTCTAATTGTTCTTTTGATCGATAGTCGTCAAAATTTGCATCTTTTTTTCCCACAATTACGATGCAATTGTCAATTAGTCGATTCCTTCCAATTCGAATTCAACATTAATTTGGTGTAAGGTTTAAATAGCGATGTATATTCGTTGCTTGTGTGTATATTTTGATATCTTGATTGCAGTAATTTGTAATTTGGATACTGAATGTTCATTAAAATTATTAGTTTCAGAGCCAACAGTGTTAGTTTCAGAACAAAATAGTATTAGTTTCAGCATCATTAGTATCAGTTTCAGGAACTCAGAAAATTAGTTTCATATTCATTAGTATTAGTTTCAGGTTTATTAAAGTTAGTTTCAGAAACTCAGAATGTTAGTTTCAGGTTCATTAAAGTTAGTTTCACAAACTCAGAAAGTTAGTTTCACGTTTGTTAAAGTTAGTTTCAGAAACTCAGAAAGTTAGTTTCAAGTTCATTAAAGTTAGTTTCACAGTCAACAATGTTAGTTTCAAGGCCAACAATGTTAGTTTCAGCATCATTATAATTAGTTTCAGAAACTCAGAAAGTTAGTTTCAAGGCCAACAATGTTAGTTTCAGCATCATTTGTATTAGTTTCAGCATCATTAGTATTAATTTCAGGAACTCAAAAAGTTAGTTTCAGGTTCATTAAAGTTAATTGCAGGCCAACAATGTTAGTTTCAGCATCATGTGTATTAGTTTCAGCATCATTAGTATTAGTTTCACGAACTCAAAAAGTTAGTTTCATGTTCATTAAAGTTAGTTTCAGAGCCAACAATGTTAGTTTTAGAACAAAATACTGAAAATAGTATTAGTTTCAGCATAATTTGCATTAGTTTTAGCATCATTAGTATTAGTTTAAGGAACTCAGAAAGTTAGTTTCGCATTCATTAGTATTAGCTTCAGATTCATTAAAGTTAGTTTCAGGAACTCAGAAAGTTAGTTTCAGGTTCATTAAAGTTAGTTTCAGGGCCAACAATGTTAGTTTCAGAACAAAATAGTATTAGTTTCAGGAACTCACAATTCTAAAGGGAAAATGGTGAACCTGAAAGTGCGATTTATTGCACTTTGTTTAGTAATTCGACCTTTCTCCGTAACATAACCGGTTCAACGTTTATAGTTGTTTTTCTATGAATATTTTGTAGGATATATCAAGTTGGGCCTCAACATGCTTAATGGATCAAAAGGAATCAGTTCGGGCCTTAAGAAATATATCTGCAACTCTTCCAGCAAACAGACGTAAGAAATCTGTGGTTCACGCTTTCTGGAAGTATTCATGCTTGCTGGAAAGATTAAGGAAAGAGTTTGATTTGCTTGGGACTCAAGGAAGAATCCAAACACAATCTGGAAGAGCTGGAAAAATTCCAAACGCTATTTGGAAAGGAGCAAGGCGCAGGAGACATAATAAAGGAAGAGTTTGTTGAGCCATGGGCACTTTGAAAGCAAGAAGGAAATAAAGATTGAGGAGATATTTATATATAGAAGATTTCCTTCTGTTGAAAGATGTGAAGCAAGAAAGAAGAATATGTTTTCCTTCTTCTGTTTGAACTGCCGCATTCTCCTTGTGCAGTTCGACTTGCATATATACAAGCAGGATACAGAATATAAAGTGTGCGTTCTTCTTGATGAGATAGATCAGAACATTATATATACAAGAAGAATGACATCTGCAAGACGATGCCTTTGATCATCATTGATTCATATTATTTAGATTAGGGCTTCTTTGCTTTACTAGACATTAATATCGATTTCTCTTGTGAGTGATTTCTAAAGATTGAAATTTACTCTAGAGTCTTCGAACTAGAATAGGTTTTTGCTTGTCTGTTCTAGGTCTAGTTTTCTGTAAGTTTAAACAATCGTCTGTGATTGATTTAAACTTCGTTTCTATAATTCTACTTTTACTGATAGTGGAAATTTAGCCTATGACACGGTCAGTATATTTTATATATATTGGCTAGAATTTATTTCTGGTTGTCAGATTATTAGTCCGCTGCTCTCTGTTCTTATCTGTCTACTGCTGTCAACCATTGTTGACGACGTTGTTGACTCAACATCATAGTCAACATCGTCTGAAACCGTTCCTAGTATAAATTCCGGTCCTTCAGTTCTAACAAGTGGTATCAAAGCCATCCACCTAATTAATTGGTGCTGGATCTGGTACTACAATGAACGGTGTTAACTCAAGTGTCAATAGGCCACCTGTGCTAGATGGGTCGAACTACCACTACTGAAAATTACGGATTAGAACGTACATCAAATCCATTGAAGGCCGTGCATGGAAATCTGTTCTTGAAGGCTATGTGTGGCCTACCATAGGACCAGACGTTGATGGAGATGTCGTTCCTAAACTAGAAGCTCAATTGTCAGGTGATGATTTTCTTGCTAGCTCTTACAATGAAAAAGCTTTGAATGGTATTTTTTAACATGTTGATCCACATATGTTTAAGCTCATTCAGAACTGCACTACTGCTAAACAAGCTTGGGATTTGTTGCAAAATCATTGTGAAGGTGATAACAGTATTAAGCAAACTAAACTTCAACTACTTTGGTCAAAATTTGAAAACTTGAGAATGGCAAAAGAAGAAACCATTGATTCTTATTTTGATAAACTGCTCACTATTTCAAATGATATTCAATTGCTAGGTGATGCTATGTCTAATAATAGCAACTGATTTTCAAAGCTGTTCATACTCTTTCTTCAAAATTTGATATAAAACGAACTGTTTTGGAAGATACTCAAAACCTGGCTACTATGGATTTTCATACCCTGATGAACAATTTGAAAAATTTTGAACTCTAACAGAATGAGCACAAAGGTACGAAAAGCCATAGTATGTCTCTTCACTCAAAATCAAAAATCTCTGAGTCTGAAAGCAATAGTGATGAGTCTGATGAGATGACTGAAGAAGCCTTTGGTAAATCTTATACTAAGTTGCTTAGAAAGTTCAACAAAACCAGCTTTAGGAAGAAATCTAACAATGCCTCCCCAAGTAATCCTAAGGCTACTGGCAAGTTCAATAAGGCCATAGAGCTTCCTGGTTTTAATTCTAAACGACTAGACAAAGTTAGATGTTTTGAATATCAAGGATGGGGTCACTTTCAGAATGAATGTGCAAACACTCTTCGTAAGAAGGGAAAAACGTTGCTTGCTTATCTTAGTGATGATTCAGGTGATGAACAGGAAGCTGATACTACAGAAGGTCATGTTGCAGCTCTGTCCTCTGTTCTGGACGACGTTGGAAATCGATGTTTGGTCAACAATGAAAACTCAACATCGTCACAGATCCTCTTCTTTGATTATGATGACTCACATAACTGTGAAGAGATATTCCGTGATAAATCTTTGGACTCTGAAAACTCTGTGTCTACTAACATTTACTATTTGCATGGCTCAGTTGATTTATTTGTAGATTGTCCATTTGAAGAAGAGTTCACTGACGAACAGATGGTGGAAGAGCTGAAACTGAAAGATGCAGAACTTGAAAAGGATGAGACAGTCTTGAACCGGATGCGTGATCGAATCGATTCCCACCGCAATCGGAGAAGAAGTGATCGATGTTGATCACATGTTGACTCAACATTGCGCCAACAACACGAAGTAAAGTTCATCGGATGACTCTCTCGAAAAAGAAGATGAACCCTGATCGAACCGGCTAAACCTCGCCTAATCCATGCAAGACTCCTATGGCTACGCTCGTCTAACCGAAAGCGTAATCGATGTTGGCGAGGATGTTGACCCAACATTGTACATATCAATGATTGGAAGCCTTCTGTATCTGTCCGCCAGCAGACTTGACATCATGTTCTCTGTGTGTGTGCGCGCCAGGTATCAATCCAACCCTAAAATCCCCCATTTAACTGCTTTTAAGAGAATCCTTAGATATATATCAGGAACTGTTAATCTAGGATTATGGTTTGCTTGTGATACAAACACTAATATGGTGGGATTTAGTGATTCTGATTGGGCTGGTGATCTAGATGATAGAAAATCTACTAGTGGAGGTTGCTTTTATCTTTGTCCAAATTTGGTGTCTTGGTATAGCAAGAAACAGAACTGTGTGTCACTTTCAACTGATGAATCTGAATATGTAGCAGCTGGGAGTTGTGTGTCTCAACTAGTCTGGTTGAAAAAACATGTTGCATGACTATGGTCTTCTAAGTGATACCCTTTTGATGTTCTGTGACAACCTTAGTGCCATACATATTTCTAAGAACCCAGTTCAGCACTCACGCACAAAGCACATAGACATTAGGCATCATTTTCTTAGGGACTTGGTCAATAAGTAAGTAATTGACTTAGAACACATAGATACAACCAATCAGCTTGCAGATATCTTTACCAAGCCTTTAGATAGTGAGAGATTCTTCAGTCTTCGAAGGTCTCTTGGTCTGTGTTCTCTGTGATTTCTGTTGTTAGGTCCAATGTTGACTCAACATCACCGTCAACATTGGCAGTCTAAAAAAAAAAAAAAGTGATGAATTTTGTTTTACTTTATAAGTTCTTTGTTGTGCTTCTGTATTTGTCTCTGGGTGTTACTGTTTTGTAGCTGATCATGGTGGTGATGCTTAGGTTTTGAAAGGCTGTTTGAAACCAAGGTTGGGTCTCTTGTGTGTTTGCTTTATGTAAAACCCACTTTTGATGATTTTGGCTTTGTTTACTCGTACCTTGACTCGCACTTGATGTTGCCTCATGTCCTTTATGCTTAATAAATCTAATGAATTATGTTAAAAAGGGCTCGAAGTGTTTCCGTCGAGGATCGTGTTGGGCAGGTCCAAATACTATCCAGATACCGACGTGGCCAATGTGTCATATGTCATGAGGGTTGATGGCCTGTACTGGAAACCGACACGCACAAAAGTGCTGATTCTCGTAATGCTGCTGGTTCACTTGTTGGGTACCAAATTGCCCAATGTGGTCAAATGAGTGTTCTTTATGCCATGAGACGTGTGTTTACCTAACTCCGCATAGGCTTCGGCTTTGGAGTGGATTCATACGTGTTCCAATTATTTGACATGGTTCATTGTCTCTTGGTCACCCCCACTCAAAATTATGCTAATTGTTTACTTTACATTTTGAGGCAATGTTGGGTATGTTTCTTTGGTATTCCTTTCTCTCTCTGTTTTTCCTTCAGCATTAGGGGTGTTAATCGAATCTGCACATTCTGAGACTTGGTTTCCTGGCTGACCTACAATAAGAGTGGTCTGATTTTCCAATGTTGTCATCATTGTTGAGTCAACAATCTGGTCAACAGAGACTTTGCATGAAGTACTTTTTGCTCTTGTTGTGCTCCAGTTTTTTGTGCTCTAATTCTGTGTGTTTTTGGGTTTGAGGGGGAGTAGGTCTAAGGTGTTTCCTTGGGGTTTTTGGATTTCTGCATTCCTGTTCTTGCATTTCAAGTCATTTTCTTTAAAATCAAGATTTTTGGTCAACCTTCCTAGGGTTTATCTGTTTATCTGATTACTATGACTTGACGGATAACTGTTTTACTTGCAACTTTAATCTTTAATTAACAGTTGTGCACAGTTTTTCGTTGATATATATATATATATATATATATATATATATATATATATATATATATATATATATATATGTGCATGAATCTACCTTGAAGCAAACCGAACAACACCCATCATGACTTATCTTGTAAGTTGTGTACATGACCATCCACTCTTATCCTAACACTGCACACCACTTGATCCAACCTCTATTCCTGATTACTGCCCTCCAGCTGATCCGACCTCTATTCCTGCTTCTGCTACTTCCTTTGCCATTATTGACTACAATGTTGAGTCAACATTGTTTTTCTGCATTGGTACTTTATCTGTAGGTCCTCAACAGATTACCAAGATGGTGAAGTTTGTTTTTAAAGAACTTTGTTTTCTTTCTTTCCTCACAAAAAGGGGGAGAATGTTTGTTCAATTGGTATTTTGGATTAAGGAGGAGCTTAGTACTTAAGGGGGAGTTTGATTTTCCTGTTGACTTGTTTAAATCCTACTTGTTCGATTTGACTAACAAACTGTCTTTAGGTTTTGTGAAGAAAGGTGAGAATTGAGGGGGAGATTGAAAGTGCGATTTATTGCACTTTGTTTAGTAATTCGACCTTTCTTCGTAACATAACCGGTTCAACGTTTGTAGTTGTTTTTCTATGAATATTTTGTAGGATATATCAAGTTGGGCCTCAACATGCTTAATGGATCAAAAGGAATCAGTTCGGGCCTTAATTAAGAAATATATCTGCAACTCTTCCAGCAAACAGACGTAAGAAATCTGTGGTTCACGCTTTCTGGAAGTATTCACGCTTGCTGGAAAGATTAAGGAAAGAGTTTGATTTTCTTGGGACTCAAGGAAGAATCCAAACACAATTTGGAAGAGCTGGAAAAATTCCAAACGCTATTTGGAAAGGAGCAAGGCGCAGGAGACATAATAAAGAAAGAGTTTGTTGAGACATGGGCATTTTGGAAGCAAGAAGGAAATAAAGATTGAAGAGATATTTATATATAGAATATTTCCTTCTGTTGAAAGATGTGAAGCAAGAAAGAAGAATATGTTTTCCTTCTTCTGTTTGAACTGCCGCATTCTCCTTGTGCAGTTCGACTTGTATATATACACGCAGGATGCAGAATATAAAGTGTGCATTCTTCTTGATGAGATAGATCAGAACATTATATATACAAGAAGAATGACATCTGCAAGACGATGCCTTTGATCATCATTGATTCATATTATTTAGATTAGGGCTTCTTTGCTTTACTAGACATTGATATCGATTTCTCTTGTGAGTGATTTCTAAAGATTGAAATTTACTCTAGAGTCTTCGAACTAGAATAGGTTTTTGCTTGTCTGTTCTAGGTCTAGTTTTCTGTAAGTTTAAACAATCGTCTATGATTGATTTAAACTTCGTTTCTATAATTCTACTTTTACTGATAGTGGAAATTTAGCCTATGGCACAGTCAGTATATTTTATATATACTGGCTAGAATTTATTTCTGGTTGTCAGTTTATCAGTCCGCTGTTCTCTGTTCTTATCTGTCTACTGCTGTCAACCATTGTTGACGACGTTGTTGACTCAACATCATAGTCAACATCGTCTGAAACCGTTCCTAGTACAAATCCCGGTCCAAAAGTTATAACATAACCCAATCAACTGAAGTTGAATACACCATCCACTACAAAAATCGGCTGTGGCGGCGGATCCGTCGCTTATCTATCCGTCGCCTCCGTCTGGCGACGGATCGGCGACGGATAGAAAATCCGCCCCCTGAAGCTGGCGACGGATAACAATTCGTCATTCGATTATGACGGATTAGACGGTTGACCTTTTTTTTTTAAATTGATAATGGGCGGATAGATTCTATCCGTCGCTCTTCAACGGATAGATCTATCCGTCGCCCCATTTCTATTTTTAAAAAATAAAATCCGTATTCAATTTTTATATTCAGATACGGATTAATTAGATATCAATTTGTATTCAGATTGAGATATTGATTTGTATTCAGATTAATTTGTATTCGAATTTTTATATTCGTATCCAATTTGTATTCGTACGGTGCGGTGGTGGTGGGAGGAGAAAGGTGGTGCGGTGGTGGCAGTGGTGGTGGCAAGGTGGTGGTGGCGCGGTGGTGGTGGGAGGAGGAAAGGTGGTGGTGGTGGTGGTGGGAGGAGAGAGGTGGTGGTGGTGGTGGTGGTGGAGATGGTGGTGGTGCGGTGGTGGTGGTGCGGTGGTGGAGGTGGTGGTGGTGCGGTGGTGGTGGGAGGAGAGAGGTGGTGGTGGTGGTGGTGGTGCGGTGGTGGTGGTGCGGTGGTGGAGATGGTGGTGGTGCGGTGGTGGTGGGAGGAGAGAGGTGGTGGTGGTGGTGGTGCGGTGGTGGTGGGAGGAGAGAGGTGGTGGTGGAGGTGGTGGTGGTGGAGGAGGTGGTGGTGGAGGATGGTGGTGGAGGAGAAAGGTGGTGGAAGGAGAAAGGTGGTGGTGGGAGGAGGAGGAGAGGAGAAATGGAGGAGAAGTGGTGGAGGAAAGGAGGTGGTGGAGGAGATATATGGTTTTTTTTAGCGACGGATCGACCTAGATCTATCCGTCGCTAACTTTTTTTTTTTTTTTTTTTCGGCTATAGCGACGGATAGATCTATCCGTCGCTAAATTTTTTTTTTTTAAATCTTGGTCAACGCTCAGAAGGACGGATAAACTTATCCGTCGCTACAGAACAGACAATTTTATCTGTCGTTGACGGGCGGATAGAATCCGTCGCCCCGTTTGGCGATCCGTCGCTACAGGGGCGACGGATAAAATCCGTCGCCCCTTTCCGTCCCGTTACAGCAGAATTCTTGTAGTGATCCGGGAGCTACGGTCTTAATTAGGGTTTAGGACGGGTCCAGGGTACCGCCCCTGGACCCGTCCTAAACCCTAAACCCTAATTAAGCGATTGTCGGGACAATAAAGCACTAGTTTCGTCATCAACAATATTAGTTTCAGCATCATTAATATTAGTTTTAAAGTTAGTTTCAGCATAAACAATCTTAGTTTCATTGATTTCAATATTAGTTTAATTGGTTTCAGTTAGTTTCACTAACACAATTAGTTTCGGCAAATGTGTTAGTTTTAAAAGTTAGTTTCGGCATTAACGGTGTTAGTTTCAGTACCAAATGTGTTAATTTCAACATTAATGGTGTTAGTTTCAGTTGAAACCAACATCATAATTGACATGTACGTTAGTTTCAGCAGTAAGTATTAGTTTCAGTGTTAGTTTAATTGGTTTCAGTTAGTTTCAACAACACCACTCGTTTCGACATTTGTTTCAGCATAACTTGTGTTCGTTTCAGCACCATTGTGTTAGTTTCAAAAGTTAGTTTCAGCATGAACAGTGTCGGTTTCATTAGTTTCAGTTGAAACCATCGTCATAATCGACATGAGTGTTAGTTTCAACGGTAAATATTAGATTCAATGTTAATATAATTGGTTTCAAGTGGTCAATTCGTTTCATTCGTAGTCACAATATTCAAATATAATTAGTTAGTAAGTAATTAACACTAATGGATGTCAACTATGTTATCAAGCCCAATATAGCGAGAACTTGAAGTCCACTTAATTAAAATTTAGGGGAAAAAATAGATTGGACTTTTTTGTAAGAGTTTATTAGATTTCAGGGCACAAAAAATAGATTGGACTTTTTCGTAAGAGTTTTATCAAGCTAGCCTTATATGTTAGTACACCACCTAAAGTGACATATTTATGTAATAAACTCATGTTTTAAATCAAACAAATGAACTTAAAATCTATTTTAAAAAATCACTAGTTAACACCTCTTAAATTATTTGAGGGTAGTGTTAAATCGAGAATGAAACTTATTATATTCAGAGCAATCGTGTTTATATTAGAAAAGATTGCATATAAACACGAATGTTGTTTATATATATATAACAAATGTTGCTTTCAATTTAACACTACCGATTATTTGACTCGATAATTTACTTTTTCAAACTCCATCATAACTCAGTCACTATTAATCAAATTACAGTTTAACAATAAGCCACGTATTACAGTATTACAGTATATATATAAGTGGATAACTATTAAAATTGTGCAATTGAGTACTTAATTTAATTTAATTGGATTCATTTATTGTATGAAAATTAGACTTTAATTACAAAAAAATCATGACATCTCCATTTAAATTACAAGCCCTAATTCAACCCGACAAAATCAATGTATCATTAAAAAAACACAATCCCCAATTAAATTCTGAGTCATAATTCAACCCCAACAAAATCAATTCATCATTAAAAAACAATAAAAACAATGATAACTAATATTTCTTCTCCATCTTCTCCAGTTAAATTAAAACATATCAATTTACACTAACCGAAACTCTTGTATTAATCCGAAAAAAACATAAATTCATTATCAGAAACAACGATATCACTTACGTTCATATACTTCTTCCACTACTTATAATATTTAGGTGCCGTTCTCACGTTCAGTTTAACTCTATACCAACCCTCCATTATTTATTCCACAAATTTCCAAAATAAGGGAAATTTTTCTAGATTGAAGGCGCTTTTACTGTTAACCTGTCTTCATGCTCGTTGCTCATTAAATAAATAAATTTCATATAACCTCTCAAAGAAAAGAAACGAAGTTTGAAACTCTCCACCGATCTTCCCAATTCTCTGCCTTCAAATCTCCTCTTAACATGGTACAATTTCAATCTACTCTGTCTTTTCACAAATTTGTTTCTAGTTTTCATTCTGGAATTGAATCCCATGTGAATTTGAAACACCTTTGCGATTTTGTCGATGTTGCATGATTCTTCCTTCCTTCCTTCCGTCGTTATGTCTTTATGTGTTTGAATCGCATCGTACGCTTCGATTCACTTATGTTTATATAAATTTCTGTCAAAATTAAGGTCAGAATTAATTGATTGATGAATTTTTGTTGTTTCTAATAGGGAAAGGTAAAAAATTTGCTAGCTGGGTATGAATTTTTATCTACTGTATCTGGATAGGATAAGGTGGTGCTTTTATTAACAAGCGATTCGAACACCGATTGGCTTTCTTTGATCTCTATTGTCGTTTTCGATATCGGGTAGTTCCTTGTGCTGGAAATTTGTGCGAAATAGAATGCTATTTTTATTTTCTTATATCCATCATTGAGCTGGGTTGAGCTAATATGTTTGTTATTAGGTGATTTAAAATTTCTATCCTAATTGATTTCTGTAAAGTAGCTTTCTTTTTCCCCTCATAGTTGATGATTGACTTGTTCGGTTTATAAGTATCTGTCTGTTGTTGAGTAATTTGATGGTTTTTACTTGATCTGGATTGCGGAAGTAGAAGCCTTCTATATATAAAAAGGAATGTTAGTCTGGCATCTGAAACTGGCTGGCTTCTTGTGTTGGCAATTTCACGGGAAATTAAGTGCTAACTTGCTATCTAATAGTACTAAATAATACCTACATACAATTATTTGTGTGCGGTTTCCGTTGCTTTTATAAGTTAGCAGTAATTGATAGTGTAGTTAGCCTAATTTTAGACATGTTAATGGCTCTTAGAGAGTTGTTTCTACTTGAAATTCATTTATTATATTTTGTTTCTTGTTAGTTACTAAGGTATTCGATTTGGGTCTTCCTGCATGTAGTTGGTAATTGGCTACTGCAGTACCTAGATTTATTTCATTGAGTAATTAATGAATTCTTGGTGTGTTACATCCTTTAGACTACCTCAAGGCGTCTGTCAGACAGAAAGGTGATGAAGTTTGAGAAGAACATACAGAAGAGGGGTGCTTCAGGTGAAACAACAAAAAAGAAAGGCGGCTATCCTGTTGGCCCTTTGGTGCTTGGCTTCTTCATATTTGTTGTCATTGGATCTTGTGAGTTGCTATTATCACAATTTCTTATACATGGCTGTCCTTAGCATGATTTGCGGAATTTTAAATTAGGTCTAGAATTCTGCCTTTTTTTCTTTATGTAATGAAGCAGAGAACGTGGCATGTTTTAAGATTTAAGAAACAGTAATCACATGATCCTTGTGAATTTATGATTGGGAAGAAACTGGAATGGGGGCAGTAATGTAGGAGTATAATGTACTGATCAAGGTGACGTTTAAATGTGTTCCATATAACTGAAATGTAGAAACTTCTTGCAACATTTTATGGTTTCCTTGAACATCAATTGTTGAAACTGTTAAAATTAGAATTGTCTAGTGCAGACTTTAGTTATTGTTTCGACAGAGAAACATCTGAGATAAGAAGTATGCATGTATAGATTCAATAACTGCATACATATATATTCCCAAGTTTATTTCTTACTAGTACACAATGCAAATTGAGATGCCGTACATCTCTCACTCTCCAAAATTATGTGCAAGACCTGAAGTTCAACTTGTTGAATTCGGTGGCTAGCACTTTATACTTATATGCATGATAGATAAACTCTCAACGTTGCACAATGAGCAGCTCGTCTGTTTCTTAACATTTTTGGCATTTGGTTCTGGTATATCGCTGATTTACCATCTTTTGTTTTTCTTTTTGCAGCTCTCTTCCAAATTATCCGGACTGCAACAAGTGGAGGCATGGCCTGAAAAGTGCTGGTACATTTGTAATGAGGCGGATATGCTCTGATATGTAACATAGGTCTTTAAGCTTTACGTCCTTATGGAGTGATGTAATGTAGATTTTTTTTTTTACGGTTATCAACTAAACTACAGATTTAGTTTTGAGAAAATGCCTCTGCACATCTTTTGTGCCCCCTCCCCTCCCCAACTTGATATTCTGCGTACTTAACGAGTTCGTATATGATGTGATTATTCCTTCTGCTTTATTGTCATCATGGGATGTGATATCATCTGTGATTACATGTAGCAGGCAGGTTGGCATCTTCAGTTTGCATGCCTGTTAGTTGTTAAATCATAAATGTATTGGTTTGTGAATAACAGCTACTAGGATTTATAAGAGGTTACAACTTTATCTTAACAGTTGTTCAACTGATACATATTAGGCAATGTATGTTGGGTAAATTTCATATATGCGGGTGGGTAGTGTATGGAATATGGATATATCTGAAACACAACACAAGAACAGAGCAAATATTTATACTGCTGAGCAGAGGGTTTGTCCTCGGTCCTTA
Organism: Plantago major; assembly: GCA_026545765.1. Taxonomy (NCBI): domain Eukaryota; kingdom Viridiplantae; phylum Streptophyta; class Magnoliopsida; order Lamiales; family Plantaginaceae; genus Plantago; species Plantago major. Next base: position 14,737,143 of record CM048841.1, on the reverse strand, counting down.
AGACTTTATTTGTCCCGTTTTGGTTCTCACGGTTTACGTAATAAATAGTCTTCCAAGATAAAACAGCAGTGATGAATTAGAATTCTAGCACTGAACTCTAACTCCGACGAATTACTACAATAATGGAAGAACTGAAGAACATCCAACACCCGCTAAGTATAAAAATTGCAACTCTATTTTATACTCCCTCCATTTCAGAAAAAGTGTTACATTTTACTATTATGGTCAATCGTTTCGTTGTTAATAATTTACTTTTAACGATATTAATAAATAAATTATTAAATTATATAATAAAAATTTAGTAATTAAATTTTTATTATATGATTTTATTAAATTATTTACTATTATCGCTTATGAGAATTTGTGGTCAAACTCAAGAAAATACCATTAAAGCTCAAAATGTAATAGCTTCCGAAATGAAGGGAGTACTTCTTTATCCTCCGATACGGTTAGAAAATTCCATGAAAATTCGTATTCAACGTCCTCCAAACTTAACAAGTTACTTAGGACTTGAAATTCGTAAAGAATAAACTATCTTGGGATCCTCCACAATTCTCCTACAAGAGAATCTGCGATTGGATAATTTTGGATTATCATTTGGATGAATATTTTCGGATTATGTGTTAAAAAATAAAGTAGAGGATCCATATATATAAATATCCAAAAGTTGCAAGGAAAATCATGCACAACTGTCTGTATCACAACAACAATTACGAATCTGTTCCAAAACTACACAAAAATATGAAATATAAAGAATTCCAATACTTTTTACAAAAGAGCACCGAAGATTTTCTGTGGTACAACTTTTTCACAATCAGTTGCCTAGTTTAATTGGAGCGCTGCGACGGTTGCTCGCAGGTTCGAGCCTCATCAGGTGTGACTTTTGCCCAAATTATCTTTTCCTTTCTCAATAACTTTTCAAGGTGTTCCGTACTAAATTCAAACCTCTTCTTACATACCTTTTTATCCGTATATTTACATTTATTTAGTCGGAATTTATCGCAACTTCATTGCGAATACATTCGTATTAATAATTACAAACGATTTATTTGTGTATTAATTTCTCATTCATCTTCAATCCGAATTGAGTAATTAAAGACACTAGACACACTTTAATTAAAATTTCAACAATCAAATAAACTCTTAAGTTGACAAACTCTGGAACTTTGGGTTTAAAATAGTTGAGTATCTACTTCTATGTCTTTCTTGCTTGGATTTTGAGCTAGACAGGGCATATATAGCCGAATCCAGAAAAACAAAACATGTTTTCCAAGCTAGGCTAGCTATCATTTGGTCACTATTTTAAAGATTTTTGGAGTATTTGGTATAGAGTTAGAATATTGAGTGACGGAAAAAATTTAGTTTTTTTTTTTTTTAATTTTAGTTAAGATTTTTTTTTAAAAGTAACTGACAACCGAGCGAGTGGAGAGACCGGAGACATACCTACCATATTAAACTTCTATCTATCGACCAATTTCATTGGTAATTTGTCACATGAACAGTTAATAGCATGAGCACCGCCTATAACCGGACAACTCATTTCCAGGACACTCTATGCTTTTAAATCTACCACAAGATACGGGTTTTTTTTGTTTATATATTTGGGTATAATACGTACGAAAATAGCCTTTTATAGGCATAAAGCAACCTAGCTATATGTCCTTCTCCCCTTCTCTCCCATGTGCTGTGGCAGGATCATTTAATATTTATAGTTCATCCAGTAGTTGATTGTTTACTTTTTTGTGGGAAAAAATCTTTTACTTTCCTCTATGGGAGATTTTGTTTGAACTCTACAAAAAAGGGGGTTGAAAAAAAAAGGAAAAAAGATTAGGATCATGGTTACCGCCGAGGAGCAAGAAGCAACACTGTATGGGCCGAGTTGGTCAAGTGGGAGTGCCCCAGTTAGGTAACCCTAGACCCTAACCACTTTTTTTTTCTCCCGTCTTTTTTTGTGTGGATGTTAAATGATATTTCTCTTGAATGGTTTTGTGGCAAGATAATGATTCCAGTGCACCAAAATGCTAAAGCATGGCAAGGGGGGGAGTCTGGGGTGGTGGCCATATGGGTGTTGATAAACTGCCAAATGCATCCAATGCCAAACTGCACCAAGAGGTTGAGAAATTGGACTCAATTGTTAAGAAACAAGAAACAACGAGTCAATCAGGGAGGTATTTGTTTTTTTTTTTTTTTTTTTTTTTTTTTTTTTTTTTTTTTTTTGCATGTTTGTTCAGTGTGTGGCAACTTAGCCAACACCTCCGGGTCCAATTGTTAGCAGTTTGTCTAAATTTGTTGCCCTGGAATTATGATGAACCATAGCCGAGGCAAATGTAATGGCTTGATTCGATTAAGTTTTAGCACTTTAAGTCAGGATCTTTACTAGGAACTGAAGCTCCCATGTATTGTATAACTTAATTTCCATGCTCGTGGAAACAAATTATATAACTTATTTTTCGTATGAACACTTGGAAAAAAATTGATGAAGCACATTCGTGGCATTTTTAACGACTTGTTCTATTGTTTGCTTGTGATCTGAAACCCCCAGGTATTTTTTCGTCTTAATGTCAGCCTCGTGGGATCAAAATTGACTCAGCCATATTCAAGCCCTGTGGTAGCTGGCAAGGTGCCCATAGACGGACCCAGAGTAAATTTTATGTCCAATGACCAAACGTCTGCATTCCCATCCTGTAGTAATATATGAAGGGTGTCTGGCCTTGATTATATTATAGTTGTGGCGATAGAGTTCTACACCATGTGTGATGTGCACTCAGGAAATTGAATTTCGTTGTAGAGGCTATAATCCCCCAAATACAATCAAAAGATTAAATTTATAATAGCCAAAGCTTACTAACACACAGTTTATAGTGGTAAGTTAACTCGAGATGTCGTTCTCTCGGGAATAACGATCGATTGAAATAGAATATTAATTGGTTGATTTTCAATAAAAAGTAAATAACAGATTTTTTATGAATAAGGAAAATAAACACGCAAGCAAATAATTATCTAAAATAGGAATTGACGAACTAAGAACTTATATATAAAAGCATGTAAGCATTAACCTTTACTTTGATAATTAGTTTATACCAGGAATAATAGATATTGATAGTTACTGCTGAAGAGTCACACATGTCACATATCATATACCAAGGCGCAGTCAACAAAGATACCATGTGTAGACTATCGTCTAGCTAAAAGTTGTCAGCAGTTGCTAGCTCAACTTCATACCTCAGGCAGTATACCAACCTATAGACACAACTGATACCTCCTAATCTCATGCAAAGAATACTCATGCATCGCGAAAACATAAACAATCTAAGCATATTCCTTAAACAGCACATATACGAACAACAATCGCATAACCAACATAGAAGCTAAAACTATTCCATCATATATAAACCAAGTAATCAAAGATCACGGCTAACCCTTACACAGTTGAATTAGCCTGACATAACTGAAAGTAAATAAACATAAAAGAGAATTGAAATCATGTTTGAAACAACTAAACCGTAGAAGATGGCGAGTGTCGACCCTCTGCTTCTCCTCTTCGATCCCTCCTTGCTTGGTTGATCTTGATGTCTTCTTGTCTTCTTGGATGCTTGCTGATGGCTAGGGTTTTGGGGTTTCACTTCTCCGAGGACTGTTTTTCTCTCTAAGAGAGCTGACTGTTTCTCTCTCTAGGAGAGTTGCTTTGTGGTGTCTCTCTCTGAAATCTGGAATCCTGAGGTCATATTTATAGGTGAATTTCCAGCCTCCAAACCGCCATTCTCTATAAGGAAGGTTTAGGAAGGCGGGCCTCAGACTGACGGGCTATCAGAACGGACCAGGAACAAAACAGCAGGTGCACTGCAGTCCCCAGGAGACCGCAGTGACCCCCTCTGAGGCCCACAGGTGGCCGCAGAGTACGATGTCTTCTTGTATCTGTCTAAATATCCTCGTTCTTCAATTTCGGTCTCCGTAACTTCGTTTTCTCGGAAAGTTATCTTCTTCAAAGTTGTAGCATCTTCAATTATCTTCGCACTGGCTAGTCGCATGACATGTTTTGGCTCCTCGAACTCCGAGCAATGGCTGATCTGGTGTATTTGCCTCCTTTTCCCAAATTGGCACAATTATACCGTTTTGGCGCCTGAAATCGTGCAAATCCTCAAAATCGCGATCATGGCCTGCAGAAAACATGCAAAGTTGGTAAATGACCATAAAACGATATAAATATTGAATCTAAGGCCAAAAACAAAGGTCTAAAAGCATGCTATATCGCACATTTCATTGTCACATCACACCCCCAAACCAGTTTCTTGCCCATCCTTGAGCAAGGTAAAAACGATAAAAAGTGACAAAGAAATGATGATAAACTGAGTACTCCAGTTTTAAAACTTTCCAGGATGAATTTTTCAAAATCAACCCCATTCAATAACTAAGTCAGACATCGAAGATCATGAAGCCAGCAAACAAAAATGAACATCAATTTGTATCGTCGAGTTCTCAAATAATAAGATTAATCACAATTCACATAAGAACCTTACGGCATGCGACTCATGCTTCCCTTCAAAAAGTAATTTACCATATACACAGACTTCTGAGGCAATCAGAGATTAGGCTAGAAAAAGGATTAAGGTGGGATAAACATAATTAAGGGTAAATACTGTGATATAGGTCCTCCATGCTCCTTATGAATGCTACCTAGTCAAAAGTTCATCCCTTCTTCTTCACCTTCTCAAAACAATAAAATTTGATGCTCTTCTCTCTCTCTTTTTACATACTATTTTTTGCGATAATTTTGATCCGTATGTTTTTGTTGGCCATCATTGGGCTCTTTTAGTCTCTCCATTTTTTGGTAGTGCCTGTTTTACCGAATTTCGCACTTTTGTGCGTGCTGGTTTGATATACATGCCATCAACCCTCACGGACATGTAGCTTTTTAGGGCCACGCCAGTATGTGGGTAGTATCTGCAACATGCCCAACACGAAAACGGTGATCACAAGGACCATAGATTCACTCCGAGACTTTTTAGTACCTTTGCTTTTTATGGTACTTTTCTCTTTCTTTTTTTTTTTTCAGTACCTTGAATTTTTCAGTACTCTTTTTTTTAGAGAGAGGGAGAGAATAAAACAGAGAAAAGCAACCAAAATGCAACCAAAACTTCCTTCTACTTCTCCTCCCCGAAACCTGTCAGTTTCACAAGGTTTTACTTCTTCCCAAAATTCCTCCTAACTAAGCAGACTCACTTAGAGCATGAAAGACTTCTAAAACAGCTTATATAAGTGGATCAAGAGAATAGGAAAAAGGAAAAATTCTAAGACTGCCTCTTTATCTTTGTGTTACATGTCAAAAACTCATAAGTAGGTGCATGTAAAGTGTCTTGGTTCAAAATGTAAGATGAAAATCTCTTGCTGATAAGAACATATGTTCCTCAACAATCGACGTAAGTAATTGGAAGTACTTCAATCAAAACAATAAAGGATTTAGATATTAAATAGACTTGATAAATAGACTTCGAGTCATAGCTCGGTAGATAAATAGCGAGTCACGGCTCGGTAAACATCCAAAATAGGAAAGAAATAAAAGTGCGACAACTGAAAATTAAATGCATAAAACAAAAATAAGGCTTTGAATTTCGAGTTACCGTTACCCTCCCCCAAACCTACACTTGTGCTAGTCCCTTAGCATAAAGCAGTAATAAAGAAAGTAATGGTAACGAGAAAACTTCCCTGTCAGGTATGATGGCCGCTCCTTTGTTGATTGCTCTTTAATCTTCATACTCTGTATCGTACGGGTGGTGCTCAGGCGTATAGCATTTCCTAGCTTCCTCCGGATCTTCCTCCTCATAACCAAAACCATTCATGTGAATGACCCTGCATTTCGGCATCCCTTGCTCCTCAGGTTCCTTCTCTTCAAGCTCTTGCACTGTTTCTACAAAGTTATCCCAGTTAACACATGGTATTTTGTTTTTATGAGTAGAGCCAGGTTCTCCGTCAGTGAGATCAACAAAGTTAGCTTGCTCTCTTATCGAGCTCATCTTGTCTTCAACTATTTGCTTGTTCTTCACTGCGAGCACATGACTTGGTCTACACCCTCCGGTAGTCTTCCTAGCATTACGTCTTACTCTTGGATGGGAAGATTGTTCTCCTACTTCATAAGTGTTGAAGTTGACTTTTCTCTTCCCTCCAAATTCCTCTTCATAGAAAAGATCTCGAGCTCTCCTCAAATCTTCTTCCAACTCCTTCCTAGCTCTAGAGAGTGCTTCATCCTTTTCCTTCCTAATTTTCTCTCTTGTCTCCAAGAACTCCTCTTCTAACTTAGCTAAAGCCTCCTTATGCTCATCTTGCAACCTTTTCTTCTCCCAACGATACAAACCTTCGTGATCCATTATCAAAAGCTCATAGTAGGTATGGGGATACTTCTCCTTATTCTTCCTCTCATGATTCTCAAGCTTGTGTGCCTCCTCCAACTCATGCGATGAACCTTCTTCCCTAGTGTTGCTACTTTCACTACTCTCTAACCTCAAAGCTTCCAAGCTCTTGCTCCTCCCAACTCCACCTATAATGATTTTCCTTGCCATGTTCCTAAGAAAGGTGATGAAGACTTAAGAGGTTAGTTCATAACTCCCCCAAACCTAAACAAGGCAAGGCGGATAGAAATAGCATGCTTGAAAAACTCATAAAGTCATATAATCATAGAAAATTAAGACATGATGTAAGAACCCGTACTTTTTATTTTAATTCGATTTTATGGTTTTATTTTATTTTTATAGTGGACCGGAAACGATGATATTTGCTAAACTAATTTTCATATTATTAGGCCCGAGCCCATATATTACTATGTAAATTATGTAACCCTCAGTTCAACCGTACCTTTCTTTTCTTCTTTCTACTCTGCCGCTGCAAGTTCTTGTGCAGCCTACAACCATCTTCAACCATCATCATCACCTTGCGATGATTGTTCCACAAGTCATCGTCACCACCGCACATATATATGTCCTCATGACTCCTTAGCCAAACATATATATAGCCCCGTTTCGCAACCAAAACCCTATAAACGACTTCCAATCTTAACCCAGATCATATCGTTGAGATCCCTGCGAGTTGTAATTCTTGTTTGTGTAATCCCCGATCTGTAAACCTCTTTGGTTTCCTTCCCCGGTTGCGTAAAAAGCTTTCGACCGTCCGTTCTCCTTATTTTCTTACCGAAACTTTACCGCGGTTTCTGTAACATGTTGTTCATCTCGTAACGAACCCGCAGAGACTTGTTTCACCGAAAACCGATGAGAAACGAAGGCACACTAGCTTGTCGAAGTTAGCTACTATATACTTTGTATACCTACAGTACGTACCCTGTTCTCTTACCCTCAATTTATTGAGATTGTGTAATTTACACTTTTTGGTCCCCATTCATTAACCTTCTTCTAAGTCCATCTCTGTACTTTGATTTCTATCATTCCAGCCCTCTTATGTAATTATTTTATGATTCAGTCCCCAAAAATATAAGTATATGTATATCAATTTATGTATTTTGGGTTCTTACATTGTAGTATCGTTTTTCGGAGGATTCGAGGTGCAAGTTAGTAGAGCTTTGGTGGTCTAGCTAGGTTTAAATTCGATTCGAGTCAATCTTGAGGTAAAGGGGATTTTCTGACACTTTTGCTCCTATTTTTCGTATATAAAATATATATGTATATTTTTGCGATTGACAAATAACTTATGATTATTATATCATGTTATGGGACTTGATATAATATTCTATTCAAAGAGGATCAAGTATGTGAATTCCCAAAATAATGATTTGTGATGCATGTGATGTGTGTAAAATTATGTTTCTGATACATGGAGATAAAATTTGTTTTGAGCTCACAGTTTTACCTATGAATTCTGGGCCCGTCTTTGACGGTGATTACGTCTGGCTTTCTCATTCTGCCTTTAGCGGGAAATTTCATTATGTTCTTCTGCGAATCGTACAACCGGACTTATACTAGTGGCCATAGTGTGATTTCTGTTCAGCTAAACGTTCTGATATTACTGTTCTGTTATAATTACTCCATGAACTGTTTTCTGGTTATGTGTTCTGATATTGCGTGTATATATATGTAATTTTACTGCTCTGCTTGATCCGGTAAAAGTGCCAGGAGATTCACCCTTACACTTTTTTTTCCATTTGTCTGGGTGGTTCTGGTTTTCAGGAGGTTGCTAGTAGAGGCAAGTCGGGTTAGAGCAGCCAGTGTAGTTAGTGGAATGTCTTGTATTTTCTCGAGGTTGTAACTAGTTTGATATTTCCAGTTTTGTATTTGTGTTTTAGACGCTCTGAATTACCTTTTCAAACTGTTTTCTAACTGAAACTGAGGCTTCGTCTTGGCGTGAGCCCATCTCATGATAGACGGCCGGTCGCGCCAAATTGTTTTGGTTTTGGGGCGTGACACATGCATACTAAACGGATGAGATTGATAGATTAAACATAGCATAGTTACTTGTTAGAACATGCATACTAGTATTAATGAAAAATTACGACCTTCTATGCTCAATGCGAATGTATCAAGGCATGCATTAGGTATACATAATCATAAATCATGCGAGTAGAAGTAGTAAGAAGAGTAGAGTTGAAAAAGCGTACCTCGAGTTGCCGACAAACTTGAATTCTTGAGAGAAAAAGTGAGTATAATGCTTATTCTAGAATGCAATGCTCTTGTGCTTTGTGAATTTGTGAGTTTAGAAAACATTAGATGCACATAAATAAGCTTAGAGTGTTGACTACTGAAGGAAAAACGAGCAAAACCTTCCAAAAAACGAGAAACAAGAGAAAGGAAATTTTCCAAAAATCAAAAAAGGTAAAAAATCGTGCAGAATCAGCTCTCTAGGCGGCCGCAGATGCATTGACTGTGGCCCCCTAGTGGCCGCAGTCAGGGTTCTGTCCCCCTGATTTTTTATTTTTTCGAAATTTTTTCTCTCTCTTGTTTTCTCCTGTTTTTTCATTTTATTTTGAGAACTTTGAAAAAGAAACTTTCTAAAGATAATAAATCTAATGCAAATGACCTATTAAGGCGAAAAAATTTGAAAAACATGAAATGCATGCAAACTACGTGAAATGCAAAAAGCGTAAATACTTACAGAACATTGGGTTGCCTCCCAACAAGCGCTCATTTATAGTCGCCGCCCGACTATGCCTCGATCTTCGGTAGGTCCAACCTATATGTCTCCGTCTGGCTGGCGTGTTGATTATCTCCTGAGATGTAGGGTTTAATTCTGTTCCCGTTCACCTTGAAGATCCCCTTCATCTTGTAGTCTAGCAGCTGGGCCGTTCCATATGGATATACCTTGAGAACTTTGTATGGTCCCTTCCATTTTCTCCTCAACTTTCCTGGAAACCACTTTAGACGAGAGTTATAAAGCAACACTTCATGTCCTTTTTTTATGTTTAAATAATAACTTCCTCCGGGGTTTATAAGAACAAAATGTACACTTCTTGTCCTTCCTCGATCTGCTTGTTCCTGATGTGCTTGTCATGGTAGTCCTTCGTCTTCTCCTTGTATATCTCTGAGTTGGCGTAAGCTTGATTCCGGATTTCAGTCAGCTTGTTGAGATCTAGCAATCTCTTCTTCCCGCTTGCATCCAGATCACAGTTCAGAGTCTTGATGGCCAACAAGGCCAGGTGCTCCACTTCAAAAGGTAGGTGGCATGTCTTCCCGTATACAATCATGTATGGGATTACTCTCACTGTTTTGTACGCTGTTCGGTATGCCCATAGAGTGTTCGGCAAGGCATGAGACCAATCCTTCCTGCTTGGCTTAACCACTCTCTCCAATATAGCTTTGATATGTCTATTGCTCACCTCCACTTGCCCAGATGTCTGCGGATGATACGGAGTTGCTATCCTGTGCCTGATGTGGAACCTGCGCATACAATTTGCGAATAGCTTGTTGCAGAAATGCGTACCTCCATCACTGATGATCGTCTTCGGCATCCCATACCTGGCGAATATGTTCTCCTTGAGAAACTTCAGCACTACCAGTGCGTCGTTTGTCCTTGTGGCTTGGGCCTCCACCCACTTCGAGACGTAGTCGACTGCTACCAGTATGCATTCATTCCCATCTGATTTTGGGAAAGGTCCCATGAAGTCTATACCCCAGACTTCGAAGATCTCTGCCACCAGGTTAGTAGTCATAGGCATCTCGTCTCTTCTGGTGATGTTCCCTGTTCTCTGGCACCTGTCACAATTCTTGAAAAGTTTATTGCGTCCTTGTAGATCATCTCCCAGTAGAATCCTAATTGAAGGACCTTGTGGGTGGTCTTCCTTGGCCCATAATGCCCTCCACACTCAAACTCTTGGCAGTGTCGTAGAATGCTCTCCTGCTCCTGCTCCTGCTCCGGAACGCATCTCCTATAGATCATATCTCCTCCTTCCTTGAACAAATGTGGTGGCTCCCAGATGAAACCTCTGCTCTTCGTTATTAGATCAATCTTCTCTGTTAGCGTCCAGTCCTTCAGCACTCCACATGTGAGGAAATTCATAATATCTGCATACCACGGCTCCTTTTCGACGCTGAAAACATGTTCTCCGAGAAAATCATCATCAATTTCTTATCCTTCGTTAGGCGTGGTGATCCTAGAGAGGTGATCTGCTATACTGTTCTCCTTCCCTAGCCTGTCCACTATCTTGTAGTAAAACTGCTGCAATAGAAGTACCCATCGGATGAGTCGTGGCTTTGCGTTCGTCTTCGCTATCAGATGTCTCAATGTGGCGTGATCACTATGGATGATGCCCTGATACCCCACAATGTAACTCCGGAACTTCTCTAGGGCGAATACGACCGCCAAGAATTCCTTCTCCGTGGTGTAGTAGTTCTTCTGCGCATCATTCATAGATTTGTTGGCGTAGTAGATTGCTCTGAACTGCTTGTCCACCTTCTGTCCTAGTACAGCTCCAATAGAAAAGTCCAATGCGTCGCACATTATCTCAAATGGGATCTCCCAGTTGGGTGCGGTCATAATCTGTGAGGTCACCAGCTTCTCCTTCAGGCTGCTCCATGCTTTCATACACTCCTCGTCGAAATCAAACTTGACGTCCTTCCTTAGCAGGTTGTTGAGAGGTTTAGCTTCCACTGATAAGTCCTTGATAAATCTCCTGTGAAAGTTGATGTGTCCCGAGAAAGATTGAAGCTCCTTGACGTTGGTTGGCGGCGGCAACTTCGATATCGTCTCCACCCTTGCTTCGTCCACCTTGATACCTTCCTTCGAAATAATATGTCCTAGAACTATCCCTTCCTTGACCATAAAAGTACTCTTCTCCCACCTCAGAGTCAGATTGCACTCGATGCATCTTTCCAGAACTAGTGACAACTTCTGTAGGTAGTCCTCGAACGACTTTCCAAACACTGAGAAGTCATCCATGAACACTTCTATAAACTTCCCCACCATGTCGCTGAAGATAGACAACAGGCATCTCTGGAAAGTGATCGACGCGTTGCATAGGCCAAATGGCATCCTCCTGTAAGCAAACGTTCTAAAGGAGCAGGTAAAAGTAGTCTTCTCCTGGTCTTCAGGTGCAATGGGGATTTGAAAAAATCCAGAAAGCCCGTCCAAGAAACAGTAATACTCGTGCCCTGTCAAACTGTCCAGCATCTGATCTATAAATGGTAGAGGGAAGTGGTCCTTCACATCCTCCATCCTGTAGCAATCCTTTTAGTGATGCTGTCCTTCACCGTTATTCCTGACTTCTTAGGAACCACGTGTATTGGACTTACCCAGTTGCTACTCTCAATGGGATATATCAGCCCGTTGTTCAGTAGCTTGTGGATCTCCTTCTTCACCACTTCCATTACCACCGGATTCTATCTCCTCTGAGGTTGCCTTACTGGCTTAGCTCCTTCCTCCAGCGTAATAGTATGCATACATCTTACGGGGCTGATCCCCTTGATGTCGATTATATCTCATCCTATTGCTTCCTTATACTTCTTCAGAACCTCTACTAACTTCTCTTCTTGATCCTTAGTCAGAGATGAAGATATAATAACAGGGAAAAACTTATCGTCAGGTAAGAAAACGTACTTGCGGACTGCTGGTAGCGGTTTGAGTTTCGGTTTTGACCGTAGCACCTCCTCCAATCCAAATGCTGGTGGTTCGTCCTTCTCCTGATTCTCCACTGCCTCCATAGCATACAGTTGCTCGAGCCTCTCATACTCCTCTATGTCGAAGTCTTCTTCATCCTCCTCTATCTGATCTGGCATTAGATATCCAAACTCGACTTCGTCCCCTAAGTGGAAATTATCTGCACTCTCCCAATATCCTCTTTCTAACCTCTTTCCTTCTTCCAAGAGTTCACCTTTAGAGTTGAAACGCTTTTTCTGCCCTTCTACGATCAACAAATAGGTCTTCTCCCCGGTGTCTACTACGGCTTCCATCTGATGTAGAGCTGGTCGTCCAATAAGTGTTTTAGATCTGATCGCGCTTCCTTCTATATCCATCACCAGGAAGTATCGTCCTTATACCTCCAATCTCCACAGGTAAACCTCTAACTTCTCCAGCACATTTCTTCGTTGAGTTGTCGGCCAGCTGGAGGCTAGTTCCACATGGTTCTATCTCGTCTTCTATCCCTAGCTCCCTTGCCTTAGCCAATGACATAAGATTCACGCTGGCTCCCAAGTCGATCATGCAGTTTATCTTCTTCCCCTTCACTCCAATCATCATGCTGAACTGTCCCAGATCTCCTATTCCTCTCCTAATAATATATGATCCTTCTCTCCATGCTACTCCAACGTAGGCTTTCTTTCGGTTGTGGAAGTCCCTTATAACTGCCATGTAATCAAATGGGTATAAAGTAAATAGATCTGGTACCGGTACTGGAATGGATTGGTTTTCCAGGTTCCCTTTAGCCTTCATCTTCGCAGCCTTCTTGACGTCATTCATGAGCCTCCCTGGAAAAGGTAAGTCTTTAAGGCAGACTATTCCTCCATCTTCTGCCCGGACGTATCCTCTCTCCATCAGGTCGTCGTCATATCTCCCTCTCCTGGCTGCTAACCTTTCTTCATGCGTCTTCTTCTCCCTTGCTTCTTTCTCAGGTTTCTCACCTTCTCCGCCTTCTTCTTCTATATCCACTATCTTAGCACCCTTCTTCTTCCTTGCCCTCTCTTCACTCCCAGGAATAGAATCCGAGGTTGTTATCCCGCTCCTAGTTGTGCTAGCTCCGATGCTCTCCACCTGCTGCTCCTTAACTTCTTCCACCTTTTCGTCCAACTCCCTTACTGCATACTTCATCTCGACCAGGTCGTCCTTGACTGCGTTGACTTCACCACTTAGTCTTCCTATTGCTTCCTCAGTTGAGGCGGCATTCTCTGTAAACAGCTTCACCAAGTAGTGGGTTTCCTCGCTCCCTTTCTCTAGCTCCTCCAGCACTGCTTTTCCTCTCTGGTTGTGATGCTCTTTGAGGGTCTTGATCTCCTCCTCCAAGCCCTTCTTAGTAGTTACAATGTTGTCGACCACCTATATGCTGCTGATCTTGGAAGCTTCGCCCTTTCCTTTGATGCTCAGCTCAATAGGTTTTCCTTCTGGTACTTCTTGACTTACCTCCTTCGATATGCTTCTCTTGTCCAAGTACTCAGGAGTCCCTACGCTCTGTCCCATAGCCCATTGTGCTTCTTCCTAAACTGCGGCTATCGTCCTTACTTCTTCTATGGTCTCCATCCTGTTGTAGATCTCCTTCTCCTTCAGCTACTCACTCATGTACCTAGAATTCTCAGCAACACTCGCGCAAGCTTCCAGCACCTTCTTAGTAGAACTCCCATAAATGATCCCTTCAGAGCTACGTCTATAAGGTCTCTGAACTCCTCTCGAACTCCCAAGTAGAAATACTCACAAAGCTGTCGCGAAGTAAACTAATGTTGGGGGCAGTTGTACTGCATCTCTTCAAACCTCTCCCAAGCTCCATGAAAAGACTCCTTCTGTTTCTGAGTGAAATTGGATATCATCCTCCTCCCTCTCACAACCCTTGCTAGCCCTAGAAACCTCTTCAAGAACATACTCCTCAGCACTTCCCATTCGCTGACTTCCTCTTTGATTGAATCTATCCATCTTTTGGCTGCTCCCTCCAATGCCCTGATGAAGAACTAGAACTTCAACTCGCCATCAGTCAACCCCTTCGTCGGAAACTGCTCAACAATAGACTCGAATGCATACATGAACTCGCATTCATTATCTCCTGCAAATCCTCAAAACCGTGATCATGACCTGCAGAAAACACGCAAAGTTGGTAAATAACCATAAAACGATATAAATATCTAATCTAAGGCCAAAAATAAAGGTCTAAAAGCATGCTATATCGCACATTTCGTTGTCACATCAATGTGCCCGGGCGCTTCTCCTTGCAAACTTGGAACTCCTACAAATGTTGCAAACGGGGAGTCTTTTTTAATGGAAGTTCTTAATTTGAGTAATATATTCACGTATTCGATGAAACGTTGGGGTGATCATCTGCCTCAGATGATACCGCAGAGCTACGGATAAAGAGCAAAGGGAAGGCAGTGCGGACTGTAAATTTAGTTGACACAGTTAATTTTAGTGTTAATAATCTCAAGCCTAATTCATCTAAAATTGTTCAGGTATTTAACTCGTGATATTTTGTACTTAGATAAGCCATCCACTGATGATGCGAGTGTGCGCCACTCTGACAATGATTCATACAATGAGCATGGTAAAAGTAGTAGAACCTTTCGTGCAGTTGGATCTAGTAGACATTATTATGTATATGATTTATTCTTGGCTGTCGTTTTTTATAGATACACGTGGGGAAGCGATGCAGAGACAACATCATGTTGCGATGTTAAAGTCTTCAGGTGGTTGGTTATATTCATCATTAAACTCTTGAATATCCATTATTTGTTAGGCTAAAATGTTTATTTGTTTCACAACAGTTGGGATGGGGCCATGCATGGGCACTCATAGATCTAAAAGAAGAATGACACCATTGGCTCGTAATTAAGGAGATGAACATAGATTGAAAAAAGTTGTGACATTTAGGAGTTATTGGCTCACTTCCATAAAAGAAATATCAATTATATTATAAATTAGGATCACTTAATCCTCCGGGTACTTGCATTCATGTTCTTAACCTTATGCGCACTATGTGTCAGTCTCCTTTGGGTACTTGCATCATCACTTGCAATGTTGTTGCTAACCCTTTGCACACTCTTTAAGAGTCTCTTTCGACTAATTAGATCATCACCTGCAAGGTTTCTAGTAGTTTGATACTTGTTCAGATTTTGAAAGTATAAGTACCTCATTTCCATAGTGTGCATTAATGTAGTATCTCTTGCCTATGGTATCGCCATGGTGGCTTCAGAATCAAAACTAGTGTTTGACTCAGTATCACTCTGCTTAGTGATGTAAAAGTTGGTTTATTAAACCTCAAGGTTGAAATTACAACAATCTAAGTAAGTAGATATATAAATGGGTGAATTTCATCCAGTACCCCTCAAAGATGTTCTAATTACACTTGGGTACCCGTTAGATCAACAATAACGTATAAGTCCTGTTAGATAAAAATCAATTACATCTAAGTCTTCGAATTTGACTTTTGGCGAATTAAAACCTGAAAAAGGCATTTATACCGCTGCTTAAATATCAGGTTTTATTTCTGGCCAAACAGCCATAGCTTATCGGCTCACGCACAAGGCCTGTGAGGACTTGGATGTAATTGCTATTTTTGGATCAGGTACTTCAATGTAATTGATATATGACCGTTATTTTCAAAAAAACTAGCCGTTGGGGTAGTTATTTTGAGCCTATTTAAACCTAAAACAGTCCATTTCCATCCATTCTTTCTGATTTTTCTTCACTAAACTCACAATAATTCGAAAATGGATAAAATGGATGATATTCGTCCAATTTTTAGTAATTCGAAGTGTCGGAAGCAGACTATTCTCTTCTTTAAAAAGTGTGAACCGAATGAAGGAAGATTTTATTGGAGATATCCAACACATGGGTGGTCTGATTGGTGTTTTGTTGAAGAAAACATGCAAACACAACGAGGAGATATCATGCAAGCCAAATTGCTATCTGAATGTATTCCTCCACGACACAACATACTTCACAACATATGGAAGAACAAGTTACAAGTGTGCAAAGTAGCAGTGAAGATGGTGTAATGGTCAAAAAAAAAGAGAAGAAGAGACCTACAACTGCAATGGATACTCAAGAAGACAAATACATGAGAATTAGGCAACTCATTTGCCTAAACTTGTTCTTGTTTGTTGTATACCTGATTGTGCAAATAAGTAATGCATTCAAGTAGAATAAATATAAAATGTAGTAGAAGAACTCAAATGTAGTAGAAGAACTTGTATTGAACTAGTTTTCCAATGTATGTTTCAATACAAATTGCAATTTCAGTAGCACCAAACAAAATGTGGCATAAATGTCAATGTTACCACCAAAACATACTTCAATACATAAGGCAAAAAGTAGTGAGTATCACCAAAATATAAGGAACTACTCAAATGACAACCTCTAGTCCAAACCATCTTCCTAATCCTCTTCCCCTCCCAGTTGCACTGCTCCTTCCCCTGCCAGTTGCACTGCTCCTTCCTCTCCCCCTTCCATTGTCGTTCCTGCTAGTAGCATTGCCAGTTGCAGTGCCAGTGGCACTGGCAGTGACACTGGAACTTGTAGTGGCACTGCTAGTGGCCCTTCCTCTTCCCCTGCCCCTGCCTCTACCTCTTGTTGTTGAAGTTCCTTCCTCCCTAGCTCTTTTCCTTCCTCTAATTTCAGCCTATTTGTACACAACAAATTGAACTCAGCAATCACTTCAACTCACCAATGACAAACAATCATAGTAATCACCATAATCACACTAATCACAACCAATCATAATAATCACTAATAATTCACACTATTCATAAACAATCAAGGGGACATTACAATCAATAATACCACTTACATTTGGTTGTTCATTCTCATTTGCAGTTGAATTTGGTTCAGGTTGAATGGAAGAACCATTTTTTGCATTCTCAGTTGCAACATTCTCACTTGTAGCTGCATTCTTCTCATCAGCATCTTCCTTGTTCTACAATGAATTGAAACACAATATTAATAAATTAAACCATACATTACTGTCATTAAAACATACAAGTAGTTAAGAATACTTACTAAGGTTGGACATTTCCTGCAGTTATGCCCTCTTACTCCACATAAACTGAACTTTGGTGGCCTCCTTGATTTGTGTACTAGAACCTTAACCTTTCTTGGACCTTCACTTGGATGTCAAATCCTTGATACAGTAGGCCTTCCAGATGGTCTGAGAACTTCAAGAGGTGAACATTCTTCTTGAGTCAAATCATTAGGCCAAAACTTGTACTGAGACACAGGCTGAATCATCATATCATAAGCCCTTAAATATGCTGCCTTAGTATGATTACCACTCAAGTAATTTTCTCCATCATCCTTGTTGTGGTTTATAGCAATCCATGCATGCCTACATGGGATCGATGCCACTCATGTCCCACCTCCTACAATCACAAGACCTAGTCTCAAGATTAACAATAAACCTATATGTGTAGTCCTCCACTTCATACACATTTCCAGCCTCAGAAACAAGTCTACATTTTATTGATTGATCATGTGAATCATTCAACTTCTTGAGAACTCTTGGCATGACCACAGATGTGCATGCATTTCCTTTCTTCCTTCTCACGGTAATTCTTTGCATGACTTGAGTTCTCAAACCCTACATGACAGTCAATGATCACAATCAATCATCCCAATTAACATTAAGCCAACATACAAGTAATAAAACAGGACATACTAGAAGATAAGTTTATTAAGTCAATTACCTCCATGATATTGAGTAGAGAGAATCCTCTAACAGGCTCCACCCAAGCATTGAAGCTTTCACTGACATTGTTGGTGTAGTGGTCAATCTTTGGAGTTGGATCAAAGGCATGTCTTGCCCAAAATCCAAGTGGGATGTTCATTAGGTAGTCATGTGCTGGTTGACTAGCAGTTCTTATCTTCTCCATTGCTTCGTTGAATCCATAGTTGGTGTATGCAGTTGAAGCTTGCCAAAAATACTTCCTCAGATCAACACTTCTCCAATGATTCTTGAAATTGTCATAGATGTGCTTTGACAACAGTTGGTGCAAGCTCTTCAATGACAGGAACCAAACCCTTCACATGAAAACAAAGATTAAATAACTGTTAGGATTGAAGTATGAGAATATAATACAACTTGTAAGAATAAAAAGAAAGAAACCAATACCTTCTATCTATCTGCCATGAAGTTCCAATGTCTCTCAATATCCCATGGACCTATGAACTGTTTAAGACACTGGAGAAAGAATCCCCAAGACTCCTTGCACTCAGACTCAACTATGGCCTAAGCTACTGGGAAGATACCAAAGTCGGCATCAGTGCCAACTGCACTCAACAACATCCCACCATATCTTCCTCTAAGGTGACATCCATCAAAGAATATGAAGGGGCTGCATCCATTTAAGAAACCCCTCCTAAGTCCTTCCAAGCCACAGAAAAACCTCTGAAATAGAGGTGGCCTGTCTATGGCAGTTTTCACACGCATCTCCACAATAGAACCTGGATTTGATCTAAGTAGCATTTCTCTGTACTTAGGTGACAGCTTAAAAGCTTCTTCAGGGTTCCCTCCTATTATTTCCAATGCATTTTGTTTTGCGGTGAAAACTCTCATGTAAGGAACCACAACTCCAAGCTTATCTGACACCCAAGTTTCCAGTTTCTTGGCACTCATACTTGGATTCTGTCTCAATTGATCAAGTATCTTGCTAGCTAGCCAGTTTGAATCAGTTTGTCTTTCATCAACTCTCCTCACACATCTATGTACTCCATGGTAACTACTTATCATGAAAGACATTTCATCATCCAGCACACCTGCAGTTTTAATAGCATAAATTAATCAATGTCAGAGGGTATAACAGGAGAGGAGTTTCCCCTCGATGTATGGTCCAAATGGACATACAGAAAGCATATGATACTGTGGATTGGTATTCTTTAGAGCAGATCATGTTGGAGTTGGGATTTCCAGGATTGTTTTTCAGTTGGATCATGCTTAGTGTTTCTACAGTTTCTTATAGGTATAAGGTGAATGGGAAGACAACTAAGCTAGTTAAGGCAAAGAGAGGCTTGAGACAGGGTGATCCAGTTTCACCCTTGCTATTTGTTTTGGTAATGGAATATTTATATAGGGTGTTGCAGGACTTGGATGGAGATCCTAATTTCAATTACCATCCCAAATGTGAAAAGCTCAAAATCATTAATTTGTGTTTTGTTACGTTGATGATCTATTGGTGTTTAGTAGAGGAGATTTGGGATCTGTGACTTTTTTGATGGAGAGGTTTCATTCATTTTCAGCTGCTACTGGTCTGGTTGCTAATCCCACAAAGTGTAGAATTTATATGGGAGGTGTTCTACAGATGGACCAGGATGCTATTTTGAATGCTACAGGGTTCGCACAGGGGGAGTTGCCTTTCAAGTATCTAGGGATACCTTTGGCTAGTAGGAAGCTAATTGTATCAATGTGTATGCCTCTGTTGGATAAAATCATTGGGAGAATGCAACATTGGACCTCAAGATTGCTAAGCTATTCTGGCAGGGCTCAGTTAATTAAGAGTGTGATTTTCTCTCTTACAAATTACTGGCTGCAGGTCTTCTGCTTGCCCAAGAAGGTGCTGAAGTTTGTTGAAAACCATTGTAGATCCTTCATGTGGTGTGGTGAGGAGGTGATATCAAAGAAGAGTCCAGTGTCATGGAAGAATGTGTGTGAGCCTAGGAATTCTGGGGGGTTGAACTTGATTGATCTTGTGTGCTGGAACAAAGCAACTTTGCTCAAGTTATTATGGAACCTGAGTATGAGAGCAGATAAGATGTGGATCCATTGGATGCACACTTATTATTTCAAATCTACTTCTATATGGGATTATCAGCCAACTGTATCTTGTTCCTGGTTCCTAAAATCTCTATTGAAATTGAGAGATGTTGTCTGCAGTTCACAGGTTTGGCAAGGAGCTGTGATGAGAGGTAAATTTATTACTAAGCTCATGTATCAAGAGATCAGGGAGATCAAACTTGTGGTACAGTGGAGGAAATTGGGCTTTAGTAATGTTGCCAAACCAAGAGCCAGGTTTATTGTGTGGATGGCTTGTCTTGATAGATTACCTACAAGATTGTGTAGATTTGGGATGATCCAAAATCAACAATGTATTTGGTGTACTCATGATGAAACACTCCAACGTCTATTTTTTCAATGTGATTTTTCAAGGAGTATTTGGATTAAGGTGTTGCAATGGTTGCGCATTGTCTATAATCCGCAAGGCTGGGATGCGGAACTAAACTGGATTTTGGTTGCAACTAAGGGGAAGAGTTGTATGGCTAAAATTTTGAAAGTAGCTTTTGCGGAGACTTTGTATGGTATATGGCAGGGCAGGAATTTTCAGATTTTCCGGAATCAGACTTGTGATAGCAGACTTAGCCAGGCGATTATAGATGTAGTTAAGATTAGATTATGTTTGAAGACAACTCTACAAGATTACTGTCATACATATTTGTAGTTGTTGTTTGTTTTGTGGTACTTAGTCTAGTTTAGTCGAGCAAATGCCTGGATTTTTTGGCGTGTACTTGATTGGTTTTTGGAATAAATTTTTACGATTGCTCCAAAAAAAAAGTTATGATAAATGAAAAAGTAAAGTGTGAGAAAAATAGTAGGTGGATAGATAAAACATAATTGAATATGAATAGTTGGTGGATTAAAAACAGGTATTGTTCGACTCGATTAAAGTCGCATGTCAAATAGGGTGATAAGGACAATTTGATTAAAGCCGGACTTTAATTGCAAGCCAAACAGTCTCTTAATTACATATTTTACCATTATAATTTAATATTACTCCATGTTTGAATACAAAAATTAGAAAATGCTTACTAATTGGAGATGTGTATTCCTTTAAATAAAGAGTCCAGGTTAATTGCATTTTTTACATGAACGTCTAATACAGACAAATAGCAAGGATCAGCGTTGATGAAGCAAATTATCCAAATCGGTAGATAATGATTATTTTGGAAACGGTAGTGATCTTGAACGAACCGGGTCGAGATTCTCATTCCTCGAGCTCGGCTTGTTAACAGAGCTAACTTTTTTCCGAGCTTGAGTCACGATAAGTAGGTTATAGCTCGTCTCATTTGGCTCGAGCATTTGTCGAGCCGAGCTCGAAGTCTTGAACAAAAACTACATATAAATATTTTAAAAAATTAATCGAGTATTATCGAGCCTTGTCGAGTATCAACTCGACTCGATAACAACACGTGCCCAAACTTAGGCTCGAGTTCGACTCGAACACCATATCTAACAAGCCGAGTTGAGCCTAGCCTAAGTAATGCTCGAGTTTAGCCCAAGCCCCTCTTTTTTTTTTCGTTCTGCATAATTCATTCTATATTGCCACATAGACTTCTTCAGCCAATCAAGTAGCTGCCCTTCAATTTAGTCTCGGGCGGTCCAGGCGAGAATCCCAACATCACAAAACCAACCAAACATAATTTTTTATACTACCAATGTAGTATGGCTGGTTCTATTGCAGAACCAAATGCACGGTGATACTACATGATGTTTATTTTGAATAGAGCAAGTCTGATCGTATACGATCTCTAGATGATTTATTTAGAGACGGACCTATGTTGTTATGAAAATCATGGATAATATTAATCAAAACATTTATATTCTCATTATTGGTGTTATTTCATATTATAAAAGAAATAAATTTCGTCAACAATATAGACATTTTGATTAATAACATAGATGATGTTTCTAAAAGATAGGTCGTATCTAGATAAGTTATATATAGACCGTCTCTCATGAGACTTTGGCTCTGTTCTTTTTATCTGAAAACTCATTAATTTCAGTTCAGTTCAGATCAATAATGTTCAGTTCAGTTATGCTTAATTGTTTTTTATGGAGTACAATTCACTTCAATTCAGTTCAGTTCAGTTCAGTTCGATTCAATTCAGTTCGATTAAGTTTCAGTTCTGTTCAATTTTGTTCCAACGAATAGAAAAGAGCCATTGTGTTTTGAATATACCTTAATTTTAACAATGATAAATAAAATATATTATTTTGAATGCTGACTCAACGTATGTATATAACCACCACAAGTATTCAAGCTAAGCTAGACTTAGTAATCAACGTACAAGTTGACTAAGCTAAACTAGTTAACTAGTAATCACTGTACAATGCAAACTAAGCTAGTGATCAGTCTGGTGACTCCGATCAATTATGCTATCTTATCTTGATCTGGAAACTCATTAGTTTCAGTTCAGTTCAAATTTATTCAGATCTATTCAGATTAGTTTTGTTATGTTCAGTTCGTTTCAGACGAATAGAACAGAGCCTTAGTCTTGGAAAAAGTAACATATATAATGGTGAAGAAAAACATTTTATTCTCTTGTTACAATCTTGTGGATTTGACACCGTCGTTAACTCTGTCTAATAAACAGCAACCATGCGAAGTCTAATCCACTATTTACGTCCCACGTATATTAGAATCAAACTAGGTGGTGTTCATATATATTGAGGGGTAAATCCTCAATTATTCTTAAGTCGTAATCCTAATGAACATAGCACATCTTAATCTTCTTTAGAGACTTTCTGAAGCACTTCAGATAAGAACCTGCACAAAATACGTTTGGGGGTTTAGAACGGTAGACTCGGTTTACTTGGTGTCAAACGGGATAAGGACTTTACGAAAGGAGGCTGTTGACCTTCCTTGTCGAGTAGCGATGTGATAGAGAATGATTAAGAAATAATGTCTTACTTTCGTATGGAGATTTTGTGACATCTATATATATAGACTTTCCCCAAAATGGGCATGTGCCCTCATATCATGCCAAGTGTACAGTGTAGATTGAGCCACCAATGCCAAGTAGGCCCATGATGGTCTAAATGGGCTTGGCCCATGTCCTCTAATTTGGATTCTTGAGGGCATTCCTGACCTTTCATAGTTTAGGGAGGTTATTCCATTGCATGACTGGCCCAAGGTCCGGATATGTCCGAACTTGTTATCTTGCAAGTGGGGCTCCTCTTCAAGATCTGTTGAAGCCACTTGGTCTGAACCAGTGTAGCATGGTCCGGACCGACAAGCTAGTCGTATACTTGGATCTTCTTCCAGTGGAATCGATCCCTTGAGGTCCTCCGGACCCAGGCTCACGTAGGGTGTCAGTCCCCTGTTCTTTTTTAGGAGTAATTCCTGAAGGAAGTCAGGGTCGGATACTGCTTAGGAGTAGCGGACTCGTACATGGTAACCTATCCGAACTCGTGTCCCTCAACAGTCCAGCTTTCTCTCATGTTCATGTGGGAGGCGGACTTTAAGTGTTCGTGGGGTTGGACCCTCCGTCGGATTGTGGTGCTAGGACCCTAATTCGCTATGGAGCGTGTGTCTATAGCGCTCTTAAAGCATTGGACATGTGTATGTATCAACAATATGTAAATTTTTAAATAATTGTCACATTATTTATCGCATATAACGATGCAATTAAACTCACGCAATGAATATAACGATGCAATTAAACTCACGCAATAAATTAATATGACGTTATATGTTTTCTTTCAGCACTTAAACCGATTTATTATAATGACAATGAAATTCGCGCGACGGAGATAACTCCACCATCACATTCTTGTTCTTATTAAACTATTCCATATTTATTCATTACAATGAAATTTGCTTGGTGGACATAATTCTACCAACACATTCTTCTTAAGCTCCACTATGGCTGATTTATTAAAATCAAATTGGTTGGAGAGACATAACTCTGCCAACACATTATGCTCAAGATCTTTCATGGCTGGTATATTTAAACCAAATTTGCTACACAAACACTCTTCCATGGCTGGTTTATTTAAATCAAATTTTCTACACGGACATAACTCTAACAACACATTCTTCTTAAGCTCCTCCATGACGGACATCAACTCATCAAGCTCATTCAACTTCAATTTAGCAACAGGTATCTCCCACCGCTTCTGACTCTGCTCCTCACCTCTTTCAGCTTTCGCTTTCCTCGTAATATTCAATGTACAATCTTCTCTGATGTCCTTGGTAATATCTAATATCTCTCCTACTCCGGCGGCAGAGTTGGCTTTCCTTGTAATATCTAATGTCTCGTATCTTTCAGTTTCCAATTCCACATTCTTCATGATCTGGCTCGGTTGCAATTTTAGTTCGCCACCAACCAAACACGATGGAGTAGAGAACCTGTTTACTAGGGACTTCAAGTTCGGGTGAGCGAAGGAGAAAACCTTACCTGCTGGCGAGAGAACCATTATGGCAATCTCAACACCTAAGCAGTGGCATAGCTCGCTTGCCTTCTTGAAAATACCCGTTCGTCGTTTGGAGAAGGTGACTTGTAAGGGATTCTTGTCACGGATTTTTGAGATTTCGATCTTTTGGCGGCCTCTGCTATGTTTTCTTACCTTCCGTGACTTGGTGCTGACTGCTGAGAGCTCAGGAGTGTGGTGATAATTATGTGGTAATTCCAGGGAACTTTTATCTATATGTGTGGCGAAGGCTGGCATCGTAATTAGTATGATTATTATTACCATAAAAGTGTCTTGTAATCTTCATGTACTGTACTGTCCTTAAAATCAAAGAGTATCGAGCTTTTATATAGATTTTAGAATGAGAGAAAGGAAAGTAGTAATAGAATTGTGAATCCTGATAAATTACCATAAGGATAGGTTTCCAATACTACTCAATGAACTGCTAATAAATTACCATAAATATGTGTTAAAATAGGAAAGTGTCCTATAACTAGTAGACCACTTTGTCTAGGATCAATTTGTTTGATTATACAAGGAATCAGAAATTATTAGTAAATTATATCAGTAGTGTATATTGAAGTTTAAGTAAAATATCTGATTTTACTATATATAATAGGAAAGACCAAAAACTATTTAAATATGCCAAACACTTTGTTAGAGAAATATGGTCGCTATTCCTTCATATTCGGGAAAATCGGGACTTTTTAAATACCTTTGACCATGGGGAGCCACCGCAACGACAAGACAAGAAGAAATCACGAACAATATTTATTTCTTACTGGTAAGAGCTAGTAAGATACTAGCGACATTATATAAGACACATTAGAAGAAACCATGGCACAATCCAAAATTGTTGTTAACAGGATCACCAGATCCTACAAAGTCCCGACCGGGTTTTGCCTCGTACTGATCGATAAACTCGATCCCAGCTGTCTCCGGAAAAGCTGACAGTGGATTCATCATCTCCGACATAAGCTTGCTACCCTGCTGTGAAACGTTCTTCTTCAGATCTTCCATGGCGTTCCTTAGCTGCTCGAGCTCGTTCAGCTCCAACTTCTCAATCGGTCTCTCCCACCAATACTGGCTTTGGTTCGCTTTCCTCATGCTATCCAGTGTCTCGCCTCTTTTCTTCTCCAGTTCAACATCATTCAGAATCTGGGCTAACTGCAAGTTCAGTTCCCTGGCGCTGGCGTTCCTGTGGGCCTCAACCAGACGGAACGGATCAGGATTCGGCACAGGGCTCCTGGCCAAGAACCTGTCAACTATGGAATCCACATTCGGGTGCCCGAAAGAGAAAACCTTTCCGGCTGGTGAAAACACAATTATCGCGATCTCGACACCACATAAGGTGCAGAGTTCACTGGCCTTTTTGAAGAGACCGGAACGGCGTTTGGAGAAGGTGACCTGCAAATGATTCTTGATCTCGATTTTCGCAATCTTGATCTTTTGCCTGCCTAGGCTAGGTTTCTTTGCCATGTTTTACTGTGGAAGAAGTGTTCTTGATTTCAAGAAATGTGGCTTGTGTTGTGTCTGTCAGTGTAGGAAACATGTCTGAATTTATAGGGAACTTGGACTTGATCACTCATAAAGCTGGCTGTATAAATTTGCATCACTACACCTGATTTTGGAGTTATAAAATCTTCTTACTCAATGCTTCATGAAGATTTTGTTATGTCAATGAGTCTTTAGTTTCAGTAAATGTCCATAAACACAAGTCAACTTGTTTGGTAATAATTGTGACAAACTTTTCATTTACTGCAAAGATACTATGTACTACATGGCATTTAATCATTGTGGAAACTGATGACTTGATTAACATGACATCTGAAATTCTATAATCATAATGTGAGAGATTACATTCTTCAGAGATTATGTTGGTTTAAGTATTTTCCAAGAAAATAGCAGTTACATATCACAGAGTTTGGATTTAGATCAAGTTTCATGCAGAGAAAATATCCTTGAAGATCTGAATTTGCCTTCCAGTTACAATCTCAATTGAAGCTTTTACACTCCATGGAAAAAACGTGCGCAAATCAGATAAAACTTGCGCGTATATCTTCCTATTTATGCAAGAATGCTGCTAACAATTCTACTTTTCTTTTTCGTGTTTGTAATAGAATTACATTATATCTAAAAGCTCAAACTTACAGAGAGATGTGAAATCTAGGTACTCCAATAGTATATTTCGCTACTGATCAGATTATCCTTCTCAGAGTTCTTGATCTATGTTGGGTTGCATTAGCTAGGATAATAATAAGGCTAACCAGATCAATGTTCCAGGTTCTACAAACCCATCTGTAGAAGTTCAAGTTTGAGGACTAATCTCTGACTTAAATTCAGCCTGATGGTTCGAATCTCGTTGAGTTTTGAAAACATGAATTTACTATGGAAAGGTTCAGCTACGACAGGAAGTT
Source organism: Plantago major (assembly GCA_026545765.1). Lineage (NCBI taxonomy): Eukaryota > Viridiplantae > Streptophyta > Magnoliopsida > Lamiales > Plantaginaceae > Plantago > Plantago major. The sequence goes on along the minus strand of CM048841.1, from coordinate 14,710,428 downwards.
GTGAAACATCATTGCTACTTTTTCTGGACATCATTCGGTTTCATCTTTACTAGTTTCCTATCTACATATGCAAAATGCTTATAGCATGAACGATTCTAAGAGCATCTCATGATAAGTTTAAGAATGTGAAAAGATGAATGTACTGCTACATGCTTAGTTGCTTGCACCTTTTCATATATATGAAATGTACAGTAAACCGTTAATTTCGAAGAGATTAATTCATCTTCTTAATAGTCCTCAGAGGGGAAGTGTTCTAAGCGGAACCAGGCTCCACAGCAAGACATTCTTTGTCCTTCCATGGTTTAAACGCATTGCCATGCACCAGATTCTGATAAATATCACATTGTGAGAGTATATTAATCATGCATGTTATGCTTCTAAGCGAAATAGGAAGAGAACTCGCAGGGTTACTTTTAACCAAGGGGTGCCAAAAGAGTGCAAAAGAATCATTTTTCACTAACCTGAACCCAATAGAAAAATCCACGCAAGATGCCCAAGCGTTTTACAAGCTTGCTTCTGTACTTAGTCAGTTTCCTTTGTAGATCTGCATGCAATGAAGACAATGTCAGATTACATGTCCGGGAGTGGATGCAGAAACAATTCAACTGGACATAAATACTTGGATTCTAAACGGACAGTTATCCGTGGGGTACAAAATGCGATGGGCTATGCCAAATAAGAAACCAAAAGTTGACATGTACTGCGACTACTCTACGAATGCAGCTCCACTAGATATCCAGATATATGACAAAGGGTTGCTGTAAAATTCTGTGATTACAGCAAATATTAGAAGTTAGAGCCGTACAATTTTCAGATTAAACAGCGTTCATTTGAATTACCAACATCTGGGAAATGTTGAAAAGCCCATCTGAGTTATATAAACAACGGATTCCTCCATTAACAACAGAATTTCGCGTGGGGAGATCATGTTCATATATGAAACAGTACAGATAAGTTGAATGTGAGATTCAGACAGGTAAAAAGTAAAACAATACATGTGGAATGGCATAGCAGCATTTAGTGTTGAAAGTTTAAAACTAACCACTATGTTGTTTGCGATAAGGTTTGAAAGCTTGAAAAAGCTTTAGGTACTCATCCCGGTTATATGGCTTCTTAATAACTTTGATGACACTTCTTCTGAAATCAGCATGCGCACTCGAACAACCTGCCTCCTGGAATTCACCGTCCAACACAATTTGTGAAAATGATAGCACAAAATATGATAAAACTAGTGACGATAAATTTCACATGATCACATGAAAGAAAAATGTACAAGTAAATACAAGCATGGAAGGTGCAGGACAGAATGATACGTACACTTGTATGTCTCCTGCCAGGAACAAAACAGCTACTGTTTCCTTCCTCCATAATCTCAGCACTATCTAGAATTTCCACATCAGTAGAATCTTCATCACTAAGCTTTTCTCGATTATATTTAGTACTGTCTGTGCGCTTCCTATCCATCTGAATTGCACTCTCTTTTATAATCACATTCTTCGACTTCTTCCACCGATCTACCTTCGATTCTTTATATGGTCGATCATGGTCAACAGGCTCAAAATGTATTTCCTTGGCTCCACGTTTCTTATGCACATTTAAATTATCTAACTTAACCAGCCTCCTGTGGTCTCCATTAACCCATTTTTGCTGTTTGACAATTTTCTCTGTCTTTGTCTGACTCCGCAGTACCTTTTCTTGCTTATCTCGAGCTTCACTGTCACTTTTACTCTTTTCTTCTCTAGACCTCTTATTCAGCCTTCTTACAGGCTCATTGGATCCAATAACCAAAGTTTTTTCCTTGAATTTTTTATTTGATATAGCAAGATTCTGCACCTTGTCATTTTGACCTTGTTGAGACATATCATGGGTAGTGTTCAGACCTTCAGTCACCAGATTGAGTCTTGGGCTGTATCTTCGAAACATATGCGCTTTGCTTTTCTGGATCCCAGCTTTCTTGTAGGCATCATTGTCTCCCGTTGCAACATTCTTCTCCTTCACTATTCTTTTCTGGTTTCTGTTGCTCTGAAAATCTCCTCTGGCAGCATTTCTTTCCTTCACCATTTCTTTCACGTTTCCGTTGCTCTGTATATTGCCTTTCTTACCTGTCTGAGCTACATCAGTACGCTCCACAGGTTCTCTTGTCACCTGATAATTCATTTCCTGTTCATTGTGGTTTGACCCACGAAAAATCACATCATTGAAACATTTCACATTATCCATCCCCAAGAAATCTTCTCCACCTTTTTGTCCAATGAAATTTGCATTTGTTTCTTGCTCGTGATTCACAAGACCAAGCTTCTCGACGGCTTTAAAACCACTCTTTTTACTAGGCCATTCAGATTCAGATACCTCCCCCACACTACTTTCTCCTTCATATACACATAATAGAGGAGAACCATCGTTCTCATCCTCAAGGGCGTACGCATTCCCATTCTCCTTCATGCACCCCAAAACAGCTACAAACTGTGGGTCAACCTCATCATCAGAGACATTCTCATCACTGCTAATTACATTTTCCAAGTGTTCCTTATGCGGTAAATCTCTTCCATCATAAACTGAAACATGACGTGGATACCTTCCACGAGAAGTTCCTACATTTTCCCCTCCTGGTGTAACACCGTTCTGCTCCCTTCCGCAAGGATTTTCAATCCCAGCAGCAGCCAGTATAAGGTTGACAGCTTGATAATAATCATCATCTCCTCGGTTTCTACCGTCCCAGATCTTTCTACACTTAGCATCCCACTCATCCCTGGCGTATCCATACAAGCCCTTACACCTTTTTGCATCCCATACAACATCACTATTCGCTATTCGCTCCTTCAACGCCATTACTAAGTTATGTAAAAAAACTAAAAATCACAAGTCCCACAAAACTTGTTCGAGGAGCTATAAGTTGACCTCTGCTGCAAACAAGAGAAGAAGGGATCATAAAAAAGGTAACTTTTTTCCCTGAACCTGGATACATAGTGCTACATTATACAAAGTAGTACTAGCTTTTTTTCACTTGAACAAAAAGCTGGAATCTTTAAGAAGATTGTAATCTTTAAGCTGAAAAGGCTGAAATCTTTAACTAAAAGGTACAGAGAATTGTGCAACTTAGATGTCAGAGTATGAAACAAACCCAATAAAAGAATCTTTCAAGAAATCAGTAAATTTATAGAACAGTAATGCTTAAGCAATTTTAAACATAAGTTGAAGTTCAGCTTACCCAAAATCAAGAAATGTGTGCCATGATCTCACCGGAGAAACAAGAATTCCAGCAACACTTAAGATCTTAGTTCGGGTTCAAAATCCGTATGTTTTTTGTTGGTTGGTAGGTGGGAAGGGCGAGAAGTGAGGAAAGATCTTAGTTCGGTGAGCAAGAAGTTGTTGGTTAGTAGGGTTTCTTCTTCTTCTTCACGAATCGTGATCTTGAAAAGTGTTTCAGCATTCAACCCAGCAATTTCTTCTTTGTGCTCTTTTTCTACCCCAGCCATTTTCTTTAAGACATGACTATCCGATAAATTTGTTCAATAAATTTATAAAAAAATGAGTTAGTTGATTTGCATCTTTAATAAATCAGCTACTTTATTACCTAATTAATTTATCAAACAATTTTACAAACAGTAGCTACTTTATCAGCTACTCAATCAGCTAATAGTTAATTTATCAGCTAGTTGGGCCATGTATAAAGTGACTAATCGAATTCGAATGTAAAATCAAATTGGATTAAAATTTCCAGATCTTAAATATTAACATATTAGTTGGAAATTATAAGCATAATATAACTAGCAATTATATTCATCAATATCAATTAAATATTTTATCTTTTACGAAAATGATGTAAAGTATTGAGTTATTAACATGCTAGGATCTGATTCTCATTATATAATACAATTGAAAATTTTAACATTACGGTTTGAGATTAATTCGTGATTATAATTAAATTTCTTTGACTATAAAAGGTCAAAACTGGACAATTTTTCCGGTCACGGCGAAAGTATAAAATGTCCATGACATTTGCCTCGAGAAGATAAGTTATGTTAAAATGTAAAATTAGGGGTTAAAATAAATTTATAAAATGTAGCAAAACCAAATGAACAATGGGAAAGAGGTCCATGATAGGAAAAAAAATTGGGATACAAATAAAATTATTAAATTTGAAAAAGTCAAATTAAAAACAAAAAGGAAATAACATCCATGCATGAGGTGAGATGGTGGAATTGATAATTTGAACTCGCATCTTATCAATAAGACATCGAGTTCATATCAATAAGGCCATCTCCAACAAGAGATGGTCATTGGTCTGGTGGCCCATCAGATCAGACGCCATCAGACCCAATCGTCTGGGCCATTTGGTCAGATGGCCTTTTTATCTTTTTTTTATTTTATTATAATTAACACTTCTTTTCTTTCTTATTTCCGTTTGCCTCTTTATATTTCATTTCGTTTTCATTTTTAAAAAAATAACTTTTATTTTTATTTAATTCTCACAATTTCTTTTGTTTTGCTTTTGTTTATTTATCTTTTGTCTTTTCTTTTCAGTTTTATCCATTTTTTTTTCACAAGTAATTTTTTATTTAAGCTATTTTAATTAATTAACGATATTTAAAATAACATGTCGTATGAGGTTTTAAAAAATGAGAAAAGAATAATGTATTTTTAAAATAAATGATAAAAGTGAAAAAGAATGTTGGGGATGATTGTTGAAGATGAATAGTTTGGTCGGGTATGATGTGAGTGGAATGTTGATGTGCCAAGGAGAGAGAGGGGTTGATATCAGATGATTGTTAGAAATAGCCTAATAGAGGTTGCATATGTCCACCCCTTGTAGGTTGTCGGTTGGCACTATATGATACCATTTGCAACGCCCCATCCCCTTACGGGTCGAGGCCCGACTCTTCGGCCGGTGCGATTACTCACGGGCTACGTACTTTCCACGTGATATGATGTCCCCACGGTACCAACACATGTTCTTTCGCACGCACTTTTGACATCACTCGTGCGCGAATCGAGAGACTTTCCAGTTGATTACACATTCTAAGATTTGCTCCATATCAAGCATTGGGGGTGTACATAAAAAATAACCGCCTCACTACTGACTACCGTCAATCGACGGTTAGCGTTTACAAAACCGCCATGTTAAAAAATTTGTTACCCACCTTTTGGCGGGTGGGTGGGGGGTGGGCGGTTGGAAACCGCCTACCCGCCCAACCCACCCGCCTATATATGCATATATGTATTTTTTTATATAATAAATTAATAGTACTATATAAACTAACAAAAACCCAACTCCACTAGTTTTCGCTCAATTCTTTCCATCATATCTCTCTAGTACACGGTCTTATTGGATTTGCATATCTATTAGCTTTGAATTGTTTCTTTCTTATTATTTTTTCACATTGCTTAGCCTTTTCCATCAAAGGATCAGAGGATCGAATGAATATTGTTTTGCTTCTTGGCATTAGTTTGCAATCTTAGTTTTTGTCAGGACCTTCATAATTTAAATACTCATGGACTTATATTTGGAATTTATGTACTTAAATTACTTGTATTAAAGCTTCGAATTATGTTGATGTTTCCCTTACTGTTGCGGGTTAGTTTATTAAGCTTATGAAGTCTAATGTCTCTTTCTTTAACGCGTCATATATGTCCTTGTTTTGATGCGTTAAACCGCCAATCTGCCCGCCTCAAGTAGTCAACCGACCCGCGGCGGTTGAGAGAAAATCCCACCCGCCGCGGTTAATGATTTGGCCTACCCGCTATAGGCGGGTCGGTTAGAATTTTGGCAAATAACTGTTCGTAACCGCCCGCGTACACCCTTATCAAGCAGGCTTAGCTTTGGAGTTCTTATGTATGTATTTCCGTAAATAAAGTTGCACCTTGTTGGTATAAGTAGTGTTCTAATGTCTTTAAGCTCTCTGAAACTCATTTTGAAATTTAGGAGTGTCACAGGATTGACCTAATTTAAATTTTCATAACTGAAAAATTTATCGTAGTGCAAAAATCGATTTTCATTTGCTAAATTACAAAACAAACAATAAGAGTGGAAAATTTACCCATATGATACTTGATTAAATATTTTTATATCTAAACTTTAAAGTAGGATTGAATCTCATAAAACACTTGATTTTCCTATATAACAAAAAATACAATATTTGTAAACTATATGAGTATGTCCAACATTCAGATAAAACGTATATGGCATTTCCTCACATTATTGGAAACACACGATTATTCCAATAATTTCACCTAAACTAATCAACTAGGCTATGTTATCTAACTTGTATCTGGCGATCGATCTAGCCTACCTAACGAGTGAGGTCCAACTGAATTAACTCGGTAGGTTGGCCTAGACCCAGATGACTAAATGTCATATTATATTCCTTCCATTTCGGAGAATTTCATACATTATGGTTGACGCGAAGTTTTAGGTGGAAATTTAAAATAAATGATAAAAGATATAATAAAAAAATAGTGGAAAAAAATGTACTTTTTGTGGGGCAAAGTGTACTTTTAATATGAATGTATGATTGTTAATTACTTGTTAGGTGTGGGGTGGCTTCCCTTTTTAGTAATGTACGAAATTTTATGAGACGGTTAAAAATGACAAATATATGTAATTAGGTGGGGCATATAATATGAAAAAAAAAAAAGTATATATCACACCTTTGAAAAATATATATTGCATATGCATTTTTTACCCCCAACAAGCAATTATAATATGTCAGTAACATTACAAGAATTATAAGTGGAGAAGCTGCTATCATTCTTGAAGTTTGGAAAGGTGTACTGTTTAAAGGTTTGGAGTACAAAGCGTGATACCCTAGTGATGTAAGGTGTTGTTTGGTAGCTCATGACATCATTCTTAACACTATTTGGCATTATTTGGCATTGTGTTTAGACAACAATTAATGAGGTGGAGAAATTGGCAACTGCCCATGGCAAAGGATGGGGCAGCTCCCTAATTGGCCCATTGGGCTGATGTGGCTGATGCCATCCTTATCATGATGGCATGAAGAATATTTGGGCTTGGCATGTATCTAGTGTGAAAATTGGCCCAAACACAAGGAAATCAGATTTTGGCATGGGCTTGGCATGCCTTATTAAATGTTTTTTTTTTTTTTTTTTTTTGCATGAAGAATGTTGCCAAAACGAAAGCAAACAGCCACTAAAGATTTTGAGATTTATTAGACTTCGACGTATTTAGAGTGTTTCATGTCGAACATGTCTTATGCTCATGTAAACTCTTTTTTTGGTTCTTAATATATTTTTAGCCGTTTGAAAAAAACATAGTAATAGCTAATTAAAACTTCATGGATAAATTATAAAATGAAAAAATCACAACATTTTAAGTTTAAATAAAATCAATTGAGCTGACCCGTATTATTTATTACCAGGTGAATGGGCTTTTGCGTTTTCGCCCTGATAAGGCTACCGAATAGCTATTAAACCGAGTTGACGCACGGCAATTACCCGAAAAGGCCAGCGAAGGACACATCGGGAATTTCAGATGGTGTCATCCTTTGTTGACTTCAACGAATCAACATGTGGACCCAATCCTAACCCGAAATAAATTTGGATAAATTTTTATTTATTTTTTATATAAATAAATCTCATTCGCCTTCTTCTTCTGCTGTAACATATTCAATTCCTAATCTTCAAGATCTCTCAATTCACAACCAGATATGGATGCTCTCGATTCAGTCTTCGACCCCTTGAGAGATTTCGCCAAGGACAGTGTTCGTCTCGTCAAGCGATGCCACAAGCCTGATCGCAAAGGTACAATTTTTGTATAACCTGTCGTAAAATCCCCCTTTCTGAATTTTAGAGTTTTGGAAGGTTTATGGTGTAATTGATTTGATTTTATGTTTGCAGAATTCACGAAAGTGGCGACCAGAACGGCGATCGGGTTTGTGGTTATGGGATTTGTTGGCTTTATTGTCAAGCTCATCTTCATTCCCATTAACAATATCATCGTTGGTGCTACTTAATATTCTGATTGGTAGGCTGCTTGATTTTTCGTAAAGTTTAGATCTATGACTTTCTGTTTGTATGCTTATCTGCTGTGTTTTTAGCTTCTGTGTCGATCATCGGATTTTTGAATGTTGCATGTATTTAGGAAATATAATGTGGAATTATCTAAATAGCTGCTATTTATGACTCTCTGTTTGTATGCTTATCAGCTGTGTTTTTTAGCTTCTATATCGAGTATCTGGATTGGATTCTCGAATGTTGCACATGTTAAGGAAATATCCTCTGGAACCACCTTAAATACCAGTATTTTGCATCCACGTACACAATTTAAATGGTTGGATCCAGGAATTATCTACATTGAGCTGCGTTGCTACTTATCACTTGCTGTTTGTATGCTTATCTGATGTATTTTTAGCTTCTGTGTCTACTATTGGGATCGGATTCATGTATCTTGCACGTATCAAGGAAATATTGTATGGAACCACCTTAAATATCGTTATTTTCTATCCACGACACAATGTAATTGGTTGTATTATATGAAGGAATTATCTACACTATGTACATAATGTGTCTAATGAATTTTATCACCTATATAAGTGTGCGCTCGTTCCTCGACTTATGCATGAATCCTAGCTGCTGCCTTTAGGTTGTAAGATACGGTCGTATAATGAGAGTGTGCTTAGGTGTGGTTACAATACATGAAATACTATACACTGTTAACCATTCGGGGATGATGAGTTTCTTAGCTTGGTTTATGTCTATAATTGGTTGCTTTCTCTGGTTTCAAGTAACCTGTTTTAACAATTTTCGTGTTGAAGGAAGTCAATTTTAGGAATTATTTGACATTGTTGGAGTGGGATGTTTGTGTTTGTTCACCCATGGGCTTCATGAATACTGAACAATATACATTCTGTCTGTCTCGCTGGGGGTGTCATTCTCCTTTGTCATGCAAATGTGTTCTATGTGCTTTAAAGCTGTTTGGCTCGACATATATACTAGATAAGTGTGTTTATGAATGACATACATTCTGAATTGTGCTGTCTTACATGCAGCTTCTCAGATTCTTTATACTTGGACACGATGTCAGTTAATACTGTAATATATGCCCTTCTGTTAACTTATATTATGTATATCCTGTTAGGTCTGTTAAGACATGAATTCTTGCGCATGCTTTTACTTCAGTATTTCTTCTTAATGTTATTATCAAAGCAGCTTTCTGGTGGTCAGTTGAAGATGACTTAATCCTTGTTCGCCTCTGCAGGCCTGTACATGGAAAGATGACTGTGATATATGACAGAAGCAGGGAGGGATGCCAGTCTGATGTTCAGTTTACATGCATTAAAATTTTGTAGAACTTTTCAATGTAATAGTGCCGTTGATGGCCGCCTTCCATATGACTGATCTTATCACATTTTTCTTTTTCCAACTGGCACTCTGATGGTTGACCTACTTTAATTGTGCTTGTATTTCTTATTCCTCTCTTCTTGACTATAGTTTTCCATCTGCTTAAGCGTGAACTAATCAACCTAAAAAGTTTTTACGTCGGTATTGGTGTAATTCTAATTTCTAGTCTAAATGTTAAACCCTGGGGGTAATTTTTATTTCCCCTGTTAAGAACTTAGGGTGGCCTGGTGGTTAAACATGTGGATAATTATCTCACCTAGGTTGAATTCTTTTCGGGACGATTTTTATGGTTTCGGGTTCTGGAAATCAGTTTAATACAAACACTGAAGCAAGTCTACTGTTAAGGTAGCAGATTTGCTTAGAAAGTAGAAACCCTTATGACTAGACTAATTTCTACATCATATAGGCCAGACAGGTTGGTTTGGTGCAGTTTCAACTTTACAATATCCAAGTGTAGTACTCGTATAGTGTGAATTTGAATTTGGTCTCCGATGATATATCTATAGAGTGTTTATTTCACGGAAATATGTTAACCCGATTATTTTTGCCATATACATCGTCCTATCGTGTTATGAGTTATCTAATACTTAGAGCAGGATGCATAATGGAGTTATAGTTTGTCGTTGGACCTTCGCCGAAAATTGCAGAAACAGAGAGATCATAAAGTAGTTCTGATGGCCTCTGGTTTGTTTGTGCTTGTTAAGTTTTGTTTCTATCACAATGATGATGGTGAGTTGCTCTTTGACTATCAATCTGAAGTGCATCAATGACTTATCCCCTGTTTGGTGAACAACCACATCAACACCACCAACCAAAAAACATTGTAGCTCAACTCCATTGAACAAACAGAACAGCCAAATCAGGACTTGGTGTATTTAAGCACATCCATTTGCCCTCATTCAGTAAGAAAATCACTCAGACCCATACTTCTACATCTCCTTGACCTAAACAAGAAAATGGCTAGCAAGAACTCACATGACAAACGTTCAGGAGCCGAAATAGTCCATGGAGCTGAAGAATGCTTCGCTCACTCCCTCAAGCTCCTCACTGACCTAGGCTTCCCTAGTGGCGTAATGCCCCTCAAGGACCTCGAGGAGTGTGGATTAGTCCGAGAAACTGGATTCGTGTGGATGAAGCAGAAGCTCCCGTACGATCATTTCTTCAAAGAGACGAACACTCTGGTGCGATATGACAGCGAGGTAACCGCGTACGTGGAGAAAGGTAAGATGAAGAAGATGACGGGGGTGAGGAGCAAGCAGCTTCTACTGTGGGTGCCAATAGCTGAAATGAGCATTGAGGAGCCTGGTGGTGATAGGATTTACTTCAAGACTTCGGTGGGGATTGGCAGGTCTTTTCCTGTTACTGCTTACATGGATGAAGAGGAGAAGAACAAGTATTTGGAGAAAATCAAACTCAATGAATAAACTGCTGCAATTTGGCCATTATTACTATCTTATTGTTTATTTTTATGGCTACTATTTAAGTTTGAAATTGCATTTGATATGAGATTTTAGAAGAAAGGATTTGTGATGATCTTTCATTCTTGGTTTAATAATTCTTATTGTTTGTGTTGTTTTTTTTAGCAACACAACATAGATATATACACATTACGTTAGGTGAATATTACAAGCACTCGTATCGATGCGCGAAGCATTGGACGCGAGTCTAGTGCGGTACATACAAAGAACAAAAAGCTAGAAGAGGGGCTTGCCAAGCCGGACAACTATCCCAAACAAGTAAAATTGGCCAAGCTTGGTCGGTACTATCTAAACTATTAACATGAGACATATTACTAGCATTGGATATATTAGTCACGCTAGGTGCACTACCTCGCTTAGCTAGAGCATCGGCTATGCCATTCGCTTCACGATAGACAGAAGAGATACGAACTTCATGGAACCCGTCAAGTTGGTAAAGTAGTTCATGGATCAGCTGTCGGTGCACACGAAAACAAATAGTGAGAATCCGTTTGTATAAAAAGTTTAGGATACACCTTTGTAGTGCTAGTGTAAGTCCTCTGCGGAGAGCCATAATCTCAGCAACTTTATTGTCTGTGTACCCTATGTAACCACTTGCAGCTTGGATGAACTCCCCAGTCTTAGTCCTGAAAATACAACCGATACCAGCTCGTCCTGGATTACCCAGGGCGGAACCGTCAGTATTAAGACATATAAAATCATCAGGGGGTGGGGTCCATGCACATGGAAGCTCAGTCTTAGGAGGAGGGGTGTGTGGCTCTGGTAGATAAGTCCCGGTTTAGTTAGAGGCACCGATGTTGCAACGAAGAAAAGGTGATATCCTGACCTCGGAACAATTTGTTGTTGTGGGAATTCCAAATAACCCAAGTCAGGATAATATACTGAAGCTGGTGGATAGAATTTAGCGGGAGAGTGAACAGCAGGCCGGCCAGAGAACACCAAGTCATCTGCCAAAGCGGGGGCCTATAAAGGGATCGGGTACGATCAAATTGAGAACAGTGGAAGAAGAGATGGTCCGGTGTTTCTTTTTGGAAATTCCAGATAACTTATTTAGAGATGGATTTATATTTTTAATAAAAATATCAATGTCATTAATCAATTATCAAAACATCTATGTTATTGACAAAATGTAATTTTTTTTTGTATGTAAAAACACTAAATATTAACAATATAGACGTTTTGATTAATAATATTGGTTTTTTAATTAACAACACAAAAGTTTGTATCTAAATACTCTGATGAGAATTTGTGTTACAAGCTTTCGTCTAGCACTAGTTATATCTAAATAAACCTGTATTCGTTCCATCATTAACTTTTTAATTGCTTGTTCTCTCTAACTAATTAGGAATTAATCGAACGTAGAAAATGAAAATCTTGGAAGTATTTAATCGAACACAAATTTTGACAAGATGTGTTAAATACCGCCGTACTATTTTGTTAATAAAATTATTGATATAATATTAGCAAAAATGTATATGACGTAAACATTGGTGTATTTTCCATACATAAAAAATATTTTTGTTTATAACATTAATGTTTTGAATAATAACATCAATAATATTGTCTCAGAAGAGTTACTCACCTAATCGAAGTGGAAATAATTTCTGTATTTTATTTGTGACTTGTAAGTAAGCTTTCTTTTTTCAACCTAAAACTATTTCGCTTAGTTCGATTCGATTCGATTCAGCTTCATTGCCTTCGTCTTGATTCGATTTCGATTCAGTTCATTAAATTCATAATATTATTATTATTATTATTATTATTGTTGTTGTTGTTGTTGTTGTTGTTAATAATAATATTATTATTATAATTATTATTATTATTATCATTTATTTACACACCCGATCTTTTGTACGAGGAAAATAAGAAAATTTATCCAATTGAGTTATTTTCAACTTTTTTTCTTTCTTTCTTTTTAATACGACTTTTAGTAGATCAATGAAATAAAGAGTATAGTTACAATTTGAACTAACAAAAAATCTACAAAGAGGCCCCTTCCCTTGGTCAAATTCTCCAAATAGGGTCCTTCTATTCTCTGCAAATATTCAATTAGGTCCCTGCAATTTCTGAAACTTTTCAAAGTCGATTTTTAACATCTCCAAGTCCAAGCTAAGGTTCGAAACTCATCCTAAACATCATACTCTCACCAATTAACCCAAAAACAACCACAAATAACCAAAGATTCACAAACCCAATTCGAGATTCACAATAAATTCATACTCTTTGTTTCTGTTTCAATGGTTTTCTCCCAACCAATAATCACGTTCTCGTTTCTCCGTCTCAATCATCAACAGTCCATTTAATTCTGTCCGGTTTAGACAAAGTCATCAAATACGAATCCAACATCCTGTTTTCTTATTTTTAGGAACAACCATGGTAAGGAGAAACGAAGAAAAAGAAGAAGGAAGAAACATGGAGGAGAAACTTACCAAGCAGAAGTTGAAAATCGCAGGTTTGAAGAAGAAGCTGATTTCACGTAAAAGATGAATAAGAACGTTCTGTATAAAAGATGAAGAAGAACATTCTGTATAAGAGTTTTAATGGGTTTTAATGAGGTTTGGGAGTTGGGCTTCAACTTGGACCTTTAACAAGTCCAATTTAAATTTTTTCTCGTAAGCCTATTATAACAATACGTATAAAATCGAAAAATTTCACGGGATTTTACAATAAAACAAAGTTACGTTAATCAAATATACTTAATTTCTTTTCATGAAAGTTGAAATATGACTATTGGGACTGAAAGTTGAAGAATCAGTTTGGAAAATGGAACAATGCTGGAGGTTCTGGAAAAAAAGTGTTGATGTAAAGTTGTTGACACGAGCTTGTGCATGGTTTATTGAATGATGATTTTTGGTTAAGCTTTTAATTATTTTATTTGCCGAACATTGTCCATACTCTTGTAAACGTTTTCAAGTTGTAATAAATTTCACCGATTCAAAAAAAACAAAAAAAGACAAAGACAGTTTATACGACGATTAAAATTCGGTTTTAATCGAGTTATCATTCTCATATTGTTTTTCACGCGGTTGGTTTTAAAGTTTGTTATACAATAATAAATAAAAATGTAAAGTGACAGAAAAAGAGTAGGAAGAATGTGAGAAAGATGACAAAAATAATATATTTTTTTAATTGTGATTATATATACCATAATATAATTGTTATTATTATTACACAATAATTTCTTCGCTCGGATAGTTTGATTTCGATTCGATTAATTCGATTTAGTAAATTTGATTAAAAGAAATTTAAACCTCCTCTATAATAAGGGACCATGTTGCCAAAAATTCCATCAATATTATTATTAATTAAAATTTAAAAGGTTTATGTTGTTAAAAATATGGAATAAAATTATTGATACACCAATAAAGGAAAGAAAATAAAGGGACTACAGAGAAAATCTTTTCCTTCTCCAATCCACCAATAAATATAGTCCCTGACCTAGAAATCCAGTCCCCTCTCATCATCTCGCTCTCAGCCGTCTGTAAGTTTCTCGTCCCTTACACTTCTTCTCCGTTGCTTTTCTTAGTAATCTTGCTGTAGACCGACTGAATTTCCGTTCTTGCTAAACCTTTCCGTACAGGATTCCAAGATCAGCATCGAATCAAATTAACGAAAACTAGAATGGCCGTTGCTTTTCACGACCTCTCTTCGGCATCTGGCCTTAAGAAGCTCGATGATTTCCTTCTCTCTCGCAGTTACATTACTGGGTCAGTTTCGATTTCTGATTTTCTATTAATTTTAAATCTAAATTAGCTGAATTTTGTTCTTATATCTTAAGCTAAGATAAAAAATTATGCCAATTAGTTTAACTAGCTATACGAATTGTTTTGGATAAATATACAACCAGAATCATAGATCAAAATCAAGATTCAAGATCCGATTTTTAGATTCAAGAATAGCTGTTCCGGTTAGGGGTTTATAGCTTGTATCTGATTTGAGCGTATTAAATTATTAAAGCTGTCATTAAAATATGCTTTTGATCATACATGAATATGAGTGGGGCCAATTAGCTGAATTCTGTGTTATATGTCAAGCTAAGATCGTGAAGTAATGGTAATTAGTGTAACTAGCTTTTGAATCTCTCACTTTTATCAACCAGACTCATAAATCAAATTCAATATCGAATTTTTAGATTAAAAATGCTCTATTAAGGGTTATAGATTTGTATTTTGTAGTATCTGATTTTAGCGTATTAAAGCTGCAACTAAAGTATGCTGTTTATTATACTGGATCTAGTTCCTGGAGCATGAATATGAGCTGTAATTTTTTTGGCTTCTTATTTGTTGCAGATATCAAGCTTCAAAGGATGACCTTACTGTGTATTCTGCCCTATCAAAGGCTCCGGCTGCTGAATATGTGAATGTGTCTAGGTGGTTTAACCACATCGATGCATTGTTGAGAATTTCGTATGTCCTTATTACCTTTTACTTTGGATTCTTGGCAGTTGGTGATTTTATTAGCTGCGTCTTATGTTTATCCTGCTCTTACAGTGGTGTATCTGGAGAAGGGTGCGGTGTCATTATTGAGGGATCAACACCAGTCACTATTGCTACCCCTCCAGCTGATGAAAGCAAGGTATTTTGTCACCGATGAATTATATCACCGATGAATTATGTGTTAATTTTTATTGCAGATTTGTAAATGAATCCTTTTGTAATTTTGATGCAATAGTTTTCCGCCTTTAATCGTTTGAATTGATACATTCTTGTGAAGTGATTGTGGTATTGATATTGTTCTTGGTATCTACTTTCAGTCTGCAGCTGCTGAGGATGATGATGACAGTGATGTCGATTTGTTTGGTGAGGAGACAGAGGAGGAGAAAAAGGCTGCCGAAGAACGTGCTGCTGCAGTGAAGGCCTCTACAAAGAAGAAAGAATGTATGCTATTTTTTTTTGTAGGTCTTTTCTTCTCACAACTCTATTTGACTTGGTTACCAATGTTAATTGTTATTTCAGCTGGAAAGTCATCTGTCCTGTTGGATATCAAACCATGGGATGATGAAACTGACATGAAAAAGCTGGAGGAAGCCGTCCGTGCTGTGACTCAGGAAGGTCTACTTTGGGGAGCATGTAAGTTTAACTCAATTCATTAGTTTAACTTGGCTGTGGGGCTGTTTTTGAGTCTTAAATAGGAAAAAAGTGAAAATTTACATAAATGTTTGTACATTTGTGTATACACGCACTGACAACTTTTGTTGTTTGCAGCTAAACTTATGCCTGTTGGATACGGTATCAAGAAGCTTCAAATCATGATGACTATCGTGGATGACTTGGTATCTGTTGACACGCTCATTGAGGAGGTTCTGACTGTTGAACCGATTAATGAGTATGTCCAGAGTTGTGACATTGTGGCCTTCAACAAAATTTGTAAGTATTTATGATTACTCTGTGCTTTCATTACATACGTGCTTGTAATCGAGTTCATCTTTGCATGTGCTTCTGCTATCTTATATTGCCTTGACACTAATGTGCACCTTATACACTAATATCATGTTGTCAAAACCATTGCTCATCTCATTATCTGGAAGTAAATTGACTCAACATGAAACTCCCTGATAATATTTTTGAATAAAAATTCTATGCCAAGTATATCTAGGTATGCGGAAAAAAAAATCAAGATTAACCTCTTTAAATTTCAGGGTTTTAATTATAACTCTTGAACGTGTGACTGACTGAGGTTTGCTAACCTTCAAATGCTTCGAAGTGTCTTTTTGATTTCTGGGCATCATGAATGTTCTTCCAAAAAATCAATTTAGTTTTTACCAGTAAAGTATACATGTGATATGGTTTGTGTGCTTTGAGTACGTAAAATAATCGTAATTCCCTGTATTTCGTGATTATTCGTTTCAATTTGTTGTATTATTATTGGAATAAAATGCAGCACTATAAAAGAGAGATGTCTGGATGTTCTTGGACCTGTTAGACTCTAAAATTTATATGCACAATCAGTTTATGATATCATTGATAAGCTAGTATCGTATTTTGGCAATGCGACTTGATAATACACGATAATACACAATCGGTCCTAACTTTAATGTTTTATTGCAGAATTCAACCGGCAGAGGATACGTGTGTTATGTTCCAATTGTGATAAGTAGATTTACTTTCATGGTTGGGTAGTAAAGCAGTTTGTCTATCTTGCAATTTTGTGATGTTTCAGATGATAAACTATTGTCTTTTTTTCATGATTAATGATCAAGTTTGAACTCATAATAGCTATTCAATCTTTCTTTCTATTTCCTTCTCGTTTGGAAGTGTCTTAGTTCTATAATATTTGGATTACACATTATGATCTATGAAGCGGGAAGTTTCGTGATGCAACAATGAACATGCTATCCAGTTTTGTTTATGTAGTTTACCAGAAATATCTGGATTATTTCTTCAATCCTGCAAGGCTTGATTCGTGCATATATGGTATTTGGACGAATTTGAATAATCCAATCATTTTAAGAAATGAAAAGTTAATGAAATAACATAGTGCATGTTTGAAATAACATTTGTACATTACCATAAAATAGGGCAAAGAACCGTAGCAGATACGTTCAGTATTTAACATGAATGATTTAAAAAATATACTGTGCATTATTAGAAAGAATAATTAAAATATTGTTAATAATATGTTTCATATTCTAAATAACTTGGTCATAAAACATGGAAAAAAAAAAATGGGTGTGTTCCGTACCATAAATGATTGTGAAGAATATATGCCATACTGGTAGAGACGGTATATTGGATATCCTACTTCAATGAAAAATGCACATTCAAATAAACAAAAAAATGAACGTTTGTATAACTCCCTTCTATTTAACATGTAGAAAGGAAGACAACAGAGCAGAACATAAACGAAAAGATAGCTTCATGCTTACCAATCGCATAACTGTGAAAAAGTTTTTCCAAATTTGTTGATGATTATGCAAACATATTACACCTGACGAGTGTATAGAAGGGGCGGACCTCACGCCCCCACAAATTTGGATTTTTTTTTCGTAGGTAATATTTTCGAAAATTTTGGATTTTGCCCCCCCTCAAACCTCGGAAAACCCTTATATATATATATATAATTTTGCCTCCCCGAGGTTGAAATCCTGAGTCCGCCACATAACATTAACATAAATGAAAACCTAAGAAATAGTATAATATATGACACTAGAATGAGCGTTCCAATATTTCTTTCAGAAAATTTTAGTTGAATGTCAGATTCAATTGAAGTTTTATCCTTTTTCTCAAAATTATAGATTGATCACATGCAACTTCGAAACAACAACAATTGCAAGATCAGCCAATTTGTAATTAATATTTTTGATCTCGAAGTAAAAGTCGAACAAAAACACCGAGACTAGAGTTTCAACATTTTTTTTTTTTTTTTTTTTTTTTTTTTTTTTTTTTTTTAACTATGAAAACTTTCATTACTCCAAAAAACAATTACGTACATAAGTCGACACATAGTCCAGACTATCCCTACCACCAAAACAAACTCAACTTATACAAGTTTAATCCCAACCAATCTATCAACATGATGCTTAATTCTAGAATACAAAGAACACCTTCGAATTAAGCACAATGTAACTTGTTCCTTCATGTCAGCCAAATCAAAAGATCATTGCTGGAAAATAAGAAGATTTCGTACAGACCAGATACTATAAACAAACTCAGCCATACCCGCTTTAAACAGCCGTGCACGCCAACCCTTACCTTTGGCTATCCTGATCATCCAAGTCGTCACGTATGAACTCGAACAGGGGTAATCAGTAATATGCAGCCACCGCAAAATGTGCACTAAAAGCTGTCGACTTATTGAACACTGAAAGAATATATGTTCAATGGTCTCCACATTCCCACACAAACAACATAGGCCATCACTAACTATTCCAAAACTAAGTAACCTGTCTTTGGTGGCAAGACGCTTTTGTAAACACAACCATAGGATAAAAACAGAACGAGGCCGGGCAATATTGTGCAACACCAAATCTTTCCACGCCACTTTCTCTTTTTCACCCCACAATCCCTGATATATCTTCTTCGTAACAAAATGACTTGTAGTTGTTGAAAGTTCCATCCACCCTTCACTACAAAAAAAAAAAAAAAAAAAAAATAATTTAGCGAATAAAGGTCATTCTCAATCTAAATCCATAATAATAATAATAATAAATAATTTTTAATTTAATTTAATTTTTTGTAACTGATAAATTATCCGTCACTAATTTGTAACAGATTTAGCGACGGATTAAACCGTTGACCAATACGTTGGGAATTAGCGACGGATCGTTTATCCGTTGCTAATTAAGGTTTTTTTTTAAAATTTTATTTTTAATTTGCAGATTTGGAGACGCATCGGATAAATCGACAATGATACAATAAATCGACAGTTTTATACAATATTCAATACGGATATACAATAAATCGACAATTTTATACAATATTCAATAATACAATATTCAATATTCAATATTCAATAATACAATATTCAATAATACAAAGAAGAAATTATACAAAATTAATAAGCAAAAATGAAAAAAATATAGATCTTCACTGCTCTTGATCGATCTTCACGAATTTCAACGGATTTTGGTGGATCTTGACGAATCGGATGATATCTTGACAAATCGGACGAGATCTTGGACGGTGTGAGGTGGTGGAGGCAGTGGTGGTGGTGGCGTGGTGGAGGCAGTGGAAAAAGGGAGGTGGTGGTGGTGGTGGAAGGGTGGTGTGAGGGAGGCAGTGGTGGTGGTGGTGGAAGGGTGGTGGTTGGAAGGGTGGTGGGAGGAAGGAGAGAAGGAATTGTGAGTGATGGGAGGGAGAGGAGTATATTAGGGTTTCTGCTCAACTTAGCGATGGATAGGTATATCCGTCGCTATTTAGAGATGGGGCGACGGATAAACCTATCCGTCTCTAAGACCTTTTTCTTTTTTTTTTCTTATTATTTGGTCAACCTAATTAATTAGCGACGGATCCGTCGCTAAATAGCGACGAATCGACACGGATTAGTGACAGATTTAGCAAAATAAATTAAATGAGTTTTTTGGAGTATGTGACGAGGTTAGATGTAACCCCTAACATAAATATAAAACTTAATCTATATGATCTCTTTTAAAAAGTGGTCTACTAGAAAACTCAGCTCATACTAGATTTATTCAATACATTTGTAAGTTCTTCAGGGAAAAGTGATAACATCCCCTTGGGCGAGTCATATAGTCGAGGTCAGTGGCAGAGCCAGGATTTGAAACTGAGGGCGGCGGAGTATTATAACACGGACACTACATATGTAATTTGGTTAGGTCGGGCTATGACGGTTTGGATCGGGTCGGGTCAATATTTTAGACACTAAATTCATCATAATATTTAAATATGAATATCCAAGTAAAATGAAAGGAAATAAAGAACCACATCATGATAAGGGTAAACAAAAAAGAATAAAGTATTCAAATTAAAAAAATTATCTCATAAAACAAGATCCACTTCTATGAAAATCATACTTTACGTCTCTTCATCTTCTCAAAATCATCAATGATTGAATCAATGTCAAAACCCTCAACAATTTATTTTTCAATATGCATTATCAAATTGCTAGACAAGAAGTCATTCTCCATTGAACTCCGCAGTCGTGTCTTTACAATTTTCATGGCGGAAAATGCACGCTCAGAACTTGCTGTAGAA
This sequence comes from Plantago major, assembly GCA_026545765.1. Classification (NCBI taxonomy): domain Eukaryota; kingdom Viridiplantae; phylum Streptophyta; class Magnoliopsida; order Lamiales; family Plantaginaceae; genus Plantago; species Plantago major. Next base: position 14,689,937 of record CM048841.1, on the reverse strand, counting down.
ATGGGAATTGAAGAGTCAATAGTAGTCGAATCAATCTATCAACAAGAAAGTAAGAAGATGATTTGCGTGTTCTAGTCAACACTGTACACAATTCGTAAAGTGTAGAGACATGAAGCTCTGTATTTTTCTGAATATCAACTTTAAAAAGACCAAGTTGAAACCTAAGATGTGTTTTCTCTTCACTAGTAAAATATTCCGGGTAGAACTTTTCCACTAGCTTGCAAATATCGTCAACCACAAATAACTTATAATCACCTCTAGGATTAAAAGAGGAACTCAATCTCAACAACTCCATTGCATCTTCATTAAATTGGAAGTTCATCTCTTGCAACATTCAATCTATTGTTCCATTGAACAGTTCAACTCGATAATAATGACCCAAAGTAACAGAATTAGCTCGAGCGCGACCTTTAACAGAACGACGGAGACCATTCATATCAACAATTTCAATTCCATGTGCAGCACAAAACATCTTAACTTTTTCTAATAATGCTTCCCATCCATCTTCTCTAAACTTTTGAACCATTTATTTGGTCTTTGATACCGCACTCATAGCATTTAGAATATCTTGAGACTCATTCTGAAGCATTATACACAGATCACTTGTCATTCCCAATAGCTCATGTAAAAAGTGAAGCATAAATACAAATTGAAATGATTTCATCATATCATATTTTCTATCGGTTGTTCCTCTAGAGGAGTTACTTGCATCATTTGATATTTCCTCCAAAACCACAAGAGTGGGATCAAATAATTGAAGTAATCAATTCATTGAATTCAGATACGAACTCCATCTAGTGTCACTTGGACGCTGAAGAGATTGAAGTTGGTTTTTCCCTCTTCCAGTTCGAATCTCATCGGCTTCAATCATTTCATCAATACGAATAGCCTGAGCAATCCGGAGTTGATCGTGACGTTTGGCTGAACCATCAATGACATTAATGATGTCAATCAAATCTGAGAAAAAAAAATTCTCAATGGGAATAGAACTTCGAGATGTAGCAACTAGTGCCAGTTGCAAACGATGCGCAAAACATGGATGTAACAAGCAAAGGGACAATCTTTTGAAAACAAAGCTTGCAAACCATTCCACTCTCCTCTCATGTTACTTGCACCATCATAGCCTTGCCCTCTCATGTTTTGTATGCTAAGATTATGTTGAGAAAGGACTTCACATACTCTATTTTTCAAAGTGCATGCCTTAGTGTCTTCAACATGAACTATGTCAAAAAACCTTTCCCTAATAACTCCATTGCAGTCAACAAACCTCAACATAATAGCCATTTGCTCGCGTTTGGACTCATCTCGAAATTCATCAATAATAATACAAAACTTTGCCTCCCCAATTTCATCACGGATGAATTTTTGTGCTTTACTTGCAAAGATATATAAGATCTCCTTTTGGATTTGAGGAGAGGTGTATGAAGCATTGTGAGGGGCATTTTCCCAAACGATAGAATCTACACCTTCACTAAAGGATGCAATGAGTTTGACCAATTCCAAGAAGTTTCCACGATTTTTTGATCCTAAACTTTCATCATGACCTCTATAGGCAATAGCTTGGAATGCACAATATCTAGCCACTAAAATTGAAACTCTAAGTCGTAGTCAGTTCCTTGAGATGAACTTTTTCCCCACTTTATCTGCACATACTTCAAGCTGTTGTGGCCTATTTAGCAAATCCTTACAACTCTCTTCTGCTCTTTTATGTCTAGAATTAGGATTTTTACCAACATGAGCTTTAAATGAACAAGCTCTCCCTCCAATTTTATTCCAAGTACTAAACCCATTCTTAACAAAAGCATTTGCAGTAGGATTTGCAGATTCATTAGCAAACAAAAAGCATGGAAGACAAAATGCTTTATCTACTGTTGGTGAATACTCCAACCAATCAGGAAACCATGTATACCATGTTGTTTTAAAATTTCTATCATCCGTACTATCACCTTGAAGGGAGTTTATAGGAGTACCTCGAAAAGGGCCATGCTTCAGATAAGCACGTCGGATTTCATCTTTCTTGTTTGCTGCATAATTCCACATCATCATTCGTTTTCCAGGATCCCTTTCTACCTCAAGCACTTCTAACTCTTTCTCAATTCTTGAGGGTGATGCATGAGTAGAAGCAGTGTTTGTATCTTCAACTTCCAAAGGCTCAACACTTTCAACCGGAGGTGGTTGAACATTATTATTATCCATTAATCGCTCAGTATTTTCCGTATCATTATTATTCCTAGACGGCTCTGTATTTAGTCGTTTGCTGACAAAAGAATCGAGCGTTCTTTGACCCTTTTTAGGTTGTACACATGTTCCAATAAATAGTATCTAACATTAATAATTTTGTTTAGTTTAAAAAATTGAAGATAGATCACATTCATTAATCATTATGCAATTAGCAATTAATGTAGACTATGTTACATAAAAGTAGAAAAATATAAGTATATAACTCACGCTACGAATCAAGAAAGTATAATTGTTTGCTACCTTGAATGCTTGATGTAGTAATTAATTAAGAAGTCAAAACTAATCAATGTTCACTAATCAATATAATAATCGGCTTTCTTTCTTGGAAAACACAGACATCAATAAGACAATAATGAATATCAATATCAAATTAATTAACATAGCACAATTCCAATTTGTCAAGAAAAACAGACGTCTCCAAGGTGAGTTTATGCAATTCAAAACCAATTAAAGTATTAGCCATCATCAATTGCATTAAAGTTGGAGCAGAAGAATTCATACCTTTAGCTTTGCTTCCAGACGACAGTTTTCTTTTCATGTTGCTGTGAATTGTGATTATTCTAACTAGGAAGTTGAAAGGGTTAATTAGGTTATAAGGAGTTTTAGAGTATTTATTTGGTAGCTAGATATTTTTTACCTTATTAATAAAGTGGAAAATTTCTCATATAATCTAAATTACATAACTAGTTAAATATATTTTATTACAAAGTTTTGAAAGAGACGTGAATAAATTTTATCAACTTATTTAATTATAAAGTCGTCTAAGTAAATGTACTAACAAAAAAATTTAAGGGTGGCGAAACGTAAAATTTTTAAAAATATACATATAGTAATTAAAAAAAAAAAATTTGGGGTGGGGAAACGTAAATTTTTTTTTTGTTTCTGCTCGTGTTTCTGGTCTATGTTCCTGACTGTGTAAGAATCTCCGAAAACTCATTCAACTTCCTTAGGAAAGTGATCGGACTGACAAGATGGTCATACAAATAAAAATAAGGTAGCTAAGCCTAATGAATTCGAAAGTTGGTCGTAAAGTATTTATCCAGACCCAATTGAGCAATAAAATATATAATAAAACATTTAAGGTTGGCAAAAAGAGTTTTTTAGTTACAAATTAGTGCAAATGTCTCATGTCAGTGTTAATTACTTCTTATACGAATACTAACCTGGTGATTCCACGGTATAGTTTACTTTTAATAGTAATAAATAGAAAGGTAGTCAAACTTATGTAAACAACTTTGGTCGTGGTGTCGGCGGGTAGGCCTTCTTCATTCACTATTATATTATTGGATATTTATTTATGTTAACTATAGAAAAATGCAAAAAATACGACTACTCATGACATGTATGCTTTGAAAGGGGTATGATCCAGCTTAACCCGTTCGGGACCCGACGGGTTGATAACATATATTTTGTATCGGGTCCTACCGTACCCGACCTGTTAATTAGTAGTAACATACATGTTTTTTTTTTTAATAGTGTCTCTCAAACCGAACCAAAATAAAATATAAAAGTATACAACACAATCAATAGGGTTGTTCCAACAACCCCGCGGTGGTATACATGTGGTCACCCTACCACCACACGCAAAAAGATTAGTATTCTACAAACACAATTTCACATGTTACGGTTGTTTTTTTCCAACCCCGCGGTGGTATGTGTCACATCACCAAAGACACAAATTATTATTCTACAAACATAATTTCACATGCTACGGTTGCCCCCCCAACCCACGGGCCCGTTATAGATGAAGAAAGTAGAGAGGGATCAAAGAGAGTTTCCCGCGTAGAGAATATCTGCCGGAACCCCTCGGTCGAAAAGAGTTTCCCCACCTAGAGAGTATCAGATCCCCCTCTGTGGTCGGGTCTTGTTAGGATCGGGTTCGAGGTATATGCCAGACCGGGCCTGGACATCATTATATTTCGAACGGGTTGGATAGAACTCGACCCATTTAAAAGTAAAATAACTGAATACCAGTGTAGTAAGACATGGGCTGAAATGACCTCAACAATGTCCCTAACTCATATTAGTAAACATGTATAGAAAAATGTATGCTCTTGAATCTATAATAGGAAATTGTTTATCATTTATATACCATACACACATCTTAAATTTAATATCTTATTGTATATGATTTTTTCTAACCAAGTTTGATGGTACACGAAGATGTATCAACGTGCAAATTGTCTGTATAAAGGAGACGTAGAGAAACGATAAATGATTTGTACATAGGTAGGTCTAATGTTGTAAACGGATTAGTTATTGTTATATTTATTAGGATAAAAAATTTACCTTTCTAGGTCGTAAACTTTTGATTGTTTTTAGAATATTTGTTCCAATCAAACTTTATAAATTCTTCTCGCTAATGTTTGGGCGGAGTTCCTAATTGTACGGTTGATAGTATAAACTGATCAGACAATACTAGTCTTGTTCACTTAAAGTGGAAGTGTTTCGACCAAGAGTACTTTTTTCTTTCTTAAATATCAAACAAATGAAAGTCATTAATAAACGTAATTTAATAAAGTAAAAATAACACTACCTGGAATATTATTAAGCAACTCTTTGCAATCACATTAGTCGTGGTGTCGGTGGGTTTCACCTTTGAATTAATTGAGGTCAAAGTTTGAATTATGATTTTTAAAGTTGAGAATACACTTTGAGTTGAGCTTTAAGGTTACGATTATCACATTAAAGTTGATTTACACTCCAAGTTTCGAAGTTTAAAATTATTCTTTTTTAGAGAGTATTTTTCCCACAAAACGTTGTTTAATTTACAGCTAAAGCTCCCTAGTTGTAATTATCTCATTCATAAGGTTGATTTATACTAAAAAAAACAGGGACAATCCGACGGAAAGGGACGATGGATTTTATCCGTCGCCCAAGTAGCGACGAATCGCTAAGGGTAGCGACGGATAACTTTTATCCGTCGCTAATTTTGTTGACCATAATAAAAAGAAAAAAAATAATTTTTTTTTAGCGACGGATAGATCTATCCGTCGCTAAATGACCGAAAAATTTAAAAAAAAGAAGAAAAGTTAGCGACGGAAACATTAATATATCTCCACCACCACCTCCTCTCCTCCACCACCACCTCTCCTCCCTTTCTCCTCTCCTCCTCCACCACCATCTCCACCACTGTTGGTCCAGATAACGGCAAAGCAAAAGACTAGAGGGGGGGAGGGGGGGGGGTGAATAGTCTTTTAAAACTTTTGTCGATAAACACAGTTTCTCAGAAACCTGGGGGTTTCTGATACTTAAATTCAGAACGCGGAAGACTTTAAGATAGGTAAGTGCATAAACAATAAGTATGTGTGTGTGTGCTTTGCTGAAATGTAAATATAGAAAGGTAAATTACACAGCAAGTATAGTGGTGGCGTAATCCTCCAACTAATCCACTTCGGTCTTTCTGAGACCTAGAATTCACTAGAACAGATAATTGAGTTCACCTTACAATAATCCTATTCTAAGATTCCTAAACAAATGGTTCCCAACCAAATGTCCCCCACAGGTTATTCCCGACTCCTAGAGCTAAGTACTTCCTCTACTCAGATAACCTTGGAGTTATTCCCTGATTTCCCAAATCAAGTACTTCCTCTACTCCACGCCTTGATGGTGTTGGTTATAAGGTTTTGTCAGAAAGGCTTCTCGTATAACTTTTCAGTTATGTTCACAGAGAGCCAAACAGAACGAGACTACTTAATACACTTGTTCAGTGAATGGCAGTCTGCTCTTTACTGACCCAAGTAATTGATGTCCGTTCTGGAGAATGAGCTTCAGAAAGGGTATCTGATAGTTCAACTCTTTCACGAATAACAATCTCTTGTTAAGGTTCAGGACAACTTAGAACTACTAGTGATTCTTCAAGCAACAGAAAGCTTTCAGAAAGGATAGTAGAGTGCTTGAGAGAATACTTTGCTTGATGGTAAGTTTGCAAGATAGAGCGTTCTAAGGTATGTTCTTCAAGCATCTAAGTGTGTGATATATATAGATAAATTTGAGAGGCGTTTGAATTGTATCCGTTGTGCTCTCTATCAAATTATATCCGTTTATATCTTGAACTATGTACTCAGAAGTCACTATCTCTTGTTTCAGAGAGGACTTGCTTTTGCGATTTACGATGCATTTAATGCATAGTACTGTTCATTATCCTTTAGTCTCAACGGATACATGAGCCTTTCTGATGGCGTGCATGCTCCATATTCATGATGTCATATGTCCAGAATCATATTTCGAAAGTAAGTTAATATACTTAAGAAAGGATTAAAGACATAGTATTTCTGAGTTAGACTAAACCTTTGTGTCTTCATAAACCTTGTGCAATCTTTAGTCTTCTAATCTTCAGAAAAGCTCCATTGCTAGGATTGATCTTCATGGTCTTCTTAAAATAAAAATTACACTCAGAGACCTATAATCCTAATACAAGATTTACTAGACTAATCATACTCAGTGATTTCCTCTTTTACAATGTTCAAGTGAACCAAGAGTACTTAATCACCTTTCTGGCTAAGATAAGAACATGTGATGAGTGATCAAAATACTAACAGATATTCCTAACAACCACCACCACCATCTCCTCCACCACCTCCTTTCCTCCTCCACCACCTCCTCTTCCTCCCACCACCACCGCACCACACCCACCACCACTGCCACCACCACCTTTCTCCTCCCACCACACTGCCACCACCTCCCACCACCACCGCACCACCCACCACCACCGCTCTTCCTCCTCCACTCCACCACCCGCCTCTCACCACCACCATCCGCCTCTCACCACCACCACCCGCCTCTCCACGCCACCACTGCCTCCGGATCTCATCGCTACCACCGCCACCGGATCTCCACCGCCCACCTCCGGACCTTCGATTTATCTTTTTGTACATTTTCGGTATTTTAGGTATTTTAGTTTGTACATTTTAGGTATTTTAGGTATTTATCTTTTATCTTTTTGTACATTTTTGGTATTTTAGTTTGTATTGTATTATTGTATAATGAATTTGTATTATTGTCATTGTATATATTTTTTGATTTATTGTATAATCGTATTGAATATTGTAGTTTCGATTTGAATATCAACCGAATTATTGTCCGATTTGAATATTGTAGTTTTGATAAATCAATATCTCGTATACGAATACAAATTGGATACGAATTAATCCGTATACGAATATAAAAATTCAAATACGGATTTTATTTATTTATTTAAAAAATAGCTTTTCAGCGACGGATAGATCTATCTGTCGTCCCATGGGGCGACGGATAGAATCTATCCGTCGCCAATAATCGATTTAAAAAAAAAATAAAAAAGTCAAAAATGATAATTCGTCGTTCGATCCGTCGCGAATTGGACGACGGATTATTTATCCGTCGCCACAGCTCCAATGGGGCGACGGAATTTCTATCCGTCGCCAGAGCTGGGGCGACGGATCGCTGGTCTGTAGCGACGGATCTATCCGTCATTACAGACCAGTTTTTTTGTAGTGTTACATTTCGAATTGAATTGTTAAGTTGGATTTACGTACCCCATTCTTATAATTTTTTTTACATATAGTGTGGTTTATCATTTGTTTAGGTTCCCAAGTTCTAATTATCTCATCGTTAGAGTTGGCCGGGTTGGGTCCCAAAGAAGAAATTATCCCAACTGTAGAGTGCAAATTATCCTTCAAATTAGATTCTCAAGTTGGAACTATCTCATTCTTATAGTTGAGTTACCGCTCGAATTGAGTTTCCAAGTTAAAATTATTCTATCCCTAATGTTCATTTACCCTTATAAATTAGTTCCTAATTTTGATTTATCCTACTCTAAAGTAGTTTTCAGTATAGTGTGGTTTACTCTTCAAGTAGAGTTCATAATTTGAAATTATCTCAAAATGAAACATGACTACCTCTGCTCGGTGTTCTTGCTTGGCATTGATCTTAATGAGCATCAATTCACGCTCCACTTGTGGGTTCTTCGGGATGTCTTCTACGTTCTTGTCAAATTTATTATGAGTTTGGGATCATCAACTTAAATGATGAGATATAACTATCACAAGTAATGAAGAAAAAAACAATATTTTGGAAATGCTTCTAAACGAATGATATGCTAGTCATATTTGAGATTAACAAAGCGAGGTTATTCAGATCTTGCATAAATGAATACATAACAATAAGATTATCATAGGGCTCCCAGCTCATAATTGAGAAAAACCATAGCCGGGCTCGGCACACAGAGTTCCAAGTCAAAAGGGGTTGATGCAACTGGGCAATGTATCAGGATATGGAAAATAGAAGATCTAATAAATCATGACCTTTAGTACATTCACAAATCACAAGCTTCTGGAGCTGTTCCATAACTTGCCCTTTCAGTTCCAAATACAACAATTGTAAACATAGCTTTATATTTGTAGACGCACTGCAAAGGGACTCAATGTTATACCATGTCCTTGCAAAAACTCCTGCAATACGGTTGATCATTTCCACTCTCATCACCAACAAACACTGAAATTGTGGGGCATTGCACCCTGGATTTAAAGTCATTAAAAGTTATAGTTAAGAACTAAAATACGTCAAAGACACATCTCAGATAAGAGAATTGGATAAGATAAGATTTGGAGAACTAATGCTCCATGTCCTGAGGAAAACGAACAAATCATGCAAGACTTTGTGAATGAGGTCACTGAAAGTGTCCTACACCTTAAAAATCAGAAAGGCAGATTCTTTGAGCCAGAGACTGACCAAGGTCCAAACACATCTAGAGATACTTTATCTTATAACCTTATTCAACTTAATGATACTTGAAATTAAACTCTATCACAATATCTATCAAATTGATTGGTTGCGAGTACCCATTAGCCAGTGCAAATTGTATCAACACCACACCTTGTGCACCTAAACTTTTAGCTAAGGAATAATATGCCAATCAAATTTACCATCACATCATAATTGAAACTGCTCTATAGAAATTCCTTCTATAATGTTCCTCAAGTATACTCAATAGCAACTCATACGTAATAAAACTTGGATGAGCGCTCAAGCATAAGAAATGTCTCCAATTAACAATTAAAGGGTGAATTAAAAATGACACATTCATTTCGACTCGACGGGATATTAAAAGAATAGTGAACTAAACTTTAGAAGAAAAAATTTAGTATCAAAACTGTAACTAACCCTGTAGGTCATAATGGGGTTCCTACATAGCATCTCTGAATATGAATTATGACCTGTAAAATGAAATAATCGTCGTTGATTTATATTGGATATCTGAAAGTGAATACACTTTCTGAAACAATGCAAATAATTTCTTAAACAACAAACAGACATGCGCAATCAACCTTGATTTATCAAGTAGAGCACAAATTACTAACCATCAATAAGGATCTAAATATGTCTCTACCTTTTCACTCCATTTATCAAGTGGTCTTGCGTCCATGACATTGCTGTGTGGGTCCATGCCGCACAATTTTTCCAGTACTAAAATTAGCAACAAACTAATTAAAGGCCAACACTTATTAGAGCAGTCTACGTTTACTCATATACTAATTGCATTAAGCATCAAATGCTATATAATCTTCAATACTATTTTAAAAATCCCCAGCTTAGCACATTGACAATCTCAAATACAGTAGCAATAGAAATTCAAATGAATGATTCAACTTTGTTTTCACAATAATACTCCCATCACCAACATGCATGCTTAGTTGCTTACCAAGATAATAAATCCGGTTTTTTAGTCCTGCATGGAAAAGTAGATTGCAATGAATAGAACATAATTACTTCGACTATAAAACAAATGAATCCAAAATAAAAAAGGGAACACATTCATGAATTCTTGAATCGAACCTTATCTTTCCATTTTTCCTGAATTTGGAAATTGGTGCTCAAGGGAATACATGACAAATTCAACAGCTTTTTTGGCCTCATGAAGGCAGAGGCCAAGGCCCTGGACTCCGGTGATGGTTAGGAAACATTACAACATGAATCTCACCATGAATCAATATATACATTTGGCCCCGTAGATTAATATGTCAACGGATCAGTACAGTAAAGGACTTGCATCTCCATCTTCTAATTTCAATTTTCATGGATAACCTAGGGATGAGATTCAGGTGTTCAAATGGAAATGGGAATAGTCGATGTAGCGTGTTATGAACTTTGATTCACGTCTCAATTAACAAAAATCAAAAACTAACATAATGCAAATTAACAAATCGATACAATCAGTTATACCTGAGTCCTAATAGAACTACTATATCCATCATGCAGGCACCATTATGTAGCCAGAAAACATGATAAATACAAACCTTGCAGTAAATTGATCATTGATGCAAGATGCTCAACTCAATACAAAAATATTACTGTAAGTTCAGGAATCAATAATAAACATGAATAAAGATAGAGAATCTTAATATTATGATGAATTGATAATAAATCTTGAAACAGAGAGAATATAACTAAATCAAACACCCATATATCAAGTAAAAGTAAGTAGATAGAAAACTTCTCATCATCACGCACAAATCCTAATCCCCAAATGGCCGGTGCGATGACGATGATCTCGCAACACCACCAACACATTCATCCGAGCTATGTGAGTTATGAGTCCACAATCTCACGTATGAATTCCAATTGATCTGTTCACCTTGCAATGACACACATTGCACAATTATTGATAAGCTATTGGTAACCGATTTAGCAAGCCACAATCACACCGATCGTGTGCAGGCTCGCCTTCGCTGCGCCGTGGAAGCTCCATGTCGTGATTGTCATTTGTAGATCCAAAAGGTTTTGGAGAGATTGTGAAGATTTGAAAATCGTGATGATTGTGAAAGATTTTGAAAGGATTATGAATATTTGTTACTATTTACAGTTTGAAGTGTGATACTGAGATTTTTACTCAATTTGATTGTTTAACTTTAGGCAAGCAGAATGAATTCCTCCTTTTTTCTCTGTTGGCCGAATTTGTCAAGAATTCCACATTATTAAATTCTGGTGGCATTCAAAATATTGTTATGTGTGTTCTTGGTTTTTGCGAGTCTCGATTTCCCTTCTTCTCCCCTTTCTTCCTATCCCACCATGTGAGTTCAGAAGCCAAAGGCCTGCCGAGTGATCTGTGAGCCCAGAAACATTGTTATGTGTGTTCTTGGTTTATTCTATGAAGCTTGCTCGTTGAGTTTATTTTGTTCAACAACTTTACCTTTTTAAAATTTTTTCAAAAACCAAATCAAATCTTTTATTTATTTCATAAGATTCTTTAATATTGTGTCAGTACTTATCCGGTATCCCCTTCTTTTGCTACCTAATTTTGTTCGGGTGCTTATTGTGTTTGTTTTGCTCTCTTACGTTGTATCTTTCAGGTTACTCTTGGTTGATATTGTGACCCTCATATCTCATAGTCTTCACTGGCCGTGGGAGGTTTACTCTTTCAGTGTGGTCGTAATGGATCGTTTGGCCGAGAGTATGAATAAGAACCTGAATCTTACGGAGGATGAGGCTGAGAAATGCGTTGTGCCGGAGGAGGTATGGAATACGTATGTGTTGAACCCGGAGATTTGCTTGCTTGGCCGGATTCTAACTAGAAAGTCGATCAACTTGGAGGCGTTTGAGCGAACAATGGTCTCTGCATGGAATGTATCAAGGTCCGTCACGATGCAGAAGGTGGGTGAGGACCGTATATTGGTCCAATTTGAACGTGGCTCTGACAGGGACAGGGTAATGGGTATGGGACCTTGGGTTTTTGACAAAAACCTTGTCATCCTGCGGAAATTGCATGATCAAGATGACCCGGCAAGGGTTTTACTAGATGAATGTGAGTTTAATGTCCATGCTTCGGGTATTCCGTTTATGATGGTGCATCAACGTATGGCAGAAATATTGGGGAATGCGATGGGTACTTTTGTTAGTATATGTAATGGTCAGGCCAAAGGTGTGGTTGGTTCTTCGTTGCGGTTTCGGGTTCGGATGGATGTTACTAAACCGATACGTTGTATGATCCAAATTACGGGCCCTGGGGGCCAAGAGTTGAACATTCAACTTGCTTATGAACGACTACCAAAATTTTGTTACTACTGTGGAGTAATGGGGCATATTGTTAAAGATTGTCATGAGTGTATGGATTTAGCGAACTCCATGGGCGAGGTACCGGATGATCAGCTTAAGTATGGAGATTGGCTACGTACGGGTCCAAATCTTTACCAATTGAAATATGTCAGTGGTAGTTTGGCAAAGCAGTGGGGGAAACCGTTGCATTCTGCATTTTCGTCTTCAATAAATTCATTCGTGCAGCAGACTACAGGGACTAAAGATACAAGGGTGCAAAATGGAGGGTCCGAAATTAATTTGGCAAAACATCCTCAAAGTTCCGTTGGAAAGTTGGTAACTGAAAAAGGAAAGGCAATCATAACAGATATTATTAGGAGGGAAAATTCTGGTCTTGAATTGGCTTTGATTCCATCTATGATGGAAAGTCAAAATTTGTCTTCTTCTGTTACAACTTCTTCCATGAATCCAGGAGGTACTAATGGTGACATGAACGTGGACCACTATCCTATACCCATTTCCCATCCCATAACTCAGCAGGTGCCCACATTATCCATCCCTACCACTATCCAAGCCCAATTCCGCTCAGGCCCAAGCCTTTTCGCCCAACCCCAGAAAATCTCCTTGAGCCCACTTCCTAAATCAGTCTTAATCTCTCCCTCCATTATTAACCCAAATCCGTCCAGCCCATCCAAGCCCATTTTGTCCTCTGATTTTATGGCCTCGGCAAGAAAAACCTTCCAAGCCCACATGCAGCCTACCAAAACCCAAACTCCAAACCCATCAGCCAAGACGAAACTGCGTAAGCCTACCATCAACCGGAAAAATCCCTCAGCCCAGAATAACCAGGCCAGTACTAGTGACCCGTTGAAGAAAAAAAGAGGACGTCCCACAGGAAGCAAAAACAAGAGTTCGAGTTCAACTGGTTGTTTGGTGGAGGATCAGGAGAACGAGTCGGATACTACTTCCACTAAGAAGATTAAGGCTACTTTTGATGCTGATATGATAATACTAGAGGCGGAGGTTGCTGAGCAACCCTGCCTATACCAATGAGTTGCTTGAGTTGGAACTGCCAGGGATTGGGCCACCCTCGGGCAGTTCGAGTTTTGGGGGAATTGATTCGGGATTCCCGGCCTAAGCTTGTCTTTCTAATGGAAACGAAGTTGGATTCTATTGGGTTTGACAAGTTGCGTGAGAAACTTAATTGGTTTGGTATTGGGGTTCCTGCGGCGGGTCGTTCCGGAGGTTTAGCATTATTATGGGAGAAGGATACTCCGAAATTAGCTTAGATAAAAGTACTAACTCTTATGCATACAAATAGGGTTTTCCTAAAACTTGTGTACCCTACTGTGCTTTTTTTTTGTTGGGTGCATCACTTAGAAACAGAGAGGCGCGACGGGTTGTTGGGCGCTCAGGAGACACCTGTTGGTCGAAAAGCACACTGCTTGGACTGCCAAAAATATAGAGCTAGTGGAGGAAGGTTACAATTTTGAGTTATAGCAAATATCACATAGATGCTAATATTCAATTTTGTAATAGTGACATTATTTGGAGGTTTACCGGTTTTTATGGAGAACCGGAAGCTAGTCTTCGTAAGCATACTTGGAGGTTGCTACGCACTTTAAAGTCTCATTCTTATAGAGAGTGGTTGGTTATAGGGGATTTCAATGAGATACTTAAGCATGATGAGAAAATAGGAGGTCCACCTACGCCGGAATGGAGACTTAGGGACTTTCGGGAAACGTTGATACACAATGATTTAGTTGATCTTGGGTTTAAAGGATACAAGTACACTTGGACGAATAGAAGATTGCAGCCCAATAACACCAAAAAGAGACTGGACCGGGCCTTAGCTACTCCTGGATGGAAAGCGTTATTCCCCCAAGTACATATAAGCCACTTGACGGTCCGAAAATCAGATCATTTGCCCCTGTTTGCTCAAATCAGTCTTGGCTCTAAGTCAATTAGGCACAGTAAACCCATTTTTCGGTTTGAATCAATATGGCTAAGATCGCATGATTGTGAGAGAATCATTAAGGATTCGGTGGAGGGTACTGGCAGCGAGTTTGGGGATCGATTAGAGCAGTGCAGTATCGGCCTCATGAATTGGAGTCGTAGTTCATATCCCAACATACGAAAGGAGATCGGAAAGACAAATCAGAAGCTACAGGAGCTGCAGCGGGTACCCTATTCAGCCGAAGTAAGAGAGGAGGAGGTCACGGTGAAACAAAATTTGGAGGATTTACTTGACATAGAGGAAACTCTTTGGAAACAGAGAGCTAAAACCCAATGGTTGGCTGAGGGAGATAGGCATACCAAATTCTTCCATGCTCAAGCATCGAAACGGGCGGATCAGAATTATATTGAAGGGTTGCGGGACAGTACAGGGGTTCTGCGGTCTGAGTTGAGTGAGATGGGGATTATTGCTGTGGATTACTTTGGGGAAATTTTTAAGAGCCGGAACCCTACTGAGCATGAGGTCGATGCGGTAGTGAACACTATGAGTCCGAAGGTGGATCAGAATATCAACCGAGAGCTGGCCAGATTGTTTACTGCAAAAGAGGTAAAAGATTCACTTTTTGACATGTTTCCTACCAAATCCCCTGGCCCCGATGGTATGCCTGCTTTGTTTTACCAACAGTTTAGGCATATTCTTGCTCCTCATGTGACTGATTGTGTGTTAAATATTCTGAATCATCATGTTTTTACTCCCAAGCTGAATTATACACACATTGTTCTTATTCCTAAATGTCAAGCACCTGATTCAATCACCCAGTTTAGACCTATCAGTTTGAGCAATGTCATTTTTAAAATAGCTTCTAAAGCTATTACTAATAGGCTTAAACCCCATATGAACCACATTATAGCCGAAACCCAGTCTGCTTTTGTGCCAAACCGGTTGATTACTGACAATGTTTTAGTTTCTTATGAAATAAATCATTTTCTAAAACGTAAGACAAAAGGTAAAGATTCTTTTATGGCTTTAAAGCTGGACATGAGTAAGGCTTACGATCGAGTGGAGTGGGTATTCCTTGAAAGAGTGCTAGCTAAATTAGGTTTTGAGCAGAATTTTATAAATCTTATAATGCTCTGTGTGAAGTCCATTACTTATTCAGTTTGTGTAAATGGTGAAACTTTTGGTCCCATTAAGCCAGAGAGAGGGTTGCGTCAAGGGGACCCCCTTTCCCCTTACTTGTTCCTTTTTGTTACAGAAGCTCTTAGCTCTTTGATTGTGGAGGCAGAAAGTAAAGGGACTCTTAGGGGTGTAGCTGTTAATTCAGTTGCACCACGGGTTTCTCATTTACTCTTTGCTGATGACACATTGATCTTTTGTGAGGCTACCCAGATTGCTGCTCGTGGTGTTGTTGAGATTTTACATACTTATAGTTTGGCTTCAGGTCAGATTATTAATTTGGATAAGTCTACAGTGGTTTTCAGTAAGAATGCAGGGGAAGGTCTAGTTGATGAGATTTGTCGAGAGCTGCCAGTTAGGGTTGTGGATAAGCATGAGAAGTACCTTGGTCTCCCTACCGAAATGGGTAAGTCTAAGCGAGAGGTGTTTAGTTGGCTACGTGAGAGATTGTGGGCCAAAACTCAGGGGTTCGGGGAGAAACACCTTTCTAAGGCAGGGAAGGAAGTCATGATCAAATCTGTTCTCCAATCTATACCAACCTATGTCATGGGGTGTTTTAAGATCCCTGAGTACCTTCTCCGTGAATTAGAATCTATTATTTCCCAATTTTGGTGGGGGGATGGGAGTAAGAAAAAGATCCATTGGGTTAAGTGGGACACTCTTTGCGAGAGTAAGAGAGACGAAGGTTTAGGATTCCGAGACCTTAGCTCATTTAATCTAGCTATGTTGGGAAAACAAGTGTGGCAAATTATCCAAAGTCCAAATTCTCTCCTTAGTCGTATCCTAAAGAAAAATATTTCCCCCATTGTGACATTCTTGATGCGGCGCCTTGCGCGAGTGCTTCCTTTACTTGGAAGAGTATCTTTAGCTCGATTCCTTTGGTGAAGCACGGGTTAGTTTGGCAAATCGGGACAGGTGAAAACATAGACATTTGGAGAGACGAGTGCATTCCCCGTTAGTCTTGTAGGCATCCTTTCACGCCTGATCTGTTTAGGCTGGGAGATATGTTTGTGGCCTCTTTTTTGTTGTCTAATGAGGTAGGATGGAATGTGGAAGCACTTAGGGATGTGTTTTGGGAGTGTGATGTGGTTGATATTTTGAAAATAGCTGTTTTGGGTTATGGGGAGGATCGGAGGAGATGGCAGTTGAGTGCGAATGGGCATTTTTCGGTGAGTACAGCTTACCATGCTGCTAGGCAAATTAAAAAACAGCAGAGTAGTCATGGTGAAGCTTGCTCTTCTTCAACTCCTCGTAACTGGAATTTCGTGTGGCAAATCAATCTCCCGAACAAACTTAGAGTTTTTCTTTGGCGCCTGATTAAAAATGGCCTTCCTGTGACTCATAACTTGATCAAGCGGAATATTAATGTGGTCGATTTGTGTCCTATGTGCTCTGATTTTGCTGAAACGGTGATTCACGTGTTCAAATCTTGTCCTTGTGCAAGATTGCTATGGGCATTGTCTGGCCTGCCTTTTGCTGCTTTACAATATCATTCTGACGATGTGTGGGATTGGATTTATCATGTGAAACAGGGACTTGATGGTGACCAATTTGATTTGTTTGTATGTATCTGTTGGCAGCTTTGGTCTCATCGGAATAAGTTAGTGCATGGACAGCAAACGGTGCAGCACCCTCATGAATTGGTTACACTTGCGGCTGAATACATTGATCGTTACAAACAGGCCAAGGTTCATTTTGCAGTCACTAGGCCGCCTGAGTTCATACCGCAATGGCTCCCGCCTGAAGGAAATGTAATAAAGATCAACGTTGATGCATCTATTATGAGTAGTAGCAACGCTGCGGGACTTGGAGTTGTGGCTCGCGATTCAGCTGGTCAGGTACTAGCTTGGAGAAGGCAAAGATTGGATCATATTATACGCCTTTAACTGCAGAGGCTTTTGCGGCAATGTCTGGAATGGACTTAGCAATGCGATTTGGCTGGAGGGAGATCATTATTGAGAGTGATTGTTTAACTCTTATTAATGCCTTGAATTCGGATGCGCCTTGTCTGCTGGGCTATGGTAATTTGGTAGAAGCCATGAAACAGAATTCTGCTTGTTTTGATAGCATTTCTTTCAAACATGTTCTTAGAGGAGGAAATATTATGGCCCATTGTTTAGCTAAGAATGTAGTTAGCAGCTGTGAAGGAGGTCCTGACCTACCTATTTGAGTTTGCTCTTGTAAGATGTTGAACTTTTTTATCAATGAATGAAATCTATTCTTCTGCTAAAAAAAAAAAAAAAAATTGTTTCTTCTTATTCTAAATTATAAAATATTAATGTTCCTTATTAATTGCTTACAATCAATCAAATCTTTCCTTTATTACGTGTTCACATTAAAATCAGATTTCAAACAAATTGGTTCACGTTTATTGTACATTTTCATTTTCTAAATTAATGTAGTGCTAATTAACCTTCCTTACCTTTCGATCCCACCCAACCCAAATCCATTCAGGACCCGACGACCGACGGGATAATAACATATACTCCCTCCATCTCGAACTCAACTTCCCACTTTCCGTTTTAGTCCGTCCCAAACTCAACTTTCCCTTCCTAATTTGGAAATTTAAATACCCACTATCATTATAATAATACTATCTCTATTACTTTATTTATCATCTCTCATACTTTATTCCCACTCTTTCATACTTTATTCTCTCTCTTTCCTAGTTTATTATCATCTCTCATACTTTATTCATTCTTTTCTTAAAACTTGTGCCCCGACCAACGGAAAGTTGAGTCTGGGACGGAGGGAGTATTTTATATCGGGTCATCTACTCGTACCAGACCGGTTAATTAGTACCGATACATATTCTTAAATTAAGATTATATCCCTCCGATCCGAACAAAAATAAAATACAAAAGTGTACAACGCAATTAACATGGTAAGTCAACCAACGCTCCTGTTGGTATGTGGTTCCCCATCCCATACACAAATAATATTATTTTAAAAATATAATTCCACATGTTACGGTGGTTTTTTTTAAAATTTTTTTGCACCCACCCCCAGCATACCTCCTCCCCTCCCCTAGGAAAAATGTACATTTTACTAATTTAACCATAAAATGTTGTAGTCTGGGTCTTGTTATAGAGGCGTGGAGAGGGTTTGAGTATATGACCGACCTGGACCTGAACATCATTATTGTGAACGGGTTTGAATTCGGGTTGGATGGAACCCGACCCATTTAAAGGTAAAATGATGAATTCCAATGCAGTAAGATATAGTCCGATATGTGCTCAATAGTGTCCCTGACTCTTGTAAGATTCGTATCTCATATGCTCTGTTAGGATATCTGTTTAGATTTTGATCAGCAACCTAATGAGTTATCTTAGCTCAGAAAAGTGCTTAGTACTCTTGGTTCACTTGAACACTGTAAAAGAGGAAAATCACTAAATATGTTAGTCTAGCAAATCTTGTATAGGATGTTAGGTCTCTGAATGTAATTTTTATTTATTTGAAGAAGACCAAGAAGGAAGCATCCAAGCAAAGGAACTCATTTCCAGAAGACTGAAGTTTTCTCAAGATTGCTGAAGACTAAGGAGAAAAGTCTCCTCAGATACCTATGTCCAGAAACCTTGAGACAACAAGTGTTTTGATTAAACAAGTTACTCAAAGGATATATGAGAACACAAGTGTACTGAGTAAGGAACGTGTCAAGTCTCAGAAAGCTTCACGTATCCGTTGAGACAACATGACAAATATAGTACAATGCATTTATTACTCGGACAGAAATGTCTGCACAAAAGCAGAACTCTCTGAAAAAGAAGACAAAGAACTCTGCAGTACTATATACAGATATCAATAGTTTGAATTTGAATTGAGCCTAATGGATACTATTCAAACGATTTCAAATTCAACTATAAAAATCACCACTTAGAATGCTTGAAAACACACCAAGAACACATAACTGAATACCTTAAGCTTCTTTGATAATACATCTAGTGGTATCTTTCTCTCAAGCATACAAGCCTTCTGCCTACTTACTCTTTATCTTACAGTTGCGACTAAGATCTTGAATTCTAAGTAGCACGAAAGTTCTAAATGTCCTGATCCTTAACAAGCCTTGCTATCTGTGAAGAAGTTGAATCAAAAGATCAAGTATCTGAGATTCATTCTCCAGAACATTTAACATAGACTTGGGTCAGTAAAGAACATATCACCACACATTGTGAAGTGTGTTAAGTGATCCTTGTTCTATAGAGTATTCCTACATAACTGAGAAAGTTATTAAGACTACTCGCCTGACAAACCATCATAACCAACACCATACACGGCGTGGAGTATAGGAAGTACTTAGTTTGGAAAACTAAGGAACAACTCCAAGGTTACTGAGCATAGGAAGTACTTAGTTTGGGAAACTAAGGAACAACTCAAAGGTTTCTGAGTGTAGGAAGTACTTGGCTGGGAGCCGGGGAATAACTCAGGGGGAACACTTGGTTGGGAACCTAGTGTAAAAGGGAATCAAGGGATAGGTTTATTGTAAGGAGAACTCAATAACTATCTTAGTGAATTTCTAGGTCTTAGAAAGGTCGAAGTGGATTAGTTGAAGGATTATGCCACCTTCAGATACAACGATAAAAGACGTGTTATTTATTTTCTGCAATTTACTTCCTGCTTAATTTATATTGCTAAGTATTTCACACTTATCTTGCAAAGCACGTGCACTTATCACATAAAGTCTTCCGCTCTCTGAATATAAGTATCCGATATTTTCACACATATATGAGAAACTGTTTTATCGACAAAAGTTTTAAAAGACTATTCACCCCCCCTCTAGTATTTTACTTTGCTGTTATCTGGACTAACATGCTCTTTTTATTTTTTTTAGTTATTAATTAAAAAAATTGATGTTTCAAACAAAACAATCTTGTTTTGCGATATCTTATTATACTTTTTGTATGCAGTTAACAAAAACTGTTGAGACCAATATATGTTGGCTCAAGTGGTAAGGGACTTGAGTTCACTTAAGCAAGGTCTCGGGTTCGAACCTTGTGGATGTAAAAAACACTGCTGGGAAAGTCGCCCCCTAAAAAAGGATCCGACAGTGCTCGGTTGGATTAGTCGCATGTAGCGGATACCAGTGAGAAAGTCAAATCTAAAATTTGAAGATTTAAGATATTTAATTACGAAAGAACAATTAATTTCAATTATACAACATGTTGGGATTCAAAACCTTGAACAAATTCAAATGTTAATTTTGCTGTCAAACATTCCGCAGTTTTAACAACCATTAATAAAACATAAAATTTTGACGCTAAACAATAACATTGCCCTCATGATCCCTAACAACAACAACAACACTAATAACGCCCAGATTCGGGCTCTGCTCAACCGTAAAGTCAAAATTATAATTGGACATCTCAATAACTATTAATTTCATTTTAAATGAATGGAACAGTATTAAATATTTATTATATTTTTTTGAGATACAATATTACAACTACAATATTTAGTATTGGACAACTTTACCATCAATAAATTCTCTAATAACATTTCAATCATTCTTTATATGGAGAAAATAATCACCCATTTCAGGGATCGAACCCGTGACCTCTTGGGTACGGGGTGTCTCAGCTTGCCACTCGGCTACAAACGCTTTGACAATATTAAATATTTAATAAATACTCTATTTTTAAAACTCTAATATTTTATTTTATATTATTTAATAATTTATTTAATTAATAATAATATTCAAATTATTGTCTATGGATTCGTCTTGTCACGATGAATCTAATATATGCTTAAATATATTTAAGAGTTTTGTAGATAAGTTCATATAAATGTCTACAACTATAAATTTCATTAATAAATTTACATTTATTTTAATAAATAAATGATTTATTTAATTAATTAAAATATTTTTCAGAGTTTTGTAGATAAATTTATATGGGACTTAATAAAAACTATATACTATGCGGTCAAAATACTAAAAATAAACAGTGAAAGTTATAAGGTGCATTGCATTTTGAATATTAAAATGTCCATAGTTTATTTTCAAATTTTAAATTTACACAACCGATATATATCATTTAATAAATTTATATCTTATTTTAATGAATAAAATATTTATTAATAATTATATTTATAATTGGTGTATATGGATTCGTTTCGTCGTGATGAATCCAAATATATGTGAAAAATATTTTTCAGAGTTTTGCAGATAAAGTTATATATGACTTAATAAAAACTATATATGTAGTGAACATACTAAAAATATAAATAGTGGAAGTTATAAGGTGGTTTGCATTGTCAAGAATAAAATGTTCCAGGACTTATTTTTCAAATTTAGAATTTACACAACTAATAGTTATCATTTAACAAATTGATTTTTTTATTTTAATATATAAATAATTTATTTATATAATAATAATATATAAGATTGGTGTCTATGGATTCGTCTTGTCGCGATAAATCCAAATATATGTTCAAAATATTTTTCGGAGTTTTGCAAATAAAGTTATATGTGATTTAATAAAAACTATGTATACAGTTAACATACGAAAAATAAATTGTACACTTGTAAATTATTATTTTCTTTTTGCTTTAATTTTATGAATGAAACTCCATGAAATTTAAAAATACATGCCACATACTATTTTGTCAATGTGACATGTATTTTTGATCACATAGCTTACGACTTTTATTATATATTTAGATAGATTATATGGATGTTAGGTAATCTTTATTTTTTATAATATATAAATTGTCATGGTACAATTAAAAGTGGACAATGGACGAAGTTATGTGAGATGTGTCGATAAAACTCAATCAATAAAGAAGGGTAATTTGGTCACTTCAGCGCTCATATAAAGCATTAAGATTTACAGCAAGAAAGAGAAATTTAGTATCACTAGAAAAGAAACCCCTCTTCTCTTCTCCTCTCCTCACCGGCGAAAGAGCGATTCAAAGCCGACGGCGAGATATTCCGTCCGGTTTCCTTTCTGTAAGTCTCCGTTTTTCTTTCTTTTCTGCGAATTTTTCATTTTTTTGAATTCCTAAGTTCTCGATGCTTCGAACAACCCCACTTTTTGGTACTAATCCTTTGTTTCTGCAAATTTAGCTGTTTTTACTTGTAGAGTGCGTTTAGGAGAATGCTAATTGATGAGCGAAGATGAAATTAGAATGCCATTTGATTTGCTGTTTGTATTCGGTATTATTCATTAGGTTGCGTTTTACAAGCCATTTGATCTTTCGTTGAGTGTCTTTGGTTGGCTCTGATAGTGAGGTTGTATTTATGTGTTTAGGATAATGTTAATTGATTATTGAAGATGGAATTAGAATGCCATTTGATGTGCTGTTTGTATTGGGTATTATTCATTAGGTTGCGTTTTATAAGCCATTCAATCTTTCGTCACCTGTCGATTGTTGGCTCTGATAGTGAGGTTTAATATATGTGTTCAGGAGAATGTCAATTGCTGAGCGAAGATGAAACTAGAATGCCATTTGATGTACTGTTTGTGATGGGTATTATTCATTAGGTTGCCTTTTGTAAGCCATTCGATCTTTTGTTGCCTGCCGTTTGGTTGGCTCTGATAGTGAGGTTGTATTTATGTGTTTAGGAGAATGTTAATTGATTAGCGAAGTTGAAACTAGAATGCCATTTGATGTGCTGTTTGTATTGGGTATTATTCATTAGGTTGCCTTTTGTAAGCCATTCGATCTTTCGTTGCCTGTCGTTTGTTGGCCCTGGTAGTGAGGTTGTATTTATGTCTTTTTGCCTCTTGAAATGGAAGAAGTAGAGTTGTTCAGTACATCACTTTTTATTGTGGGTATCGTTTACAATAGTGGCTTGTGTTTTGCCTTTCTGCTGCTTTAGTTACCCTTCGATTTTTCACTAGCTTTCACTAATTAGGTCAGATTTGTAGGGGCATCTGCGCCTTGAAAAGATCGGGGAATTTAATAGGAAAGGCAAAAATTAAAGAGGACTGTTTTGCAGCGATACATCTCTTGTTACACTGCTTGCTGTTTCTTAGTCTTAAGTGCCAAATTTTTCATGATCGGTTGATTCTTCACTACCAGTCATTTATTATCGTAAGATTAATTTTACTGCCTCTTGTTTAATTCTCAATTCTGTCACAATCATTTGTGAGATTTTCCACTGAATGAATTTCTCTGCTCTCAAAATTTAGAACAAGCCGTTCCTGTCGCACGAAATTTATGTGACGTTGCCTTCTGAAAAGCAGTTGATTCTTTATGTCCTGTCATGTATTGGTCTTATCATAGGGGTTCTCTGAGTTTTTAATATTATGGTAATATGGTTGATATATCTGTAAGAGTAAAAGGGTTGATAATGGTAATGGCGGTTTGGAGGGAGACTCATCTTTACATGAGTTGAGATTGCAGTTGCCGTATGGAGGGAAACTCATGTTTTACTTGAATTTCTCGTTGCTTCTTGTGGATGTATTCTATTGTTTCCGCCGCTCTCTTTGCTAGTTATTTTATTACCTCAATTGCTGAAAATTGTCAATATTTGTAGAGCCTGTGGGTCGTCTGTCAATTCTTTCAAGTTGGAAGACACAATGAATCATCAAAATATGAACAATAACACTCCTCAGAGGGGAAATATCAATTTTGGCAATGCAAGGGGGATACCTATGCAAATGCAAATGCCAATGCAAGTACCTGCTAACCCAAACCAACACCAGATTCCTCACCTGCTATCTCAGTCACAACCTCAAGGCAGGCCTTATTTCCCTGGCCATTTTCAAACCTCGGAGCCTCAAGCTCTGTCATTTGCTCAGGGCCAGTCACCTCAACCTCAGGTTCCGCCACAGGTATTGACACAGCATCAGTCAAACCCTACTGTCAATGTATCTTCTCCTCCCGTGACCACATCAGGGACTGGAAAGCGCCTTCACAAGCCACCTTCTCGGATGTCTGGTGGGTCATCTGGTCAGGGCAGTGCCTCACCTATGAAAACCATGGAACTGGCCCCGGCCGTGCATAGAGGGAAACGGAAGCTTCCAGATAAAGTAATTCCGGAGCAAGTGGCAGCAATATTACCTGAATCTGCGTTTTTCACTCAATTACTGGAGTACGAGTCACGTATGGATGCTGCTCTTGCTAGAAAGAAGAGTGATATTGTTGAGTCCCTGAGAAGTCCCATGCGAGCTCAGAGAGTCCTCCGGATATACGTCTTCAACACTTTCGCGAACCAAACAGAGATTAATCCTGAGAATGAAAATGTTGAACCTCCTTCATGGTCGCTTAAAATAATGGGGAGAATTTTGGAAAATGGCAGAGGTCCTGGTTTGGAAGGAGTAGAGCAACAATCAAGCTCTTTGTATCCAAAGTTTTCATCCTTCTTCAAGAAAATTACCATATACCTGGATCAGAATCTTTATCCAGATAATCATGTAATCTTATGGGACAGTTCTCGAGCACCTGTTCTTCATGAGGGATTTGAGGTGAAGAGGAAAGGTAACAAGGAGTTCACTGTGATTATTAGATTGGAAATGAACTATGAGCCTGAGAAATTTAAGCTTTCACCTGCACTGCAAGAACTTATTGGATTCGAGATGGAGACACGTCCGAGAATTCTGACTGCACTTTGGCAGTACGTGAAAATGCAAAAACTACAAATACCTAGTGACACCTCATCTTTCATCTGTAACCCACCTTTGAGGAAAGTTTTCGGAGAAGATAAATTGAAATTTGCCATGGTTCCACAGAAGCTAATTCCGCATCTTACACCTCCTGGGCCTATACATCTGGAGCACAAAATTAAGCTTTCTGGGGTTTGTCCAGTTGGAAATGCTTGTTATGATGTTCTGGTCGATGTTCCTTTAACAGTAGAGAAAGAATTGTCGACTTTCTTGGCAAACATAGAGAAGAACGAGGTTATTGATGCTTGTGATGAAATTATTTCTTCTTCTCTAAAGAAAATAGATGAACATCGTAAGAGACGGGCTTTCTTTCTTGGATTCAGCCAGTCACCGGCAGAGTTCATTAATGCAGTAATTGCTTCTCAAGCCAGGGATTTGAAACGTGCTGCTGCTGATGCCAGCCGGGACATTGAGAAAGAGCGTCTTGCAGAATTCTATAACCAACCTTGGTAAGTAAATTTAGATTCAAAAGTCTGAGTCGTTCACGATTTTGTCTGTGGTTTCAATTTGTTCTATGATAAATGACACTGAAGATATTCTATTCCAATTTATGTTATCCCACTCGTGTCCCACCAACCGAAATAAACTACCATTTTTTTTTACCAATAACAACCTGTGTATAGTTCCCACTTTATAATGATAGTATGTGGTCCAAACAGAAAGTCGGATTGAAGATCCTATCTATAACGTAATTTACCTATTTCATCTTCTTTATTCTATTGTAATATCTTGATAAATGTTAATACTAAATATCTATGTTGCTTTGCTGAGATGTAAAATTATTACTCACCCAAAAGATAGAAAAGGAAAATTATTGCCTAGAGATGGGTGTCTCATGGCTGAAATTCACCCATGAAGAAGTTGCATTAATGCAACTCTAACTTTCTAAGTGTGAATCGATTTCAGTTTTAAGGTCTATGCTCCATATGTAGATTATGTCTAGGAATAACTTTTGTCACGAAAATGCTGCTGTTGTTTCCCCAGAAAAAGAAATTTACCTTAAGCTTGAGAATTGCTTGTGCTGGTGCATGTGATACTTTCTTTTAAGATTTCATTTGCTGAATGTATTCTTGATGCATGTCACTGTATTTTTAAGAATTATTATCAATATATACAGAGTTGAATGTTATGCTACTGTTTCAATCGAACCCAGTTATTTGTATTTAATTTACAATGCTTGTACTTGCTTCTGTATTAAATATTGTACAGTTTGTGTTTACAAAACGACTTGTATTAGGCATGGTCTTATATACCCTTTGTGCATTTTATAGGATTGAAGATGCTGTTATCCGCTACCTTAATCGCAGAACTGCCGCTGGCACCGAAGTTGCTGGAAACAAATAATCCGTGAACCAGCAAGCAATGAGATGGCTTTATTTGCTACTAATATTAATTTTGGCTCTCTTAGACTACTTACAGACGTAGATATATTGAGGTAAAGTCTGCACCTGTAGCCTCAAGTTAGGAGCAATAGTTGCACATATAATTGGCCTGCAGTGCTACTTAACTTCCATTTCATGTTTCTCCCCATTTTGCAAAGTCGTTGCTACTCCTGTTAACCATCGTTTTACTTTTTTCGTTGAGGGGATGTATGAAGTAGAAAATTCATGTTTATGCTCCATTCATGACTGTATTTGGATAATTGATGATGGGGTTTATCTGAGATCACAAGAAACAGTGGCACTTTACCTCTGCATTGCTTGTGTAAAAAATATTTCCCCCTGCCCCGACCCCCGACCCCCTAACCGAGTTGATTTTCGAGCGTGTTCTTTATTCTGGATAACTGTGTTCTGTTTTGCCTTTGGAAGTTTTTGGGCGGTGATAAATAACTCAAAACATAACCCCAGTTTGCTTGCTGAAACATTTGATGCTCATCTTTTTTTTTTTTTTTCGGCACGTAACATAGGTTTACGCCTTCACTGGAAATTTTGACTGGTGAATCGGAATACTTGAAAGCAAAAAACACTTCGGTTCATCATCTTGTGGTCGGTTTGCATGCAATTTAGATCAAATTTGGTGATTTTCTTTAGTATTCGTTCTCTCCGTGTAATAGCTTCTAGATTTTCAGTGGATTTCTTTTACAATGATTAGATGAATGTGTTGTGTTGAAGGTGACAACTGACATGATAAGAGTTGGTAGTAGACCATGGAGTGGAATAAAACACGTGAAGAGAAAATGAAAAAATGCGAGCAGAATTAGGAATAGTATTATTGTTTTAGTGTATTACTCTTTTCTGATCCATTCATTTTCGAAACTTGATAAGTCTGTATCCTGTTTATCGTAGATCAGGCGCTTGCTTTTTTCCTTTCTTTCTTTTTCTTTTCTTCTTTTGTCTGACTGAACATTCACGTTTTTTAGGTTCTTTGTGGGTAGTGGTGTTGACATTTTTGGATGAAAATCTCTTTGTTTTGGCATGATGCGGGAACTGTTGCCGACCTTCGAGTTCACACAGTAGACTGCGAATCACGTAAAAGTGACTGGCAAATTAGAGTTGCACCACACCCTACCCCCACACACACAAACGAAAACTTTACGTCCTAATTTTTCATTAGTAATCTCTCGGGACTGCATATACACTAGAAAGAATCGACAAACATTACAGTATAGTAAAAAAAATAGTGATATTTACATCTGTGTTGTACATCCCATAAAAATGGCAAAACATGTCCACTGAAGTCGTTGATAATTTTCAAAAATTAACTAGTAAAGTAGTGTTTAAAAATATCGTTCTGTCTCTCACTAATGCATGTCATTTCCAAGTTTTTGTGAATTTTCATTATAATTTCTCCATCCCGATAACTTTATATGTTGTGGTTGTCGGAAAAATTAAATTGAACAAATTCTATGAAACATTGGTTGTTTGTATTGACACATGCACATCGAGTTGGCCACGAAGTAGTGTGTGTATACACACACAGTTGGCCACTAGTATCACAAATCGATGCCAAGAGGGCCGCAATCAAGCTCTATTCTTTGCATATTACCCCCATTTGAATTTATCAATTACTACTCCTTTGTCTCCGTCAAAGTGAAAATGAAAAACTTTTCATTTTCATTTTTGATAATTCTTCGTTCTTTTATATAGACACACTTGGAATCACAAATCGAGTGTTTGAAATTCAATTCAAAACCCAATTCGAATTGAGCATTGAATTGTAACTCAATACGAGTTAATTTATGAATTGAATTTTGATAACGTTTACTAATAGTATATTTGAGCTTGGATGTTTTGAGTTATGGAGTTAATGAATATTAACTCAAGTCAAGTAAACATAGTGTATAGTAGATAAACAAACACAAAAATTTGACAAAATTCAAGTTTTGAAAAAACTCAACTCGAATTGATACCCAAACACATGGTTAATGTCTTGTAAGTGACATATATTAGTGAAAAATCGATTGGTGTTTTTAAGTATATGTATAACATTTTAAAATATTAATTAATACTCCCTCCGTCCCGGTTTAAATACCCGCGGGGCCGGATACAAGTTTTAAGAAAAAAGTGAATAAAGTAGGAGAGATGGTAATAAAGTATGAAAGAGATTAAATAAAGTAGGATAAATAGTGAATAAAATATGAGAGATAGTGAATAAAGAAGAAGAGATATATTCCATTAAAGGAATGCGTAATTGAATTTTGGACTGACCAAAACGGAATAAGGGTAAATGAAACTGGGATGGAGGGAGTATTTTATAAGTAAAAATTTTATGTCTGTATATGTTTTTTTTTTTTTTTTTTTTTAGAGATAATGTATGTATATGTAAAACACCATTGTTTTTATAAAAAATTCCTAATTTTGTTTTATATATCATCCAAAATGATTGAAGGAATCTCTATAAATTGTAAATTAGAAGGTAATATGGCTAAAATCCTTTTTAAAAAAAGTCAAGCGTTTTGCAGTCAAATTTTAGATTAAAATGAGTTTGGATATTTTCCGGCCTGCCCATTTTCAGTCAATTTCTCCGAGAAAAAGGTTTGTGATAATAATTGAGATAATGAATGAATGTGACTACACGGACTCTTTTTATGTGTCAATATTAGTCAATATCCAACGCGTTGGACTATTACATATATGATCGCATTATTGGCCCAACAACATATTTTTCATTTTGAACTGACACAAAGATAATTTAGGATGTGGTACTAGTCTACTATGTGTCAACGGTACTACTAGTTCCGCATGCTGTAGTGTCTTCTGATGTTTTAAATGTAGTTACTTGATTGTATCGTATACAGTATATGTTGTACTGTACAACACACCCAATCATCATGATGCACTACATCATGCGGTATGGTAGATAAAACCGACTTATTGAGAGTCCCTCATTTAATTCTGCACTTGAGTAAGAAATGTATACTACCGCGGTCTCGCTAATAACGTGTTGTTTAACCTATTTAAATATTTTTCAAGAAAGTAAAATATGAATATATATAGTAATGTGGATCGGGGTAGATTATGGTAGTAAAGAATAAAAAAGGATATGAGTGTGAGACACTTTGGATAATGAATGGATAAACCGTTGATAACATACGGTAATGTGGTAAATACGTCTCATATAATTTATGATGGTATTCACATTTCAAAAGTAGAATGTTTTAAAATGAGACAACTCCAACGAGACACATATAATGTCAAAACGAAACATTAATAGGGGGACGATTGGAGTACATATATACTGGAGCACAAAGTCTTAGGAAAGACCAAGTATATAGAGAGACTATAAAGACGGGCTTGCTTGCAATTTACCACCCTTATTTGCATTTTCACGGGTCATTGAGTCGGTCAATTCATTTTCGCGGGTCATTGGGTCGGGTCAATTCATTTTCGCGGGTCAAATTACCAGCCTTGGTTACAAACATTACTTATATAGTTAAGAACATTACTTAAATATGTAAGAACATTACTTGAATAGATGACAATATTTGAAGATTCAATAATATATTATTACACTAATGTCATATTCAATTACTCGATTTGAGTTAATGTTCTTCATTGATTGGATAAGTTTCCGACTTAACTGAGTAATGTTCATGATTATTCATGTAAGGTTTCTACTTAACTCAGCAATGTTATTAACATTACTTAAATAGTTAAGAACACTACTTAAATATATAAAAACATTGTGTAAATATATAAAATGTCGTTTCTGATAACATTATAGAAATTCCTAAGAACATTACACAAATAATTGAGAACATTACGAATATAGTTAAGAACATTATACCTTATTAGGTCATCACTCATATACCTAATAATATTTTACTCAAATAGTTGAGAACACCGTTAACATAGTTAAGAACATTATACGCTAGACATTACTCATATAAATAAGAACATTACCCAAATAGATAAGAACATTACACAAATATAGAAAAACATTTCTCAAAATCGTAATATATGGAGTTTCACACATATGAATATGTAAGAATATTGTTTTGATATAAAATAGACAACATAAGTTAATACATGAATTTTTTTTTTGTATCACATTTTGAGTTTCCTCACATTCTTCATTTGCCTCGTCAACTATGTCGTTGGTTGCATTGTTATCTCCATCATTTTTATGATGATCTTCTATGTACAAAGTCCTCCTTCTTCTTTGAAATCCAAGCCTATCATCATTGAAATGAAATAACCTCTGCAATTAGTTGATCCCAAATTTGACGTTGATGAGAACATAACAGTTAAACACATGATCATAGGCTATATAAGTGATAACATTGATTATATAAGCACTAACATCGAGGGTATATCCAACAACATTTATTTCTCAACCTAAATGAGAAGATAGCTATAACATTTTGCATACGACATAATTATGAAAACATTACAGGCATTTCCATGAACATTGTAGTCATGACTCAGAACATTTCATACATATTTTATAATAGTAATGGCGTGATACTTAACTTTGTAGTCATGCAGTTTCAGAAACGTTGTAGCCATATGTTGAGAACATTACAGAAATAACGTAGAACATTTGAACAGTTTTCTACGCGATTTTTTCAGATCTGTTTTCAATTTTCAACTTCTATTGTGAAAAAAAATCATTCTCAATGAATATTTGAATCAAAACATTGTTGAAAATTACATACGAACATATTTTGAGTAGATCGGTGGATAAAAAACCAAATCGTAGTAGAAACACCAATTTTCGAGTATATTTTCATGTACTCTGTTCAGTTGAACATCCTACATATAAGCAAGAACATTACCCGAAAGTATCAAAACATCACACATATTAGCTAGAACATTTGAAAAAACAGTTACGCGATTTTCAGATCTGAATCAAAATTTGAACTACAATTGTAAAAAAAACCATTCATCAATCCATTTTTCATGTAAATCAGATCGAATAAACATCAATAACATATAAACTAGGTCACATAAGCCAGATCGAATGTTTGCTAACCTTCGTGGTGATGTTTGAGAAGATTTCGAGCTTGATTTATGCATTGTTGAGCTTGATTCCATAGATTCCGGTGAGATTTAGCTGATTTCGGTAGGTTTCTGGCGGTTTCCGACCGATCTCCGGCGAAAATGGCGGAGGTTTTTGTTTGGAGGAGGAGAATGTTGATTTTTATGTTTTTGAATTTTTGAGATTGTGACTGTGAATGATGGATATCTGGTATATATAGTGACCCGTTTTTGACCAGTTGCTAGTTTTTAGTTAGGTTGGGGTGTCTTAGTAGTTAATTTTTTATTTGGGGTAGTTTTATAATTACTAAAAGTTAGTCTCTTAGATCTCTCTAAGCACCTCATACCGGATTACCTCCTTTTTCTCAAAATAAGATGTAATATTTTCACACAATCTAAAGCAAATCAAGTTGAGATTTGGACGGATAATGTTTTATCATTATCCGGCCACATGAATGGACCTAAAGGATACTCCACGAAAAAACTCCGAGCTCCAAAATCGAATTAAAACTAGAGATTCGTGCTAGTACATCGTATTGATTGCTTACCTATTTATAGAACTCGACATCGGACGTAGAAAACGGGTATGTATCCCAATCGGCGAGAGTAGGATTGCCATTATTTTTTATCACATACTCGGATAAAGGTGGATATGATGATGTATTGGCCGTTTTATTTTTTCTCTGGTGGCTGGATTCACACAAAGGAGTTGGCTAGCTATAGCTTCGGTCACACTCATATGATTACGCTCTGCCCATTATGACTTGACAAAATGATAAGCTTTCTAGATTTCATGATATATACATCTACCTAAATGTTCGTCATGTAATCTTTAATTTAATTTACAATAATATTTATTTATTTTGCACTTTTTTAATGCTAAAAGGAATAGTTGAACGAACACGTACGCTTATTATTCACCAAGCCTTGTAGATATATATACCAGCTAATTAGAATATGGAAAATAAAATAAAGTCCCAAATATCTCCCGCTTTCTTGACACAAAATACCCGACATAAAATCTCAACGCCCAAAATTAGTACTCTCTCCGTCAGTCCTGCAGAACTTCATACATTTGTCATTTTTAGCCGTCCCACAAAACTTTATACATTATTAAAAAAGAAAGCTACCCCACACCCAACAAATAATAAACAATCTAAACTTTACACTCAAATTACACGTTTTACCAACAAAAGTATACTTTTTTTCCACATTTTCTATATTTTATCATCACTTTAACTTTTCGCATAAATTTGCGCGCAAACCCTCATGTATGAAGTTCTCCGGGACCTACTATTTCATCCGAAGAAAATTTTTTACACTTTGTCTTTAACATAGTCAGTCAAGTTTAACTGTTTAACTACCAATGAATTTTTAACCTATAATTATTGAGCAAGTGTCTTGAGAGACGGTCTCTAGATAATTTATTTAGAGACGAACCTATATTGTGAAGAAAATCATTGATGTTATTAATCAAAACATCGATGTTCTCAGTATTGGTATTTTTTCATATTACAACAAAACTAATTATTTCGTTAACAACATAGATGTTTTGATTAATAATATGTATGATTTTATTGATAACATAGGTCGTCTTTAAATAAGTTATCTAGAGACCGTCTCATGATACTTTTGTGATAATTATATTGTTCTTTTTCTCCGTCACTTTACAAACTTTTGTTTAGTTTTGTACTCTACATAATAAACCATGTCTTACTTTCAAATAGGATGATACTAGTGGTTGGACATATTAATTTTTAAAGTTGGAAACTAGCTATTACTATAGTAGTATTAATTTTTGGTAAAAATTAACCTGAATATATTTAATACTTCATCCGTCTCAATCTCAATCTTTTAATTTTCTTTTTTCATTTGTCTAAATCTCAACTTTTCATATTTTAAATGAGAGAACACCCCCACTACATTATGAACATATCTCATAACTACTTTATTCACCATCTCACATATTTTAGTCACTTTATCGATATCATACGTTTATCCATTATATATATATATATATATATATATATATATATATACCTAATTTTTATAAATTATCCTGATTGTATATTATTAATATAATTTAGTCTTAAATGGTTGGGAAGAGTTGGGAGTCATGCATTATGGACTTGGAAATAAAAGTTTTGGCTATGAGGAATCTGGTACTGTACTTGGCGACATGAAGAGTTGTGGTTTTGGCTTAAATCATTGTAATTAGGATGAGACACTTGCAAAGTTTGTTTTGGCCTTGATTTGGTTTTGGATCGATTGTATTTTATATGGAAGTATATAGGTGGAGCATTTTTTATGCTTATGTAAACATTTTAGTTGATGAATAAATTTCTGACTGTTTTAAAAAAAAAAAAAATTAGTCTTAAAACTCAAGCCCACACTCGCGGAAAGTTGAGTATGAACAAGGGAGTATTATAATTGACAAAATGGAAAATTAGAAGTTTTATTCGGAAGATAAAAAATGACAAAAGGTGAAGTTTGTTTTGTTAGCTGAGGAAGTAGTAGCAAACCAAATTATACTACTACAAAATTTAACATTCGAGCTTTTATGGCTTATTTTGATCAAATTCTTTAACATTAACTTGTGACCTAATATGAAACTGATTAACCACAAAATGTCAAAATGCTAACGACGAGGACCTACAGTGTGCTGTCTTCTTCTTCCAAGTTACTACTACCACTCACGTCATACGCCCACAATATGGTTCTTCAAATTTCCCCTCCAAAAACACGTGACTAAAAACCACCTCATAAATCCCACATGCGTATTAATTTCTATATATATATATATATATATATATATATATATATATATATATATACACCCCTTGTTTCATCACTCATTCTCACACCATAATTAACCATTCATTCTATCACAACTTAAGAAGATAATACATACAATCAACAAGAATGGCTTTCTTCTCTCTACTCATCTTCTTCACTCTAGGGTTTTACTATTATCTCTTCTCACTAAACTTAATCATCTTCTCATCTCCAAACAAACCAATCTTTCTCAAACTCAAAACATTACTCAAAAATCTTAATGTCTTGCCAAAATCTCTCCCAACCATATCTTCCTTACTCTCCTTCTACAAAAACCGACACCGATTACTAGCTTGGTACACCGAGCTACTCTCCAACTCGAAAACGCTCACCATCACCATCCACCGCCTAGGCGCCCCCAGAACCATCGTAACCGCCAACCCTCAAAATGTGGAGTACATTCTCAAAACAAACTTTGCCAACTTCCCTAAAGGCAAACCCTTCACCGAGCTACTAGGGGACTTTCTCGGCCTAGGGATATTCAACGTGGATGGCGAAAAATGGTCCAAGCAACGGAAGATCGGGAGCCACGAGTTCAGTGCCAACTCACTGAGGGAGTTCTTCGTCAACGTTCTCGAAAGCCAAGTGGAAGAAAGGCTCGTTCCGGTTCTTGAAAAGGCGGCCCGAAATGAGGCTGTTTTGGACATGCAAGACGTGTTGAGAAGGTTTGCTTTTGACACTATTTGCAAAGTGTCACTAGGTATGGACCCTTGTTGCCTTGACATGTCGAAACCTCTGCCTCCGCTCGTGGAGGCGTTTGACTCCGCGTCGTTGAACTCTGCCGTGCGTGGGGCTGCCCCGGTTTACGCGGTGTGGAAGCTGAAGAGGTTTTTCAATATGGGGTCCGAGAAGGATTTGAAAGAGGCGGTAAATTTGGTTCATGAGTGTGTGGAAGAAATTATTAGGTCCAAAAAGGAATTGATGGCCAAAAATGGAAAGACTAATGATCAAAATGATCTTTTGTCGAGGTTTCTAGAAGCTGGGGTTGGAGATGAGATGGTGAGGGATATGGTCATCAGTTTCTTGATGGCGGGAAGAGACACGACATCTGCCGCTCTGACGTGGCTCTTCTGGCTCCTCTCCTGCCACCGGAAAGTCGAGAAGAAGGTGGTGGAGGAGATAAATGCATTCAAGACAAGTGGGCATAATGGTCTTGCAATGGGGTTTGATGAGTTGAAGCAAATGAATTTTACGAAAGCTTGTTTGTGCGAATCGATGCGGCTTTATCCTCCTGTCGTGTGGGACTCGAAGCATGCCATGAAAGACGATGTCTTGCCGGACGGGACTCCGGTTTATAAGGGGAACCGGGTGACTTACTTTCAGTATGGGATGGGGAGGATGAAAGAGTTGTGGGGGGAGGACCGGTTTGAGTTCAAACCGGACCGTTGGTTTGACGAGAATGGCGGTTTAAAGATGGTTAGTCCGTACAAGTATCCAGTTTTCCAAGCCGGTCCGAGGGTTTGCCTTGGGAAAGAAATGGCTTTTATCCAGATGAAATATGTGGTGGCTTCGGTTTTGAGCCGATTTGAGTTGGTTCCGGTTCGGTCGGACGAACCAGTTTTCGTACCGCTCTTGACGGCTTACATGGCCGGGGGCTTGAATGTTAGGGTTAGTCGAAGGGCGCAGCAATGAACAAGGAATTAGATGTACACTTTGATCTTAATTGTTTTATATAGTGTAAAACAAATATATACATTTTGAAATGTGACTATCTGCATATATACATATTTAAATATAAATATTATGTCTTGATTTAATACCGTGTGTCCGTGTGTATCGTTTGATAATATTGTAAGTACTATATATGATTAATTATTATGAAGAAATGAACATTTTTACTAGCAGTGCAAAGCAATAATTTACTTACGGATTGAGAGTGTAGAATTAAAATAAATGAAGTTGGATGATTGTGTGATGATGTCGTCTCTAGTCCCGTGATATTGACAGTATGAAAGTGCAAGTTCTTGACCCACACGGTCATATTGACCGAACAGCTTATTGACTTTCTTTACTAAAATTCTGACCACATGTTGGATCAAATTAAACATGTACTATTGTTAATGGTGTTCTATGCTACTCAATTCGAAATGCAAAGTTGTTGTTAGATTGTATGGTTTGGATATAATCGTATGAGCAATTATTATATTCATTTTATGTGTGAAAATGTGTAACAACCCGATCACTAATCAATCGAGTTCCGACCATTTGGACCGACGCTGTTACTCATGGACAGCTCTCCGGGTGATATGTTGATTCCACTGTACCAACATATGTACTTTCCCGCGTACTTTGTCCTCACTCATGCGCGAACCGGGAGACTTCCCAGTTGGTCACTCATACTAAGATTGCTCGCTTAACTCGGGGGTTAATTATTGGTAGATTCCCGAAAAGAAAGGTGCACCTTATTGGTATGAGTAGCGTTCTTATTGACTTGAAATTTTGGGGCGTTACAAAATGTGTCTATAATATTTTTCCGCTGCAACAAAGGAAAAACAGTTAGAGAATTTTAGGAGTTTTCGTGAAAATTGTTAATTACTATTTCCTCTGGGAAAAGCTCTCCGTTCCGAATGAAATATGTAAAATCGAATTCTCGAAAGATAAAAAATATTTAAATAGAAAAATAATAAAGAATGAATAAAAATGATAGTGAATTATTAAAGTAGAAAGTTTGATTATTATTTAAATGGAGAAATAATAAAAGAATGAATAAAGTAGAGATAATGGATT
The DNA here is from genome assembly GCA_026545765.1 of Plantago major. Lineage (NCBI taxonomy): Eukaryota > Viridiplantae > Streptophyta > Magnoliopsida > Lamiales > Plantaginaceae > Plantago > Plantago major. The sequence continues at coordinate 14,652,966 of CM048841.1, read as the reverse complement.
GGTCAAGTTGTAAATATGAGTGTTATGTGAGGATTAATTAAGTGTGGTAGAAGGTAATATTATTTGTGATTAATAAGTAAAATTGGTCACTTAGACAAGAGCAAGTCTCTTGAGAGATGGTTTTTAGATAATTTATATATCTAGAGACAGGACTATGTTGTTAAGAAAATCATCGATGTTATACGTCAAAACGTCTATTTTATCCAGTGGCAAATATAATCCAGCGGGATTGAAATTTCATCCAACACAATTTTCTTTCAATAAAAAATACAGATAAATTTTAATTTTTAATAACAGTATAAAAATTCAAGTGAATATATCATCACCAACTTATTTATTTATTTAAGAAAACCCACTCTTCTTTTTTTTTGCATATATTATTTATATTCAGTCTAAATCAAATGCAAATTGCTCTTTCTCAGTTTGGCTATACGTAGAAAGTATATTATTCAGATTATTATTATGTTTCATATGTCGGCTCTTTTTGGCAACACTAAATAGTTGATAAGATAGCTGATAGCTGATAAATTAACTGGTAGTTGATTGGGTGGCTAATATGCTAGTTGATTTTTATAAAATTGTTTAGTAAATTAATTAGATAATAAGCTAATTGATTCGTTAAATATGGTATGTAAAATCAGCTGGCTTATTTTTTGATAAGCTTCATAAACAAGCTTATCATCAACGAGTTAGGCGTTCAAGTAACAGACTTATTTAAAAAATAAGCGTATGCTGATAAGCTAGTCGATAAGGTTGTGTTAAACAGAGCCGTGAAAAGATTTTATTACAATTTAAGTATTCAAACATGAAAATTGCAAAAAAGATTGAAAAAATGTACTTTGTATGAAAACTTGTTAAATCAGACAAAGACAAGAATTGAATACTTAACCTGACTCAAGAATCACTCCACCAAAACACAGTTTTCAACAATATCCATGTAGTATACAACTATAACCAAATTTTCAGCGGGGTCCAGTACTCCCACTGGACTGATGTTATCAACACTGGTGTTTTTTTAACATTATAAAAGAAATGAATTTCGTTAATAAAATAGACATTTTGATTAATGACATAGATCATATTTCTGAAAACATAAGTCGTTTCTGTATAAGTTATTTAGAGACCGTCTGACAATTTCGTCACCATCTACCAAAACGACCGGAAAGGTTTAAAAAAAACATTGTGCTTAGAGCCTTAGACAAACGAATAATCATTTTACACAAGTTAAACGGAATATCAGTATTATTTGGTAAGAATTGATATATTTGCGTAGAAATTGTAAGTGATAAATTATTAAAGATAGGTTCCTATACATGCATGCAGAATTGCAGATCATGAACATTTTCTCTCTCTCTTTTTTCTTCATGATGAATGGCGATTAAAATATAGTTCTCGTGATTCGTGAAGGTCATGATGAGACATGTATCTTTCGCGGAAAAAGTGTAATTATACAAATTAAGATATCAAGAACACATGTTCTTTCACCACGGATTAATGAGACATGTGAACACTACACCCTCCCCGCTACTACACTGAGTGGTGAGACCATTGGGGAAGGGTATATGATCTAACAAATCGTGAAGAACATTCCGTGCAAGAGAAAAATTAATGGTACGGTACAGAGCACCACTGTTGAAAATTAATTAATTTATTGTAATTATTAAAAATATACCATTAATATTTCGTGGCTACTTAACACGTGGGATCCGCTATTACAGTTAGTGGTGATTAGAGGAGAGTGTACGGTTTAACAAACGGTAAATAACATTCTGTGCAGGAAAAAAAAATAATTGTACGGTACAGGGCACCACTGTTGAAAATTAATTGATTTCTTGTAATTATTAAAAATATACCATAAATACTTTCCCAAAGTAGTGGAATTATCACGTGCATTATAATATACTGTAATTGAATTGAATTTATTGACTAATCATGCATTCAATGATATGTTTAATGTGGCACCGAGTTCACACGTTCAAACCTGAAAATTACACTTTAATTAAACTGCTAAACTAATCAATCAAATTAAAGAAATTGGGCAGAGGGCAAAAGATGTCTTAAAATGTCGGGTAAAATGCACATATATACCCTATATTTTTCAAAATATATACGGATGTACCTTATGTTCTTGAATTGAAATTGCACGAATGTACCTCATGTTCTATAAAAGTATGCACACTTACTCCAATAGTGGTGTGTGCATTACACTCTCCATTTGTGCAAGTGGACTTATCGTTGCTAATATGTCATAATAAATATCATGGTAGTTTAAAAAAAATTATTAAGGATTATTTAAAATTATTTTTTTTTATCAAAGGTACAAATTAAATACGAAAAATAAAAATTAAAAAACTAATATATTTTTGAATATTAATACAAATGTATTAATATAAGGATCAATTAATTTTCTAAGCGAGTTAGGCAGTTTCACTTACATATTTTCAAAATAACAATAATTCATAATATACACTATATGATCAGAACACTTTTGCCTTCAATAATTTTGATAATTTTTTGTAGTGCTATTATAAATTTTGATAATACCACTAATATAGTTTTTTATAACATTTTTAATTTATTTATATAATTATTCTTCAATTTAGTAAAGCTATTATTTATATTTCTTTTAATTTTCACATATTTCTTTTTTAGTTCAATTTATTATAATTTTTTTTGTAGTTTTAATAATTTTAAATTAATGTTATTGCTCTTGGTTCCAAAAAAATTATTGTGAATTTTTAATACTTGCAAGATTAAAAAAGAAAGCGAATTCACTTGCACATAGAGAGTGAAATATACACACAATTATTGGAGCAAGTGTGCATACTTTTAGAGAAATGAGATACATTCGTACAATTTCAAGAACATAAGGTACAAACTAAAGGATTTATTCCCGAGGTTGTATAGTTTAGATGTGTCGAGAGGTTGTTTTGTTATTGATAGGGTGTGTGCGGGGGCGGATGGTGTAGGGGTTGTCTGGGAGTGGCGACGGCGGCTGTTTGGATGGGAAGAGAACAGCGTCTCGTCTTTGCTTGATACTTTTGTGCAGGTTCGCTTGTCTGATTCAATGGCTGACTCTTGGAAATGGCGTGCCTCTCCGGACGGATGTTACTCGGTAAAGTTGGGATATTCAAAGTTGAGTGAGGCCCGAGCTTTATGTTTGGATGGGAATCTTCAAGTGTCATCTAAGTTCTTGTGGAATAAACTGGTCCCTTTGAAAATCAATGCTTTTGTGTGGAGATTAGTACGAGAGCGGATTCCGACGCTGCAAAATTTAAAAGCGCGCAAGGTGATTCATGAGGAGCAACATATTTTCTGTAAGTTATGCGATGAAGACCAGGTGGAATCTATTTCTCATTTGTTTTTTTATTGCAAATATACGGTGTCTGTGTGGCGTCTTCTGGGTGCGTGGTTGGGAGTGTCGATAGACTGTAGAGGGCTTGATGCTTGTGGATCGATTTCAGCTTTCTCCAGGTTAGTCTCTGCGTCAAGAGATAAGTGGCGTGTCTTGTGGCATTATGCATTTGGCGATTTGGTGTGCGAGGAATGAGTTAATGTTCAAGGGGTCGAAGACTTGCTTTTCGGAAGTTTTTCATAAAGTTCTGTGCTCGGCTTGGAGTTGGCTTAAAGGAAAAGGGGTTTTATCAAGGAATACAATATATCAGATTGGGTGATTTGTCCATTGGAGGTCCTGAAGGTTAGTCGAAGTGTCCATTAACCGTACTACAGGTTCGGTCCTCGAGTGTAATTAGGCCAGGTTCGTTTCCTTGATTTATTCTTCTCACATGGTGTCGGGTCGCCTTAATAGTAAATCACTCCTTGTTTCTTCCTGCCTATTCTAGAGGAGTATTTAACTATTTTGGATTTGGTTTAACTCCTCACTCTTGGCTCGATCTTTTCGAAGATGAGACATACTAGACGAGGGAGTATGGCCAGATTTTCGTCTCGGTAGATTATGTGGGTTGAGTGGTCGCGGGATTGAATTTGGTTTGGTTTCATTTCAAGGGATTTGGATCATGAGTTGTGTGCCGATTCTCATCGTGGCTCAAATTTTTGTGATTTTGTTCTGATAGGTGGTTTATGTGGTAGATAGAGAGTTTCCTGTTGTCTCTTCTTTGCTCTGTTTGGTGGCATACATTGTAATCTTTTGACCATTGGCTGTCTTCGAATACGCCTTGTGTTCGGATTCGGTGTTTTTAATAAATTTTAACTTCTTCAAAAAAAAAAAAAAAAAAAAAAGGTACAATCATGCATTTTGTGAAGAACATAAGGTATATTTATGCATTTTACCCTAAAGATGTCATGCCTAATCCCTACCTGCAGACAAGGTAACGAAGTTTCTTAGTGCCCAAAGTGTTGGAATTTATTATTAATTGAGTTACCATTTAAATAAAAATTGTTGACTGTGGTACAAAATCACATTTGATCTTCCATTTAGGTTACTAAAGTTCAACTGGATGATTGGCATAGAATTATTTTTCCATTTTAATTGAGTGAGTATTATCATCTTATTTGGCTTGTCATTTTAATTGACCAAAAGTGTTCTCACACTTGAGTGAAACTCAATTAACTTCTTCATTCCATAATAAACCTACAAAACCCTATAAAATTTTAATTTTATACCAAACACAAATTTTCACAACTCAATTAAAATTTAGTTACTATTCATCAGTTATACCTCAATTAAAATGGTCTCAGTTAAAGTTCCGTCCCAAACAACCCGCAAATCTTCCGTGTTAAATTTACTAAATTAAAACAAACAAATGCAAAAGAATAATGCTCTGTTTTCTTTATCTGAAAACTCATTAATTTCAGTTCAGTTCAGATTTAGTTCAGTTCAATTCACTTTTATTCAGTTCTGCTTAGTTGTTTTTTATACTACAAATAAATTCAGTTCAATTCAGATTAGTTATGTTCTGTTCAGACAAATTAAGAGAACAAAGTCTAATTAATTTCTCCAGAGTTACCAAAGCAGCAAGATTAAGTTTTGTCCAAAAATTTCCGTATTCCACCCCTGCTTTGATCGACGACGTATGAGACATACGAGCATAATATATGTCAGTTGCGATAAAGATATATGTATCGCTCCCAATGAACGTGTCTACTAGTTCAAATATAGTATCATGTTCTAAATTAAAAGTGTATATTATTACTCATCTTTTCCGTAAAAGTTGTGCTACGTTCTAATTTAACTTTTTTTAACAATTATATATCCTCTCTCTTTTTCACCATACTCAACTTCACAATTGAGCTAGATACATATTTTAAGATAAACTATATAAATATATATAATATTTTAAAAGTGTAATGTTGAAGAATAAAAATATATAATGTACTAACGTATGAACATGATAGATTGAATAAATTAAGATATCAATGTTTTATTTAAAGTATCATAATTCGAGATTGACACAGATCAACAAGAAAAGTGGGAAGTTAAGGGGTTTAAATCTTGCAAAATCACATCATATTTGTATAATATGGTGTATGTGTGATATACTTGTGGTGAGATGGTTATGATTTTAATTTGACTAGGAAAATCTTGATTGTTACAATAATTGAACCAACCATGATGGTAAAATTTATGATAAAATTAAAGAATTAAAATTTAGGAAGTAATGTTTTATATTATGATTTTGTATTTTGTTTTACCAGATTATTTCGGTTTATTGAAAAAAAAATGAAATGATATTTCTTATCCTAAATGAATGAGTATATATAATAATAGAAATGTTGATTAAACGAATGATACTTTCTACAAAACGTAATATTTTGGAACCGAAATTAAACTTTATTTTCTTTCAACCAATAAGTACAAGCCGATCAAAAGATTCAGGCACGTCAAAACAACCAAATGAATCAAAATTACCAGCAGAGTCTAAGAGCAAAGCGGCTATTCTAGCATTACACTAACGTCAACTTAGCACAATGTTTTCGCAAACGAGGATCCTCCCAAGCTCTATTGATCAATGTTTTAATTATTATCTCTGCAAGTTTCTGGTCCGCATGCTTTTGTTGAAAACACACTGCATTCCTCTCTATCCATATTGCATAAATGGTTTATGCAAAAGCACTTTTCAGTAGCTTAGCTTTCCAACTTTTACCTCCAAATCTGTGGCACATCCAATCTAGCTCTGCCGTCCAACCATATGGGTTTCGATCAATCTTCAAACATCGCAGTACCTTCTTCCTAACGCCTTTGCTGAACATGCATTCGAACAACAAGTGTTGTTGTGTCTCATCCTACGGACAAAATAAACAAGTCTGGTCCAGACTCCAGGTTTGGATTCCATCTTCTCATTCGATCTTTCGTGGCTAAGGGTTCCTTCAAAGCCATCCAAGTACAGAACATGGCGCGGGGCCTTGCCTTGTTTCCGAACCAAAAAAAATTCCAGTTCACCTCTTGTTTTTCTCCACGCAATTCCCTATATAAGTTCTTGGTGGAAAATCTTCGCGTTCTCATTGCGAGCTCCCAGGTTTGAGTATCCTTCACTAGAGGTTGTGTCTTCATAATCGCCTTAAGAATCCACGAGCAATATTACTTAACGTAATCTTGCAAATAATTCTATAAATATATAGTAATTTATAAAATAGTCCATCATTTAACTGAAAAGATTTATTATATTACTCACATAACTTTGAAGTACTCGTTCATAATTCACAATTTATGAACAATAAATTGAAGAAACATATAGAAACTTATAATATTTTTGATAAATAAAGAATTTTAACAATATGATCGTAACAATAATAATGATAACAAGGTGCATAGAAAACCATATCTTACCTTTACAGTAGCATGTGTAAAATGCACGATTAGCTATAACTTAATTGCAGGTGTAGAAGGAAGGACATGGTGTTGAAATGGAAAAGAAACTTGCTAGCTTTTGATTCTTAAAGTTGCAACTTTAATGATGGCTGCTTGTAGGAGCAAAATCCCGTTCTCACTCATTCTTACGATGTATTGGTCCTTTGTTAACTTTAACATGTAACTCATTTGTTTGAGAAACCAATAACACCAATTAATCACGTTACGACACTAAATTTGCCCCGTAGTAAAAGAGTTATCGAGTCACATAGTCATTCTAAAAACACCAAATGAGTGTTCCATTGTACTAACATTTGTATTGAAAGATCAATAATATCGAAAAACAAACTGTAAGAATAAAACAGAATCATAAAGACTATTTTTGAGTCATGTAGCGACCTGCCCTGGGTATGCCAAGATTTGGTTGGCAGCCTTGTGAGGAAGGGAAGCGGGAAATGAAGCTATTCAAAACAAACCCCCCTTGTTGGAACAAGTTGGTCATGGTCTACTCAAAAAACAGTGTTTTTTACACGATGGAGGTCATGACCTGACCTGACCCGAAATGTCGTGACTTTTCATAAACTTGGGGATTGTCTTATCATTTCATGAATTGAGACAAGGGAGTAAGAATGCTGGAGGACTGATGCGAACCATGTGACTAGCCAACTGAAAGTTTATTACTTAAACCGGATCTATGATTTCGTGGATTGAATATTGTTTACTCCCCACCGCTGGTAGTTGATGGAGAGATAATCGTGGGAAATTGAGGACGAGGATATACAGGAGGAGCTGGATTTCTGGAAAAATTCTCTTATCATGTATGTAGCGGATAATTCCCTCTCTATGACTGCTGTGAAGAATTTTATGGTGAAAGTATGGAACAATATAACCCTCCCTGACCTTTACTACAATGATGATGGATTTTTCATCATCAGATTCCGGACAGAGGAAGACATGAAATTAGTTGATGCTGGTGGTCCATATTTCATATATGGTAGACCCATGATTTTACGACCATGGATGAGGAATTTTGAGCTTAAAGAAGATATGCTTCGTGTTGCACAGATTTGGGTTAAATTCCCATAGCTTCCGCTATATCTATGGGGTGCGAAGAGTCTAGGGAAGATAGCCAGTGTGATTGGGGAACCTAAATTCACAGATGAATGCACGGCTAAGGAGCTCAGGATCTCCTATGCTCGGATTCTTATCGAGGTTGACATCACCCAGGAGTTGCGCAAAATGATAATGATTAAGGATCGTCAGGGGAACCTTATAAAACAGGAGGTTGAGTATGAATGGATGCCATTATTCTGTCAGAAGTGTCAGAAGGTGGGGCATTCGTGTGTTAATGGAAAATATCCTGTTCGGCAACATGAAAGATTGAGGAGCCGGCAGCAGGAAGACTGGTGCCGATCGGCGGCAACACCAACACTGTGCGGATGCGGACTGCGTCTTTGAGACCGCTGCGACAAAGAATCGCCGACTCAAGATATCGACACAGACTTCTTTGCTATCACAACGCCAAATGCAGATTCGGGAGTTCATGGAAATAAGGATGCGGATTGGTCTCCGGTTCAGAGTCGACGTGGATCACCGCGGAAACGCATGGAGCAGGATAGGGGCAGTCCTACTCCCATGGAGACCTTTGAATCTCGGAATGGATTTGCTGCATTAGAGCTGGGTTCTGGCGGGAGTCAGAACCGCGATCGATGTTAGTCTGGAACGTTAGGGGGCTTAATAAACTTGCTAAACATAAGGAGATAGGCTCCCGTCTCACAGATTTAAATGTAAGCATAGCAGGTTTTCTGGAAACTAGAGTGAAGGAGGAAAACAAGGATCGAATCCGAAGAAGGATGGGAAATCGATGGAATTTCTGGGATAATTACTCATCACACAGGTTAGGACGTATTTGGGTTGCATGGGACCCATCCCGGGTGAAGGTTGTTTACTTGGGAAGCTCGGACCAGTACTTGCACTGTCGATGGTCTGACTCGAGTGGTGTAGATAGAGGATTGGTTACGTTTATTTATGCCCATAACCATTTACATGACAGAATCAGACTTTGACAGGATATACGGAAGTTAGCAGATGGTATTCAGGGTCCATGGATTTGTATAGGAGACTTCAACAATGTCCTAACTGTGGCGGATCGTATTGGTGGCAATCCTGTGACGGAATATGAATATCGTGAGTTAGCAGAGATGATGGATGATGTGGGGCTATTTGAGCTACCTACTTTGGGAGATCACTTTACGTGGTCGAATAGGCATGATCATGGTATCCTCTACTCTCGCATTGACCGAGCTATTGGGAATGCTGATTGGTTTCAGGTCAACCCGAACGTTGATCTAGACGTACTTACCCCAGGTGTGTCTGATCATTCTCCTCTATTGTTCAAGAACTATATACCATGCAGGAAAAGGAAGACGAGTTTCAAGTTTCTAAATGCAACCGCCCATTTTGAGGGCTTTATCCCGGCGGTAACTGGGTCTTGGAGCAGACCTGCCCCCTCTCAACCCCAGAAGCGCGTGTGGACTAAACTTAAGCGGCTGCATTGGATTATGAGGAGACTTAGTACAGATGCTAGACGATCGGATCAGCATATCATTCAATCACGGGATCGATTACTACAGCTTCAAGGTCAACTTCGGCTAAATCGCTTTTGCCCTGATCTCATCCGGCAAACTAAAGATGCTGCTTTGGAGCTTGAAAAATGGCTAGAGGTTGAGGAACAGGTACTCAGGCAAAAGTCCAAAGTGGATTGGATCAAACTTGGTGATGGAAACTCTGCTTTTTTCCACGCCCATGTTAGGGAGAAAAATCGTAGGATTGGCATTCACCGTCTTGCGACAGAATCTGGCCGGATACTCTATCAAGATATGGAGATTTCGCAAGAGATCATGGCTTTTTATACACAACTTGCGGGGACCAGAGCCACGCGAAGCAGGGGTGTAGATATTGGAATTATTCGGACGGGTCCAAGGCTACAGCATGAGGACCGAATTTTCCTAATCCAACCAGTAACACATGAGGAGATTGATATGGCACTAAAAGGTATTGGTGACCTAAAGGCCCCCGGGATTGATGGTTTTAATGCATATTTTTTCAAACGTACCTGGTCCCATATCCGTGGGGATATATATGCGGCAGTGACAGATTTCTTTGAGACGGCTTCTCTCTTTCCTGCCTTGAACTGTACCCTAGTTACTTTAATTCCAAAGAATCCCACGGCTTCCAAGGTACGGGAAATGCGGGCTATAGCATGTTGTACGACCATCTATAAGATTATTTCGAAGATTCTCACCAATCGTTTGGGGAAAGTAATCAATAGCATTGTCGATGATAGTCAATCTGCTTTCCTGTCGGGAAAAGTTATCCAGGATAATATTCTTCTAGCTCAGGAGTTGGTGAGGGGTTATGGGAGAAAGGGTATATCTCCTCGATGTATGGTCCATATGGACCTACATAAATCCTATGATACGGTTAATTGGGATGCTCTAGAGGTAATCATGCAGGAATTAGGCTTCCCTGTGCTATTTGTGAAGTGGATTATGAGTTGTGTCACAACTGTGTCATACAGATATGTAATCAATGGGGAGCCGTCAAAAGTGCTTAAAGCACGAAGGGGTTGAGACAAGGTGATCCTCTGTCTCCATTTCTCTTTGTACTTATTATGGAGTATCTGCATCGATGTCTGCAGAAGTTGCGGGACATTCCAGATTTCAATTTTCATCCGAAGTGTGACAAGTTGCATATCACAAACTTATGCTTTGCGGATGATCTAATGTTATTTATGCGGGGTGATGAGAGATCGGTCCAGCTAATGTTACAGCAGCTCCAACTGTTCTCTAATGCTTGCGGATTAAAACATAATCTCTCGAAGACAAGGATGTTCTTTGGGGGTCTTACGGGGGTGATGCAGCAGCGTCTATTAGCTGCATCCGGTTTCACTGTGGGCTGCCTCCCAGTCCGGTATCTGGGGGTGCCCCTTTTACATCGCCGGCTCTCAATCCTACACTATCAACCCCTCCTGGATCGCATTCTTGGTCGCATGAAGCATTGGACGACGAGACTTCTCACCTATGCGGGTAGGGAGCAACTCATCAAAAGTGTCATAACGTCCATCACGGCTTATTGGCTTCAGGTATTCCCTTCCCGAAAACTATTTTTGGACCACCTTCAGCGCATTTGTAGGAGTTTTCTGTGGAGCGGTAAAGATGGGAACTACCATAAGGCTCTAGTGTCATGGAAACAAGTTTGTGCTCCAATATCATGTGGCGGTTTGAATATCATTAGCCTACAAGAATGGAATCTTGCTCTTATTTCTAAGCTACTATGTAGAATCCAATCCAAGGCGGATTCGTTGTGGGTAAGATGGATACACAGCTAGTATATAAGACGACAAGCACTGGATGATTGGAGGGCCCCTCTATGTAGCTCTACAATCATCAAGACAATTCTTCGAGTACGGGACATGTTACAGGGGGGCTCCGGAGTGGGCTGCCCAGCTTGCAACCTCAACCTTCTCAACTAGCGCAATCTTTAAGCTCCTGCGAGGGATCTCGACAAAAGTAGAGTGGTGCGACCTGGTTATCCGCAACCAAGCCCGACCCAAGGCTATTTTCATCATGTGGTTGACATTACATCGTCGACTAGCGACAAAGGATCGGTTAGCATTCTTTGGCATTCAAACAGATGGCACTTGTGCATTCTGTGATGGGATGGAGACGATTGATCATCTATTGTTCCAATGCCCGACTACTTTTCAGGTTATCCAAGGTGCGTTGGCATGGGCTGAATTGCCGCTTCCCACTATTACGGATTGGCCGCAACTTATGACATGGGCTCGGCGTTTGGCTAAAGGACATGGAGGTAGGGCAGGTGTGTTCAAAACCTTAATGGCAGAATCCCTCTATCATATTTGGCAAGCCAGGAACATGAAGATCTTCCAGAATCGAAATATAGAGATGCAAGAGACCATTCAATCGATAGTCAACATTACGAAATTGCGAAGTCATGGAAGGAGGGTAGAAGCTGTGATACAGTCGCTGACATGACATAGCGGACGCTTCAAGCGGCCGCTTACTCCCTGCAGGCGGGCGCGTGCTTTTTGTCTACTTTGTTTACTTAGTTTTTTTTTATTGTTTCATTCGATTTCTGTTTCGGGCTTGGATGCTTTATCGGCCCTTAAATGTACTGACATTGTTTTGGAGTAATAAGACATGTTCTTCGTTCCAAAAATTTTATACACCAACCTGTATAACAAGTATTCCCTCCGTTCCGCAGAACTTCATACATTTGTCATTTTTAACCATCCCACAGAACTTCATACATTACTAAAAAAGGAAGCTACCCCACACCCAACAATTAATAAATAATTTCAACTTTACACTCAAACTAGTACTAACCCGTGGCGATGCCACAGAATAATTTCCTTTTAATAATATACCAGAAAGAAGATAATTCAATCGGCATAATTAGAGTACTCAAACTAACAACAATACATGCTCATAATAGAATTTAATCGACTGCAAAGCAAAAAAAAAAAAAAAAAAAAGTTCATATATTAGTTGTAATTCAAACTCAACAAAAAACCAAATAAGGAAAGATGTTTTTCCCTAACACATTTTTCTGAAAAATATTATTTTCCTCTATTCATTTTCTTTTCCACATTTTTCCTCAAACCAAATGAAGCCTAAGTTACCTTAAAGGGTGCACAAATTTTTGTTTGTAGACAATGTTGGTTATGACCCGTAGCAAGTTTGTGTAATCTAGTGAAAATGTCAATTAAATGAGTGTATGGTATTCCTTCTTTGACATTGATTTCAAACAGAAGCACATCTCCAGCGCAACCAATGGGATTCCATAATCTTATCGTTTCCTCTCTTTTTTTTTTCTTTTTTTTGAGAATTATCGTTTCCTGAATTACTCTATATTTTCCCAGGTTTAGCTTTTAAATGGGTAAGGTCCAACTTAATCGAACCCATTTGAAACTAAAGGGTTGATTCATGTTGGTTATGGTCATTTGCATGTATACGATCTCACCACGATAATTATTAACAGGTAAATCATCAGATAGGTGTTTACTAAAATCAACTCGTCTGACCTGTTTGAAAATAAGGCAAAATAAACTCGTTTTCAGATTCTCAATTTTCAAATTTATTTATGTTCATGAGTCTGTTACATAAGCTTTTAAACGGGCCGAAAACAACCCGAACTAATCCCGTTAAGGACCCAATGGGTTGATACCCAATATTCTTATCTAGTTGAAACTATCCATGTACTCCATCCACCCCGATTGAGAACTTAATGCATTAGGGTGGGCGCGTAATTTTAGGTGAAAAATTAAAATAAATTAATAAAACATAATAATGTAGTTTTTTACCGGGGCTGAAACTGTCCATGTTCAAGAAGTATCAACCTTCACCAACATGATCTAATGGCGAAGGATATGTGATCTTAACCATTGCAGTGATTGGGTCCTATGCATAAGGATCTCTTCGAACAATTTCATATGGACCTCGTTGTCATTTGTTGCATTGACTTCAGCCCCCCTCCAACACGTAATAACCATAAGTTTCCTGATGATTTCAACCTTGACCTTGGATCCACCATAATTGTAAAATAACAAATATAAGTACATATTAGAGAAATTCACTCACGTCTTTTAAATGATCAAGGAGGTGCGGGCATGATATCGTGTTTGCTACCCTTCAGTATAACGGGTTATATATGTTTAAGTGTCCACCAAATACGACAACTAATCTATTGAATGGTTTCTCATTAATTCCCACTTGCACCTCTCATTACCTCTCTAACATTACAGACAAAGGCCTAAAAAACAAATTATATTATTCATGGAGGCCTTATCCTGTGTCAATGCAACGACATAAATTGCATTGAGTATCAAAAAAATGGAAGTTAATACGGAGTACAATTTAATAAAACAAAAAGCTACCTCCAAATTTTGTTAAACACCTACTTGTAAACCAAAATAGCGGTGAATTCAGTTTATGAGTTAAAATTATAGTATTATTCTTAAAGTTGAGTTCCAAGGTTGTAAATATAAAAAAAAATTTGAGTTCCAAATTTGGAATCCTTTTTTTTGAGGATTTTACCACAAAACGTGGTTTACTATTCAAAATAAAGCTTTCAAGTTGTAATTATCTCATTTTCAAAGTTAGTTTATACATCGAATTTAGTTGTCAAGTTCAAATTACGTACCCCATTCTTAGAGAATATTTCCATACATTGTGGTTTACCCTTTCAATAGAGTTCTAAAGTTGTAATTACCTCATTATTAGAGTTGGTCTGAGTTCCAATGTGCAACTAACTATTCCAAATAATGAGCTTTACCTTTCAATATAGTCTCCAAGTTATAATTATCACATGTTTGTAGTTGGTTTGCTCGTCAATTTGAATTTTCAAGTTAGATTGACAACATTTTTATAGTTGAGTTTGTACTACCAATTGAGTCGAGTCCATAAGTTGGAAGTACCTTTCTTTGAATAAGTTCTTCATATAGCATGGTTTAGTCTTCGAATGTAGTCCCCAAATTGTAATTATAACAATCTTAGAGTTTGTTTACCCCTCGACTTGAGTTCTCAAATGAAATTATCATATTCTTAGAGTATTTTACCACATAAAGTGGCTTACGTTTCTAATATAGTTTTACGTTTAAATGATTTCAATCGTAGAATATTTTTACCGTTTGAACAAAATTCCTAATTCGGAATTATCTCATTGTTAGATTATTTTCAAATAGCATGGTTCATCCTTGCATTAGAGTTCCCAAGTTGAATACCAATTGAGTTGAGTCCATAAGTTGGAAGTACCCTTTCTTTGAATAAGTTCTTTATATAGCATGGTTTGGTCTTCGAATGTAGTCCCCAAATTATAATTATAACAATCTTAGAGTTTGTTTACCCCTCGACTTGAGTTTTCAAATGAAATTATCATATTCTTAGAGTATTTTTACCACATAAAGTGGCTTACGTTTCTAATATAGTTTTACATTTAAATGATTTCAATCGTAGAATATTTCTACCGTTTGAACAAAATTCCTAATTCGGAATTATCTCGTTGTTAGATTATTTTCAAATAGCATGGATCATCCTTGCATTAGAGTTCCAAGTTGAATTATATTATTCTTACAGTTGTTTTGCCCTTCAAATGGAGCTCTCAATTAAGAATTACTTCATTCTTAAAGTTGATATTAACATTTGAATTGAATTTCCAAGTTAAAATTATCTCATTGTTAAAGTGTGTTTACCCTTTGAATTGAGTTCCTGAGGAATTTATGTATTTCTTCCAATAATTTTTTCATATAGTGTGGTTTATTGTTCAAATAGAGTTCTCAAGTTGGATTTATCCCTTTTTTTTGAGTTGTTTTAACTTCAAATTGAGTTTTCAAATTGCAATGATCCCCATTCTTAGAATTTTGTCTGCTTTCACGTTGAGCTCCCATGTAGGAACAATCTAATTCTAAAATTTGAGCTTACCGTTCGAACTAAGTTTTCAAGTTTTTTTTATCTCATTGTTATAGTTGATTTGTCATACAAATTGATATCCCTAGTTAGAATTATCCCATTTTTTTAGTTGAGTTTACTTTCGAATTAAGTTCCTGTGCTTGAATCATTCCTTCATTAGAGTATTTTCCCCATATGTGATTTATTATCCGAATAGAGTTTCCAAGTTGTAATTATCTCATTCTTATAGTTTGTTTGACCTTGGAATTGAGTACCCACGTTCGAATTATCTCATTCATAAAGTTGAATTTTACTTTTCGAGTTGAGTTCCCAAGTTTGGATTATCCCATTCATAAAGTTCGTTTACGCCTCGAATTGAGTTCCTAAATTGAAATTATCTCTTACTTAGCCATATCAGATTTTTCAAAATCGACCGCTGCTAAATGGTCTTTTGTTTAGATTAGTACTCACAGTTCAAACAATTACAGATGATTCCAAATTTATAATGTAGTTTGAAACTAATTACAACAAACCCAAAAAGTCAAAGATTATCTAATTTTATTTAATTTTATAATGTTTTTTCTATTTTAATTTTTCTTTTAGTTTTCTCCTATAATTTTAAATATTCAACACTTTTTTCTATTTTATTCTATTCAAATATTCAACACTTTTTTTTCAATTTATATATTATAATTGTTGTCTATGGATTCGTTTTGTCGCGATGAATCCAAATACATGTTCAAAATATTTTTCAAAGTTTTGCAGATAAAGTTATATGGGATTTAATGGAAACTATATATGTTGTGAACATACTAAAAATATAAATAGTGAAAGTTATAAAGTGCATTGTATTGTGAAGAATAAAATGTTCCATGACTTATTTTCCAAATTTAGAATTTACACAACCAATAGATCTCATTTAACAATTTGATTTTTTATTTTAATATGTAAATAATTTATTTAATAAATAATAATATATAAAATTGGTGTCTATGGATTCGTCTTGTCGCGGTGAATCCAAATATATGTTCAAAATATTTTTCGGAGTTTTGTAAATAAAGTTATATGTGATTTAATAAAAACTACGTGTACAATTAACATACCAAAAATATATAGTACATTTCTAAATTACTATTTTCTTTTTGATTTAATTTTGTGAATAAAACTCCATGAAATTCAAAGAGACATGCCACATAGGATTTTGCACATGTGGCATGCCTCTCTATTGAGATAGGTCACCACTTTTATTATATACTAGTACTAACCTGTGGCGATGCCACTGTATAGTTTACTTTTAATAATAAATAGAAAAGGGAGGACAAAATAAATTAATTGAGAAATAAGATAGTCAAACTTATGTAAACCACATTGGTCGTGTTGTCGGTGGATAGTCCTTCTTCATCCATATTACATCATTGAGTTTTTATTTATGCTAACTATAGAAAATGTAAAAATACAATTCATCTTGACGGATATGATTTGAAAGGGTAGGATCCAGGTTCCGGATCCGACGGGTTGATAACATATATTTTGTATCGGGTCCTACAGTACCGACCTGTTAATTAGTAGTAACGGATACATGTTTTTTTTAAAAAAAAAAATTGTATTCCTCAAATCGACCCAAAATAAAATATAAAAGTATACAACACAATCAATATGGTTGTGTCTAACAACCCCGCGGTGGTATGTGGTCAACTCACCATACACACATAAAATTATTATTCAAACCCCCCCCCCCCCCCCCCCACCACACCGCGGGTCCCGTCACGGAGATCAAGATAGTAGAGAGAGTTTCCCCGCCTAAAGAGTATCTGCCAGACCCCCACCCCCGGGCCCGTTATGGAGATCAAGGAAGTAGATAAAAGATTGGAGAGAGAGCTTCCCGACCTGGGGAGTATCAGATCCCGAAGGCCCGTTTTTCAATATTTACCCATTATTATTAAAAAGTCTTCTTAAACTCAATCATTATTAAAAAAATACAATAAATAATCCCGTTGAATCTTTTCAAATTTGTTTGTTGTTAATATACGCATGATGACATGTTTTTATTTTCCATTCTTTAATATATAAATAAATTATTGTGGAATAATTTAAATAGTATATAATGATTGCATATTTTCTTTTTAATAGTTAGAGATCTTTCGGAAAAATCAATTTATATTAAAACTCATATACGTTAACTTACACGCCTGTATATCTTTTACTAAGTTAAAAGTTACATTAGGAACATTTCGTCAATGACAATAATAACCTATCTAATTTACGTACTGATAGAGAACGAACACGGTACATTTTTAACTATTTTACATTTTTAAAAAGGTGTTTAATTATTTTACAATTTGTCTAACTCTGAGTCTAACTTGTAGGGAACATTTTTAACTATTTTATAAAATACTATAATTATTTTACTAATTTTAGAAAAAATCTACACCTTGCATAGTACTCCCTGCGTCTAACGTCAGTTGTCCACTTTTACCATTTTGGACTTCCCATTAGAATTGTACACTTTCATTTAGTTGCCACATGAGGTACTTTATATCCCCCACACTAATTTCAACAAATATCAAAAAATAAACACTACAAGAATACTGTCAAAAAATGACGGAAAGGGGCGACGGATTTTATCCGTCGCCCCATAACGACGAATAATCCGTCGCCAAACCTAGCGACGGATAATAGTTATCCGTCGCCCATACTTTGACTTTTTTTTAAAAAAAAGGAAAATTAAATATTAACGACGGATAAATTATCAGTCGTTAATATTTATATTTAAAATTAAAAAAAAGGCGACGGATAATTTATCCGTCGCTACGGGGCGAAGGATAACTATCCGTCGCTCCCGTAGCAACGGATCGGCCTTTGGGCCGACGAATACGTATCCATCGGCCCAGAAGGGTTTTAGTCGGAGCTGGTCTGAAGCAGAAGCCATTTTCGTTTCTGCTTCTTCCTTTCTTCTCCGTTTTTCTTCCTTTCTCCTCCGTCAAATCCGGCCAATTGTTGACGATTCTTCTCAATCTTGTTGTCAATTCGAAGATCGTTGGACGAGGAGCTCGTTTCTTCCATCAATTTCAAATTTCATCCGCTATTTTATTCGGAATCAACGGTATTTTGGCTAAACGCTAACTTTTGGAAATTTGGGATTTTTTTTGATTTTTGACTACTTATTCTCAATTGTATGTTTATATGAAGTATGTAGTAGCTTGTTTAGTTAATTTGATCAATTATATGTAATTTGATATGTATATGTAATTTGATTTGTATGTGTAATTTGATAGTTAGTTTAGTTAATTTGATATGAATGTATGTAGTAATTCAATATGTATGTATGTTAATTTGATAAGTATGTATGTAGTGCAGTATGTATGTTAATTAATTATGTATGTAGTTAGTTTAGTTAGTTTAGTTAATTTGATATGTATGTTAAGTATGTATGTAGTAATTCGATATGTATGTGTAATTTGATATGTATGTTAAGTATGTATGTAGTTAGTTTAGTTAATTTGATATGTATGTATGTAGTAGTTTTGGTTGATTTGATAAATTCGTATATGTACTAAATTACGAGGATGTAGTTAAGTGTTTTGAGCGACGGATAATTTGTTGATTATATTAACGTGTAATTTATAATTTATAACTCGTATTAGTAAAACACTTAATAAATTTTGTAACATATCGAACACTTAATAATTAATTTATAAGGAACGTATAATAATTAACAATTAATCTTTACAATCTTCTTATCCGAATTGGAATCGATCTAATAAATTAAATACGATCTAATCAATTGGAACGTGTCAGGTTAAAAAAGTATACAATGAATTTCGACCGTCATGGATGTACGATCGTACGGTGGTAAATGGCAGAGTTTCTAGGAGTTTTGTAGAAGGGGTTAAAGGTTTCATCTCGTTTGCCATGGGACGTCCGGCTTGTGCAACTGGGGGTTGATAAAGTGTCCTTGCACATTGGAAACCTACAGAAACAAGAAATTTATGACTCCTACAGCAGTATTCGAGCACTTGCAACGTTATGGATTCATGCCTGAGTATCATGTATGGATTCATCACGGTGAGGAAGCACCATCCATGGCATACCTCCAATGGAGGGAGAGGCGGGGTTTGGGGCCGCCTATTGAGTACGTTTGTACTTGTCGGAACATGTGCATGGTGTATTGGGAGGAGGATGTAGATCTGTTGGAATGCAAGTTCTGTGGTAGGGAGCGCACAAGTGATGAGGAGAGGGCCGCAAGAGAATGATGAGTTTTATCCGTTTTGTCTCTAGGCTTGTATAACTAGTAATCATTAGTTGATGAGTTGTTTGATCTGCACGAGGACCAATATGTAGACTTAGAGGATGGCGATAACGGTATATTATGTGTATTATAACTAGTTAGTAGTTGATAACACTTGAGTAATTATATGTGTTATTATAATTTGTTCTGTATTATAACTCGTACTAACACATTTTATTGTATTTATTACATGTTTTTGCAGATGCCGCGACAGAGGAAGTCCACCTATCGTCCCCCCCGGCCGCATGATAGTCTTTGGGTCGGGACAGGAGGGCTTTGGTAGTCGAGGCGTGAGTCTCGGATTCTGAGACCCCCAGTGATAGCGGTGAGGGCTCTACCATTCAACCCGGACACATACTGGAGGGCGACCATGACGATTGTCCCTACCTCATGTTTGATCCACTGAATCCCAACGTCACGTGGGACGGGTTGCCTGTGATTTTTCCTGTTGGTCCTGCCAAGTAAGTATTATACATTCTTCTTAAATATGTAAAACATAACTTATGATAGTTGACAAGTATAAATTGTTGTACTAAAGTAATATATATTTGTTTCTTGTATCTTATACATTGACATCAGTTTATGGCCTCGGGAGGTCCATAACAAACTAGGTGACATCTTCCGGAGCAGGAGAGAGCCACCGGGGCAGGGTGGTGAGTGTTGGTCTCACATCTCGGACCGCATGAGAGCTGAGTACTTTGATGAGCTGAGGGTAAGTTAAAATATGGCATTCCTTTATTTGTTATTATAATCGTTTTAATATGAGTGGTATGTTAGCCACTGTATGTGAGTGGTATGTTAGCCACTTTATTTGGGTGATATGTTAGTCACCATTGTGTTAGTAAAATTTAGGACAATGTGAGTGGTATGTTAGCCACTATATGTGAGTGGTATGTTAGCCACTTTGTTTGGGTGATATGTTAGTCACCATATCTGTTATGTTGTTGTATCTTATTAAATTGATGTAACATGGTGACGTTATATATGTATTGACTTTGGATGTTGTATGAAATTGGGAATGTAGAAGGAGTACTTCATTCCCAGCAGATTGATCCCACAGATCTGGCGTGTTTACGAGACTGTGGGATCTAAACTGTACAGGGATATGGTCTGTACTTGGAAGGCCATTCGGGATCGGAATGGCCCAATGCCTCCACAGGTTGATGCAGCGGAGTGGGCCCTTTGGGATGCCTACTGGCGCCGAACTGATGTCCAGGACAATGCCTACATCAACAGACAGAACCGGGCGTCTCAGTCTGATGCGGCAGGAAGGGCCGTTCACCACCTTGGGAGGCGATCTACTCTCACTGATTATTACCAATCGGTAAGTATATATATGTTGTTTTTCAATCTAGACTTACGTGTATGTATTGTGTCTCTGCTCTATTACTTGTGAGATGATAAATTGTTGACTATATATGTTGTTCAGATGTCACGGGGGGAGGTGACATCCAAGTATGACATCTTCAAGAAGGCCAAGCAGAAGGGCGGGGTATGGACCGACTGCCGGGCCTCGTCTATTGCGGTATGTTTATGTTGCTTAAAGTTCATATTTGTACACTATTACAAGTTATTTTTGAAAAACAGTAACTGATCATGATATCTGCTATTTACGATTTCAGGCTGAGGTTGATGCTCAGGTAGCGAGGCAGGAGGAAGAGACGGGTGATGTGCTGTCAACTGAACAAGTTGACAACATCTTCCTAGAGGTCAACAAACCGGACAGTAAAGGAGGAATATATGGACTCGGGAGCATCGGTTTGAGCTTGGCTAGTCCGGGGTGCTCCTCATCATCATCCCAGCAGTCTAGACGTCCGGTTTACACACAGGACCAGGTCTCGGAAATGGTGAAGTCGCAGGTCCGAACAATTGCGGCTAACTCAAGAGATGGAGCGCCGACAGAGAACGGCGAGGAGAGAACGAGCGCCTTGATTCTGAATGGAGCGATTCATGTCCCGGTTAAAGACACCACCCGTCTGGTAGCTAGTTATGTATATGTACTATGTACGTTCGGTACACTTGTTCGGATAATTTAGACTTATTCGGATATTACATTTTTTATTTATCATTTATTGAAATATTTTTCGTATTATTGATTTATTATCGAACATTATATTGATTAAATAGGTGAACTACGAAAAACAGGGATTAATATGAAAAAAACCAAAATTAAAAAAAAAAAATTAGTGACGGAATTTCAGATCCCGTCACTAATTCCAATAATATATTGGGCGAGGGATCGCTTCTATCCGTCGCCCAATGTTCTATCCGTCGTTACATGGGGCGACAGATAGATTCTATCCATCGCCTTATTTAACGACGGATAGAATCTATCCGTCGTTACATGGGGCGACGGATAGATTCTATCCGTTGTTACTTTGGGCGACGGATAGAATCTATCCGTCGCCAATAATCGATTTAAAAAAATAAAAAAAAAGTCAAATGTTTAAATAGGTTTTTAAGCAAATTTTAATATTTTAATATGTGTTATAAACGTGACTTTATTTGTGAAAAAGTAAATTGATATTACGTGCGTTTTTGAATTAGAATTGTTATCGTTGTTTTATATAGTTTTGGGCCTGGCTTGTTATAAATTTTAATCGTTTTATGTCCAAATGAGGGCCTATGAAAGAACGGACACCGTAATATGAACCGTATGATTTTATAGTATTTGTTTAGTGGACCTCTTTAACTTTTGAGTCGTCTTTGTAAGAACCGAAATAAGCAGGCTCGTCCAATTAATTCGAGTATTAAAAATTGTATTATAATTAAGCTATATTTGATTCATAAACTCACGTCCACCGCCTTAGTGTCAACCCTTATCTTTTAATTGAAATTCAATCCCAGCCTTTAGTAATCAGTGAACAAGCAAGTTGGTTCCTGACTTTTCATCATCACAGTTTCACGCTGCACTCACACATAAACCCAAGATCAGAACGAAACCAAAAGAAAATGAAAGAAAATTGGTGATGGAGAGAAGGTGGAAAAGGGATAGAGAAAGGAAATCGCGCGTATGAAAATCGGGAGCTAGGGAAGAGATTAGGTTGAGATAAGTGACGAAAAGAATAATAGTATTCCCTAACCGAATAAATTTCCAGAATTAAGACAGGTATGTTTCGTGTCAAGAATAGTCCTATATTTAGGGCCGGCATAAGTATACTCTTTTACAGGTCTTTTATCAGCTAAAGACAGTACGATTAACACTAGTGATACTCTTGGATGGTCAACAGTAAGTGTGTTTAGCAACTCGTTATTTAGTATTTTTGTAAATAATTTCGGTAACTTGTTGTTTGACAAATATGTGTGATTTGATATTATTGCTTTGGTGCTAGCGTACGGGCTATGTATATGTGAATTATATGGTTAAAGTTGTGATATGAAATGTGAAAATATACAGTGGTGTGCTATATATGTGAAATGTTATGTTTTGGAAATGATGTAAAGTTAAAAGTGATTGGCTGATGATATGTATCAATTGTTCCCATGTACGGATGGGACATGTGTGTTGCTAAATTGTTCCCATGTACGGATGAGATATGTGCTGCTGTCTGAAAAGATACTATTTTCTGATAAAGTATTAGTCGTATATATTTATAAATATGCTTATGTGAATTGCATTCATAAGAGATAAGAGGATTCTGTTATGGGTGCTGATGACCTTGAGTCATGTGTTTTCCAGCTTGTCTGGATATCCAACACTGGTTGGACTCTGAATATCCATCACTGGATGGACTCTGTATGAAATATAGAATTCCAGGTACGGCTGGAATTTGTATAAATCTGTTATCGTGATCACGAATTTACTCCTGGTCGTAATAGAGCCATAGTAAAGAAAATGACTAAGCACGTGTGCATTATTATATAAATGTGAATGATGTCAAGTGTTTATAGCTGATATGTTGGAATATGAAGTGAATTAGTGTGATTTTGAAACTGTGAAATAAATGGAGTCACGTGTTCTGATTGTGAATATATGTGACTGAAAGTGATGTGTTTACCTGGTGTTAAATGGCTTGTTGCCGGTTATTTTACTAGTTATTAAATAACCTGTTACTAATTATACTTACTGAGCCCGCAACTCATCCCAATTGCGATGTATTTTTTTTATATAGCCTTTGAAGATAAGGACAAAGGAAAGGAGAGAGCTGAGTAGAAGTAAAGTCATGAATCCAAGGTCGGCCGGCTGGTTTCCAATCCTTCTCCCTTGGCTAGTCATCCGCATATCATACATGAAAACACTTTCGTTCTGTGAAAGCTTATTTACTGCATAAAGCTTCTAAAAATGTATTTTTCTGGCATGCAAATGTAAATCTGGTCAAAGAAATTCTGTTTAAAGCTTCCGTGCGTCTAAATTATAATTTTTACTGTCAGTAATTATCTGTGAGGGTGATAAGGCGTCACAATTACACTCCTTAGTCCAGTATCTTATTGTCAAAATTTATCCAATTTCCGAAAATATACATACCATAACAATGACTTCGTATCCTCTCACTTAAATTAATACCATCTTCTCCTCCCTCATTTGGATGGGTGAGATGTGCCTTGTAATCCAACTAATCTAATTATGGTTAAGTTTAATATGGAATGTAATAAATTACTAACTCTTAACATATAAATCATAATCATATAAGAAAAGAGATCAAATTCCTAGTGTCATAAATGGAAATAAGTTAATGTTGATGTAATAGGCCAAAGTATTTGCTCATTCTCCCGTAGGTTTATACGGCTATGTTTTCTTCATTTGAAAACTCATTACTTTCAGTTCAGTTCAGATCTGCTTAGTTGAATTTTATACTATACTTTAGTTCAGTTCAGTTCCATTCAGTTTAGCTCAGTTCAGTTCAGTTATGTTCAGACGAAGAGAACAGAGCCTAAGTAGTCAAAACATTTTTTTCAACCAAAAAAATAAATGTTAAAAATGTTAAAACAATCTTTGAAAATTTATAATAACAAACACTGCTCTCGATTTTAATACCATCCCTAGTTATGAATACAAATGAAAATAAATTATGCAGTGGTATTAAAAAGCGGCATCGTATCTCAATTTTTAAAATTACAAAAATTATAAATAATAGAGAAATTTATATCAGTTTGTATTTGTGATTATGTCAATACGTTAGGAAAAAGTGAGGTTACATTTACAAAGTCAACATATACTTTTAGGCTCTGTTCTCTTAAATGTAACGAATCGATCTAAATTGAATCGAATGGAATCGAATCGAATCAATTATAGTATAAAAACAACTAATGAATCGATGTAATTGATCTGAATTGAACTGAACTGAACATAAATTAATGAGTTTCCAGATGAAAAGAATTAGGTTCTGTTCTCTTCGTCTGAACTGAACTGAATTGTAGTATAAAAAATAACTAAGCAGAACTGAACAGAATTGAACTGCACTGAAATTAATAAGTTTTCAGATGAAAAGAACAAATCATTAGTCTATTGTTCATAAACAATGTGGAATTATCAGTTATTTTTTTCCGTTATTCTACTTAGTTTAGAATCTTTTATTCATTTTTTTATTTTCCACAAAATATTTTAATTAACTGTAACTGCATCAGTTTTGGCCTTTTGGAGATGTGGTTGGTGGTCCGTGAATTTCAATATTTCCTAGCAACACAAATTTATACTTAAATTCAATGCATATTTTATTTTCCATATTAAAATTAACCATGATTAAATTAGTTGGGTTAAATGACACATGTCACCAATCCAAATGGTGGAGCTGGAGGAGATGGTGTAACAATTTGGGTGAGAGGATTCGGAGCCCACAATAATATGGGTTGGTATTTCCAAATCCCAAGATTGGATTTGAGGAGATATACATTTTAGATTTGAACTCTTAACTACAATTCTTTACTTCCAAGCATGTTAATATAAATTGATATTGATTAATTGGAGACTTAATTCTGCCAGTTAGCAATATTATATATTTCTTACTTAGATAATCACATTAATGACTTGATAAAAATGCAAAGTCTAACCCGAGAAACAAAGAACCCAAACATTATGTTTACAAATTTACATATGTTAAACTCGAATTTTGGTTGGAAAATGAAATGAAATCGTTATAATTCCATGTAGGGTTTTTGTGGTATTTTAAGTCTCTTTTTTAGATGGACTCATAGACTATTACGTACTATCTATTATATACTAATGGTTTTTTTTCTTTCAATTAAGACATGATTTTTAATTGTACACTTTCCAAGGTGCACGTTCACATAAAACATACTCCCTTCGATTTTTAATATAAGATTTTTTTTTTTAATTTTTCACACAAATTAAGATAATTCTATCTTCATCAATAGTCTTGGTAAAGATTAGAAATATAAATGTTGTGTCTTGGACAAATAAATGAACATATAGAAGATGAGAATTGTGTTTAGTCTTTGTAGAGTCCAAGACAAAATAAATGAATTACAATAAAATAAATGAGTTGGATGCATAGAAAATGATGGAAACACTAAATCACATGGTAAACAATGCTAAAATATCTTATATTTATCAAATAAACAATAAGTCAAAATGCCTTATATTAAAAATGGGAGGGAGTATATATTTATTTTTATTGTCAACATAATTTCTAGCCATTTGATGTATGAAAATTTGAATATAATTCATATATAATAGTTACACACAAAGTCTTGGAAGAGACGTGTATTAGTGAAAGACCTGAGAGACAGATTGATGTTCTTAAGTATATGTATTATGTTTTAAACAATATAAGTAATGTTTTATGGGTGAATATTTTATATCATTTTTTATGTATATGTATATTATCGATTTTCTTAGTAAGGCTATGTTTTCTTCAACTGAAAACTCATTCAGTTCAGTTCAGTTCAGTTCAGTTCCATTCAATTCAGTTCAGTTCAGTTCTGCTTAGTTATATTTTATACTACAATTCACTTCAGTTTAGTTCCATTCAGTTTAGTTCAGTTCAGTTCAGAAAATTACAGTTGAAGAGAACAGAGCCTAAAACCTCTTATGCTTTTGAAATTAACTGTAATGTTTGCATGTGTTCTCTTCATAGGACAGTCTCTTGCAAACTCAGTCTGTTACCTACTGCGGTTAAGGAGGAAATCCTCTATTACCGCCTTCATTAATTGGTTGGGTTCTGAAATAGTTTGCGAGATCTCCACTGGAGAGATTTTGTTACCACCGAGTCCGATAAACTTAGTTTACATCTTACTTCCTCCCTCCGTCCTGGAAATAGCTTCCCACTTTAACTTTTTCCAGTCAAATTTTTCCAACTTTGACTACGAATTAATCTTACACCGCAAATGTAAAATGGTCAATTAAATTATATAATGAAAATTAAGTCCCTAAAGTTTCATTATATAAAAAAATTGAACATTTTACATTTGCGTTTAAGATTAATTCGTAGTCAAAGTTGAAAATGTTTGACTGCAAAAGGTCAAAGTGTGAATCTATTCCCGGGTCGAATAACAATTCCAACCATTCCATCTAGATATGTAAGTACATTCATTCCAATTTTTCCACGCATATAGGATAAAGTGGCTGCTTTTACACTTCATATGCTTTTCCTATGTCTAGATTTTTGGCAATGTCCAAGTAGAGATGTCTCACAGATCCATCAAAGGCAGAATTAATCTGGGAGAAGAAAGGTAAAAACAAAGACTTAAAAAGGAAGGAAAAAAAAAGAGCAGAAATGAGATATTAGGATCAAAGTAATAGAGCAGACATATATTGACTTATTTAAGAGCAAGTTCAAATCTTCGCAAGAGTCACGGAGCATGCAGAGGAATTAATTCCGAGTTTGGGTATTGTTCGTCCATGACCGACTTGCCAATCATCCTAGGTCGTGATCTTCAACTCCTCTTCTTTATTTGAGTCGAATAACTGTTTTATTGCGCCATTGTTATGCCTTGGAATAAAAAAATAAAAAAATACTATATATATATATATATATATATATATATATATATATATATATATATATTAATATGTATGTATGTATGTATGTATGTATGTATGTATGTATGTAACCAAAAACTGGGCGCGTGTAGATACTCGTAAAACTAACAACCGATCAATCCCAGTCGTCCATCATTGTTAATATTGGTCTTACAGCGCGTGTTCAATATGGACCGTCCATATATTTATATTAATAGCACGTGTCATACCCAACTTCCACTACCCTCCATTCTCTTTGTTCAATCTCTGCAATTGTCCTCCAGGTAAAACTAATTTCTGTCACCATGGATTTCCAATTCACGTCTTCCTTATCAGCCATGAAAAGAATATGGAGTATATGTTTAAGCTACTGACATTTTCATTTTTTCCTTTTAAGAAAAAAATGAATAAAGTAGGAGAGATGGTAATAAAGTAGGAAAGAGATTGAATAAAGTAGGAGAAATAGTGAATATAGTATGATAGATATTGAATAAAGTAGGATATATATTTTCCATTTAAGGAATGGGTAATTGAATTTGGGACGGAGCAAAATGGAATACGGGTAAATGAATCTGGGACGGAGGGAGTATATCATTTAATAAATTTATATCTTATTTTGATGAATAAATAATTATATTTATAATTGGTGTCTATGGATTCGTTTCATCGTGATGATACCATATATATGTTGAAAATATTTTTCGGAGTTTTGCAGACAAAGTTATATGGGATTTAATAAAAACTATAGAGTCCGTTTTGCGAAAGACCCCTTATATATAAGAAAGTCCGAAAAGTCCACTTAAACGTTAAAACTAGACAATTATATGTTGTTTCTCGACTTAATTTCTCGCGGATCTTTTGACCCGGATTCATTAGAAACGGGTCTAGTATAAATAAAGAATTAACCATCTTTTACCATATTTTCACCTTGATTTTCTCTCTCTATCCCCGATATTTCTCTCTCTAACCCCGATTTTCTCTCTAACCTCGAATTCTGCTCAATTTCAGCTCGATTTGTGCAGAAAAACAGCAAATCGATCACAAATCGATCAACCTCTGCCGTAAAACACCAAATCGATCTGCCGGGGAACTTCGAGACACCAAATCGAGCTGAAATCGACGAGTTTTTATACAAAAGTTGAAATCGACGACTTGAAATCGACGAGCTGAATTCGACGAGTTGAAATCGAGATGGAACATGGCGGAATCATTGAAGGAACCGTTGTATCTTATGGAAACGAAGGCGATTCAGTAGTATCATCAACATTAACTCGTGAGAAACAGTTGCAGATCGTGTCACATGAATGTATACACTGACTGTCTATCTATATATTTATTGTTGTCTATATTTACAGTAAAATAGTCTACATATTACATATAACTATCTATGTTTAACATGTAACTGTCTATGTTTCATGTGATAGTCTCTATGCTGAATTTGTAGTTGTCTATATTTAGGCTGAAATTGTCTAGATATTACATGTAATTGTCTATGTTTAACATGTAGCTGTCTATGTTTCATGTGATAGTCTCTATGCTGAATTTGTAGTTGTCTATATTTAGGCTGAAATTGTCTAGATATTACATGTAATTGTCTATGTTTAACATGTAGCTGTCTATGTTTCATGTGATAGTCTCTATGCTGAATTTGTAGTTGTCTATATTTAGGCTGAAATTGTCTAGATATTACATGTAATTGTCTATGTTTCAGGTGATAGTCTCTATGCTGAATTTGTAGTTGTCTATATTTAGGCTGAAATTGTCTAGATATTACATGTAATTGTCTATATTTAACATCTAACTGTCTATGTTTCAGGTGATAGTCTCTATTCTGAATTTGTAGTTGTATATATTTAGGCTGAAATTGTCTAGATATTACATGTAATTGTCTATATTTAACATCTAACTGTCTATGTTTCATGTGATAGTCTCTATTCTGAATTTGTAGTTGTATATATTTAGGCTGAAATTGTCTAGATATTACATGTAATTGTCTATATTTAACATCTAACTGTCTATGTTTCATGTAATTGTCTCTATGCTGAATTTGTAGTTGTATATATTTAGGCTGAAATTGTCTAGATATTACATGTAATTGTCTATATTTAACATCTATCTGTCTATGTTTCATGTGATAGTCTCTATTCTGAATTTGTAGTTGTCTATATTTAGGCTGAAATTGTCTATATATTACATGTAATTGACTATGTTTAACATGTAACTGTCTATGTTTCAGGTGATGTACTGCCAGATAGAATTGAAGATGAACCACTAGTAGGGTCTTTGTTAGGCAGAACTGCTAGTACTTATGAAGAACTCTTTGAATTGTATCGGAGGCAAGCTGCACTTTTAGGTTTCAGCGTCAAATTGTGTACAACAAAACGTTATGCACGTACTAGACAAGTAAGGGTGAAGTATTTCAGGTGTTCTGCTCAAGGTTATACCAACTCAAAGGAAAAACAACCAAAAACACCATCACCATACATACAAGGACAAACAAGCAACAAACGTCAAAGGAAAACAAAGAAGTGCGAACTAGATGTGGGTGTATGGCGCCATGAAAGTCAAACATTGTAAGGAGACAAACTTGTACAAGGTTGATAAGCACTACATGAATCACACCCACCCTTACACTAGACACGAATGGCAAGATCTCCATAGGGTGGAAAGAAAGATTACACTACACAAGGCGGATGTGATAAGTGCAATGGAAAAGTCGGGCATGAAACTCTTTGTTGCATTTAGGTACATGGCTTCCAACTCGGGTGGAGCAGGCATGTGGGACATACTATAAGAGACCAAATTAACTACGTAAATAGGTGAGGCGCATGAAAGCAATTGGTGTAGATGCCCAGCATGTAGTTAGTTTAATGCAACATAGGCAGCAAGAAGACACAGAATTCTATTATGATATGTTGATCGACAAAGAAAGTAGATTATGTGGGCTCTTTTGGTCAGATGCCATGATGAGGGATGATTATAAGATATTTGGTGATGTTGTAGTCTTTGACACAACATTCAGGACAAATAAGTATGAGCTAATTTGTGCTCCAATTGTAGGGGTAAACAATCATTGGGGCAATGCGATGTTTGGGTGTGCTTTTTTGGCAAATGAGCAAGCGGAAAGCTTTGTAGCTCTTGACATCATTCCTTAAATGCATGGATTCAAAGAAGCCTAAAACCATATTCACAGATCAAGATGCTGCTATGTCCAGAGCAATAGAACAGGTAAAAAAATGTTCAGTAAATTACTAGGTTTTGCCTTAAATTGTCTAGTTTATAAGCTTAATGGTCTACTTTATACTGTCAATATTTTATGTTTAAATTTTTAATTATGTAACAGGTGTTTGGGGATGAGACAAGGCATAGATTATGTGTTTGGCACATTGAGCAGAATGCAGTGAAAAATCTAGCACTACTAAGAAGTGATGTCAAATTCAAAGAAAAGTTTGACTTGGTTTTGAAGTTTTGTCATAATGAAGAACAGTTTGAAAGGGAATGGCATTCCATGATTGAAGGTTATAATCTACATGAAAATACATGGCTTGCCAAATTGTATGAAATTAGGATGAAATGGTGTAGGGCTTTAAATAGAGATGCATTTTCTGCTGGGATGATGTCTACGCAAAGGAGTGAGAGCACAAACCATTCAATATCTTTCAATTCCAACAAGCAAACTTCACTCACTCAATTCTTTCACCTATTTGATGCTGCCGTAGAACGATGGACGGAGACAGAAATTGCATATGACTTCACTTGCAGTAGAGGATTCCCAAAGACAACAAACACACATATCCTAATGTATCAGGCTTCAAAGGTAACATTTTATTACTTTCTTACATTTTATTGTCTATATATAATATATAATTTCTATGGTATCAAACTAGACAAGTTCTATTACAAACTAGATAATTTCTGTAACAAAATAGACAATTTCTCTGATAACATACAGATATACACATTGAAGATTTATGAATTTGTTGTACGCGAATTCAAGAAGGCAGAAAATACAAAGGCTGCCTACAGTTTAAGATCAAATGGAGAACACCAGTACATAGTTACACATCAAACTGATCCGGAAGACGTTGGGATTGTAACTTTCAAGACAAATGAAACTGATGGGGACATAAATGTAAGCTGCAGTTGCAAGCATTTAGAGGAAGTTGGGTGGCTTTGTTTCCATTGCTACAGAGTTTTGAAGCAAAATGACATAGAAACAATTCCTCAAAAGTACTTTCTACAAAGGTGGACACGGGATATAAAAAAAGAAAGTTGGGACAAGGAAAAGATGAAGAAAGCAAGACTTACAAGTGGCCCTGAAAGTGTTGCTTGGAGACATCATATGATCAGGTGATATTATATTTTTATGTTAAAAAGTATACAATTTAGATTAAAAACTAGAACATATGTTTCAAAACCTAGAACATATGTTTCAATTTTTGGAACAGGGTGACCTAATCAATGATATGAACTGAATGCTAACCAGGGTTTACACCGACTTGGTGATCAAATCTGAAAATAACACGGATGCAAGAAGAATGTTAGAGGATTCATACCAACGAGATCTACTTGCTATCAATGAGCTTGTTGGACAACAACAACAACCAGCAAATGAAACCACAAGCAGTTGTGTACCAAATTCAGAAACTACCATACTTGATCCACCACACATCAAGACTAAAGGACGGAGTAAGGGACGCATAAAAGGCCCCCTTGAGAAGACAAGGTCCAAAAAGGCTTCAAAAGCTGATATTACAACTATTGTTAGGAAGGATCAAATCATTTAAATTTTATGTTTGATTCATACTGTTAGACATTAGTGTAAAAACTAACAATGTTTAGTAGAAACTAAACAGTATTTCTTAAAAACTAGACAATATCATTTATAAACTAGACAATAAGATGTAAAAAGTAGACTACCATATAAAAACTAAAAACTAGACAATGTTTAGTAGAAACTAGACAGTATTTATTAAAAAAACTAGACAATATTTATTAAAGCTATATTTATTAAAACTAGAAAATATTTATTAAAACTAGACAATATCATTTAGAAACTAGACAATATTTATTAAACACTATACAAAATCATTTATAAACTAGACAATATGATTTAAAAACTAAACAATAACATTTATAAACTAGACAAAATTTATTAAAAAATAACCAAAATCATTTCGAAAATAGACAAATATGATTTAATAACAACACAATATCATTTAAAAACTAGACAATATCATTTATAAACTAGACAATATGATGTAAAAAGTAGACTACCATATAAAAACTAGACAATGTTTAGTAGAAACTAGACAATATTTACTAAAAACTAGACAATATTTATTAAAGCTATATTTATTAAAACTAGAAAGTATTTATTAAAAACTAGACAATATCATTTATAAACTAGACAATATGATGTAAAAAGTAGACTACCATATAAAAACTAAAAACTAGACAATGTTTAGTAGAAACTAGACAATATTTATGAAAAACTAGACAATATTTATTAAAGCTATATTTATTAAAACTAGAAAATATTTATTAAAACTAGTCAATATCATTTAGAAACTAGACAATATTTATTAAACACTATACAAAAATCATTTATAAACTAGACAATATGATTTAAAAACTAAACAATAACATTTATAAACTAGACAAAATTTATTAAAAAATAACCAAAATCATTTCGAAAATAGACAAATATGATTTAATAACAAGACAATATCATTTAAAAACTAGACAATATCATTTATAAACTAGACAATATGATGTAAAGAGTAGACTACCATATAAAAACTAAAAACTACATAATTCCATTAAGACACTGAGATAATTGTGCAATTCTACAGTTAACATGCAATTTAACTGAAATCGTTCAAATCATTAAAATCATTCAAATCCTAGATAATTCTACAGTTCATACACACTATTTTTTCTTCGATTACTTCAGTTTCCTCGGTGCTTTCTTCTTCAAATCAGTCAATGAAACATCTTCAAAATCATCAGCAGCAGCAGCAGCGCTTCTCTTAGATCGTTGAGAAACTTTTGCAGCTTTTACATCAACAACTTTCTTTCCTTTAAGCTTTCTCAACTTTTCACTCTCCTTCATTTTCTTTAATGCATCTTCTTTGTTAAATGATGCTACTTGTGTCAAAATATCAGATCTCAAACCATTTACATAAGCAAGAATAAGAGCTGAACAGATTTCAACACGGAGGAATTTCCGACGATTCACCTAATAAACAGAAACAAAACAATTAACAAACACTGAACTAAAAAACTAAACAAATGCAAGCAAAAACTAAACAAATACAAGCAAAAACTACAAACTTGGTGAAACTATTACGTACTTGCATTAGATCCTTGCATTGGAAAGAATTTCCTTGAAACAGTTCCATATGCTTCATGAGAAAAACCCCACAGTCTAACGTTCCAGGAAAACGAGTCCAATCAAACTTTACAATTTGGTTTCCAAAATTATTAAGGAAATTAGCAGCTGGATGCCCAATACGACGAAGGAACTTATCCATTTCACAGCGCTGATATATGAAAACAAACGAAAACATTTAAGCAACAAAAAGCAGCCAACAACAAAAAAAAAAAAGTAAAAAAAAAATTATAACAATATGTCCATAAGAACTTACCAATTTAGTCATCAATGTATACACTTCTCCTTCATCTTCAACAACCATATTATCAAGATATTGAATCTTCAAATTTTCACAGTTAACAACACAGCATGCAAAGTGTGATTTGTGTGGATGGTACAAAGGCACAAAGAACTGCAAACACAAACAAAAAAAAAACTAAACAATATCTGACAAAAACTGATGCATGTACAAAAGAAACAAATTAGAAAATATACCATTCCCACAGTACAAAGAGAAGATCCAATATCCCCAAGCTGATCCTCAATCCACACATCAAAAGAACCCTGTACTTCATTCTTCGATCCATCTTCATTATAATCCTTCTCATCCTCTTCTGTATCAAAAATCCCAGCAAGCTTGCACTAAGGTTTCTGAAAAAACATATGCATAAAACTTAAACTAGATAAAAGCAAAATATAAACTGGATAGATCACTCAAAAGCTAAAGGAAAAAAAAAGTACTTACAGAAGTTTGAAGTCCAAAACAAAATCTGGTAATATTACCATTATTTACCCTCCTTTGAAAATCATTCAACACAACTGACCAACAATCAATGACACTAAATGTAATGTAAACTCCAGGATACATGCTAAGAAAATCCTCAGCATTCAAGAAAAACTTTTCAGTCAGATTCACAAACATTGCATCAGACCTGTAGAAAAAAAGAAGCGGAAAAAATGATAAAAATATAATGAGTAAGCTAAACCCATAAAACTAGATAATAAAACAATAAAACTAGACAATAATAATAAAAACTTACTCTGGATCTTGTTCAGATTGAAAGAAGCAATAATCAACCACTTCTCTTGCAACCTGGTTCATTCCATTACAAAGGAAACCCAATTTTCTCATGTTCCCTGACACATAATTCACTTGCACTAGTGGTGGCCCAACATCCAAAGAGCACCAACCACGTACATCTCGATACACTATATCATCGTCATTCTCATCATCTTCTGTTTCATCCTCACCATCTTCATTCTCATCATCCCCTCCATCTCCCTCACCAGCATCATTCTTTTCCTGTTGTATAACATCATCAGCAACTTCATCCTCGACATTCTCATCATTCTCAACATTTTCCTGCTGGATTCTGCCATCATCAGCAACTTGATCCTGATTTCTAAAAACATCATCATCATTATCACTGAGGTCCATTGCAGTCTCAGTTGGTGGATTGGACCTGCCATGCTAAAAAAGTATAAAATTCTAATAAGTAAGCAAAAACTAGACAATAAAATCATATATATTAAGAACTATACACTTTCACACAACATAAACTATACTAAAATATCATAAAACTAGACAATTAGAATATAAAACTAGACAATAAACTTACATCAGGACTTACAGCTACATTATCCCGGCCAGCTTGAGAAGATCTTATAGCATCAAACATATATGTAATGTTTTGATTTGTTTCAGCTTGAGAAAACCCAAGACTGAAACTTGGACAGTCATTCCTCAACATCAAGAAGTACATAGCCACCATATGATCTAACTGATTCAAAACTTGTGGATCGGACCAAAATTTTTGAGTTTGGGATACTTCTTCTTGAGATGCAGACTCCTCTTCAGGCACTTTCAGTGTTTTCAAAACACTCGCAGAATATGCGTGGAAAACAACTTCCACATCTCGTTTGAGAAATTGGAGCGCCTCGTCCATTGCCTAAAACTAAACAATTTCTTGCAAAAACTAAACAATTTCACACAAAAACTAAACAATTTCATGCAAAAACTAACAAATTCAAGCAAAAATTAAACAATTTCAGACAAAACTAAACAACTTCCACATCTAAAAAATATACATTCACATTTAAAAACTAGACAATAACATTTAATAACTACACAATAACATCTAAAAACTAGACAGTAACAAAAAATCAAAAAGTAGAAAATAACTTACATCGCTCGAACTATTCTGAATTTCCACATCAGTACGAACTCCACCAGGAATAGGATATCTGATGGATGGAACAGTACCATCATAATCAACAACAGCAGGCTTCAATCTCTGCTTACTAATGGGATACCAGTCAACCATAATAGAATTCCCATATCCAATGCTCTTCTCTTTTTCGAGCCTCTCTAACAAATTCTGCGTTGTCCAATGTTGGATAAGAGGAAGTGCAGTAAAATTGCAACGACCTTGAAAAGGGAACCTATGAAGATAAGCCATCACAAGCACAACTAGACAACCATGAATATGGTTTTGCGTTGTTGATTTGTATTTAGAAACTGCATCACACAATGTATCAACAATAAAACCACACCAATCAACATTGCGTATAGATGATACTCTCTCCAATTGACTAACAAGTCTCATATCAAGAGTATGGCCTGCAGTTGGTGCTAAGAAAATGCCACAAGAATAAAGAACAAAAACCCTCTTGAATTCCTCACAACCGTCCTTCAAACTCAATAAAACCTTCAATACATCTGTAAGTCTCACATCTCCCTTTGGATCTGTAATACCAAACTTCTCCCTCCACTTTTTTCTCAACTCCGCATCAGCAAGATATACATCATCTTTCTTATCAGCAAGCCTTAAGTTCTGATAATGTAACTTAACAGGGAAACCAGGCTTCCTAGGAAGAAGAAAAATGTCTTGAACGTCTTCAGATGTAATATGGTACTTATTCTGCCCAATAGTCTGAATCGTGTTTCGCCATTGAACCTTTCCACCACCTGGTACAATACCCAATGGAATGTACTTGAATTTCATATGAAGCAACCCACCGAAACCAATTTGCATTACACTTTGTCTTTGTGCATCGTTTAACTTCTCCAGCATCTCAACCATAAGTTTTACAGAAGCCCCAGGCCTGTAGAGTTTTTTTATACCCTCCTCAACCTCCACCACATTTTGGCTGACACGAACCGACTTCCTCGGCCCAAAGATCACCAACAAGGAGACCCCCTTCTTACGATTAGTGCCTCTTTTGCTTGGCTTAGAGCCTTTGGAATAATCACCTTCTTAGGTCCTTTACCAATACAAAATAAACACATTAAAACTATTGACAGACTAAAAAGTATACAGTTTATATGAAAAACTAGACAGTTAATATGAACAAATAGACAATATATATTAAAAACTAGAGAGTTCAAAACCCTTAAAAACTAGATGATATATCTTAAAAACTATACCATATTTGTTAAAAACTAAAACATAAGGTATTTACATGAAACTAGACAGTATATATTAAAAACTAGACAGTTTAAACAAAAACATCAGAAAGTTCAAACAATCAACAAATCCCCGCAAAAAACATACAGTGCACAAAACTACACAGCAAAAAAAGATTAAAAAAAAATCATAAAAAGTAGTTAATATATCTTAAGAACTAGACAAATCACCTTAAAACCTAGACAGCTTTGCACAGCACAAAAATCAATTACAAAACCACTCATCACAACTCAGCAAAACACCAAAAACCACATCAGGGACCAACTTACACATGCATGTGACATAAAATTCAATTACAAAACCATAAACGGAACTAAACGAACTTCAAACAACAAACAACACATCAGACTAGAAAAAATCCCCGCCAAAACAAAAAAAAAAGTGCACACAACTACACAGCAAAAAATCATAAAAAGTAGATAATATATCTTAAAAACTAGAAAAATCACCTTAAAACCTAGACAGTTTTCCACAACATAAAATAAATTACAAAACAACTCATATACAAACTGTAAAAAGAACAGATCTAGCAAAAACACTCATATCAAAACTCAGAAAACACAAAAAACACATCAGGAACTAACTTACAACATGAATCACATCTAAAAAACCACATATGTAGCGAAAAAAACTCAAATACGAACCATAAAGGAACTAAAAAACAATAAACTATACCAGAAACAGAATTAAGGAGGACAGGAATCTCCGTGTTCACTTGTTCCGTATTCGATTCCGCCATTGAATACCTATCAAGCAAAAACGAGTAGAAAAAAAGGTTAAAATCACCGATTAAAATGTAAAAGCAATCGAAACCAACTTTAAAAACACAAACAAAACGAGTTTCAACAGATTACCTGACGGATCGGGATGAAAACACAGTAAAATAAGCAACAACTGCTCGAAACCGCTCGAAACTGAAACAAACATCATCGATTAAGCAGAAACGAAGCAACAAAAGGTAAAAACGAACACAAAAACAAGAGAATCGAGATAAAAACATACATTACCTGAGAATCGCGCAATGAAACCGCTCCAGAAACTAGGTTTTTCGCCAAAATCGCCAAAATCGCCAAAAAAAAGGAGAGAAATCCGAAAAATGGAAACAATCTGCTGAAAATGGGAAAAAAAACCTAGTTATACTATACCCATATTTAAAACGGTATGACCCGGATAAATTTCAACCCGAAAACCCAGTAATTTGACCCGCGAAAATGAAAAATGGGTCAATGTAAAAACTAGCCAATTTCTGTAGAAAACCAGTGGACTTTTTGGACTTTCCTAATAGTATAGGACTTTTATAAGACTAAGTAAAAACTATATATGTAGTGACATACTAAAAATATAAATAGTGAAAGTTATAAGGTGCATTGCATTGTCAAGAATAAAATGTTCCATGGCTTATTTTTCAAATTTAAATTTACACAACCAATAGATATCATTTAACAAAATGACTTTTTTTATTTTAATATATAAATAATTTATTTAATTAATAATAATATATAAGATTGATGTCTATGGATTCGTCTTGTCGCGATGAATCCAAATATATGTTCAAAATATTTTTTAAAGTTTTGCAGATAAAGTTATATGTGATTTAATAAAAACTATGTATGCAGTTAACATACCAAAAATAAATTGTACACTTGTAAATTATTATTTTCTTTTTGCTTTAATTTTGTGAATGAAACTCCATGAAATTCAAAGAGACATGCCACATCATATTTTATCAATGTGGCATGCCTCTTTGATCACATAGGTCACCACTTTTATTATATATTTAGATTACACCTTTTGCCACTAAAAGTACATTTTTTCCCACATTTTCTATATTATATCATTACTTTAACTTTTCGTAAAAGCGTAAGGCTAACCCTAATGTAAGCTTGATTTTATGAAAGGTAATCACATGCTTGGCCATTGGGTATACCGGTATATACATAAAACACATAAATGAAATAACCCTAATAATTGGGGAAAAACTGAATTTGAACTCAAATTGTAGAAAACCCACATGTAAATGATGTTAATCGAACGAAGGATTTCCCCAATTTATTGATTGATCTGTTATCTTCATTGTCGATCTTTGATTCGATATTAATCGGCTGATTTCCGATAGGTAGGAGCTTGCGTGGTTTGTTATGCGAGAGATCTTTGATTCGTGATGCTTGATTACGTCAAGTGGTAGTAGAATCAATGACTTTGATCATCCCGTAGATCCGAAAGTGTAGAACGATCTCCTTTGTGTTTGTGTATGAAATGCCTACTAATAGCACATAGTAACTCACTGATACGGTTCAATACAGTTCATTCTCTGCTATATCTTCTTCAAGGTAGTAGCCTTCTTAGTTAGATATTAGAGTTTAGGAGGCGTATTACCTCTTCTTATAGTAATATTTATTTACTTATGTTCTACATAGAATTGGGTACAAAGTTGATAGGAAACACTCTTTTATTGTTTATATTGTAGGGTAAAAAAATAGACAAGAATGCCTTGAGTCCAGAAGAGAAAAAGAAACAAGTGTAGCAAATCTGATTTTATGCCAACAGCGACTGTAGAAAAAAAAAACAGCAAACACAAGACTACATAATCCTAATTGACATGTTTATACCAAATTCCAAATAGAAGAAAAGAGATTTTTGAATGAACTAATCGAAAAGGGGAAATGAAAGATGTAAATACATAGAACGTGAAATGCGAAATTTTAAATATACAATTAAATTGGAAAGAGTACGTCAGAGACGGTGTTATAGAAATACCAAAAAAAGACGGACAAACATTACAGTTATAGCCGAAAACATTACAGGTTTTATTAAGAACATCGGTGATATACATATACATAAAAATGATATAAAATGTTCACTTATAAAACATTACTAATATTGTTTAAAGATTACACATATACTTAAGAACATCAATCTGTCTCTCAGGTCTCTCACTAATACACGTCTCTTTCAAGACTTTATGAATTGGAAAAAAGCTAGATCTAATAAATAGAATCCTCGAAACTCTTGCTTAGATTTTTAAGGGATGATATACAATCTACTACAAACTTCTTAATTTGGACTAATCCTTTGTTGTTATTTATGATTTATGATCTCCAGGCAAACTCAAACCATAGGCATCTAAGAATTATGACTCCCTCCGTCCCGAAGAACTTCATACATTAGGGTTAACGTACAGTTTTATGCGAAAGGTTAAGTTCATAATAGAATATAGAAAAAGTGAAAAAAAATGTACTTTAAATGGCAAATTGTGTAATTTTGGTGTAAAGTTGATATTGTTTATTATTTGTTGCATGTTGGTAGGTTCCATTTTGGGTAATGTGAAGTTTTGTAGGACGATTTAAATTAAAATGACAAATGTATAAAGTTTTGCGGGATGGAGGGAGTAGTAGTTTATGAATGTTATTATCTCTTGACTTTGTTTGGATAGGAGAAAGGAATTACTACTAATTCGACTTTAAGCTTCAACTCTTAATGCTTACTACTAATTCACCTTAGTTCTTCACAGAATGTTGTTGACATTTCATAAAAAATTCCTTAATTCTTTTTAGGGCAAATTTCATATGGACTCTTAATGCTTAATGCTTACTACTAATTCACCTTAGTTCTTCACATTTTGTATTAACATATAAGGATGTGTTTGGCCATTTCAAAATGCAATTACCATTTCGTAATTGTTTAAGAATTGTGGAGATTAATGTGTTATTATTCAAATACCATGAACTTTTTTGAAATACGTGTATTTTCCAGGGGGCAGGTGTAATTTTCCCTTCATTTTAACCTTATTCACCTTAATTCTACTAATAATCCCTCACGCAAAGTCGTTTTAGTTATTTCAATTTTATACTAAATTGTTGAAATCATTTTAATTTAATTCACCTTAATTCTACTAATAATCCCTCACATGTCGTTATGGTTAGTTCATTTTTTATTATTTTAATTTTATATTCACTATTAATTATAGTCTTTAATTCTTTAGAATACGTTTTAATCATAGTATATGTGCGTATTTTGTTGGACTTTTTTTTTTATTATTTCAATACATCTTACTAATTAGTATTTTATAAATAACATTATTAACAATTTTCATGTAAACGTTGCATAATAATGCTGTCTCATTTATTAGGCTATGGCGATCATGTTAAACACACCAAGTACACTGTGGAATAGAGAGGGCCTTAAGTCCAGGCGTGAGTTTCAAATTTTCAATAGAGCGTGATGAGTGATGATCAAAAACTTGAAGACTTCTTCGTTAATATTAAGAATCAGTGGGCTAAACTACAATCCATTTGCCAAGTCCAACATGTTATTCACCCATATGGTGTGAAATGGGCAATTAAAATTATTAGAGATATGCTATCCCAGCCCACCTCAAAGAGCCATTCAATTGGTCACTCGAGCATGTTATAATGCGCAACGAGGCGGATTTGGATTACATCCTAGATATGATCTTGCACTATTGGCCTGAAAATGAAATTCAAGGGGATGCATCAAATGAAGGGCTTTAGGTCGGATGAACCCCTTAAAGTAAATCCCGCTAAACCATTAAAAGTTAAAAAATATGGTAGGAAACCCATAGAGTTTGATTTGATTATTCTAGACAAACCACGTAAGCTAGCCAAGCGAGATAGTAAGCCTAAATCATCTGAAGTTCAAACGGGTACATGCAGTATTGTAGGCAAGACTACATAAATAAACAAGCTAAAAAATTTATTTCTAACATCATCATTTGTCTTATACATGTTCAATTGACAAACAAAACAATGTATGTTTATTTGATCTACAGTCGGGGCAAAAACAACCAAATCCAAAAGCTAATTCTCGGCGTGCTTCGAGGAAAGATAAAAAGTTCAAGACAATGGTCCACCTCCTTCAGGTAAAATATTTGTACATATTTAATAAATTTATTCTCATAGTATTCATTATTAATTATGCAGATATAAAAGATAAACATTTTAAATTGTGAAAATTTCATTCAGACCACATGTTAGATTTGGTAATTACACATTAGTAAAAAATAGATGAGAATTAGTATAGTGGATCCAATTAAGTTGTAGAAAGTTACATTTTAGTCCACACAAACTTGACAAAACTCAAACTAAAACCCGAAAAAAGACATTTATGCCCCTATAGGATTATCGTTAACAAACAATACCATGTTTCGATAAATTGCAATTTAAGGTCTGAACAATTAATTGATGAGAAATAACCAGTTAATCCAATTAATTGGGTTGAACACAATTACATTTGAGTCCACAAAATCCATACAAAACTCGAATTCGAACATGAAAAAATATATTTTTGCCCCTGTAAGATTATTGTTAACAAACAATAATCCATTTTGACAAATTGAAACCCAATATGTGAACAGTTGATTCTCTAATGGACACCCATGACATTAAGAAAAAGTAAAAG
Organism: Plantago major; assembly: GCA_026545765.1. Classification (NCBI taxonomy): domain Eukaryota; kingdom Viridiplantae; phylum Streptophyta; class Magnoliopsida; order Lamiales; family Plantaginaceae; genus Plantago; species Plantago major. The sequence goes on along the minus strand of CM048841.1, from coordinate 14,610,223 downwards.
TAATATCCCTTCACATCCATTCAAGTAAAATAATCTCCCAAATTCTAACTGATGTCAAATCCAACATTTGAACGTCAAAATATAATACATCTCACATGTACAATCGAAGATTTTTATCTTCTATTGGACACAAGATGAAAATCACCTCAAACATTAGAAACATATTAATTCTACAAAGATAAGATAATGGATAACAAAAATACATTTTGTTGTCTCTCCTATAAAATTATTGCAACAAATGCATTTGCAGCGTATTTGGACGTTGGTGATCCAGAGTATAAATGTGAACATTGTGGTGCTTTATTTTAGTTTGAAGAAAGGAGAGATAGTGGTGCTTTATTTGGACGTTGGTATGCAGATATACCCAGAACAACATACAAGAAGAGGCCAAATCTCACACTAAGGGAATTCTTAGCATTCAGAATTCAACACAGGGAGGGTGAAGGTCATCAACTTATACTTGGCAGAAGGTTGTTTCAACAGTTTATTGTTGATTCCTATATGATGATGGAGTCTCAAAGACTTCAGTGGATTCTTCACAATCAACCAAAGCTTTGATACGAGTCTTATAAGAAGATTATCAGCAAAGTTGAGAACTGTGGATATGATCCTTCATCATGTGGTAGACTCTTTATACTGCCATCATCTTTTCCATGGAGTGCTAGATGGTACATGCAGGTGTACCAGGATTCTACGGCTATATGCAAGTGGGCAGGATATCCGTGCCTATTCATAACATTTACATGCAATCCAAAGTGACCAGAGATTACAAGGTATGTTGAGAGTCTTGGGTTGAGACCGGAAGACAAGCCTGATATTAATCTCGATGAGCTGATCAGGGATATAAAGGATGGACATATGTTTGGAAAACCAAAAGCATGTAAGTTGTTATTTTATTGTATGTACATGTTTATATTATATGAAATATATAAATGCTTTTTAATAGCTATTTTTGTCAATATTTTACATTCATATACACCGTTGAGTTCCAAAATCGAGAGCTTCCGCATGTACATATTTTTACGATGTTTCTTCTTTCACAAAGCATGGCGAGACTAGAGGAGGTATGTAGGAAGACACATTATTTTTTATCTGACGACATTCTATACAACCAGTGAAAAAAATCTCATAATCCAGGTAATTAGTTAGTTAATTTTGTATTGTGTGGAAATATTACAATGATATACGTTCACTTATTACTTATTTTGATTCATTTCTCAATTCAAGCTTGAGGCTTACAAATGAAGAAATCCATAACCTTGCGTTGCCTGAAATTGAGAAGCTATTGAAAGCAAACTGCAACAGTCTTGCTTTTTTTGAGTCAATGCCATTGCCAAATGAGACTATAAACTGACAACGTCACGAATCATTTTATAGTTGATGAGATGGCATACGGCATAAATGCCATGAGATCAGAGTTCGACGGACTATACCCACGTTTGACTGACGAGCAGCGTAAAATTTATGATAAGATTATGGATGCAGTTGACGGGGACAGAGGTGGTGTGTTCTTTTTATGCGGCTACGGTGGTATCGGCTAGACTTTTATTTGGAGGACGTTGTGTTCTGGCCTGCGTGCTAGAGGAGATATAGTACTTCCAGTAGCATCAAGTGGTATTGCATCACTCTTGATGCCTAGAGGTAGAGCTGCTCATTCTAGGTTTGGTATTCCTATGAAGTGTCACGAGGAATCAACATGCAGCAAGTTCATGGATTATTCTGATACATCGGCTTACTCATGCAAATCAAACTTATAATTTGGGATGAGGCACCGATGACTAATAAACATTGCTTTGAGGCACTTGACGGGAGTTTAAGAGATGTTATGAAACGTCTAGATGATCCTTTCGGTGGTTTAGTAGTTGTCTTCGGTGGAGATTTCAGGTAAATTTTACCAGTTGTTCCTGGTGGTAGCAGACATGATAATGTAAATGCCTCTCTATGCTCTTCGATACTATGGAATTCATGTGAGGTTCTCAAGGTCACAAAAAACATGCGATTGCAGGTAAACTGTAAAATTTTCCGTTACTATCATATGATTGTTCGGTTATATTGTTCTTTTTAATTGACACCTTTTTTTTCTATTCAGCCCGGATCATTAACTACTGAGATTAGTGAAACTAAAGATTTTGCCGAGTGGAGACTACAATTCGGTGATGACGTTGCGGGCGAACCCAATGATGACGAGGTAGACATCAAGTTACCTGATGACATACTCATTCGTGAATTCGTGAAGTAAGTCATCCTATTTCCACCATTGTAGATTGCACATATCCTTCACTTTTGGATCACTAATTAGCCGATCCAACTCCTAATCCCAAATACTTCCATCACCGTGTTGTTCTTGCACCGACTAATGACATGGTCAATGAGATCAATGACTATGTCATGTCCAAAATGCCTGTGATTATGTGGAGTACTTGAGTGCTGATAGCATAAGCAAGACCGAGGCGGTAGACAGTGAACTGGCAGAATTATTCTCAGTAGAATTCTTGAACACTATTAATTGCTCGGGGCTACCTAATCATGGAATAGTGCTTAAGGTTGGATGCATGATCATGCTTTTGAAAATATTGATCAAGCTTCTGAGTTGTGCAATGGAACAAGGCTTATAGTAACTAATCAGGGGAAACATATCATAGAAGCAAGAATGATATCTGGAATGAATGTCGGTCAAAAGATTTTCTTCCCTAGGATGACGATGAGCCCATCTGATGAGACTAAATTTCCTCTTAAGTTTTGATAGGAGACAGTTTCCTATATCCGTCTGCTTTGCAATGACGATAAATAAAAGTCAGTGACAATCTCTCTCTCTCTCATGTCGGTCTCTACCTACCTTCTCCAGTATTCAGTCATGGACAACTGTATGTTGCTCTCTCTAGAGTTACAAGTAGAAAGGGACTGAAATTACTCATTTGTGATAGTGAAGGTAAGACGTACGACACGACAACCAACGTGGTTTACAAAGAAGTGTTTAATAAATTATGAAGTAAATATATATATATTTCATTTATATTTTATATTTTCTCAATATATTATGTAATTAAGGGTATATCCTTATACTTTTACAGGTACGGATGCCTTCATATGAAGTCAAGTCTCACGAGTAATTTACTATATTTTACTCATTGCATAACTTTTATCTTGTGCTTCAAAATTTTTTATTCTTACAAACTTGGATCCTCACATTATAGATTTTTTTACCCGCCTTCAATACACTAATTTTCTCTATAAGATTCTTCAACAAAGTTAATTTCCATGGATTTCCAAAGCACAAGATCGTCCTCCAGTTACAGCCTATGATAATGGTAATGAGATATATTGATCAAACCACAAAGTTGTGAACTGGAGCAATACTTATTACTGTTAGAAAAGCATATCATTGAGGCAGATGTAATATCTCTAATCTTCGCAACTCAAAAGGTTTTCATTCGAATTGTGACAGTGAGCTCATTCGACAAGCCGGAGTTCCCTATCAGTTTTGATAGAAGATAGTTCACCCATATCGTCTATCTATCTATTAACATAAACAAAAGTCTTTGGCAATCTTTCTCAAACTTCAGCCTCTACCCCGTTACCCGTGTTCAAACGTGATTACATGTTCTCTCTTTACGGTTACCAGGAGGAAGAGATTGAATGTATTTATATACGATGAAGATGCACGACATGTTCATTAACTTTGACATTTTCTTATACGATATATTCATTTTTTATTTTGAGTTTCGCCTCCATGCCGCCTCCATGCCCCGTCGACGGGCCATTAACTAGTATACATAAAACACATAAATCTAGTCTAGGCAATACTTTCCCATCCAAACCCCCGAGTTCATCTCATTTTAACAGTCTTCCACATGCACAGCTTGAAACTAGCCAGTTCAAACATATCATAGGAGTTCCGTACATCTTTTTTTACTGAGCTAGATTCAGCATCACTTTCTCAAATTTCAACCTTAAAAAGTCCAACACATCTCACAAGCCGAGTAGGTCTAATGAAGAGGACATTGACAATGCAACAATACCAAGATAGTAAGCCAATAGACATCATCCAAACCTTTACTATAGAGAAACACATGTTCAAACATCATTCCATAGTATGCATGCCAAAAATGTATGATAGCTTACAAATCTCAGAAACTGTAGTGATACACATTCCCTCATCTCAACTTGAAGATGGATAGATAGATAGATTAGATAGGCAAAAGATTTACTGGCACGACAATACAAAATGATGCAGGCAGAGCTGATTCAATCTCACTGGGTTGTGAACGATTTGCCTCTCATCTTGACAGAGTCTCCCTAGCTGTTGGCACCTCTTAAGCGCGCGATCAACTCATCCTGTTGACAGAATTGAAGATGACTAAATTTGAATAAGAACATATGAGAGGGAGTCGGGATCAAGAAATGGACAGTTACTTATTCTATTATTCAGAGATGATATGTTTTTAAGTTTAATAATGTGTTGAACAACTTTTGCCAGCAGCGGGGAAGTACTGTAATGTTTCGTTTACAAAGACAGGAGTAACATAATAAATATTCCCACTTGCCTTTCTCCCTTTCACTGATAAACCTCTCTCCCTAAGGAGCACGCGAATTCTCTCAACTGTCAAACTCTGCAGATCTCTAGGAAGCAAGCTTGATGAACCCTCTACAGATCCAGAAAACAATATCCACATATCAATAGCTTAATAGCAACTGATAATTTGAACACAAAAAACAGAATACAGTTTTTATATTCCTAGTACGCTACAGCCCTAATTATTGATGCACAAGAAATATTTTGAAGATTGTAAAAAATAAGAAACAATATACGTATAATAACATCACTATATGAAGTTTAAAGAGTTTTTTTATAAACTTTCTGCATTTTAATTACACCAAGTCTTATAGAAGGGTCCCACTCTTATTGAGGGACCGATTGATGTTCTTAAGTATAAGTATAATGTTTTAAAAAATACTAATAATGTTGTATGAGTGAACATTCCCAACGGTGAATTTCCCTGATTATGATATATAGCTCTAGATAGAACCCATCTTATTAATTTTTTTTTTTTTTTTTTACAAGTTGCAGATTCTTCAGTAAGACTCTCAAAATTCTACAGCATAACACGAGCATGTATCTCACCATGAGAACCCATGGCCTTCTTTCCTGCAGCCTTACTATCCAATGCTTTCTCAGCAGCTCTGGAACATTGCAGTTAAAGGAACATTAAACCAAATATATATATAAAAAAGAGCAGCATATATAAGGAATAAGATAATTACAGCAGAACATAGTACCGTTTCCTAGAAACTGAGGCAGCTTTTCCATCTTTTGCATCACTTTTCTGGTTCTTAAGCATAAGAGACCTAATCAATATATTTGTCTGGTTTGTCTTTATATGCTGGTCCTCTGATATAAGAAAACAATTCAAGTTGGAGCTTCCATTAGTACAACCACAAGAGACAACGTGCTGGGAAAAGGGGAGGGTGTGTGTGTTAATGCCATGAAATCATAAGCAATGTTCAAGAGCTCTATGCAATGGAACAAAGGAAAATAAATGGGTGCAAATGAGAACCAAACCTACGAAAACAGAAACTGCACAGCTGCCTACGTGAACTATATTTAGCAACTAAACTGGACAAAGCATGCGCACTTAGATGCCATGCCAGATAGTTTAAAGTAACAAGATGAAAATGTGCATATGGGTATTACATTCATATGAGACACATTCACAAATTCATAGAGCTACTTAAGTCCTATTCATAAAATTCATCCACATACTGACATACCTAGTGCAACTGAAGATATAGGTCCAAATGAAATTCTTCTAAAAACCATGATTTTCCTGAATATGAGGATATACCATATTCCTCTTACCCAAGTGTTTAATAGACTCACCTAATTTATACTACTGTGATGTGGATTTTCCTACTGTTTAGGAAAATCAAGACATGCTAGTGTATGGAAAATATCAACGATCATAAAGAAGTGCAAGAAAGATATGAAAATCAAAATTTGATTCCACATAAGTGCAGCTATAGAAATTAAAGAAGATGAGATGTGTACCACTACTCCAACCAAAAGTTAAAAAAAACTTGATTTAAATAAAAAGCACCATCTACAGTGACGAACAGTAGCAATAAGCAGGAAAAGTAACAAAACCTGGAGGTGATGTCTCGTGATCACAAATGTAAACCCGCACGCTTCCCTGCATAGTTCATCAATATGTATGTTAATCGTAACATCGGTGAACAAGTGTGAACAAGCCATGCTTTCTTCAACGAAAATAATTAAAAAGACTCCAAATCTCCATCATCGGTACAGCAATTAAAACCAGAAATATAGACAGCAGCTTCCGCAGTCTAAAGAAAACATTCAATTCTCAAATATGTTCTCTTTTCAAACTACTCCTACATCGATAGAGGATATGGAATCAAAATTTCCTCTAGCGCCGTGTTGCATGCCAAAAAGGAATCGAGACACGTTGAAAACTATAAATAATGGCCTAACCAGAAGTCGAGAACCCTACCCATTCACTGTCAAAACGACAGGCCACAAACGAACAAGAACTGTTGGTTAAGTTTAAACCCGTAGCTGCACTAGACATATTTCGGAAACAGAAAAGTTATTTATTTCAAGACACACATTTCCTTCTCTGAGAAAGTATTGATCTTATAACTTTCAATAAATGTTCGAGGAACCATATTTTAAAGCCCCAACAAGACACACTGGCTTGATCAAAGTACATTACACACCAAAACATGAGAAGCAACAATAGATGACAAATAACACAAGTTTCACATATCTCAAATCAAATCCACAATATCCATACTAGGGCAAGCTCTACAATAACCCTCCTCCCGTAACCACAGACAAACGAAAACGAAATCCTCATTTCAACCCAAATCACATTTGAACCTTTCCGGTTATACCTTTAGTCCCAAATCATATACTAGTTATACTTCACACAACAAAATTAGGTTTTCCCTCACTCACTAATCTTCATCCCCTAAAACAATTGAGCGAATCGAACAAGAAGACTAATTACTAAACAATTTGAAGCTACATTCAATTTACCAACACATTCCACAGAGCGGTAAAAAGTGCTCCACTAATCGAATTAACACGAACGTCAGATAAACAACAAATACGTAAAATTGTGGTGCAATAAACAGTAAGAAAAGTAGAGATCAATAATTGAAAAATGGAATAGGGATTCTAGGGTAAGAAGTTTGTGACTAATACCGGATTAGAGGAAACCACGGTGGAAGAGAAGAGGCCGCGGGAGGGGAGATTTGCGAGGAACTTGGAGGCTCCGCCGCCGGAAACCGCCGCCGAAGAGGCAGAGCCGCCGTCATCCATGGCGCCTTTTTTTCCTTTTTGTTTTCTTTATGTTTTTGTCTCTTCTCTTCTCTTGGTATATTTAAATAAATACTCCCAATGAGTCAATTGAAATTCTCCCAATAGATGAAGTTGTAGAGGACTTGGAGGAAACTGAAAAATGACTCAATTGAAATTTTCTCCCAATAATTTTCAAAAGAAAAAAATTAAAAAAAAAAATTCTCCCCCCACTCCCACTACTTGGAAATGAATGAACAAACCAAAAAAAATTGTGTTGATTTAAAAATGTCGAGAAATATAAATATATATAAAAAAAGAGAGTAAGTCTTCTGAGACGGTCTCTAGATAATTTATCTGAAAATGGACTTATATTGTCAAAAAAATCATCGATATTATTAATCAAAACGTATAACATTGGTGTACAAAAGAAGTGGATTTCGTTAACAACATATATTAATTAATTATATTGATCATTTTCCTAAAAACATAAGTCGTCTCTAGATAAGTTATTTAGAGACCGTCTCTCACGAGACATTGTGAAAAAAATTGCAATATATTGACTCTTAAAGACCGGATCAACGTCACAAATTTAGCTATAGCATCATGTTTTAACTTAAAACAGTGTGTTTAATAAACATAAAAATATCCTTGCATTATCTGCATTTTTAAACGTGTGATGTATGTAACTAAATATGTGATGATAATCAAGTCTGAGAGATGAAAGTTGCTCAAATAAATATAAATCATTACCCGAAATATAGGGAGTTTTATTTAAAAAACATTAGTTTTTTCGTAAAGGGAATATAAGTACTGTTCATTTAATCAATTTTGGTGTATCATATAACTCCATACATCAACAAAAATGGAAAGTGGCCAACGCACAATAAATAATTAAAAATATTAATTTTATAAATTATGCGCCCAACGTTGAAATCTAGGGCAGTATTTGGTGAAAATCCAAACGGAAAAAGCTAATTAAATTTGGGATTAAAAAACACTATTAGCCATGAATTAACTCAACCAAAGAGAGCGTTAAGCGCATATGGCTCTACAGACACCATACAAGTAGGAACAAGATGTATTGATGGATCACATCTCAATATTCATTAGGCCGGTCCGTAACCATAGGCGAAAACTATTATGGCCATTCCTATGACTGAATCCTGAAAACTGATTTGTAGTGGGCCGTGGTATAAATGTGACCGTCAATTTTTTTTTTTAACATATTAAACAATATCAGATAATATATATTTCTCGTTTGTATGTCAGGAAGAATATCAAGTTATATATATTTCGGCGGCCAAGAAATCAAGTGCGTGAATTTACATCTTGAACTAATTCTAATTTGGCTAGGAGTCATTCTGCTATGTATCATATTGGAACTTCTAATAGTTTAGGAGTTTGGATCTTTCTCCAATTTGATTTTAATGATATACTTAGGCAAGACATCATTGTATCTATCCTTGAGTACATCAGCATGTCTATGATGGTTGGCCATGTTAATAATGTACAACCATGTAGGGGTGGGATCGATAATCTAGCCCCCTCACTATAATAGCGGATCCATAATAAATGTTTTTTTGTTTAAGCAAATCCATTATAAATGTTGATGACTACTGATTGTGAACATTAATCTCACCTCTAAAATCTATTGGTGCAAATTAAAAGATAGTATTTGAGTGAGCCCATGCTAAGTATATTGGGCCAACTCTAATCTACAAATGAAAACATAAACAAATGGCATGCTTGTTTTGTTTCTTCTTCTTCTTCAACTGTTACAAAAATGAAAACTTATAATATCTATATCTATATGCAAGTGGCTGGCTCTAATGGAAGTTCGGGAAAGCAACGGATAAGAACGACCCACTTCTCCTACTCATCAGCGTCTTCATCTCTGACTCAATCCCATCACCACGTGTCCACACCAACGGCCACGATCAATCTTCCTACCCTGTGCCGCGTCCTAGCTGATCAAGACCCCAAGTACACTGATTCACTATTATACAATGGTGGTATTTATTATTATTATTAGCAGCATTATTGATGGTTTTCATCTTTCAATACTTTGAACATGATTGGTATTCTGCTGTGTCATCTTTCCAGAAAGAAAGTGATATATAACTTAGAAAAATCTCATCTTTTTCCACTTAAGAGTCAGTGTTCTGTTCTCCAATTTGATCGGTTGAAACAAAAAGAAAACTTGTGATTTGTGATTGTGAATCATTTTTGTACAAATATAGTGTTAATTGCAGAAAAAGGTGGGTGTGAATTGTGATCAATAATGGGTGCTGCTGAAGAAGGAGAAACGCCTAGGAGCCCAGAGGCTACACTGGGTATGCAAGTAGAGGATCTGTGGGATGTGCAAGGATCGCAACTTAGCCCAAATGAGAAGCTAAATGCTTGTTTTGAGAGTATTCCTGTCTCTTCTTTCCCCCCTGCTCCTTCCTCAGAAGGTCAATTTCTGCTCTTGTTTCCTTTTTCTTGAATAATTTATGGGTTGATTACTTGATTTTATGGTGTGTGTTTGTTTCTTGCTGAGAGTTGTTTGCTCATAGGTGGTTGTTTAAGTGATGTTTATGCTAGTACATGATTTGATTGTATTGGTTTGTATGAGGAATTAGAGTTGGTTACAATTGGTTTGTGGAATCAGGAGTGGAATTTTGGATCACATGCCTGAGAAAGTAAGTGGACCTTAGAATGTTTGGCTTATTTATGCTACTGGTGGCTGTGTCAAGATTGGTTTTTTATTGGTTTTGTGGGAGTGTTTGATCCTTTTATGTTGGATTCTTATGGAGAATCAGACTTACCCTTGCATTTTTTTTTTGAAAAGAGCCTTACGGTTGTGCTTATGTATGTATGGATCTTTAGGCATAATTGTTGTGATATGTCTTGATTGTTATATAGCTGTGTTGGAACTTTAGTAGCACGACTTGCGCTTCGAGGTTTTTGCTTCTGAATGAGTTCTGCTGTAAGCTTATAGTTGCCACATCCTTTTAGAGTTGTAAGCTTAGCAATTAAGACTTTGATAAGTTGTAGTTGAGGTTGGGTGATGTGTTATGCTTTGTGTAGTTAATGGCTCTTCTCATGTAAAACTAATTTGTATGTAGTTGGTTTAGACTTTTAGGCTGAATTGTGCTCATGGTGGCCTAATATTATGAAAATATTTGTTGTTACAGTCGTTGAGATAAGTTCAGGATCGAGCCTTGCAGAAGCCGTCAAGTTACTGGCCCGCCACAAGTTACTCGGTGCTCCAGTGGTAGATGAAAAGGCACCTGAAGATGCCTCTTGGATTGACAGATACATAGGCATAGTAGAATTTGCTGGCATTGTTGTATGGATCTTGCATCAGGTTTGTACTAAAATGTTTCATTATGCTGCCTCTTGCTCATGTAATTCTCTTGTTCGCATGAGAGATGTTATGACACTCCAACTTCTGTGCTGTACACACTCTTAACTTCTCTGAAGATGACGTTTGTGTGCATTTTTTGCATAATACATCACATTAAGACTAGCCTTTGGCCAGACATATTTAGGTGATATGGAGCTAATGTATGGGCTTCGGAATTACAAAGAACTAAGTTTACATAATTTGAACTCTTTACAGTCGGAAAAGATGGAAGAGAACCATGATGCGAGTACGGCGTTTGATATAGCTATGAAGAGCTTAGAAGATACCATGAGCCCTACTGCAGCACTCAGAATGACTTCTCCTGGGAAAATATCTTCTCCTACGAAGAACATAGAAGATCAGCTGACCCCTGCTGTTGCTGTTGCGGCTAGCGGAATGTCTTCTCCGAGGTTTAGAAGCATTCACCCGGACTCTCCCACTGCAACTTGTGGAAGTTTTTTCGAGACTCTCACTTCTTCCGATTTCTACAAAAATATGAAGGTAATTGTCTTCCGGTCCACGTTTTCCATCATTAGGAATTTTCTGTACTGCAGATATCCAGTTTTTCTTTGAAATGCTAATTCATGCACTAACTCATGATTGAGCAGGTAGGAGACATCTCAGGATCTTTTCGCTGGGCCCCATTTCTTGCATTGCAGAAATCCAACTCTTTTTTGACAATGCTCCTCCTACTGTCCAAGTACAGAATGAAGAGTATCCCTGTTGTTGATTTAGGAGAAGCAAAGGTTGACAATATTATCACACAAAGCGCTGTGATTCACATGCTAGAAGAATGTTCGGGACTTCATTGGTTTGAGAGTTGGGGATCTAAAAAGCTATCTGAACTTGGTCTCCCCTTGATGAAACCAGGCAACATAATCAAGGTAATGTGTGCTTTATTGTACCATGTGCATAGATGGCACACTAACGTGAAACCATGAACATGGATATCCAAGATAATCAATTGTCTGCTTAAGAAAGTGTCTATGCATTAGTACATTGCGACTCTCCGTTTTCATTTTGTCAACAACTACTGAACAAGGAATGTGTAATGATTTAAGAAGGTAGAAGCAATTAGTTTATATCATTTTCAGTGGTATGCTCAAGTTAGTTTGTGGGTTGGTTTAAGGCTGCTGCCAAATGAAAAAGATCGCACACACTAATTGGCTGGATTTAGGAACTGTGCATCTGCATGCGTTGCTCTCAACTCTTTGTTCTCCTTTTAATTCCTAGTTTCATCTTTTCTTTTTCATTTGTACGATGTAAATTTTATGACAAATTCGAGCACCTTTTGTACTCGTACAATTAATACGCAACTTGAGTTTAGTTATTTGTCGTAAAGTCAGAAATTCCACATATTTTGACCAATGAGTATCAGGGAAAACAAGCAACAGAACCATGTACTAGTATTCTTCATGTGTCGTAGAATACTACTGTGTTCCCTGAAACTCCCTACCAATTTCACCAAGTAGTACTTTTAAGGACTATGCCCCAATCTGGTCTTTGTTTCTGAACAATTTACCCCTATAGGTCTATGAAGACGACCCTGTCCTGCAAGCGTTTAAGATAATGAGACAACAGGGGGTTGGAGGTGTACCAGTGGTTGCGAGTGATGGAAATAAGGCAGTTGGCAATATAAGCATCAGAGACATCCAATTCCTTCTCATTGCACCAGAAATCTACAAGGAATACAGGTCTGTGACTTAACTCACAATCACCATTTAATCTTACATGTTCGAACAAGCCAGCTTCTTTTGTCTACTTGATTTGAATATTTTATCAGCAAGTGTTTCTATAGTAGCCACTATGTCATCGGAAGTTATGTATTTTTGATGATTCAACTATATTTCGTGTGCTCTCCTCCAATCTTTGATAGATGAAGTGTTAGCACATGTAGGTGATTAAAAATTAACGACTTATAGATACTTTTACCTGCATCTTTCTGATTCTACCCTTACCAGCCCTAAGATATGCTACTTAATTATCTTTAGAGCATGCTTGTATAGCTTCCAATGGTTAGGGGCCATTCCTGGCAGAAATTTCTCGCCTTAAAGTGTGAAAGCATCAATAACTTTATAACGTCGTCTGTTAAAGATAGGATGGAGTATAATGTCTGATAAATTCGTATTACTGAGAGTGTGATTATCATAGATACGAGACAAGTTAACCTTAAATGTATTTCCGAAAATCAGAAGAAGGAAATTATGATTGCATCTAAGGCTGTTCGCACGCTCTAATACTGCAGGTCTATTACCACCAAGAACTTTCTGACAGCTGTTCGCCGCTACCTGGAGAGGCGTCAGAGTGAATCACCTTTAGTAAGTGACATGGTGACATGTCGCCGAGAAGAGACTCTTAAAGACGTGATCAGGAAACTGGATACTATGAAGATCCACCGGATTTACGTGGTTGATGAAGTTGGAAACCTAGAGGGGGTCATCACACTCAGAGACATTATCTCGAGGCTGGTGCACGAGCCTCGTGGTTACTTTGGTGATTTCTTTGATGGCGTCCTGCCACTTCCTGCCAATAGCAGGGTTTAACCACTAGAAGATGCTACACGTTAACTTTGTTAACCGAATAAAGTTTCTGTTTTCGACCGAAATTAGTGTGCTACTTGGTCGTAAAACATGGACTGGGAGGAGTTAGTTCTGTTTTTGTGTGAATTTTCTTGTAATTATAGGCTTTGTTGAGTTTTCTGTTTCCTCTTCTGTGAGGCCTATGTGGTCGAACAGGTATTGTATTAATCTGGAAGCAATAAAATAGTGTTCTGTTTTCCAATTCAGTTTGTATTGTTAATTGGGAGAATGGCATTTTTGGTCCTATGTTTTGGGCCAAATGGTATGTGATCTCGGTTTGGATTCCCAGACGTTTCATCTCAATTTTTTGATTTCAGGTCTTTTTTCTTTTTTTATTATCGGGTCAACTCGAATTTCGACTTGAATTTGCTTATTTTTATATTTACATTTAATTTTATTTTAAAATTGAATTTCAAAAAATAAATAAATAAAAAAAAAAAAAAAAAAAAAAAAAAAAAAAAAAAAGAGAAAAAAAAAAAAAAAAAAAAAAAAAAACAAAAGCCACAACTTATAAACCCCCAAATCGCACTCCAAGAACCCTAATTTTTCTCTCTTCCAAATTGAACGAATTCAACCAACCATGTCAACTTCATCTCGAACTCGATTCACAGGAGACTCGTCTTTGTGATTGTGGAAGGAATGCTGTGATGAAAACATCTTGGACGAAGACGAATCCCGGGCGGAGATGGGTAGAGTGTGCTAACACCTCAATTAGAGCCTCGAACAGAGTAAGATTTCCTTGATTTCTTGTTTCAATGTTTCGAATTTCTGGGTTCTTGGTTGGGTGCTTAATTTCTTTCTACTGTTTTGTTGGATAGGTTGGAAGGTGTGAGTTTTGGCAATGGTATGATCCCCCATGCGTGCAAGATCTGTTCAAATTATTCCGGGACTGTTGAAGAGGATCAATCGAATGGAGGAACAAATGAATGCGATGATGGCTGAGAATGCAAATCTGAAGAAGCAAGTGAAGGAGTTAGTGGCTTTGAAGACTGATTCAAGAATGAAGGAATTGCTTGAGGAAAATGTACTGCTGAAGGAGGAATTGGTGGAAGAAGATGCTAAAGTGAAGAAATTTCAGAAGTTGTTTGTTGTTGCTATGTTTATGGCTAGTTTGAATTGAATAGTAGTGTTTAGTAAGTTGATTAGGACTGATGTGGTGTGGTCATTAGGGTTATAAATCCCTACATTTTACTTTTGGTATGTATTGATCACAACTTCACAAGTAATGTATCAGTTTGGTGTTTAGCATTTGAATGAAGTAATGTATCATTTTGGAGTGTTAACTCTTTGAATCTGTCCATTTGGATATCATATGAAGTTAGAATGCTTGCATATTATGAAACACATAAATGGAACTGCAAATTAGATAGAAACACATAAATGGAACTGCAAATTAGATAGAAAGCAATAGTCATTACACTGATTAAAGTCTACATAGATCACCATAGCCAAATAGAAAGCAAAATATAACATAGTAGCAAGTCTAGACTGCATTAGAGCAATACATGGAACCTAGAATAGATAGACAAAACCAAGCACATCAGTTCAATTGCATCTGCATTACATAACCAAAGTTCAACTAGCCAAAATACCATAGTGAATTAGGAGCTGGTCATTCATTTTTTGTCCTTGTTTTTTGCACTGGTCATCACATCCTTCAAAGTCTTCAAGTGCACATATTTTCTGCCATGCTTGCTGAATGTTCCATCATCAGACAAATCAGGATGAAGTTGTCTGTACATGGAAGGTGCATCTGTCTTCTGTTTTTTGGTTAGTATATCTTTGACCTGAGAAGCAAAATTCAGAATAATATCAACTTAATTGTAGCTTGACAGAGTACACTCATAATAGAGGAAACATGAAGAAAATAATAATCCTTACAGTTGGTGGTTGAGCATCATTAATTTTGATTCCTTTTCCAGCTCTCTTCCTCAACATATACTCAATCTGTGCAACATATATGCAAACAAATGAGACAAGTACCAAGAGGATCCATTATATACACTGAGTTAAACCATTACTTACATTTTCAGATGGTAGTGGATTAAAGTCATCTTCAGTGATCACTTGTTCCTTTCCTTTGCTCACAGTTTGAGATGCTTGTGTGGGGATTTTGCCAAGGACCTGAAGTAGACAAAACTGGTTATTAACTATGAAAACAACAATAAGAGCAATATATGAACTGGAACAAACATATACCTTGCTTCTTTGTGAAGATCCAACATTGGTCAACTGACTTAGGTACAAATCATCATCTGCCTCAAAGTCATCATCTAGCATATCATCTGAACTGTCAGATTCATTGTCAATTGCAGGGTTTTCATCACCCTCACCACTGGGTACATGCTCATCATTACCATTTTCTTCATCACTTTCATGCTCATCATCACCGTCTGTGGGAGGATTATGCAGTCCAGGCCTATTTAGTGGGCACCTTCTCTTGTTATGACCTGCTCTACCACAGGTACTACAACATGATGTCCCAGCTGGTTTAACAATAGTATACTTGTCACCTCTTTTCTTGCCCTTCTTCTGTTTGGAGTTCTTCTCTTCCTCACCCTTTCTCCTAGCCTTTCCAGGCCTACCAACTGGTTTCTTACCAAAATTAGGGGGCAGTGGTGGTATGTACAAGGACTCACCCCATAAGTCAACTCCATTGATGCCATATATAGCATGAGCATACACACTCAAGTACCTCTCAACTGTATAGCACTCATCAACAAATTGATATGCATCTTCTTTAGCCCTAGCCATTGCACTAACAGTATGAAGGCATGGGATTCCATTTAATTGCCATTTTCTACATGTGCAAGATCTATCACCAAAGTCAACATTGTACATGGCATTCCCTTTCTTTTCTTTAACCTACAAGTTTGAAATTATAACATATTCATACATACTCTCTCAATTCAAAGATTCAAGACCAAGACAGTATAAATAAAAAGATCATGATAAGCCATTGTACCTGATAATGTGTGTCATCAGCCTTCCTTGAGATGACATATTTGAGAGCATGTGTATTCTTGTGCAATTTGGCATTGATAGCTGGACAGAGTCTTGTCTTCCATTTCCTTCTTGCCTTGTCCCTATTCTTTTGAAGTCTTGTCATCATGTATTCTCTGATCCATTCCAACATTGTTATGATAGGTTTGTCCCTAGTTGCCAGTAGAACCTTATTGAAGCTTTCACAACCATTGTTCAAGGTCATGTCACATGTGGGAAGTGTAGTGAAGTAGGCTTTACACCAATGTCTAGGCTCCTTGTCAGCTAACCATTCAACTGCCTGTGGATCCAGAGCTCTCAACTCCTCAATTACCTTGATGAAGGTTCCTGTAAGGTCATAAGTTAGATATGTATCACTTAATACAAACTGAAAAGTTAGATATGTATCAAATCAATTAAACTCCACAATTACCTTCAGTTGTTGCATTTGATGCTTTATATAATAGGTCCCTATACCCTTCACCCTTGAATCCAGATTTATAAAAGTTTTTCCACATGTGTCTTATACAAAATCTATGAGTACCACCACTCATCTTCTCTTCAAATGCTAGAATCAGACCCTTTTGCTTATCACTAATGAGTGTATAATCTGTGGATGGTGTCAACTCTAAGTCCTCCTTGATGACACTGAAGAACCAGTTCCAAGTTGCCTTATCCTCCTTTTCTAAAACAGCCCATGCTACTGGGTAGGGCTTGTTGTTAGGATCATGACTACACATGATAAAAGTATTCCTCTGGCAGGGTAACTTAGATGACATCCATCAACCCCAAAGATAGGCCTCAGTTCCTTAAAACCTCGTTTCAGAGCACCAAAACATACATAGAAATACTGAAACTCCCCATCCTCATGTGTCCCAACAAGTACAGTGGTTCTTGGGTTAGACCTCCTTAATTCAGCTGCATACTCATGAAGTTTGCCATACTGGGCATCTGGATCACCCTCTATCATCTTAATGGCCTTCTCTCTGGCCCTCCTTGCTTGATCATATGTTATATCAACATTAACCAAATTCTTAGCATCCTCCTTAAACCCTTCAATTGTTCTCTTCTCACCATTCCTGAACCAATCAACAAACCTCCTTGTAAGATAATCTGATGACATGTTTGCCACTGCATATGTTGCAGCACAAGTGTGCTTGTGGCAGTACTTTGTGATGTGTAATGAGTTGTCTATCTTAAGCACCCTAGCAACAAGTTCCCATGTGCAGTCCTTCTCCTTTCCATCCTGACATTCAGCAGATAACCTCACTTTGTCATTCTTCTTGATCTTCAAGTTTTGCATGGTCTTGATTGCATGAGCATGTACTGCTTCCCTTAGCACTCTCTTGTTTGGGAACACCATACCCAAACTGAAACTAGGATCATACTCATCTGTGGGATTGAATGCCTCCCTCCTCAATCTATTAATAGGTCTCTCTGGGTCACTACCATCTGAGTCTAGTTCTGTATCAAAGTCATCATCAGTTCCATACACAATGTTGTCATTTCCCCAGCTTGAGTCACTATCACCATCATCAGTTCCATCACTTGACTCTCCACTGTCAACTTGATGTCCACTCCCACTACCTTGTTCTGGTCCACTATCATTCACTTGTCTGGTCCCACTCCCATTTCCACCAAGCCCACTACCATGTGGACTATTCCCACCAAGCCCACTCTCCTGTCTAGGCCCAGATCCACCAACACCACTACCCTGTCTTGGCCCATTACCACTCACAACTGGCCCACCAGACTTGAACCCAAAATACTCTCTCATCCCCTGAAGCTCAATATTCACCTTCTCAATCTGACTTTGGCAATATTTCCTCCTCATTAACTCCGATTCACTCAATCCATCTATCTCATCTGTCACTCCCCTGTCAACATTCAAGCTATAGTCATTATCATCTTCGTCATTTGTTTCTTCATCTACTACCTCTACATTAAAGTCAACATCACACTTGAATGATACACATCATCTTCATTAACATCCTCATTCATTCCTCCATTGTCGGATCTGCTCGATCATTCTCACCCATACCACTATCACTAGGTAATGCTTTACCGGTCGTTTAGTCCCCTCCTCACCAAGTTTCACCATCAATCCATAGATGCAAATATCTATCCTTCACATTCTCCTTACAAGCCTTTTCAAGTCAAAGATTTGAAGCAATAAATAACCAACCAAATAGTATCTTCACATGGATTTTTCTAACATCAACAACACCCACATGTTCACAAGTAACCTTCACCGGTCAACCGCCGATTCTTGACAATAAGTAATCCCATTTTCGATTTTTCCACCTTCACGTGGGATGACCACCACTCACAGTACAAACTTCCCCCATAATGTAACACGAGAGTAAAACAGCTTTTTGCACGAGCTACAATAAAAAACCAAATACCAGTATAAGGAGACATACGAAAAGTGAAATACGCAACAAGACAAATCGAAATACATAAAGAATTGTTCATGGTGAGTAAAAGAGGGGACAAGAGGAATCAATACACACTACCCACCACCATTATTCACTGAAAGAGGGACCCCAAATCCATACAATAAACCCTAAATCCCCAAAGCTAATCAAAACAGTAACCAATCAACATACTTACCATTAACAGGTGCCGGCAAGTGATTCAGGTATTCCGGCCGCTCTTGAATGTCTTGAATCATCGTCTCAGTCACAGCCGATCTTCGATATTCCCGTTGAATGTGTTTTGCGCCGGTAGAAACGGAGAAGTTTATGTTTTTCTTCACTTCTTCACTTCCCGTTTGAGTGTCTCAGGTATTGCAGCCGATCTTCTGTTTTTCTTCAGTTTTTCGGTTTTTCTTTTATTTTATTATTATTTTTTTTTAAATTCAATTTTGGAATTAAAATTAAATGTAAATGGGTTGGTGGTGATGTGGCAGCACATGTGGAAGTCAAAATCGCAAATTCGAGTTGACCCGATAGCCACGTCAGCGAAAAAGGACTACGGACTTGAAATCGACTGAAAATTGGGATGAAACATGCCAGAGCTCCAAATGTGAGACTGCGTGCGCCATTTGGCCCAAAACATAGGACCAAAAATGCCATTCTCCCATTGTTAATTTATCCCTGATGTAAGTAAAGGTAGTATTTGCAACAAATTTTAACAAGTTGTATATGCTGTAGTAACTTTGTGAAGCAAAACAAGTCTGGATACTATATACTTCCCCAGGGCATTCTGAACCAACCGCGGGGTCCTGGCCAGCAACCCCACCGCATTGCAGGAACCGCACTCGGCTTGAGGTTGCGACCATGGCCACGATGTCACTAGTGGCTTGAAGTTCGTCTCATGGTTGTATACTTGTATGTATTTTAAGACTTTGGAGCAGGGCTATATTAGATAATTTTGCGTTCATGGTTTGTGTAGATGTCTTTGATGATCGAACTGATGATTATGGCTGATTTGCACGAAGATGTTATCGGATTTTTGTGATGTTTTATGTACTGTGTCTGTATAATTTGATCTATCAGTTTCTGTATTTATGTTAAAACATTTACTAAGGCTCTGTTCTCTTTAAATGCAATTTTCTGAACTGAACTGTAGTATAAAATATAACTAAGCAGAACTGAACTAAACTGAATGAGTTTTCAGTTGAAGAGAACAGAACCTAAAACACAAAGTCTCATGAGAGACAGTCTCTAGATAACTTATTTAGAGACGGGCTATGTTCTCAATAGATACATGTTATTAATTAAAACGTCTATGTTGTTAACAAAATAAGTCTTATTATAATATGAAAAAACACCAATAACATAGGTGTTTTGATTAATAATATTGATGATTTTCTTGATAATATAGGTCCGTCTCTAAATAATTTATCGAGAGATCATCTCTCTCGGGATACTTACATTTACTAAAAAGTCCAGCCGTTTTTTATTTCAGGAGCTGATGTCTCATGATTCTTCCGAGAATTGCTACTTTGGCTTTCCTATTTTATGAAGTTGCTACTCTCAAAGTTAAATTGAAAAATGGATGACTCATACCATATTCCGTTAGTACAAAATATCACATCCGTCATATGCTTCCCAAACATGGTATTTTGACACAAAACCCACTACAAATTCCATGTTTTTTCAATTGTGAATAGCCAATTTGTACACAGAAACTCAACTCGAGTTGAGATAACTCAATTCGAGTTTGTAACCAAACAATCCTTGTATATCTTTTCTAGATTAATAGATCTACCGTGTTAAATAGCACAAACAATCTACCGCGAAGAGAATCCCGTAACCAAGGAAGAGTCTATGCTCTTAGATCAATTCAGGCTAACAATCGGTTACCCTAAGATACGGCCTAAATGCTTCTTACTTCCATAAATTAAACCGCAGAGCGTGTGTGTGTGTGTGGGGGGGTTTGTTGTTTAACTGTAGGCAAAATTGGTCTGGGATGGGAGCATTGTTTATCTCTCATCCAATTCATGGAGTAGTAACTTTAGATTCACCAACACTGGTAGCATGAACCTTAATTATTAAGATTTTGTTGCCTGAACCTTAATCATTCAAATGACCAACAAATGTGAATGTTTTACCCAGAGACAAAATTATTGTGAAAATTAGATAAGAAAGCGGATGAAGATAATAATCCAGAAGATGATAGTACAAAAGTACGAAAAATCTCCTAAATTACCTGAACAATTTCATGTTGAGAAGTTTTGAATAGTGGTTTATATATGTAATTTACCCTTTAAACTTTATTTACAATAGAGATGGTTTGGGTTCAACGGAAAGGTCAATCTTGATCGGTAACTGAACATACACAAGCTAAAAGAGTATGATTGCAACTTCAAAGTTTAAATCACCTCGCAGACTACTTTGGACAAAGTATTATACACATCTTAGATCTACGTAATGGAGCACATACATATAACTATTTTATACCTAAGATAAGACCTGAATTTATCATAGAATATTACAGCGTCGAGCTAATGACCAGATCAAGCTGGGGATATAAAGACACTATCAATCCGAGGGAAACCTACCATTGACAAGGCAAAAGCTCACACTATTGCCCTAATGCCTACCCAGCAAATAGGTTAGCAGTTTGTGAACAAAGTCAAGCAACTACAAAGAAATGCAAAATCTTGCGAATACCAGAAAGGGAAAATATGAAAAGTAACTCAGGTAATTTTGCGGATATTGCTGAAGGATTCAAAATAGTTCACTGGAGGTGTATTTACAGGGATCTTCCGCAGAGTGACATAATAACGGTAATCAACAACTTACAGTGAAAGAAAACACATGATGTTCTCTTTACATACAAAACAAAAAATGAAAATGAGAACTGAACAACCGAGTTAGTTACTCTAAACAGAGCATTAGAAGGACACAAGTCGATTTCCACACACATTCCATCTTCAATGTAACCAAGCCCACAATACACATGGCTAGTGGTATTGTAAACATCTCTAAACTTACAATGGTAAAGCATTACACTGAATATTGAATAGCATCCAGAGCAGAAGCAGTTTCCAACGATAAGAAGTAGGCATCTAATAGTGTGAGAACGGAATAATGGTCATTCACAGTGACAAATCATCCGAAGCTAGAAAAAGAAAAGTAAATTTCCAGATAACAACAAGGCAAGGCTTTATGGTCTGGCTGTAATGATCCATGACAATAAATACATGAAATAGATGTAGTTCCACACAGATTATAAAGCACATGTACAAAATTATTACAGTATAAGTAGCACGGTGTGGATATCTTTCACAAAAACTTGTGTTCAATACTACGAACCAACACTCAAGTTAACATCCCCAAACTGAAGGTTAAAGCTGTAACTATTCTTTCATGAAGACAGGAAGCATACCTGTGTCCTGCAATTTACTAACTTTTTCTTCTCACATGGTGCAGAATAAGGGGAGTACCTTCAAATAGATCCAACAAATAATTCTCCAAATCATCAGGAGTATATTTTATGTATCGTCCAGCATGCCTTCCACTTTCCAGGTGACTCCCAAACCGACCCACAAATGAGCGGTAAGCTGGGAGCACTTTTTCAGAAATAGATATCCTAAGTTCTTCGCGGAGCTGAGGATCAGGGACTTTCCAGGCCGTCTGGATCCTATATATATCTTCGAAACATGCATTGAAATTCTTAAATCTCTCCTTCAGAGTCACCTTTGATGCATTACTGGAGCTTCCACCAATCCCTTCATCCTTCAAGCAAGATAAAGCCTTGCTCCATGATGCTCTAAGGTATTGAGTAGCTTGTTGTCGAACCAATCCCCGCCGCTTCTTTACCCAATTATCACCTAAAAGGGTTCGCAACTCCGAGTCTTTAACTTTCTGCACTATGTAGAGTACATTGTTCATTAAAAATATGCACTGCATTGCGTTATCCTCATACATCCTCGCTTTCTCCTCAATATTGGACTCCAAAGAAGTTAACAGAGCCAACAGGCGCTGAGCTAGTAGAGACATGGTCTGCCCCTCAGAATCCTTCTGACTCTCCCTCTCTGGGGATCCTGACTCGGCCTCCACATCTGCCAAGAGTGAATTCATAGTACCACTATAATCAACAAGCAACTTAGCATAATTCATGACATAACGAGCAAGTGGGTGAATCTCGCCATTTTGTATGGGCTTCCTGGAAGATTCCCCCTGAACAGCCTTCTCGAATTCCATGAAAGTCCCAATAGCAGCTTCTCCCAATGCATCTAACACTCCCTTGGCCTCATTACACACCATATCACCAGCATCTTCATCCTTAAAGAGCCCCTTCAAGTCAGGTAACACCTCAGCCAGCCCATCATACATATCAAGAATCCTAAACAGTTTCTCCGCAGACCTCCTGCCAATAGCAACTGCCTCACCGAAATTCAACAACTGCATCACACAACCTTTCGAAGCCTCCAGGAAACAAACTTCCTTAATCAGATCCGATCCATCAAATATCTGCTCACACAAATGCTTCTCACTCGCTAACAGCCCCCGAATCACCACTTTAACAGCCTGAATCCATTTCTTCATCTTTTCATCCAACGACCGCCACTCAATCCTCTGAACCTCCTCAATGCTCAACTTCTCCACCTCGAGAATAGCCATACATTCCTCAAGAGCATCTCTCCTAACACTAGAATAAACCTGGCAACACTCCTTCTCATACCCAGACCTAATCATCCTATCCGCAATCTCCCTCAAATCAATAACCGCATCTGGATGTATCAATTCAAGTGACATCTCATCCCCACCAAAACTCACTCCCCCACCATGATGACTATACCTCCCACTACTAACATCCTCAATACTCTCATTTCCCTCACCATTACTATTAAAATACTCCGTGGCAGCAATAGCGATAGCCGCAGCGGCAGACGACAGAATCGAGGACCGGTGGAGACGGTCCGGGTCCAACGGAACAGTATTCCGTGTCAGAATAAGCCGAAACTCCTCCTCCAGCCGCGTCATCGCCAGCTGAAGAGCGTTCTCCGCCCGGTCAAAGGCGTCGTCAGAGGAATCGGCATTGGAATTGGAATTGAGATTGAACTCTTCAGTCAACTGAATGATTTCGTCAACGGCGGCCAGGTAATCATCGGAGAAGGAGGAATCGGCGTCGTTTAGGATGATTTGCTCAGCTGCTTCCAAACGAGGATCGCCGGTAGGGACGAAGGAGGAGAGGGAGGAGAAGCGGTTGTCGTAGGCGGAGAGGATCGAGAGCATGTCGACGGCGTCGGAGGTGTTGCCGAGAGACTGGACGATGCGCTGCGCCGTAGCGAGGACCTTGTCTTCGCCTTCTATCGTCGTCGCCATGGTGGAGTTTGAGTGTATCGATCGATCGAGCTAGGGTTTTGGAATTGGGAGAAATGCTGCGATTTGGGGAAAACGAGTTTTAGAGAGTTGAAAAAAGGTTTTGGGAATCTGGTGATGATGATGTGTCGAGTTTCTTTTTTCCTTCTCTTTCTTTGGTTTGGGGAGAAATGGAAAAGGGTCTTTCTGTGGATCGCTGAGCTGATTTGGAATTCCGGTGTCCAGATTCCAAACTGACATAACTCATACAAAGACGAGCGGGCACTCTGAGACATAACACATAAAAGACGATATCTACATAAATTATCAAAAGACGATATCTACATAAATTATCATGAAACGTACACTTTTTGAATATGAAAAGAAAGGGAAAGTTTAGCAATTGGACACCCCTTTTGTAAAAGATACTAGTTAATGGCCCGTCGATACTCGACGGGGTATGGAGATAAAATTTAAAATAAAAAATAAATAAATTTGTATAATGATATGTTGAAGTTGAGAAACATATAAAACTGCAAGGTAACAAAATGCATGATCTAATCGCTTCAACATTGTATCGCAAGTCACCCCTACCTGTAGAAAAGTGCATAATTAATGTAAAGTAGTGAAATTGAACACAACCATTATAAAAGACACATAAAAGATAAAATCAACTCATAACTTGTCGAGCACTTCTTTATAAATTACGTTTGTTGCCGTGTCATATGTAACTCTAGAATTACCCTCTACGTCACAAATTACTGTGTTAAATCCCTTCCCGGTGGTAACTCTAGAAAGAGCAACATTTAACTGACCGTGGTTGAATACATGTGAGGGGAGGTAGATGCTCACCATCATCCTCGGAATGAAAACCTTTTGGCACGCGTTGATTCAAGATATCATTGCCTCGATGATATGCTTATCAAGGTTAGTAACTATGAGTCTTCCATTGCACAACTGGAAAGTTTATCAATATTTCTCATAAGCATTATCATACACCCAACCTTTAGTATGATCAATATTCCTCGTGATTTGCAATGGTATTATGAACCTCGAATATGTCGGACCACCATCCTACCTTTATAAAGAAGGAGTGATGCAATCCCACTGGATGCAACTGGAACTACAATATCTTCTCTAGCCTTCAAACCAGAACACATCGTTCTCCATATAAAGGTTTTTGTGGTCCCTCCGTAGATGTATAAGAAGAATACTTCGACATTTTGACCATCGACAATAGACATAATTTCATATATGGCACGTTATCCATCAGTCAATTGTGAGTATAAACCATCGTGTTATGCTCATTGCAACACTAACATAGAACATCCAATACACATTGGATGGATTTGTAGCATTTTATATAACAAACTCATCCGGCATGGGCATATCGTCAAATGAACTGAATTGTTGCAGTTTTTCTTCGGTAACTTCTCTACTTGCATAATAGCAATGTTTTTTTTATTTGTTCATCAGTGGGTTTCAAACCTAGATGGAGAGTTCTCCATCGTTACATGACAATTACATACAAAATTTAAACTGATTGTCATTGGATGTGGGAATGGATAATATAGTCTTTAAATTTATTGTACCAGGATTGCTAAGTAAACTTTGTTGATTGTACAAAATGTCGTCTGATAATAAATTTCATGTTTTGTTCCACACTTCCTTAGGACTCGACATGCTGCGTGATAACAACATGGTTATGAAAAGATGACGTAAAAAACTCGCAAATTCCATTGACTTGCCACTTTCAAACCACTAATATACTCTCCATCATTGAATAAGAGGTCCACAGATTCACATTCATCCTTGTGATATTCGTGCACAAAACAGTCAACACCATTATCCCGAAACCTTGTTTCTTTGTTTACATACGGACCATATTTTATGTTCGTTTTTCTAACAATGATAGCGAGGATTTTAGCATAAGTCAGCTTCCGGGCTCGAGGATCTATTTTGTTCAGCTCGAAACCACTGCAAGAACTGTGATTGTTTGACATTGGCTTTGTCGATGAAATCTGGCATGCATTCACCATTTTTTTAAAGGAACAAATTGCTCATTCTCCAAATGAAACGACAATCGCTTAACAACATAACTTGTATAATGCAGCAGGACTGTAATATCCTCCACATTGCTTTGCACGGAGACACATAACGACAGTCCATATGCCTCATGACCTTATCCCCGTTTTCTCGATCAATGAAACTAACCAAATTTTATTGCTTCCTTTGAATATATACTTGAAGGGATGCGGTATTGACCGATGGCTATTACAGTATTCCATGTTGATGTGTGCTTGATATTTGAGCATCAAATGGGAGTTATGTGGAAATGCGTATCTATTTTTCATTATATAATAATAATAATAATAATAATAATAATAATAATAATAATAATAATAAATACATAAATAAATAAAGGCTTTGAAAATATAAATTACGCAAAATAAATTAACATATATAAAATAATATAATGAATTATAGTTCATGATAAGAGATACGGATTAGATATATGTTAATTTATTTTGGAAATAATGTGGATCAAGATATGTATTAGATAAATGCTAACGGTACGGATGTGTGCTTTGGACCATGGTAGGAATAGGATCACTCACTTCTTGAATAAGAATGTCCTCTGGTATCTTGATATCAATCTCACCGTCATTATCACCGCGGACAACTCCATCACCAACCTGTAGTATCTACTATATAAATTATCTCGTCTCCTGAATCTCAGTTGTTAATGTACCATGTAAAAAAACACAAAACACACTTAATAAAATATAAAGGAAGATACAAATTACTAAAATCAAAATTACATAAGTGAAACAAACATTTAGTTACATGTAGTCGCATGTTCTTTGTAAGTCTTATGACCTCACATGAATCCCCATTCTCGATGAGAATATTGTTGCATTAACAATGTCAGATCTAGACCATCACGAAACCGCTGGCAGTATCTGTGTAAAGTCTCCGCCAAATACAATAATCAAACCACTGAATGGTGTGGCTAGTCGATGCATAACATTTCTCAAACTCCTATCACACGCTTCAAAATAATGCATATTGGTCACTGTAGCCTCGTCCCATATAATAAGCTTTGTTTCTTTGAGTAGACATGTTACATAAAGAATCAGGCATAATCTCACTGCTCAAGTAAGGACGGATATGTGCTTTGGACCATGGTAGAAATAAGATCACTCACTACTTGAAAAAGAATGTCCTCTGGCATCTTTATATCAACCTCACTATCATTATCACCGATGACAACTCCATCACCAACCCGCAGTATCCACATTGTGAATTCTCTCGTCTCATGAATCTCGGTTGTTAACGTACCAGCTTAAAAAAATACAAAACACACTTAACAGAATATAAAGAAAGATACAAATTAGTAAAATCAAAATTACCATAAGGGAAACAAACATTTAGTTACCTGCAGTCACATGTTCTTTGTAAGTATAAGGACCTTACACGAATCCCAAATTTTGGATGAGCATATTGTTGCATTAACAATGTCAGATCTAGACCCTCCCGGAACCAGTGACAATATATTTCTAAAGTCTCCGCCAAATACAATAACCAAACCCTCGAATGGTGTGGCTGGTCGACGCTTAAAATCCCCCAAACTCCTATCAGGCGCTTCAACACAATGCATATTGGTCACTGTAGCCACGTCCCCTATAATAACCTTCGTTTCCTTGAGTAGACATGTTGCATAAGAATCAAGCTTAATATTACTGCACACCGAGTCTAAATGGATCTTCAATATTATATCGAATCTTGATTGAGCAATTCGGACCCTCATCAATGATATAATACCGATGGAATCCATTGGGAGAACTGCATCTCTTCTAGCTCTCAAAACGGAGCATAATGTCCTCAAAATATAATATCTCCTCTAGAATCAACAATGAATTGTAATAAAGATGTCCTACTAAGTATGTGAGTTGATGACCTTCATTCTCCCTATTTTGTATCCGGAACGCTAAGAACTCCCTTAGAATAAGATTTGGCATCTTACTCACAATACTTATCTGAATATCGATATACCATCCGTCTTCTCCATGGATGAAAAGTAGTGGATATTGAAAAATAAGGTAGCATCGAAGAACCTCAGTTATGTGCTTCAAGTTCCCATTCATCATCTCAACCATAATATGATTTTTTGCATGTAAGTTATGGACATCACCCTCTACTATAGCAGTTACTTTTGATGTAGTAAGCAAATTGTAAGTTCGCTCATCCCCTTGGCATCTTGCAATAAGTTGAAGGCCTACCTAACGGCCATTATCAAGGAAGATGTGATCTCTGGCCATCTTGTATACTTTTGCATATGGATTGTACTCTCCCACCATAGTTTTGATCAATGTTGCAGTAGCAATTTTCACACCAGCTTCAACGGTATAGCTTTACTATAATAATAAAATAAATTATTTACCGTCCGGTATATATAATTTGAATGGATACAATAATGTATAACGAATAATTTGTTTGAAACGAAATATGTAAAAGATGCATAAAAGTGAGTGTAGAGGTTTGAAGAAACGCACCCAAGAGCATTGATCATGTTGTCAATTCCATGTTCAGTGTCATATATGTAACGTTGGACGAATTTTTGGAGTTTGTCCTTCGTTGGGCAAGAGTGAGCCAATCTTGTGATCATTTTAGCCACATATCTTAAAGCAATAAGGACATTTTCATTTATTGACTTCCTCGTCTATTTCCATCCATTGAAGTAAAAGCGAAGATGTTGTTGTATGCACGGATGATAGAAAAGTTATATGAACTGAGTACCTACTGGATAAACAACTAATACATGTAGAATATATTTTCAAAATAGTATAGTTTTGAACCTTTCCACTGTCATTCAAATTTATTCCATCTCGTGGAGTCTGATCTTGAGACAATAAACGCTTATTCGATTTAGATGATTTGTTATCCATCAGGAGTTTTTAAATGTAACCAAATCCAAGCAAGAACTATGCATGTTTATCAAATAAATAAAGTTGACAATCATGCGTCGCATTTCACAACTAAAAGTAACAGTTGAGAATGTAGGAAAAATTTCAACATCCAGGTGTTGTTTGAAATCAAATATATATGTAATTAAAAAATAGCTTGAAAGATTGATCATGAAAAAAACAAAAATAAAATTAGAGCACAGCGACTGCTAATGGACAAAATTCTACATCAAATGCCTCGGTTTCTTCTATAATGTAAAAAAGAAAGATGCAAATCTATAATATGTAGACTTAAGTGATTTAATCACCGAAGAGAAATCCCCATTAATTAATTACTAACTACGTACATGTTGCCACTCAGAATTTTGAACCAATTCAGTTGCTAATTTGTCAGTTAAACCTTCCGCACCTTCTAAAAAAAACCATAAGTCACAAACTTTGATGCCAAGCAATAACATTGGCCCCGTTGATCCCTAGCAACAACACCAATACCACCCTATGTAGACTGTACGTACTCAACCGTAGCATCAAAATTAGCTAATATGATACCAAGATCAGGCGGCAACCAAGCTACTGCCACAATTGGCTATGCAACACCTAAAGATCTGTTACCGACTCTACTTATTTTATCCTTAAAATAATGCATTAATAATCTAATATGTTAATTTTCAATCATAACAAACTCAATATATATAAATTGACATTTATATTCAAAATTTTCCATATAGTGAGTATATGAGATAGAAGGTAATATTTGAATAAATAATGAGTAAAAAGTAAAAAAACATGTGAGAATTCACGTAAAGTTGATAAGATGATGAGTTTTATTTAATCCAATACATTACTTTATTGTTAATTTTTAAAGTGTCCATTTGTAATCGGACACCTAAATAATATTGATTTATTTGATAAATGGAGGGAGTATTAAGTATTTAATAAATGCTTTGTTTTTAAATTTTTATTATTTTAATTTATATGATTTAATAAACCTACATAATGTTTAATTTAATATATAAATAATTTAATTATTTAATAAAATATTCAAGTTGTGTGTGTGTGTGTGTGTGTGTGTGTGTGTGTGTATATATATATATATATATATAACCACTGTTTGTTCTCTATCTTCTTTAATTAAATTGAAACAGATCAATTTCGCAATTAGCCCAACCCGGCCCGGTCAACGGGTTTTAGCCCGGCCCGTAGTCAACCATGGGCCGGGCTTGGACATAATTCTAGGCCCGTGGGCCCGGGCCCGTCCTTCAAGCCCATGGACCCGTGCCCGGCCCGTAGTATATATGCACCCGCTATAAAAGTATACAAATAGTTAAATAGAGATTTCACATCCTTGTAATGTTTATATAAATTTACACTTCATATTAGGTAATGAATGTATACTATTTACACTAAAAGTACGTTGTTATGAATGTATACTATTTACACTAAAAGTACGTTGTTTTCATCTGAACATGCATAATGTTAGCAGCTATAATTATAATATTTGTCGGTTTTTTTAGATCATTCTATTAGACAGTCTTCCATTAGATTGACTCTATAATATGATGAAGTACTTAATGGAGAAATGTAAAACATCGTAGAATTTTCATGACATGTAAGGTTGTTGGACCAACCAAAAGTTCGCCTGACAATCTGTAATCTTAAGAAGGACGCTCCCCAGACATTCTATATAAATAGATTCGTTCAAGAACAACTCCAAAAGATGTTGATTGTAAATGAGAAGATTGGTTACGTAAAAATACGAAAATGAATTCGTATTCACATACTTGTGAAAGCTAAACATATGCCGGACTATTGTATATACTCCAAAGTATTGGAGGATTAGTTGGATTTAACAATGGTTTTAAACTTTTTTATCACAATTTGTATGGATGTTTTGTACAAAACATTTCACTGTATCATGTAATGAGAATTGCTACTTTTGTTGTTAAACTTGTACATTATGTATTACTATTGAGACATGAGATATAGGTCTTTGTTTAGTATATTTATATGTCGATATTGCTCCCAGAACAATCATACAATACATTTTATTTTGAAAAAGGAAACTCCCAGGCCGGGCCCCCGGCCCATGTTCACTGGGCTCGGGCCTGGGCACAATTCCAGGCCCGGTATCGGGCCTTGGGCCGGGCCTGGACCTCTAAAAAAATATACGGGCCTGGACCCGCCTCTAGAAGCCCGGCCCATTGCCATCCATAATTGAAACCGGGAATATGAGCATTAGGTATTGAATGGAATTTGATTATACTCTATATATATATATATGAATGGACCCGTAAACATATAAATTTGTACATGGTATACTATAATGACAAAGTCTAGATGATTAATGTGAAATTAGTGTAATTGGGTTGTTAACTAATTGATGAGGTATTAATTTGATTGCCTTATAAAGATGCCAACGCCATCATTTTCCATATAAGTACATAATTATTACGAACTTTACTAATATGCTTTTAAGATATGGATTCATGAGAATCTTTGGCAAATGTAATGACAAGTAATTATTTTGAATGATATTGGACCAATAAGAAAGTTAGAATCAGCCACATATGCACAAGAACTAACCAATCAGAATGAACTATTTTACCACAAGGGATTTGATGTGACTTCACCACAAAGCTTGAAAATGTATTTTTCATATATATATATATATATATATATATACATAATACTCCCTTTCTCTATTGATCTGCAAACATTTTTTATTTTTAATTGTCACACCGAACTTCATACATTATTGTATATTTTAACTTCTCATCTACAATTACACTCCGACCATAATGTATGAAGTTTTCTAGGACAGAGGGGTAGTTTGTATACAAAAATTGTAATTTTACTGATCATTACATTGATCCGCAACTTTTTTCAAAATATCAAAGCGTATGTGATTACATTCAGTTCAGATTGGATTAACTGTTGATTAAAATATCGAATTCGAAGTATGTTTTGAATTCTTTAAAAAAAAAGATATCTTTATTTTTCGGAGACATTTCAATAGTTTCCGGAACTTCTAGTAATATTTTGAAAATAAAATGAAAATATATGAAGTACTAAGTGTTAAAAATAATTCAAATTCCAAGCCTATTTCATATCGTCATGGTTAAAACTGACATTTCAATATTTTTCATTTCGTTTCGGTGATATTTAGAACTGTGCACCTCACCCAAAGCGGAACAAAACTCAAATAGAAATTTGAGAGAGCACTTATTGTAAGCGAGGGCGCATATCACTCTCCTTGCATGCACCACTGTAACTGATAGTGGCTTCCTTTAAGAACACATTCATAAGCACAACCAAACCAGGTAAACATTTCCAACTCCACAGTTACCACAACTACATATCATGCCATTGCCACTGGAGAACTGTTAGCACGTAATTGGACAACTATACATAGGACCTACCTTCGTTCTCGAAAGAAGTACTCATTTAGACACAAGCCATACACAATGACGCTCCTCAAACACAACATAGCCCGATTAGCTTGCTGCAACTGCTTATGCACAGTAAAGTGGCATCAAAAGGCCAACAGAGGCAGTATAATGGCATCAAAAGACCATTATACTGCGTATGCACAGTAAAATGGCTCCTCAAACACAACATGGCCCGATTAGCTACCAAAAGCACTTCTTCAGATGATTATTTGTTTCGATATTTTAAATTCCCTGAAATTGTTATGATTATCTTCTCCTTCCATAGTAAAGACCTGCACCTGAGTGATAAAGATGACGGTGACGGGTTCCGCTCCTATGTCCATCCCAAGACCGGTTCACGACTCTACCTCCACCTTGAGCAGGTTGTGAACCTAGTCCATTGAATAGTAATTCCTCCTCTTCTCTGTCATTATATTCCAGGATAAGCCGTTTTATGTCTTGTTTCTCTTCAAGCTCTGCTGCTTCTTTCTGTTTAGTGCTCTGGACTAGGGAGCAATCACGCGGGATATACATCTGTTTTGTCTGTTGCTTGTTGCCACGCTTCACCAGAACCTTCACCTTCACCTCTTTTGTTCCTGTGCTCCCTTCATCCAATGCATCATCACTTTCACCTTCACCTACTCTTCCATGGTGGTCCTTTGTAGAACCCTCAAACAAGTTCATTGGTATCATCATGTTAATTGTGGGACGTGAACGCAGTTCTAGCTTTCTCGAGTCCAAACTCTCCTGCATTATGCAATAGAGTTTGTAATAGTTATAACCTTTACCAGTTCATCTGCTAGCGAATGACAAGGAGTGTATGGTAAACTCCATCTGACTACCATACACTGAAGTTCAGCAAGGGGCGTGAACAATTTTCAAGATGAACAAGTATGGTACTAGTGAGGCTTTAAAGACATAAAAACTTCGAAATAGTAACATGCATACTAAGGTGTTGACATTTTAAACCGCAAGTTTCAAGGGATAACACCTCGCATGATTATATAAATCGTGCTTGATGTCAACAGGAGCATATATACCTTATTACCTCCCTACAATTTGTTTTTGGCAGATCAAAGATAGGTCCTTTAAAGTTCAAACCCTTACATTAACACCGTCCTAGAGCTGGATGTAATTAACCAACACTTGTGGGATCTTCTATAAGTAGGTCAAACTTGAGGTCGAAAGTGGCATGGCATTTATGCAAAAGCAGGAACAACAATTATTCATGAGTTACACATCTTACCTGCATTAGGGCTCGCAGTTCTCTGTCAAAGTCGGCCACATCCTGAGGGTCTACTGCAGTCGCCTTCTGCCTGACGTGTACCTCATCATCTTCATCAGAAGCCGGATCCCCACCATCATCATATTCTTCACTTTCCTCAACCTCATCATGATTCTCTCCATCTGAGTCATCATCATGATCAATATGGTCAATTGTGCCACTCCCAGACTCGCTATCACTATCCCCAACAGCCTCCTCATGCAATTCACCATTTTCTTCTGTCCCGTTAACCAGATGTCCATTTACAGATATACTACCAGAATTTGTCCTGCTGGGAGTTTTTTCCAGGTCAGAGTACTTCTCATCTTGAGACTTTTCTGATGAAACTCTGCGCTCATGATCTTCAAGCTCAATGAGAGCAGAATTAACCTCTTCAATAGATGAATACCGTGTCATGTTGGGCCTCAAGTCGACAAATAAGTCCTGGAAATTTAATGCATGAGCTCATAGAAAAATAAGGGGGGAAACATCACAATGGAGACCAGGAAAGAGCAATTTTAAATGATACTGCACCAAATAAACCATCCACATGCATATAGAAGGAAAACATATCTATCAGTAACTAAAAGATGGCAACTAGTAAGCATAATGCAGATCCATGGCCAAGTGAAGTATCCAAGTTTCCCTGCTTTTCCATTTCAAGTTGTTTGACATTTCTGTCACAACTCATGCTCGTATGAAAACTGATGTATGTTTCTTCTGTATCCAGATAAGTTCACATTTACTGGCACCAGGACATTTATTGGATTTTTCGAGTTTGTACATCATAATTGAATAAAGTATTTCTCTGTTGTACACAAGTCTTGTGTGCATCCAGAAATGGAAGAAAAAGAACCAGCATGGAAGTCTTACATCATAATTGGCCGGTAATACAGTACATAATTAACGTTAACTATCATTAGCAAAGATCAGCATGGAAGTCATTATTATGCAATCTGATTAATGTGTTGATTATGTGAGACAAGTGAAAGAGAAAGAAAAACAAAAACGATAATGCCTCTGTCACGTAATAAAACAAACTGTTTGAAATTGTGTCCATCTTTGACTACAAATTACTACTACTAAGTTGTACCCGTAAAAAAAACTTAAGAAAACTACAAACTTATGCCTTTCATGCATAAGTTTTTGTCATCTTTGGTATATATTTCAATAAAAAATTTACTGGTATAGTTCAGGAGTGATTCATGGTCAGAGATTCAGAGAAAACCCAAACAGGGCATGTGTTATGGGACACGGGGATTATATACTAGAAGCAGCAAATTAAAGCAACAAACAAATGCTCCACTGAGCCCTTTCCTGAACCAACAAAGGAGAGCATGAATCGCATGATGGCATGATTTCTAACCTGCAGGTCAAACTCAATATCCAGGGGAAGGGAACCTTTGCTTAATATGTATCTCTGGAAATGAATCAAGAACCGATCCAGCTTCCTCTTTGACGAACCCCGGCCAAAATAATGTCCACACGTCTCAAGAAGTGTAACGACCATTCTAATACGAAAACAGTCCTCTGGGGGATCCAGTACATCTTGCTGGCATATACAATGAGATACAAAAATTCATGAGTATTGTAAGAATCTTACATATCATAACAGTAATGAGACAACGAAGACAAGTGAAGATATGAAGTATCACAAATGCAAAATTGCATCAAGTAAGAAAGCATGCAACAGCTCTTTAAAATCACAATTTTCATATGTTCTAAGTTCTAACATATTTTTCATTGTTAGAATATAAAATTGAATCAGTAACTTATTCATCCTGTCGAAGAGAGAAATGAAGGGCGAGCCATGAAGAAAGAGTAAGTTTCCCGCTGGTGACCTAGAGGTCACATGATCGAGTCTTGAAAACAACCTCTTTCTGTAAGTTCAAACATGAGGCTTCATAAAACAGACACTACCCCTCCCCCTGCCAGCGTTTGTAGCATAATTTTTTATTGAAAAAAGGAACAGCTGAGAATTGCTTCATTGCATCACAGAACGAGAGTTTTGTGCCCATAAAAAGGAGATGAGCTATCTACACATACACCATCCCCCATTATGCAGCATTAGCAGAAATTCAATGACAAGATTCGTTTCATTGTGTAACGTCATTTGGTATTCTAGAATATCCCATGATGTATGCCTCGTTAAAATAGAATAGCTTTCATAATGCAGTTTGGTACTCAACAATTCTAAGTGCATTTAATCCAGTAAATATACTACTTGCAGCTTCTTACTACTTCGGAACAGAAGGGTAAGGATTATGGACATCCAATCGAAATAGTTTTAAATATAAAGCACTTACCTATGAATTTGTGATTCTCTTTTCACCTAAAAAATTACAGTCTGAATTATTCTCGAACGGGATAGTCTATTGCAATGAATTAGTAGGTCAAACTACCAAGTGATGCATGTAATTAAGTCGGGCAGACATCAATGATCAATATTTTCTTTTATACCTAAAGGTTAAAAGTCGAGTAGCAAGAACAAAAATGGCATATACAGAAGTGAAAACGAAAAACAAGGAATGATGACGGGCATTCTAATGATGCAGTATATATAGTTAATGAATCACCAAAACTTTAAAAGACACTAGAGCGAAAAATGCAGTGAAGGAATGTAGTCTTTATTAAATATCAACTCAATTTAGCATAATACACACCTCAGTTGTTCCATGGCCAAAAGCAAGAATCAGGTAGAGGGTATCAAATATAATAGATGAATCTACAAGTTCATAGTTGTACAATTCCCCCAAGAAACGCATGAATGCAATGCGCTGTTGTTGCATACCAAAGTCATTCACCTCCAATCCTAACCGGATTTCCTCCAAAACCTGAATGAAGAAACCGAGTTATATATTTTGAAACATGATTAATTCAGTGATAAGTGTCAGTATTTCTCGTTAATCTATTTCAACAAAAGTCCACAACGAGACGTGCAACATTAAAATTTAAAACCTTGCACGAAGCAAATGCAAAATCACAACAAAACATCTTGTCACAATTACTATGAGATCTACCAAAATTATAGCCAGAAGAAACAAAAAGACAGTCCAGAAGGAAATCATAAACCAAGTAATAGCTTAGATACAGATCCAGAATGCACTACAATGTGTGCTTTCTGACAGGAAACCTTAAGCCAACACAATCACCTGGTATAGAGCACAGATGACAGAACTCTATCATCCAACTTTAAGGTACTTGAATTTATCCCCTTTAACGTTTTTCAATTATTCTTCTATGCACAACCATAGCATAGGAAACAACTGTTACGGCCTATGAGTCTACAACTTTTTGTGGCACACACAATTTTTTAACTATATGTGAGTTCCAACAATAAAAAGGAATGAAGTATCGACTAAGGATGAAGACATTACAAGATGCATAAATGAATTTCTTCAGAACCATTAGATTTCATTGACCACGGAAAGAAACTCCATATAAATAAAATAATGCTACTTATAATTTAGGTATATACTCTGGTTTAGTTAGCATGTAGGGGATTATTAGCTGAAGTGGATTTTTCCAGGAGTTGGGTATAATTTGTAGCCAAAATTTGTGGTTTATTGTTTTGGTTTGGCCGAGTTTTTGTCAGTTTCTTTGTACTGGGGTTTTACCCTTTGACTCACGTACTCCTTTTGGGGCTTCTACATGTTCAGTTTCGTGCGGGAAATAAATTGAACTGGAACCAACTATTATGTGAACATGATGCACGAAACCCGCAGAGCAATTGCATGGATAGAGATTTAATTTCCCTTGAATTCATAAACAAGGATGTAGGTTCTGTGGATGCTTAAAATGACTTTCTTGGCGAACCATCACATATGACAAAGAAAGTATATCAGCACAGGGGTCTAGGCACTTGCATATAAAAGAAAATCTAAAATAAGCACAATCAGTAGCTGAGGCAAAATATTATATCACTACAACATCAAAATATGTTATAAAAGCACTATCGAACAAATAAGGTCAATTATTTATCCGAGCCTAAAATGAAAAAATCAAGAGTCAGGCATTGGCAAAATGGAGAACACACCTCGTCGACAACAGCAACTGCAAATTCATCATGGTAACGACTTAAACAGGCGGTAAGTGATGCAATTAAATGAATCTGCCCGTATTTTCCTTTGTGAATCTTCAGAAAACACTTCAAGAGGTATGGCTCACAATCGTCCCAAGGTAGTTTACGTAATTGTCTTAGTACATGCTCAATGGAAGACTTATCAAGATCTGAGAAAAGAAGCCTCCTGATATACTGCATGATTCAGAAAGCACAAGGTCAAATTCATTCCCATTAATGACAATATGACAGACTCAAAGTCAGTGCACATAAAATCCACCTGATGCAGTGGCGGGCGAACTTTAGAGACTCGCGCAGATCTTTCTGGTGGTTTGCACAAATAATAAGCATTTTCAACCAAAGTACTCTGACGGGGATCCAAATTTTTAACATTCTTTAGGCGCATCAGTATCTCTAACATATTCGACATGCGTACACTGGTCTCAGGAGACCGATATAGAAAGCGACCACATGTCTCAAGGAGATTGCAAGCAACGTCGATGTTATGGTGAGAGAAATCATCTAAGCATACCTGATCATAGAATAAGAGTGAACCAGTTAATATGAAATGATTATTCAGCCTGAACAATTAGTAAGTGCGAGGTTGTCGCAATAATAGAAAGCAAAGTCACCGAAACATTGACACGGGAAATGAGCCTCAACCAATGAAAATATGCATCCAATTGTACACACAAGGATTAAATGGAAAAATTATAATGTATCAATGATGAAAATCAGACTCGACATGCCAAACCAAAGACTTAAAGATAAGGATCAGAGAGTGATACAGCATAAAAGATTAAATTTATGAGGCTTACAAATTAAAGATAATCAATGCCATAAGGCATAATGGATGTTTTTCCATGCAACAAGAGAAAGAGAAATCTGCATGGCTAACAGAAGATACGCACATACAGAATACTGTTTATCATACCTTCAGGCAACTAAAAACCAGTCCAGCTGGAGCAATTTTGAATTTGCAAAGTTCTCCAATAAATCTTATGTTCCTGATTTTTGTTTCAATGTTCATTTGATCCTGCAATGTATCAGAATGTTATTCCTCTAGCAACTAAAAAGGAAGTTACTAAAACCAATAAATATAGATCATGGAGCTCCAATGCTAAATATGCGATGCGGACCTTCTTATTCGTCAAAGCGTTAAATTCATCCTCCAACAACTGTAAGAGCATGGATGATATATCCTTCATACAAGTGGACAGTGTAGCAACCAAGCGGGAATAGTATGGCAACAACTCCAATGACGTCCTTGGAACATTGAACAAAGCCCTCACAAGCTTTTTCCTAGTTGACTTCGAATTTATATAGCAAAACTCTACCTGAAACAGTGATTTTTAATTGGAGCTGAGCTTAGAGTGTCTGCTAAAATTATTAAAATAACGCCAGCTGAAGTTGAAAAAGCAAGAACAGTACAGTCAATTGATCAATCAGGTCGCGGCTAACACAGCTTGGAAGCCTATGCAGCAAAGCTTCCAGATTTGTTCCGTCAAGACCTTTGCCTTTCTCCTTATCATTTTCTGGTCTCCGTTCGGAATCCTTCTCTCTCCCTTTGTCTTTCTTGGGGTCCCTAACTTTCTCTTTCTCCTTCTCTTCTTTATCCTTATCTTTATCCTCTGATAAAACTCCAGAATCAGCGGCCACTTCAGTATTTTCTATATTAGCAGTTTGATTCTTGTCGGCTTCAGGAGCGAGATCCTTACAAGAAATGATCCATGTCAGTAGATGAGCTTGCACATTTAAGAGACCTGAACATAATACTACAAACATGGCAAAACACTCCAAAGTTCAAATTTGAATCATGTGATATGAACTCAAGTAGTGTGGTATACATGTTAGTTAGAATTGCCGCACTTGAAGTTGTAGATTCAAATAAATAAAATTTAAATAATAAACGAATGACCACTGCCATTTAAGAAGCCTGTAACCGTACATAATGAGGAATAAAATAAAACACCATGTAAGTTCCTATCTTTTTCGCAGACCAAGCTAGCTGTTGAGTAAGAGAATTTCTGAAAGTTCAGATGACACTCGCTAGGCATCAGAGAGCAGTAGAATGATGGGAACTCACAATTGCAAATGCTTGTTGTAAGGAAGGCGTAGAATTTTTTTCGCACAAAATAGGGTATTTTTTAGATTCCTAAACAACCATTGGGTGTAAATGAAAGACAAGTTCTTACAGTTGGGGCATCCTGTGTCTTTGGAGATTGCTCGTTCAACTTAGGTTCTGTATCTCCCAGTAGCACAGCCGGAACAAATGCCCTAAGCACAAAAAAAATTAGTCCACCTTGTTATTATTTAGACGCAATAAGGGAAGTTCATTGCTCAAGCACCACCTAAGATCTGGAAGGCATTCGTAGAAGGCTCTAGTATC
The DNA here is from genome assembly GCA_026545765.1 of Plantago major. Classification (NCBI taxonomy): domain Eukaryota; kingdom Viridiplantae; phylum Streptophyta; class Magnoliopsida; order Lamiales; family Plantaginaceae; genus Plantago; species Plantago major. The sequence goes on along the minus strand of CM048841.1, from coordinate 14,570,088 downwards.
GTCATCATCCCATAGCGCTTCAAGAGAAGAATCCTTGCTAGTAATAGAAGATGAACTTCCTTCCCCTGATATGACTCTAGTAGTATGACCATCCTCTGGCATTACAGGAGGTTGCATATCAAGTGCTTCAGCTAAACTACATTACCAAGAATTTGATCCATCAAAATTACAGGTAAGAAAGCCATCACAGCTCAAATGGGAATCTTTCTAACAAAGAAAATAAAGGTTACCAATAAGATTTGAATCAGAACTGTTTATTATAGATAAGAAAAACAATTCAGAAGTATTGGACTTTTCACTAGTAACTTACGATGCAATACCACGACTAAGATGGTCATATGATTTCCGCAACTTTTCATAAGAAGTGGCATTTTCCTCACTTAGTTCACCTTTAGCGTTCAAAATCTTCGCATTTTCAAGCTCCATTTGGCGAAGAGACTATAGTTTTTGATGTATAAACACACGAACAGAGAGTTATATTGTACAGTACAATTAATAGAATCAAATTCTAACACCAAATACCAATTCTACAAGTCTACAGATTACTTACAGCATGTTCGGACTGTAGAAGTTCCACGACAGCATCATAGTAAGTTTGAAAAGCCTTCCGGAAATATTTCTTATGATCTGCTGTAACATTCAGGCCCTTGAAAAACTACAAATTGCCGCCAAACCAATAACAGAACATCAGTGAGCTACTTAATTACAAAAATTATTATATCAAAGTATTTGCAAAAACTAAATTAATAAACACATTCATTTGAAAATCGAGAGGGGAATAGGATGTTAGCCAAAGTACAAGTAATCTTCTGCTAATTATAATTTTTAAGGAATTGATGTGCATGCCATACAACTTTTGTCATTGCCCAGAATAAGATCAACAAAGTAGAAATATATAGGATCCTCATCTACTGTCTTTTCCAAGTGTTGTCAAGAACAAAATTTGAAATTCAAATCATATGCATAGGTATTGGATTTGCAGTAAATTTCAATTATCAGATAAAACGAGCTGGGGGTCATTAAATAGTTTCCCAAGAGATGCATGAAAACTTCATTACTATAATATAATATAATATAAAAACAGACCATGATAGACCGCAACCAAAGATCAGATGATATTACAAAAAATGTCCGAAATGCCAAAAGGACAACAAAAGGAGGATGAGCCATGGAGCAGCAGTAAGTTGCTCCACGGGTGACCTACGGTCTGTTTGGCTTAGACTTCACTCTCCATTTTAATTGAGAGAATTCAATATGGTGTTTGGCCAGCCCATTAAAACGGGGCAATTAGTTTCAAAGAGATAATTTAGTCCAACTCAATTATGTTTCTTCTCCTTTCTTCTCTCTTTCAAAACCCTATAAAAATTTAATTCTATACCAAACACAAATTTTAACAACTCAATTAAAATTTAGTCACTATTCATCAATTCACCTCAATTAAAATAGACTCAATTATAATTCCGACCCAAACAATTCTCTGAAGAGATGCAAGGGTAAGACTGCGTATAACATACTCTCACCCCCCCCCCCCCCCCCGCCCCCACATACCAGGGAGCACTTGGCTGTTAGCAAACAGGATTAGCATTTGCACAAAATAAAATAAAAAAGGGAAAAAATGCACCTCTTCAAGAATATCCTGTTCATTTAGTGGAAGTCCAAGAAGAAACCTTCCTTGCCTAGAGAAACTAGCCAGAAGAGACAAATTGGTCTGTGTTGCATCACGGTCCTTCAGGTGCTCCATGCTAGTGAGATCCTTAATGATACTTACGAAGATGCTGCTATCATCTATGACTCCGACAGAGTAAAGTTCCAATAGAAGCTTTAATGTACTCCGCTTCTTCATGGCCCTTGAATTTTTATCAGCATCCAGATCTTCCGAAGATTTTCCCAGCGAAAAAACTTTTAGAAGACCTTGGACAAGAGTAGGGGAGAAATCTTTGTACCTCTGATGAAGCAAAGAACAAATCTGGCAAAAGAACAGCATTTTATCAAAAAAAAAAAAAAAAAAAAAAAAAAAAGAGATAGAGTTACTAAGCTATAACAGAGTTATGTTAACCCATCATCAAAAAAAGTTAGAAACTTCGGGCAATCATGAACCTGCTTTAAAGATCATTATAATGGGCTTGAAGTTGATCCTGTGTGAGAATCGATACTCAATTGTTGTCCATTTAAAAGCATAATTTAAGTACTCAACCATATGCAGACAGATCAAATATGAACTATAAATTCTCCAATACATGGATACTTTCTCGGGTCCAATTCCCAGATTTAAAAAAAGACCAGTGACAGGTGGAGGAATTCTGTGAGGGTGCAAGGTTCTATTATGATGGCTTTGGATTTATTCGTTAAGATACTGAAACATCGAATTCGGAACTCAAATATACAATCTGACGGACCAATTAGGGTGCGATCTCCGCCACTGCTAATTTGGACTAAGTAAGGTAAAGCACACATTCAAGAGAGAAGGGGGGGGGGGGGGGGTCACTGTAATCAAACATAGGAGCACTGGGGATGTCCTCTACGAAAGCAGGTCCTCAAGCCTAAAAGTTAACTACGTCTGGATATTACTGCCTTCTAAACATATAAAGCATATTATTGAATGGAAGGATCAAACTTCAACACATACTTGAACACAGTTTTTCATGATTTAGACAATAATTCCTCCTATTTATTACTAACCATTATTATTTTTGGGTAGCTAAATAGGTCATCAGACAATTTCATGGCCTGAGAGCAACATCAACCAAGTAACTAAACTATGTCACGCAACAAAAGGAGTAGGAGAAAAAAGAAAGAAAAACAAAGGAGAAAAGGAAGAAAGAAAATGGGTGGCAGGTGTTAGGGGTTGAAATACGAGGGCTGCAAATCAATTAACCAACAAACTATTACGGGATAAACAGAATTTTATCAATACAAGATGTTTAAAGAAGGAAATCATGCAGTGTGCATCATTGAAAGTGAGTCTGGCATCGAATAGAAATAATGAATAATTTTTCGACCGAGCAAAAAAATGTGAACTTTACATTTGACTCAGTTATCAGTAATGGAAGCTAAAGCGGAAAAAGAGCAACAATATAGCGATCCATCAAAGCAGCTTAAAACACGAGACAGGTGTACAAACTAGTTCAGCCGATCGTAAATATACTTATAGCCTTAACGAGCCACCACAACTTAAAAACGGACAGAAAAAATTAACAAATTTCAGTTTCTTGCAGCAACTATCAACACAAAGTTCATGCAACAGTTTCCATGATACAAGATAATAAAATTGAAATCAACATAGTTCAAATACCCACCAGAACAGCAGGATGTATATCCGCAGATCTCAACTTTGCATCACAGATTGCAGTCACTGCCTCACTGACAAATTTGCTTAGATTGACACTTCGCAATTCATCCATCAAACCTTCTCGCTGCTCTTCATTGATCTGCTTTAACTTTTTTATTACAGCTGTATTCCGCTTGATGCTAGAATCTAAGGTCCTCAGAAATCCAGAATCTGTATCAGACAAATAACAAAATTACCACTTAATTAAAAATAGCATACACCCGGGAATAAGGCTTCAGACAAACCAGGAGACTCAGGACTAAACATTGGTGCAGGGCAGTTATTCTATACTGAAACCAATAGGGATTAAATTCAATCTGTGAAACACGACAGGTTTTAGCTTAGTAGATATCCCTTTACTCCTTTCTAATTAATTGCAGACTCCCTTCTACTCTTATTGAGGATACATAACCAGTGAAATCAGTAAAATAGGATGATATTGCATTCGAATCCAATTTGTGTGGATTGAAGAACTGACCAGGCCTTTCAGGGTTCAAATTACTCTGCCTCAGGGCCATCTTTGCTTCCACAGATTTCTTCAATTCTTCCAGGCGAACGGATTCCTGCATCGAATAAGCTGATTATAGCGAAGTCACACAATACAAAATTACAACAAGTGACAGCCATCTTCAAATACACTGTTCCAGCTTCATCAAACTAACAACAACATTAACTGGCAAGCAGTTTATGCTGATCACTTTCGATGTTTGTAGAAGAAAACAAAAAAAACACCAAGTAAATCCAACCGAATTAAAAAAGTGAATCGGAAACAGAAAAAATTGACCTCATCGTCGTCGTGTTTCTCTTGATGCTCAGCACCAACATCGTCACCGTGCTCCATCTTCTTAGCCACCGACCAACAGGTAGTGGAACTGATACGAGGTTTATGAACTGGGAAATATTTTGGGTTTCTCTGATTCTGCCAAGAGTAAGAGACTGGAGAATTATTGTGAAATTAGGTTTTTCACTTTTGGGTCCAATTGATTTCTTAACTGTGACTCTCAAATACTTTTCCCTCTCTCATTTCCTTGTTTTATTTCTATTTATCACGGAATAAATATTACTCTTGGATATAGAAATTGGATACTTGTATCAAAAAACATTATAGGTTTTACTAACAACATCGGTGATATACGTTACATAAAAAAATTATATAAAATGTTTACTCATAAAACAATACTATTATTATTTAAAACATTACACATATACTTAAGAACATCAATTCGTCTCTCAGCTCTCTGATGTGACAATGAAATGTGCGATATAGCATACTTTTAGACCCTTGATTTTGGCCTTAGATTCAATATTTATATCGTTTTATGGTCAATTACTAACTTCGCGTGTTTTTTGTAAGTCATGATTGCGTTATTGAGGAATTGCACGATTTCAGCCACCAAAACGACATAATTGTGCCAAATCGAGAAAGTTAAGCAAATATGCAGAATTGACCGATGCACGGAGTTCGAAGTGTCAAAACATGTCATGTGACCAGCTAGTGCGAACATAATTGAAGATGCTACAACTTTGTAGAAAACAACTTTTCGAGGAAACGAAGTTACGAAGCCCGAAATTGAAGAACAAAGCAAACAGATTTGAAGCTGGAGGAATCGCACTCTACGGTCACCTGTGGACCGCAGAGGGGGCATCAGCGGTCGCCTGTGGACCGCAATCCACTGTATGTTTGCCTTTCAGTCTATTTTCTGGCTTGTCAGGCTATGGTCCGTCTTCCTAAACCTTCCTTATATACCAATGGCGGTTGGAGCTCGGAATTTCAACTATAAATAAGACCATTGGGGTCTCATAATCAAGGGAGAGCAGAACAGAAGGGTTCCAAACAGTAGAACAGAACATTAGGGTTTCGTAGCATAAAAGCAACTCTCCTGAGAGAGAACCAGTCCTCGAGGAAGTGAAACCCCAAAACCCTAGCCCTCAACAAGCAATCAAGAAGACTTCAAGACATCCGAAGAAAGCCATCAAGATCGATCACCACTAGAAGAGATCGAAGAAGAGGAATCCGAGGGCCAACACTCGTCATCTTCTTATGGTTTAGTTGTTTCAAAAATGATTTCAATTAAGTTTATTTACTTTCAGTTATGTCAGGCTAATTTACCTGTGTAAGGGTTAGCCAGGATCTTTGGTTATTTGGTTTATACATGATGGAATAGTTTTAGCATCAATATTGGTTATGCGATTGTTGTTCATACCTGTGCTGTTTGAGGAAATGTTGCTTTGTTTGTTTATGTTTTCGCGAGACATGATGAGTATTCATTGTACTAGATTAGGAGATGTCAGCTGTGTCTATAAGTTGATATTCTGCCTAAGGTTTGTTGTTGAGCTAGCCACTGGTGACAGCTTTGAGCTAGACGATAGTCTACATGGGGTATCTTTACTGATTGCACCTTGGTATAAGATATGTGACTTGTGTGACTCTTCAGCCGTAACTATCGCTATCTGTTATTCCTGATATAAACCGTTTATCAAAGAGAATGTTAACGCTTACATGCTTTTTTTCTCTATAAGTTCTTAGTTCGTCAATCCTCTTTATAATTATTTTCCTACTTACGTGTTTATTTTACTTATTCAAAAATACCAAAAATCTGTTATTTATTTTATACTGAAAATCAACCATTTAATATTCTATTACAATCGAGCGTTATTCCCGACATCTCGAGTTAACTCACCGCTATAAACCGTGTGTTGTGAGCTTCTGGCAATTATAAATTTATTCTTTTGATTGTATTTAGATATTATAGTCTCTACAACGAAATCAAAATCTCCGAGTACACATAAAAAATTTGGCGCTGCTGCTGGGGAATAATTAGTAGATTGCCTGCGTAGAACTTATTTGGTTATTTTATAGCAGTAACTACTTTTATTTCACAGGAAAACTCAGGATGGAAGAAGAAGACGAAAGAACTATCAGGGAGATCAGTATGCCGAAACCAAGAAGGAGTGGAATTCGGATCCAGTCGCATGTAAGGGAGTACGAATTTGATCTAACTCTGATTAGCGTATTACCAAAGTTCAGAGGCAGAGAAGGAGAAAATGAATGCAAGTTCATGTATGCATTCGAGTCTATTGTCGAGCAGTTTCCGACGAAGGGGTTAACCGATGGTGAGCTGAAATTCTGGTTCTTCATCAAAACACTGGAGGGAGCAACAAAAAGATGGATAGATTCAATTAAAGAAGAAGTCAGTGAATGGGAAGAGCTGAGGAGTCTGTTCTTGAAGAGGTTTCTAGGGCATGCAAGGGTTTATGAGAGAAAGTAGGATGATATCCAACTTCACTCAAAAACAGAAGGAATCTTTTCATGATGCATGGGAAAGGTTTGAGGAGATGCAATATAACTGCCCCCAACATCAGTTTACTTCGCGACAACTATGTGAGTCTTTTTACTTAGGAGTTAGAGAGGAGTTCAGAGACCTTATAGACGTAGCTCTAAAGGGATCATTTATGGGGAGTTTTGCTAAGCAAGTACTGGAAGCTTGTGCAAGTGTTACTAAGAACTCAAGATACAGGAGTGAGCAGCTGAAGGAGAATGAGATCTCCAATAAGATGGAAGTCATGGAAGAAGTAAGGACAATAGCCGCAACTGAGGAAGAAGCTCAATGGGCAACGGGACAGAGCGTAGGAACTCCTGAGTACTTGGATAAAAGAATCATATCGAAGGAAGTAAGCCAAGAAGTACCAGAAGGAAAACCTATTGAGCTGAGCATTGAAGGGAAGGATGAAGTTTCCAAAATCAGTAGCGAACAAGTGGTCGACAACATTGTAACTGCTAAAAAGGGGTTGGAAGAAGAGATCAAAATCCTCGAGGAACATCATAACCAGAGAGGAAAGGCAGTGTTGGAGGAACTGGAAAAATGAAGCGAAGAAACACACTACCTGGTGAATCTGTTCACAGAAAGCGCCACATAGATTGAGGAAGCAATAGAAAGATTAAGTGGAGAAGTCGATGCAGTCAAGGACGATCTAATCGAAATAAAGTATGCAGTTAGGGAGTTGGATGAAAATGTGGAAGAAATCAAGGAGCAGCAGGTGGAGAGCATTGGGGCTATCACTACTAGGAGTGGGATAACAACCCCGGATTCTATTCCTAGAAGTGAAGAAAGAGCAAGAAAGAAGAAGGATACGGAAATAGTGGATATAGAAGAAGAAGGTGAAGAAGGTGAGAAAGGGAAGTCTAAGAAAGAATCCCAGGAGAAGAAGAAAGAGCAAGAAAAGATAACATCCATGAGAGGAAGATATGGCGATGACTTGATGGAAAAAAAGGATACGACCGAGCAAAAGATGGGGGAATAGTTCGTCTAAAAGACTTACCTTTTCCAGGAAGGCTCGTGGGTGAGGTCAAGAAGGCTGCAAAGATGAAGGCTAAAGGAAGCCTGGAAAAGCAATCAATTCCAATACCAATGCACGATCTGTTTACTTTATACCCATCTGACTATATGGCAGCTGTAAGGGAATTCTTTAACCGGAAGAAAGCCTATGTTGGAGTGGCGTCGAGAGAATGATCGGATATCATGAGAAGAGGAATAGGAGATCCGGGACAGTTCAGCATGACGATTGGAGTAAAGGGCAAAAAGGTAAACTACATGATAGACCTTGGAGCCAGCGTAAATCTTATGTCACTGGCTAAGGCGAGGGAGCTAGGGATTGAAGATGAGATAGAACCATGTGGAACTAGCGTCCAGCTGGCCGACAATTCGACAAAGAAATGTGCTGGAGAAATCAGAGGTTTACCTGTGGAGATGGGAGGCATAAGATCAAGGCTAGACTTCCTTGTGATAAATTTGGAAGGAAGCGTGATGAGATCTAAAACACTTATTGGACAACCAGCCCTACATCAGATGGAAGTCGTAGTCGACACGGGGGAGAAAACATATTCATAGATCATGGAAGGGCAGAAGAAGCGTTTCAATTCTAAAGGTGAACTCCTATAAGAAGGAAAGAGAATAGAGAGAGGATACTGGGAAAGCGCAGATGATTTCCACCTTGGAGACGAAGTCGAGTTTGGATATCTGATGCCAGATTTGATAGAAGAGGATGAAGAAGATTTTGACACAAAACAGTACGAGAGGCTCGAGCAACTTTATTATGTGGATACAATGGAGAAACAGGAGAAGGACGATCCGCCAGCCATTGGATTGGAGGAGGTACTAAGGTCAAAACCGGAACTTAAACCGCTACCCGCAGACCGCAAGTACGTTTTCTTATTTGACGACGAGTTCTTTCCTGTCATTATATCTTCATCTTTAACTAAGGATCAAGAAGAGAAGTTAGTTGAGGTTTTGAAGAAGTATAAGGAAGCAAAAGGGGGATATAACCGACATCAAGGGGATCAGCCCCGTAAGGTGCATGCATACTATTACACTGGAGGAAGGAGCAAAGCCGGTAAGGCAACCTCAGAGGAGACAGAATCCAGTAGTAATGAAAGTGGTGAAAAAGGAGATCCACAAGTTTCTGAATAACAGGCTGATCTATCCTATCAAAAGTAGCAATTGGGTGAGTCGGATACACGTGGTTCCCAAGAAGTTAGGAATAACGGTAAATGATAATATCGAAACTAGGATTGCTACAGGATGGAGGATGTGTATCGACTACAGGAGATTGAATTCAGCAACAAAAAAAGATCATTTCCCCCCTGCCTTTTATAGATCAGATGCTGGATAGTCTGACAGGGAATGAGTATTACTGTTTCTTGGATGGGCTATCTGGATTCTTCTAGATCCCCATTGCACCTGAAGACCAGGAGAAGACTACTTTTACCTGCCCGTTTGGAACGTTTGCTTATAGAAGGATGCCTTTTGGATTATGCAATGCACCGACAACCTTCCAGAGATGCATGCTGTCTATATTGAATGTGAAAAAAATCATCTTGTGAAAGTTTTAAATTGTAGTACTAAGTTTGGCATCATTTCATGTCACTTTTTATCGTTTTTGCCTTGCTCAAGGATGAGCAAGAAACTGGTTTGGGGGTGTAATGTGACAATGAAATGTGCGATATAGCATGCTTTTAGACCCTCAATTTTGGCCTTAGATTCAATATTTATATCGTTTTATGGTCAATTACCAACTTAGCGTGTTTTCTGTAGGTCATGATCGCGTTATTGAGGAATTGCACGATTTCAGGCACCAAAACGACATAATTGTGGCAAATCGAGAAAGTTAAACAAATATGCAGAATTGGCCGATGCACGGAGTTCGAGGTGTCAAAACATGTCATGTGACTAGCCAGTGCGAAGATAATTGAAGACGCTACAACTTTGTAGAAGACAACTTTTCGAGGAAACGAAGTTACGAAGCCTGAAATTGAAGAACAAAGCAAACAGATTCGAAGCTGGAGGAATCGCACTGTGCGGTCACCTGTGGACCACAGAGGGGGCATCAGCGGTGGCCTATGGACCGCAGTCCACTATCTGTTTGGCTTTCAGTCTGTTTTCTAGCCTGTCAAGCTAGTGCCCGTCTTCCTAAACCTTCCTTATACACCAATGGCGGTTGGAGCTCGGAAATTCAACTATAAATAAGACCATTGGGGTCTCATAATCAAGGGAGAGCGGAACAGAAGGGTTCCAAATATTAGAACATAACATTAAGATTCGGTAGCATCAAAGCAGCTCTCCTGAGAGAGAACCAATCCTCGGGGAAGTGAAACCCCAAAACCCTAGCCGTCAGCAAGCAATAAAGAAGACTTCAAGACATAGGAAGAGAGCCATCAAGATCGATCACCACTGGAAGAGATCGAAGAAGAGGAATCTGAGAGTCGACACTTGCCATCTTCTTATGGTTTAGTTGTTTCAAACATGATTTCAATTCAGTTTACAGTTTATTTACTTTCAGTTATGTCAGGCTAATTTACTTGTGTAAGGGTTAGCCGGGATCTTTGATTATTTGGTTTATATATGATGGAATAGTTTTAGCATCAATGTTGGTTATGCGATTGTTGTTCATACCTGTGCAGTTTGAGGAAAAGTTACTTTGTTTGTTTATGTTTTCGTGAGACATGAGTATTCATTGCACTAGATTAGGAGATGTCAGTTGTGTCTATAAGTTGATATTCTGCCTGAGTTTTGTTGTTGAGCTAGCCACTGGTGACAGCTTTGAGCTAGACGATAGTCTACATGGGGTATCTTTACTGACTGCGCCTTGGTATAAGATATGTGACTTGTGTGACTCTTCAGCCGTAACTATCGCTATATGTTATTCCTGATATAAACCGTTTATCAAAGTGAAGGTTAACGCTTACATGCTTTTCTCTATAAGTTCTTAGTTCGTCAATTCTCTTTATAATTATTTTCTTGTTTACGTGCTTATTTTACTTATTCAAAAATACCAAAAATTTGTTATTTATTTTATATTGAAAATCAACCATTTAATATTCTATTACAATCGAGCGTTATTCCCGAGAGAACGACATCTCGAGTTAACTCACCGCTATAAGCTGCGTGTTAGTGAGCTTCTGGCAATTATAAATTTAATTTTTTGATTGTATTTAGAGATTACAGTTTGTACAACGAAATCAAAATCTCCAAGTACACATCAGTCTCTCACTAATACACGTCTCTTTCAAGACTTTGTGCCGTTCTTTTACAAAGTTTGCCTTTTAGTTTTGTGTAAATTTTAAGGAAATAGAATAAAATATTAAGTAAGTGGTGAAAAGTAAGATGAAGAATAGGAAAAGTAAGTGAGAGAATGATAAAGTATGAAAGAGAGTGTTTAAAAAATTAATAAGTAGAGATAGTGGATTTCCAAAAAAGGAAACGTTTGATGTGACAATGAAATGTGCGATATAACATACTTTTAGACCCTTTTTTTTTGCCCTAGATGCAATATTTGATCGTTTTATGGTCAATTACCAACTTTGCGTGTTTTCTGTAGGTCATGATCGCGTTTTTGAGGATTTGGACGATTTCAGACACCAAAACGGCATAATTGTGCCAAATCGGGACAAGGAAGCGAATGCGCCGGATTGATCGTTGCATGGAGTTCGAGAAGTCAAAACATGTCATGTGACCAACCGATGCGAAGATAATTGAAGATGGAACAACTTTGTAGAAGACCACTTTTCGAGTAAACGAAGTTACGAAGCCCGAAATTGAAGAACGAAGAAAATAGACTCGAAGCTGGAGGAATCGAAGACTGCGGTCCATAGGGGGACCGCAGAGGGCCTCAATGCGGTCCACAGGTGATGCAGTGAAGCATCTGTTTTGTGCTGGGCTTGTTCTGCTGGCCTGTCAGGCTAGAGCCCGCCTTCCTAAACCTTCCTTATTGAAGAATGGCGGTTTGAGCTCGAGATTTCACCTATAAATAAGACCTCAGCGGTCTCAGAATCAACACAGCTCACAAAATAGCTCTCATGGAGAGAGAACCAGTCCTCGGGGAATTGAAACCCCAACTCGTTGGCCGTTAGGCACCAAGAAGGAGGAAACCCTAGAAGAAGCAGCACGAAGACATCAAGAACATCACAGACTAAGCTTCTTCTTCCTTTCTTCTTAGATTTCGATTACTGTTCTTTGTTACTATGAGTAGCTAATTTCCTTTTGTAAAGGCAAACCGCCATAACTCTATTTTTGCTACTTCTTTACATACCGTGATATGTTAATGGAAAAGTTATTTGACGTAAATCGTGGTTATACAACTCTATACATCCTTCGTGGTGTGATGTTCTGCTGAGTGACACAGTAGTTTCATTGCACTGAGTAGGGGTACTCGTGCCGACTGCGCCTTGAGCACCATAGTATTATGCCCTGTTGTCGTTAGAGGTAACTGCGTAGGATTTTAACTAGGAAGTTAGGAGTAGCATAGCAGAGGGAGGTTGGGGAACCTTTACGCCTTTCCATTATTGATTTACAACAAAGCAATTTAGGGTTTACTGCGATCTGATAATTCTGTCTGAGATTAAAACTGTTTACTTTTCTGCATTCAATCACAACGTTATTTGCTTGTTCCTATGCTAAGTGTTCGTGGAGAATGACATCCCGAGTCAACTTTCCGCTATAAACTGTGGATTTGACGACTTCCGACTTATAAATTTAATCTTGACTGTATTTGGCGATCTCCTGTTCTACAACGGAAAACGAAATCTCTGAGTGCACATCAAAATTTGGCGCCACTGCCGGGGACACTTGACCGCTCAAGCAAGTTTCGACCGACCGAGATAAGTTGAAATCTTTCTTTCGCTTTTTAATTTATGCACTGTCTTTTTAATACGTATAGCATAAACCCAAAAAAAATCGTAAAACCTGTGAGAATCTATCTCCACAGCAAAAAATCCAAAAATATTTTCTTTTCCGTATTAGTTTACTTTCTTATCAAAAAAACCAAAAACAAGTAATTTTAGATTTCTGTTATTTATCTTTTTAGTATTATCTATCTACAAAAGTTTGTCTGTTAGTCTTTATGCAAGGCAGGAGAAGTGCAGGAACACCAGTAATACCGCTTAAAGACGACATAGATAAGCTTGAAAGGCGAAGACTGCTTGCTACCATCATGGAATCATCTAGCGACATGAGTGGAGAAGGAAACAACAACAACAATCCATCTGGGAATGTCGCAACTTCTGAACTTGAGCAACTGCTAAGGTTCGAATGGATATCCAAGCTGAGAGGGAAGAGCTGGAACGGGAAAGGCTAAGGATAGCCGAGGAAAGATTGAGGTTAGATGAGAACCGAAGAAGGGATAACTATGCAAGGGTGGAACTAGTAGATGAAGGCGACAGACCCATGCGCGACTAGGTTATGCCAAGGCTTACACCGCATGCCTCAAGCATCTATCTGTAAAGGATTGCAAGGGAGTATGATCTGAAGGGAACTCACTCGAACCAGCTACCACAGTTCTACGGAAACCCAACTGAGGACCCGATGCATTTTATGAGGGAATTCTACGCAATAGTTGGACGTATACCACTGAATGGGCTCACGGAATGTCAACTGAGAAGAAGGGTCTTCCCCAGCTGCCTTAAGGACAAGGCGAAGAACTGGCTTATCTCACTACAGCCAGGCAATTTGACTACATGGGATGAGGTCTTCAACAAGTTCATGCTCAGATACTTCCCATTGAAGAAGACATCCTACCTGAACAGCCAGATCCAAAACTTCAACCAATTTGACAGAGAAACCTTCCACGAAGTGTGGGAAAGATACGAGGATCTACTTGACAGATGCCATATGCACTCTTATGCGCTGTTTGACAAGGTCAACAACTTCTACAAGGGAATTGACTCTATCAGCCAAGCACTCATTGATGGAGCATATCAAGGAAACCTGCTAGATGCACCCCCAAGAAGGATTTGGGAAGTGTACGAGAACCTTAGTGAGAACTCTATGCAAAAAGGACGAGGAAGAAGGGTGGTTACTAAGGAGGTCAGAGCAATCGAGGAAACTCCTTGGAAACAGATATGCAGGAGGATTGAAGCTATAGAGATAAGGATGGGGAAGAAGGATGTTGTGGATGAAGGACCGGAGGAACCAACACCATTGGAAGAGGCACACTACGTGCAAGAATCAAGGAAATGGAGGCCGAGGAACCAACCGGTAAATAGCTTTATCCCTCAACACCCTCGCTTATTATACCGTACTGGACCTAGCTTAAACCCACCCGAACTACCACCTAGACCACCTACTATGGCACATGTTCCCACACCACCACCAAGGCCGTCACAAAACCTGCTCAAGCAATCCTCCATGGAAGATAAGATAGATACCATAATGAAGGAGATGGGAGACATTGGGAAATTTGTGAAGCAGCAGGGTGAATTTACCGCGAGGACCAATTCTTTTTTCGCCAAGGCTAAGGATAACTTTAGGAGAACCGACAACACATTGAGCTGAATGGAACTGAAGAATGGTCAAATCGCCAAAGAATTAGGGGAATTGCAACAGAACAAGGACAAGTTGCCGGGTCACACTGAGAGAGCTATGATGATTGTTGAAGCTGCCGAGGTTACAGGAATCAGGAGGGGAAACCGTACTGAATCTGGACGAAGGAACCCCGAAGGGACGCAAGGTAAGGGCCTCAAACCTTCTTCTACAGCATTCGGGTGTGAAAAAGATTCTCCTGCCGAAGAAGGAAGGGGAAAACCAGTTCTACTAAAGAAACCCGACCCTGGAGCTTTCAACATTGATGTTGTCATCAAAGGGAAGACAGCCACAGGAACCCTGGATCTAGGAGCCAGCATTAATATGATGTCGCTCGTCGTCTACAAGAAACTTGGCTTAACAGGATTGGTGGAAGCAAGGACCGGCATACTGGTTGCCGATGGCTCTACTACAACTGCCTGTGGCAAGGTACATAATGTGATTACTCAGCTGGAGGGGCTCGATATTCTTGTAGACTGCTTGATTGTGGACTGCGAAGACCCGGACAATGACACCATGCTTCTGGGAAGACCTTTTATGGCCACCACCAACACCATTATCAATGTGGCAAGAAGGGAGATTTCGATGAATATATCGAATCACCGGATAGTAATGGGGACTCCTAGTGAGACTTTGGAGGAGGCAAAGGCAGCAAGGATCAATTTCGCCATAGACGATTGGTGGATGGACTCTGAAGAAGAATTGGTGGTGCCCTTTGAAGATTTGCTAGCACAGATGGATCTATTCAAGACGTACTGGGAGACAGGAGAAGAATCAGTTGAAAGTACTCCTCCTTCGATCCCCGAAGAGCACTTTGCGTCGGAGGACAAAAGCTGGAGATGCGGATCTGCTGAGAGTGAAGGTTAATGGAACTGTCCAGAGGAAATCAACGACTACTTAGAGTTTACTTTTCACATCGATGAAGATCCAGAGCTAGATGAGATCGAGGAAGAAGAAATGAAACGTTGGATAGAAGATTCGAGCTACGCAACAAAGGAATGGATGGACAAATGCTTCAACGGGATCGAGGGTTTAACCCTCGACAAATAAGCCTTCATGAAACCAGGGGTCGAGCTATAAGACCTAAACAAGCGCTTGGGAGGCAACCCAAGGTTACGTTTACTTTTACGCATTTACTTTCGCATTTTCAATTTTCGTCTTTTTCTCATTTTCTGTGCGAAATTATTTTTCGAAAAACTTTTTCAAAATCATCTTCAAAAATTTCTTATTTATTAAGTTTGATTTTTGAAAAAAAACGAAAAGACCAAAAAGATTCGAAAACACACGATTCATCGCGAAAAGAGCTGCGGTCGCCAGTCGACCGCAGTGAGCTGCTTCCAGCTCACTCTTTTCCTTTTAAAAGCCCTGCTTCGAATTTCTCTCCCCCCCCCCCCACTTCATTTTACTTCCAAAATCTTCACTTTCTTCACATTTTGCACTTACCCATTGCATTCTTAGCTTATTCATCCATCAACAACATCAAGTAAGTGATCTCTACTCCTGCTCATCTCAATTTCATCTTCATTATCAAGTTTAAATCCCTTAACTCTTTGCTTGCACTTTCTTCATACTTCTTTGGTGCCTTGCAATTACATGCTTCATTTGATTGATATGGGTGCTAATTGTTGATGAGATTACATGCTTACTAGTAGAGTTTAACTTGTTATCACTTGTCTTGGTAGAGATATGGCAACTTGTTAGAGAAATTGAGAGTTTTTTTTCATGCCCACCAAGTGTTTGATGAAATGCCTCAAGGAAACAAATTCTCTTAATGACTTCTTTCTCTTTCGATTACATGCTCGTATGGTTTTTACTTGATGATATTATTCTTAGGAAGCATACTTGCTAAGCCATATGCTCTTAGGATGATCCTTCATATGCATTATACTCTCCAACTTGATACTTGACACCTTGTGAAATTGAGTTTACGTGACTAGTTCTTGTATCGTTTTGGAGAAGCTATTGGTCTTGTTACAAGCTAAGTTTTGGAATGCATGATGTGCCAAACACTAGGTTTGGGGGAGAAGAAACCCCAATGGATTTGCATGTTAGCCTTATAATTGATTTAGCTCCAAACATGCTATCTCACACACTTTTTTGAACCTAGGTACCATGAGGAAGGCACAAGTGGGGGAGTCAAGCAAGAAGAGAGGAAGGCCCGGGAAGAGTGCTACTCGCCCTTCGCTCTCGAAGGAAGCTCAAACATGGTTAGAAGTAAACAGAAACTGAGGAGTAGCCCCCGAAAGAAACATCGAAATCAAATTCTCCTCAAGAGAGAATTTCAATTGGATGCTCACGCCATTGCACGCACAATGATGGGGACCCTTTACTACTTGTCTCGATGGCTACAACCTCAACATAGTCAAGGAATTCTATGCGGAGTTCTTCCAACTGGAAGTGGACGACCTAGATGATGAGAGCGAGCTGCCTCCCATCACCATAAGGGGAGTGGAGTTCACATTCGGACCTCAGACTATCAACAAGTTCTATGAGATATCGGGGAAGGACAAGAGGCCGAATCTTTTGGAGCCCTTGCACTCTGACTTGAGCTACGAGAAAGTGAAAGATGAGATCCATCACATGCTTTTGAGGAGTGATTATGAGGAAGATGACATACAAAGGGGGATACCGAAGACAGCCCTCAACGACTATGCCAGGTTTTGGGTGCAATTTGTGCGCACCAATCTCCGACCAAGGAAACGCGAATTGGGAGCCGACGCAGAGGAGGAATTATTGATCTATTCAATAATGGCGAGACATTACATTGACATTGGGCGGATCATCATGGAAGAAATGCTCTCTCTTAAAGGTGACCACATGAGGAATCTTCCATTCCCAGGTTTGATAACAGGGATATGCAAGGAGCAAGGAGTGGAGATAAAAGGGGCAGGAAACTTGGCTCTTACCGAACCATTCACTATAAGAAGGGTCGAACATATGTTCACCACACACCGAGAAGCGGTTCGGGAAGCAAGGGAAAGGAGGAACGAGCAGCAAGGAGCTTTTGATCTAGGCCAGATGCAATCTTTCTTGGACCAATGCCATGCCAACCAGCAGGAAGAGATAAGGCAGCAAGAGGAGATGTACGCTAACTACCAAAGAAGGGAGTGGAATTCGTACCTGATGAGTTGTCTTCAAGCTCAGCAGGAAACAACCTATTGGAAGCATGTTATCCGAACTACCCTCAGCATAACTATCCACCTTGCTACCCTCGACCACCGTTCCATCCGCCACCTGGCACAGGAACAAGCCACTACTATGGAAGCCAGGATGATTTCTTCACTCCACCAGCAGATGATCCTCCATCCTAGATGCATTTCTCCATGGAAGCACGACACTGAGAGGGGAGTATCTTTTCTTTTCCTATTTACATTCCTAGTTTTTCTATATGCTCTTAGCTAGGTTTCGGGGAGGAATTTGATTGCTACTTGCTAAATTACTCGGTCTGTAATAACTTTTAAATTCTCGCACTTAATAACTTGTAGTTTAATTTCTGTTTTAGTATTAGTTTTATTTTCACCTGTTACGTCTAAGGTCTTTTACTTGTTGAAAAATATTTTGATCTGTGGGAGAGTACCGAGTATGAGCCATAACTAGGATGAGGGGCTGTGGATTTGCTTTCCTGCTTTGTTGCTTGCTGAATATATGCTCTGACCGAATCCGACCCATGCTACTTTGATGAGTGAGTTTACTTGCTACTCTAATTGAAGTCATGTGTGCACCCGTGTGAACACTGCTACCATTGAGTCTTTATTTGTTTGCAGCATGAATATGATTAGTGGTACTCACCTTTCTGAATCCTTTTTTCTATACCTTTCGCTAACCCCGCTGAAAGCCTTTTGAGCCTTTATATATGAAACTCCACCATATATCCTATACTTGCTTTACTAAAGCGGTGACAGCAACCTACCGCCGAGCTTGAACGAGAAACGAAGTAACGAGTTCCAAAGAATGGAGGAGAATCATGTTTTGATCATGATCGAGAATTGGTTTGGGGCAAAGAAGAGAAGAAAACCCTGACCCCAGTTCGAGAAATTGGTTTGGGGGAGAAGTGGAAGATGATCATCATCGAAAGGTAACCTTGTTAGCCCTACTGTTTATACCGGTGCTAAAAATCAATACCTCTTGCTCCAGAAAAATAAAAAGAAAGTACCGAAAAAAGCAAAGGTACGAAAGTCTCGGAGTGGATCTGTGGTCCTTGTGATCACCGTTTTCGTGTTGGGCATGTTACAGATACTACCCACATACCGGTGTGGCCCTAAAAAGCTACATGTCTGTGAGGGTTGATGGCTTACCAAACCATCACTCACAAAAGTGCGTAATTCGGTAAAATAGACACTACCAAAAAATGGAGAGACTAAAAGAGCCCAATGATGGCCAACCAAAAGCATACGAGTCAGTAAAACGACTACAAAAAATAGTATGCCAAAAAGAAAGAAAAAAGAGAAAAAAGGAGCAAGTAGTCTATGTGTGAAGCAACATATGAGGAAGTTATGGTGATAGAAGGGAAGTTGAAGATTTATCATTACGAGAAGACGATGTCGAAGGAAGGAGCTCGGTGTCCGAAAGAATGAAGTCCCCCTGAAATACCCTTTATTCTACCGTGTTATCTTTTAATGATATTTGGCCTTTCACTCCTCTATATATTATCCTACCTGATTTACTTACCAAGCCAACCTGAGTACTACTTTGATTTATGCCTTGACTTTTGGGAGCAAGATTGCATAACATTACCGCGAGGTAATGATTTTGAAGTTCACCTATAAGGACATTGGGTTGCACTTATAACCGCTGGCTGTAGTGAGTGATGCTTACTTGTTACTTGTTTGTTGTGGAGTCATGAAGTTGGAGTGGAAACTAAGCAAGTCAGTAGAGTTAGGAACACTGAAACTGGCTGCTTGTCTATGTGGTGGTTTATTCTTGTTGTTCATTTCATGGTCACTTCTTAATTATCATTTTTACCTTGCTCAAGGATGAGCAAGAAACTAGTTTGGGGGTGTGATGTGACAATGAAATGTGCGATATAGCATACTTTTAGACCCTCATTTCTTTGCCATAGAAGCAATATTTGTATCGTTTCATGGTCAATTAAAAACTTTGCGAGTTTTCTGTAGGCCATGATCGCGTTTTTGAGGATTTGCACGATTTCAGGTACCAAAACGGCATAATTGTGCCAAATCGGGACAAGGAAGCGAATACGTCGGATTGACCATTGAACGGAGTTCGAGGAGTCTAAACATGTCATGCAACCAACCGATGCGAAGATAATTGAAGATGGAACAACTTTGTAGAAGACCACTTTTTGAGGAAACGAAGTTACGAAGCTCGAAATTGCAGAACGAAGAAAATTGACTCGAAGCTGGAGGAATCGAAGACTGCGGTCCACAGGGGGACCGCAGAGGGCCTCACTGCAGTCCACAGGTGACGCAGTGAAGTATCTGTTTTGTGCTGGGCTTGTTCAGCTGGTCTGTCAGGCTAGAGCCCGCCTTCCTAAACCTTCCTTATTGCAGAATGGCGGTTTGAGCTCGAGATTTCACTATAAATAAGACCTCAAGGATGTCAGAATCCACACAACTCACAAAGCAGCTCTCCTGGAGAGAGAACCAGTCCTCGGGGAAGTGAAACCCCAACTCGTTGGTCGTTAGGCACCCAGAAGGAGGAAACCCTAGAAGCAGCAGCACGAAGACATCAAGAAGCTTCTTCTTCCTTTCTTCTTAGATTTCGATTACTGTTCTTTGTTACTATGAGTAGCTAATTTCCTCGTGTAAAGGCGAACCGCCGTAACTCTACTTTTGCTACTTCTTTACATACCGTGATATGTTAATGGAATAGTTATTTGACGTAAATCGTGGTTATACAACTCTATACATCCTTAGTGGTGTGATGTTCTGCTGAGTGACACAGTAGTTTCATTGAACTGGGTAGGGGTACTCGTGCCGACTGCGCCTTAAGCACCAAAGTATTATGCCGTGCTGTCGTTAGAGGTAACTGTATAGAATTTTAACTTGGAAGTTGGGAGTAGCATAGCAGGGGAGGTTGGGGAACCTTTATGCCTTTCCATTATTGATTTACAACAAAGCAATTTAGGGTTTACTGCGATATGATAATTCTGTCTGACATTAAAACTATTTACTTTTTTGCATTCAATCACAACGTTATTTGCTTGTTCCTATGCTAAGTGTCTGTGGAGAACGACATCCCGAGTCAACTTTCCACTATAAATTGTGAATTTGAGGACTTCCGACTTATAAATTTAATCTTGATTGTATTTGGAGATTACAACTTCTACAACGGAAAACGAAATATTTGAGTGCACATCAACGTTAAATGATGAGTCGATATTTAAACGACTCATTTAGTGCCTTTTTTCGTGTTTTGTTACGTCTTTCAGCCTTTATTTAGTACTCCCTCCATTTCAGAGAAAGTGTTACAACTTTCCGTTTTCGGCGTTTCACTAAAAGTGTTACAATTTCCATTTATGGAAATTAGTTAAATAATAAAACTCCCTACCTTTCACTTTTATTACAATATGCCACTCAGTTAATCTCTAATAACTAGGGGGACCACTTGTACTTTCTACTTTTTCTTAAAATTGGTGCAAATCCAAATTGTAACACTTTCTCTGAAATGGAGGGAGTATTTTTTGTTCCGTGTCACGTTTGGGTTTTTTGGGTGTTTTTGTGCTTTTTTAGGTACTTTATTGTAATTGGCAAGGAAAATGGAGGACCAAGGTGCAAGAAGACTTGGGAAAGTTTCTAGAAGTACCATGAGGCCAAGTTAGTGGGCCACTACTCTAAGAGAGGTGACATGGAGGTTGGAAAAGGGAGAGAAAATAGGAGAAAGTGGGAAAATGCTGATTTTCTCGGGCACATGGCTCACCACGGTGAGCTCCTGCAACAAGGAGCCTCACCGCGGTACAACCAAGCATAAAAGAAGGTAGACCGCGGTGAGCTAGAACAGGCAAGGTCCCCTCACCGCGGTGAGCTCTGTTTGACATAATCAAACCCATGATTTCTGGCAGTGTTTTCCCATGATTTCAAATTTCATCTTCCTAGGTCTATAAATAGGACCCCTTGTATCAGTCTTTAACATATCTTTACATTCTCCTACTTTCACACTTTCAATTCCAAGCATTATAAACACTTAGAGATTTCAATCTCTCTTTTAATTCGAAGAAGCTTTCATTGATCTTTCTGACGATCGCAGAGACCATTAGGCTCCCAGGTATTCAATAGTACAAGTTAGGCGGTTGCTTTAATAACTTGTATTGTGACATATTGTTATCTGATCGTTGAACGCATGCTTGTATCGCTGTGAACTTGCATCAGTCTTTACCTCTAATTAGTATATATCTGGATGAGGGCATACTAGTGACAAGCTTTTTTCCATAACTCATACGTACTTATAATCTGTATATGGTTTGATTTTGCAATAGCAAAGTTGTTGCATTCGCGGGCAGTATACCATCAGCTATATCGCGTCAGCACTTTTGAAAGATCGCTTGCTTCGTTTTAATTGTAGAAATTGCATGATCTAGGTATTACCTTGTCTTGTAATTGCGGTTTGTTGTAGGGTTTTAAAGTATCACTTTACCCACACTATCTGTTTACAACTCACACCTTGAGCCTATACCTTAGAACTAGCTTAATCAATTCCTCGAGAGAACGACCCTGTGGTTTAAGCCTTGTTGTACTACGACAACCACTTTACTACTTGTGTTATTTTACAAGTATTAATTTTGAGGCATCAAAATTTGGCGCCGCTGCCGGGGAGCATTGATTCCTACGTTCTTTAGGAAGTAGGATCAGTGTGTAGTTGCATATTTTTATTTTTATCTTATTTGAAAACCAAAGAAAAAATCTGAAAATTTCATAAAAAAAATCAAAAATAGTTTCATCAAGCCGTTTCAATTTGAGGCATCTTATAGAACTCATAAGAACTGGTACTGCTTTTTGAATTAAATTTTTTGTTTCATTTCCAGGTTTATGCAAGGGAGACGTTCGTTGAAATCTCCGTTGACTGAACGAAACAACGACCTAGAGAGGGAAATCCGGGAAAGAAGAAGGAACCTAACGGAAGTTACCATGCCGGAAGAAGGCACAAGTACCAACAACAGCATACCGGCAAGAACGGTGATGAACGCAATTGCAAATGCCCTTGAAACCACAAATGCGCCTAGGCGGGAGTTTGGGAAGTACATGCAGCCCGCGGTGCAAGTATCTGGATCTCCGATCGAGCTTTTAACAACAGCAAGGAACCTGGAGATCAAGAACCATCACTTCCACGATATGCCCAAGTTCTACGGGTATGCAAACGAAGATGTGATGAAATTCTTGAAGGAATTCGAGGCGTTAGTGGGGAGGATTCCGATAGGTGGGAACTCCGGAGTTACGGACGACGACGTCTGTAAGATGTTGTTCCCAATGTGCTTGCAGGATCTCGCAAAGACGTGGCTCTTGCACCTTCCGCATAACTCTCTGAGGACTTGGGAGGATGTTTACAAGGTCTTCATGGGGAAGTACTTTCCTTATTCGAAGACCTCGAACCTGAGGAGTCAAATAGCCCACTTTCAGCAGCGATATGACGAGAGCATATATGAGGCCCGAGAGCGATTCAAGTACCTGTTGGCCCAATGTCCACACCACCGGTTTGACACGATGACGTTGTGTCAGAGCTTCTATGAAGGACTTGACGTAACAACACAAATGCTTGTGGGGACATGAGCTTGGGTGGCTCGATAATGCAGAGCACAGCAGAGGAGATAGAAGCTGTCATCGACAAATTGGCACAAGCTTCTCAACACAAAGGTGTAAGGGGCTGAGAAAAAGGAAAAGGTGAAGCCAAAGCCGCCGGAGAGGTTGGGGCTCCCGACTTCAACCGCATGCTAGAAGAGATGCAATAGGTCAAGATGGCTATGACCGTTGCTGCACCAACCCAGCAATCCAACGAACAATGTGGAGTGTGCTATAACTCCAGGCACGGTGCTAACGTATGCAGGTTTCCACAAGCTCGAGAGATGAACCCGAACCTCACGGAGGAGGTGTATTGGGTCGATAGGCAAGGAGTGAGGCGCCCAGGGTTCATGCCGTACAGGAAGCCAATTGAATACGAGGACCGTAGGATGTTGAGTTACTTAAACAATAACTACGAGAAGTACGGTCCACCTGCGCCACAGAATGAGGCGCTCATTGAAGCTGCCAGCCAGGGAGGACCACCCAGGGACGATCTTGCCGGCAGGATCAAGATGATCATGGAGAACTCCGATCGCTTCTACAAATAGTCGAGCCAAATCCAGGAGAGGAATGATAAGCGGTTTGAGGTGCTAGAGAATTCGACAAGGAGGATCGAGAACATGGTCGGGGAACTGATGGTGAGGTCGCAAAGACGGGAACAAGGAAAGTTCTCGAGCACTACGGAGAAAGCCCAGGCCATCGACGATGCCAGGGAGTGAAGCTGTGGAAGAGTCGACGCTAACGACTATAACCAAAGCATGATTTACCGCTTCGCACGTAGGACGTAGAATGCATTTAGGTAACCTCACGTTTAATTTCCCGCATTGCATTTCGAACGATTTACTGTTTTCATAGGGTAGCTTCTTAATTTAGTTAAAATTTATTTCATTACATTATTATTATGAAAAAACTAAAAAAATTTAAGGGCCCTCCACGATAAGCTTAGGGGAAGGAAGATCTCACCACGGTCTAAGTAGAACGGAACACTGATCAATTTTGCTTGGACTGCGATCCTTCTCCCAAGCCTGACCGGAGTAAGCCCCCCGAGTAGTAAAGATGAAGACAGACTTTTCTCTCTTCACTTTTGAAAACTCGGACATTCAAAAAGGCGACTGAGCACCTAGCGCAAATGCGCAAAGCTCAGACGGATGACTGGCAGCAACAAAGAGGAGGCTCATCTTCCGGACCCCATGGCCCGCCTTCCTCTTAGTGATCATGCCAACTGAGGCATACTACGGGCGGTAACTCTGAACTTTCTCCTTTTTATTTATTCCTTATGCTAGGGCCTAGCTATCGAATAGGTTTGGGGAGGGAAGTTGTATCAAATGTTTACATGCCTCAGATATTTGTTGCCTTGTATATATTGTATATATATGTTTATTATTTTTCGTTTTGACGATTATGTGGGGTGGTATGTTAGCCACTTTTGTGTGATTGCAGTTGAGTCGAGTCTTTTGGCCTATTTGAAAAAAATTGTGTCGAGTCTTAAGTTCTTTTGACAAGTCTGGTTATCTATTGCCTTAGTTAAGCCTTTTTACTGATGTGATCTTAGATGGACTCTGACTGAGTGCTAAGGAATTTTCGAAAGTCACTCTAGTTCGTTTCACTTGTAAATAAAAAGTCTTCATGTTTTAGTAGTCAAAAAGCCGGTGAGAAGCCTTAAAGCCGATGAAAAAATCTTGCACCGGCAAATGTGTGATTCTATTAGGATGAGCAAGTTTTTTTTAACTTGCGCCACTTCACATACATGTGCACTCTTTTTAAAACGAGTATGGCGAACGGCATTTTCGACTTGTTGTCTCGATTCTCGATCCCGTTCCAAGGAACAGGTTTGGGGAGGAGGACTCTTGTCAACTTCATACTCAGGCTCATTACTTTCTATATTTGAGCTATGGTCAATTTCGAAATTGTTTTGTATTGCTATGCTGCCATTCTAAAAAATAATGAAAAAATCTCGAGGTGTATTCCAGGATCATTTATGATCGTCTAAGATCGTGTTGGGCATCTCCAAATACTACCTATAAACCAACGCGGGGCTGATTGTGCGTATGCTGTGAGGGTTGATGGTTTTGTTTCCAAAATGCATGCCAAATACTACCTATAAACCAGCGCGTGGGCGGTGCTCATATGTTGTGAGGGTTGATGGGGTTGTATACCAAACCAACACGTACAAAAGTACGGATCTTAGGCAACCTATTGGGATGCACTTGCAACATTGAGATAAAAAAAGAAAAGAAAAAAATGAAAAAATAGAAAATCTGTGCAAAAAGAGCAAAGCACAAGAGAAAAAAGAGAGAAATAAACGTGCAAAAAGAGCAAAGCACGAGAATGGCAGCTCATTTTAGTTCCTTGTATTTGATTTCGACCCCTTTCCTAAAAGTCCTTTCTGACTCGTTTGAATTGAGTGCAAAAGCATGTAATATTAGTGGCAGCTTGTGACGTTTGTTGTCACCATCCTGAGTTAAGTCTTGAGCGAATACCCTATTTACTGGACACTTCCAGATGAGAGACTTGAGAGTTGCACTATTATCTTCCTTTGTGAGGGACTACTAGGATAGGATTAAGTTTTATTTACCTTTGAAACGGAAGATTGTGATCTTTGCAAAGCTACTTGTCAAAGTTAGGGGGGGATAGAAGTTTACATCAGTATAAGGGCTTATCTCTGGCAATACTTGTTCCGGTAGCTTGTCGATTGAACTCTTCTGTGTTTCGTCGTGTCTATGTGTTTTTTCTTTTTCTAGGTTTTAGAGTTGTTTGCTCGAGGACGAGCAAAGGTTCGGTTTGGGGAGTTTGATGAGTTGATATTTTAACGACTCATTTAGTGCCTTTTTTCGTGTTTGTTGCGTCTTTTAGCCTTTATTTAGTATTTTTTGTTCCGTATCACATTTGAGTTTTTTGTGTGTTTTTGTGCTTTTTTAGGTACTTTATTGTAATTGGCAAGGAAAATGGAGGACCAAGGTCCAAGAAGACCTGGGAAAGTTTCTAGAAGCACCATGAGGCCAAGTTAGTGGGCCACTACTCCAAGAGAGGTGACATGGAGGTTGGAAAAGGGAGAGAAAATAGGAGAAAGTGGGAAAATGTTGATTTTCTCGGGCACATGGCTCACCACGGTGAGCTCCTGCAACAAGGAGCCTCACTGCGGTACAACCAAGCAGAAAAGAAGGCAGAAAGGGTAGACCGCGGTGAGATGGAACGGGCAAGGTCCCCTCACGGCGGTGAGCTCTGTTTGACAGAATCAAACCCACGATTTCTGGCAGTTTTTTTCCATGATTTCAAATTTCATCTTCCTAGGTCTATAAATAGGACCCCTTGTATCAGTCTTTAACATATCTTTACATTCTCCTACTTTCACACTTTCAATTCCAAGCATTGTAAACACTTAGAGATGTCAATCTCTCTTTTAATTCGAAGAAGCTTTCATTGATCTTTCTGACGATCTCAGAGACCATTAGGCGCCCATGTATTCAATAGTACGAGTTAGGCGGTTGCTTTTAATAACTTGTATTGTGACATATTGTTATCTGATCGTTGAACGCATGCTTGTATCGTTGTGAACTTGCATCAGTCTTTACCTCTAATTAGTATATATCCGGATGAGGGCATAGCTAGTGACAAGCTTTTTGCCATAACTCATACGTACTTATAATCTGTATATGGTTTGATTTTGCAATAGCAAAGTTGTTGCATTAGCGGGCAGTGTACCATTAGCTATATCGCGTTAGCACTTTTGAAAGATCGCTTGCTTCGTATTAATTGTAGAAATTGCATGATCTAGGTATTACCTTGTCTTGTAATTGCGGTTTGTTGTAGGGTTTTAAAGTATCACTTTACCCACACTATATGTTTACAACTCATACCTTGAGCCTATACCTTAAAACTAGCTTAATCAATTCCTCGAGAGAACGACCATGTGGTTTAAGCCTTGTTGTACTACGACAACTGCTTTACTACTTGTGTTATTTTACAAGTATTAATTTTGAGCGCATCGTTAAACTTTTAAAAAAACTCCCAAAATGGCAAAAAGTAAACCTTTAAAAAGAACGGAGGGAGTAGTATAAGAAAAATAACGACGTTGCTATAAAAAAGAATTGTGAAAAACATCAATATACTAAATTAAATACCGTAAGTTCTTAATAATAATTTTTTAATGTGTATTCGTATTTTCATCTTTATTGTAACAGTCTCTCATAACACTTACGATATCATTATTAGTAGAATTTACAAACTTTCTCACTAGTAAGTGTCATGGGAGATCGTCTATAATAAAAAAAAAATTTTAAAAAAAAACCATCAAGGTTAGTATGTGTTTTTCATAAATAAAAATTGGTATGCATTATTTGGGCCACATACGGCACGCTAGAATGATATTCTCCGCTTTGGCTGGCATCCACATGAATTTGCTTTTGAAATCATCCAAAATGCCTCATGTTGGTTGAGTGTGATGGTTTACTTATATACCATTTATCCATTTCATTTTTAACCTATATGGAATGTTGAGTATTACATTCTATCCCCTAAGTTGGACGTCCTCGTCGAGCCATTGATGCGGTATCCATGGCCCAGGACTGGCCATTCGCACTCCTCGTGGATTTTGGGATGGTCCCACTCTAATGCCATTTGTAACGACCCGGCCACTAATCGATCCCTAGGTTGGCGCGATGACGCATGACTTGGACACACATGTCACGCTAATATGATATCATCCGCTTTGGGCTGAAGTATGCACGTAGTTGCTTTTGGAATCACCCAAATGCCTCATATTAGTTGATAGTGGTGACCTAATTATATATCCTACATCCCTCTCATTCTTACCGATGTGGAATGTTGGGTATTACATTTTACCCCTTAAATTGATCAACGTCGTCATCGAGCTTTGGATGGGATCCATGCCCCGGAACATACCGTCCGCACCCTTGCAGGTATGGGGCCGGTCCCCATATGATACCATTTGTAGCGTCCCTCTCTCTTTGTGATCTCCAAGTGATATGCTGGTCTCGCTGTACCAACATATGTCCTTTTCCCGAGCATATGGGTATCATAGTTCACTAAACTAAAAAAACTAAAACTTTCAATATTTGGTGGTTCAAGTGGTAAGGGAATTGAGTTCACTTAAGTAAGGTTCGGTTCAAGCCTTGTGAATGTAAAAAAGGGCCCTCAGAAAAGGTTCAACATGCTCGGCTAGATTAGTCGCATGTAGCATGAGCTCATGATTCAACGAGGAAAAAGTCAACAAGTGAGTATACTATCGAGAAATTTAATAAAAAAATAGTCAATCATATGTCGTTTTATTAATTATCATGAGTCTCAGAGCCACATCACTTGCCATTTCACCCATAATCGTGTTTGCTCTGGTGTCGTCCGCTTCAGCTGATATTTACGTGTTGGCCCAACTCAAAGACTCGAAGCACGAAATCAAGAAGCGCGAGTCTTCCCTCGAGCTCTACTCGCTCACAACACCCCTGCTCTTACTTTTGCAAAATGTCGTTATTAATTTTAAATAAATTTGTTGGTCTAGAAACGATATACGGAATCGTACGAACCGATCATATAATCCCATTCGCTCGAAACGAACCGTACAATGAATCGTGTTAGAGTATGCCTTGAATCAGGATTAGGCCTATTTCCTAGGTTTATCAAGTTTGGGCTTATTTGTTCACCAGGTTATCTGTATACTAGGTTTGTCAGGATTGTGTTAGTTCTATTTCCTAGTCCTGTTTTGTATCTGTCTAGAGAATTATTATATATACTTCCTCTTAGCCTAGTTAAATCATTATGCATTCTGTAATCTGATTATTCTGTAATCAGATTAATTTTGTGATCATTCTGTTATCTGTGATCATTCTGTCATTCTGAGATCATTTAGAAATCATTTGAGTGATATCATTCTGTAATCTGAGTTCCTCAAGATCAACAAAACTGTTCTCTTCTCTACCCGTGAACGTAGCTAACTCATTGTTAGTGAACCACGTTAAATCTATGTGTTCTTTATTCACGTTGTTTATGATCTTTCTTGCATCCGTTATAACAAACTGGTATCAAGAGCTGGATCTGTTCTAGTGTTTGAAATTCGCTGAGAAAGATGTCTGGTATTAACGTGAAGATCGACAAATTCACCGGGAGGAATAGTTTCAGTTTATGGCAGATCAAGATGCGAGCTTTGTTGAAACAACAATGGTTGTGGGCGCCGCTTGTTAGGAAGTTGACAGAAAAAGTCACCGCTGAGATGGTCGTTCTGGAGGAGAAGGCACACTCGACGATTATGTTGTGTCTTGCTGACAATATCATCACCAAGATCGCGAAGGAGGAAACCGCGAAAGGTCTGTGGGTTAAGCTCGAGAGTCTCTATATGACAAAGTCCATAACCAATAAGTTGCTTCTGAAGCAACGTCTGTTCAATTTGCGAATGTAGGAAGGTTTGCCTCTCCGAGATCATCTGGATCAGTTAAACACAATTTTACTAGAATTGCGTAATATTGATGTTAAGGTTGAAGATGACGACGTTGCTTTAATTCTGTTAGTTTCTTTACCATTATCGTATGAGAATTTTGTGCAATCGTTTATTGTTAGTAAAGATACTATTTCTCTAGAAGAGGTTAGATCATCCCTCCATACTAGAGAGCTGCACCATAAGGGTGATGCAGTCTTGATAATCAGTCATTGAGTTAGTAGCCAGTGGGAGTAATGGACATGGAAATTCGGGAAAGAAGAAATTCAAGAAACAAGCTTCTAAGGGTCTAAAATCGAATGATAACTGTAATTACTGTAAAGAGAAGGGACACTGAAAATCTGAATGTCCTAAGAAGAAGAGGCAACATGATAAACCGACATGTACTGCTACTGTAGCTGATACCAATTCTGAAGAGGACATTGCTCTAGTTGCTGATGAGCACACGCATCACATTGATTCGTGGATCCTTGATTCTAGAGCGTCTTATCATATATGTCCGCGCAGGGAGTGGTTTACAACCTACGAGCAAGTAGAAGGTGGCAATATTTCTATGGCTATGATTACATTTGTAAGACTACTGAATAGGCTCGATCAAAATTCTGACACATGATGGTAAATTCTGCACATTGAATGATGTTAGGCATGTTCCACTGATGACAAAGAATCTGATATCTTTGAGTACACTTGATAATAAGGGTTTCAATTATCAAGGTGGAGGTGGAGTTTTACATGTCTGCAAGGATTCGAATGTAGTTCTGAAAGGAGTAAAACGTGGTACCCTGTATATTCTTCAAGGTTCTACGTTATTAGGATCCGTCGCTATTGCATCATCAAAGATTGATAAGGAGAACATGACCAAGTTATGGCATATGAGGCTTCGTCACATGAGTGCAAGAGGGATGCAAATTCTGTCAAAAGCAGATCTTCGTTGTAGTTACAAGGTCACGGATCTTGAATTATGTGAACATTGTATCTTTGGGAAGTTAAATCGCAACAAGTTTCCTAAAGCTATACACAGAACAAAATGCACACTTGATTACATCCATTCTGATTGTTGGGGTCCTTCCCGGGTGGAGTCTTTAGAGGGTCACAGATATTTTGTGTCAATGATTAATGATTTCTCAAGGATGACTTGGTTGTTCATTATGAAGCATAAAATTGAAGCCTTTAAGAACTTCAGGCAATGGAAGGCATTAGTGGAGAATCAAACTGGGAAGAAGATCAAAAGGCTGCGAACTGATAATGGTCTGGAATTTTGCTGGTCTGAGTTCGATGAGTTCTGCAAGAATAAAGGGTTTTCTAGGCATCATACAGTCAGGGATACACCACAACATAATGGTGTAGCAGAACGTATGAATCAGACACTTCTGGAGAGAGCTAGGTGCATGCTCTCTAATGTTGGACTAACTAGAAGATTCTGGGCAGAAGCGGTTAGTACATCAGGCTATCTGATAAATCGTGGACCTCACACAGGTATACATCTCAAAACTCCTATTGAGGTGTAGTCTAGTAAGCCTGCTGATTACTCTATTTTAAGAGCTTTTGGATGTACTGTTTATTATCATGTCAGTGAGGGTAAATTGGAGCCACGAGCTAAAAAGGGAGTATTTGTAGGCTATGGGGATGAAGTTAAAGGTTATAGGATCTAGTCCCCATCTGAGAAGAGGGTTATACTTAGTATAAATGTGGTATTTGATGAAAATTCTATGTTTAACTCTACTGTGAAGTCTATTGTTGTGTCAGAAAGTGGTGTTGTTGAGAAACAGGTGGAGCAGCAAGTCACTCTAGAAGAGAGTGAACCACAACATGAAAGTGAACAGCCACATTCAGA
Source organism: Plantago major (assembly GCA_026545765.1). NCBI lineage: Eukaryota > Viridiplantae > Streptophyta > Magnoliopsida > Lamiales > Plantaginaceae > Plantago > Plantago major. Next base: position 14,538,896 of record CM048841.1, on the reverse strand, counting down.
ATCAGAACCATCAGTTTCTTCACTGCCAGCAATAAATCAGCACAACTTGGTAGGTGATCGATTAAGGAGATGGAAATATGGGAAGCCTCCCATCAGATTAGGTTTTGAACATATGGTGGCCTATGCACTACAGGTTGCTGAAGAGGTGGATCCAAACTCTGATGAGCTATCCACCTACAATGAAGCAGTGTCATGTACTGAGTCTGCCCAATGGCTTACTGCAATGGGAGATGAGATGGAGTCACCTCATAAGAATCAGACTTGGGAATTAACCAAGCGACCTCGAGACAGGAAGATTGTCACCTGTAAATGGGTCTATAAGAAGAAGGAAGGAGAAAAATCTATTGAGGGTATCAAGTATAAAGCTCGAGTCGTAGCTAGAGGGTTCACTCAAAGAGAGGGAGTAGACTACAACGAGATTTTTTCACCAGTGGTCAGACACACTTCCATCAAGGTACTACTAGCAATAGTAGCACATCTGAATCTGGAGTTTGAACAACTAGATGTGAAGACAGCTTTTCTACATGGAGAGCTAGAAGAGGAGATATACATGACTCAACCGAATGGTTTTCAGGTTCCTGGTAAGGAAGACTTTGTTTGCAAGTTGAAGAAGTCCTTGTATGGAGTAAAGCAGTCTCCAAGGCAGTGGTATGAGAGATTCGATAGCTATATGATAGAGATTGGCTACATCAAGAGTTCGTATGATTGTTGTGTTTACTACAGCAAGGCAGCAAATGGTTCTTTGATCTATCTAGTCTTGTATGTAGATGATATGTTGATAGTTGCAGAGAACAAGTCTGATGTTCAGAAGTTGAAGGATCTCCTTAGTGCTGAGTTGAGATGAAAGATTTGGGTGCGGCTTGAAAAATTTTGGGGATGGAGATTTATAAGGATAGAAGCAAAAAGAAACTCTTTTTATCACAAAAGGGATACATTCAGAAGATTTTGTCAAAATTTGGCATGTCTACAGCAAAGCCCATAGATACTCCTAGTGTTGCAAATGCACATCTGTCTGTTACTTTTGCACCTAAGTCTGAAAAGGAGAAGGAGTGCATGTCTCGAGTTCCCTATGCTAGTGCATTAGGAAACTTGATGTATGCAATGGTCTGCACTAGACCTGATCTTGCACAATATGTTAGTGTCGTTAGTAGGTTTATGGGTGAACCTGGCAAGGAGCATTGGCAAGCTGTGAAGAGAATTTTTCAATACCTAAAAGGTACGTCTGATGTTGGTCTCATTTATGGAGGTGATACAAAGTGTTTGGTGACAGGGTTTTCAGACTCTGATTATGCTGGAGATGTTGACAGTAGAAGATCTATGGTCGGTTATGTTTTCACTCTTGGTGGTTCAGTTGTCAGATGGAAAGCTACTTTGCAACCTACAGTGACTTTGTCTACTACAGAAGCAGAGTACATGGCGTTGACGATAGCAACAAAAGAGGGAATTTGGTTAAAGGGATTGGTCAATGATCTGGGTTTACATCATGATCAAGCTATAGTGTACTGTGACAATCTTAGTGCAATCTGTTCAGCCAAGGAACAAGTCCATCATGAGAGGACTAAGCACATCAATGTGAGGTATCATTTTCTAAGAAGTGAGAAGAGAATTAAGGTGAACAAAGTGGGTACTGCTGATAACCCAGTTGATATGTTTACCAAGCCGGTTCCACATAGCAAGTTTCAACATTTTTTGGACTTGCTAAATGTTAGGAGTTGTTGAGGCAACATCTGAGGCAGAGGAGTTTTCTGGTACATCTGGCATTGTTATGGTGCATCTGGTACATCTGTTATTTGTGAGAGGATTCAAGTCAATGTGGAGATTGTTAGAATATGCCTTGAATCAGGATTAGGCCTATTTCCTAGGTTTATCAGGTTTGGGCTTATTTATCCATTAGGTTATCTGTATACTAGGTTTGTCAGGATTGTGTTAGTTCTATTTTCTAGTACTGTTCGGTATCTGTCTAGAGAAATATTATATATACTACCTCTTAGCCTAGTTAAATCATTTTGCATTATGTAATCTGATTATTCTGTAATCAGATTAATTCTGTGATCATTCTGTTATTCTGAGATCATTTGAGTGATATCATTCTATAATTTGAGTTCCTCAAGATCAATAAAATTGTTCTCTTCTCTGCTCGTGGATGTAGCTAACTCATTGTCAATGAACCACGTTAAATCTATGTGTTCTTTATTCACGTTGTTTATTATCTTTCTTGCTTCCGTTATAACAAATCGACTTTTCCATGATCCTTTCAAATGAATCGGGGCAGTTTGGATCCGTTGTGCAGCCCAATCCTACTCACTCCGACTAAATTTTATGCATTTGCCTGGGCCGGATTATAAGTGTAAATTATTCAATTAAAATGGAATATGTTAAATGCACGACATGTTTTACTAAACGCAGGGCAATTATTTGACATATTACAAAAAGTCCTTTAGTATTTAAAATTAAAAAATGACCCCATAACTTTTACATATTATAAATGTAATCCTAATTATTTCAACAATATATGAAAATCGATAACATCATCCATCAAAATGGATTGAACAAATTATAGGAACATAATTCATATACTCTGAAAATAGGACTTGTGCGTGAAAGCCTAATCATTAGAAGAAAGAATAAATTTTATACCTATAGCAATTGTGTAATTAAAGAAAAACATAAATTTTAGTATTATAATTAGAGGCTGTGAATTCTCCTTGCTATGAAAAGCTAGAAACCTAATTCATTTTGTGTAAAACATCTTCACAATCCATTGGTTACCTTCATCTATCAACAATCAGGAAATTGAGGTTAGCTTTTTCATTTTTTACATCCTTATGCCGCCAAAATTGGAAGGAGGAGCCGCCTGCGCTTCAGATCTGGCCGGCTACATATGGGCGGCTGTACCGGGTGGAGTCGCAACTCCGCTCAGATCCAAAGGTCTGGCCACACGGCGAGGCCTTCTGAGCAGCTGCTCGTCACGTCTGGCCGCACGGCCAGACCTTCAATTGGGGGTTATTGGTTTATTCCGGATCTGATTACTGTCTTCTCTACTATTCTTCATGCACTATGTTGTGATTATGAGCTTGTCATGTCTGTATGCTTGCAGATTTTAATTTTTTCAGTGTTAAGTGCAAGTTTATATTTTGTTGCTAATGGCTCTTGCTGGTGGTGTTATGTGCTGATTAATGTCTTGTTTGTGTACTTGATTGTTTAAATGCGATGTTATTTGCTAGAACGCTACAGGATAGCCGTATGGTGTCTCTTGTTCTTGAGTTTTATCAGTGTATAGTTTGATTGTGTCACTTCCTCTTATCATTTGCCTCCTCACGGCTATGTATTGGATTTGACTATATTATAATGTCTCTGAAGTTGAGGTTAACTTTTAGTTGATGCAATAGAGATGGTAAGAAACATTTCAACACAAATCCAAGACACACACTACTATGACATAGTAGAAAATGCAACACTTGGTAGGTGCACTATCCCTTGATGATAAATAACTAAGAGAATAAGCTGTAGTTGTAGACTATGCTTAACTCGGTATCGTTCTCTATGGAATTAATCAAGCTACCACAACGAATGAGAGTAAACATATTGTTTGTGAGTAACATATAAGTTTTGGATGTTATTACTTCTAAAACACAGATTAAAACAGAAAACAGATAAACTAGTTTGATCAAAGAGAGAAGATGAACACAGTAGTAATGATCAAGTAATGCTAATTCGTTCTAGGGCAATCATTCATACTTGTCACACGGTCGGCGTACAGAAATCAATCAATCCAATTCAACCAATTGTTATTTGAATATTTCAAACTAGAGTAATCGTGGGTTGTCAATCCACGATCCTTAACCGAAAACAATTTTGAAAGTTTTAAACTAGCATATTGGATTGAAGGTTTTACGAAGATTTTAAACTAGACAAACCTATATGAACGAATCCGAAACCCTAGAAACGAATATGCAAGACTATCACATAACTACCGTGTTCGGAGCGGTTTAACTACTCATGAGGGAAGCAAAGATGAAAGACGTCAAGGTATTGAATATGCCTTGCATAAATATGGTGATAATTGCATGCAAGATCATACAATTCGATAAACAGAAGAAAACACGAATTGAAGACAAACAATAGAGAGCTATCAAAAGATTACCAAGAATTCGATATTGATGCTTCTTACAAGTGATGAGACAATATTCTAACGTCTCATTTGGTCTTTTCTAGCGGTCTTTGTGAGTCTTTGTCTTTAGTTTTGTAGTCTTTTTTGTTCGTTTTTACGCTTTGGTGTTTTGTTTATGTTTTGTAGAAATCGATGTCTTTTGAGCCGTATGAGAAGAAGTCGTTTAGCATGGCTCGCCACGGCGAGGGATTCAGTCCGCCGCGGCGAGATTTTACGAGCTTGGCATTGAAACTTCCAGCATTTCCTCGCCGCAGCGAGATTTAGCGAGTGATCATCTTCTGCAATTTAAGAAGACTCGCCACGGCGAAGGAATTGGTCTGCCGCGGCGAGATTTTGCGAATGAGTTCCTGTTTTGAAGATTGAAGCTCGCCGCGGCGAAGGAATTGGTCCGCCGCGGCGAGATTATGCGATCTGGATATACGATTAAGAAGGCTCGCCGCGGCGAGCCACGCAGGATTAGCTTTGTTTTCCTTATCAGATTAGAATTTTGATTTTTCTTTCTTTCATACTTCTTTTAACCTAGTTTTGAGAAAAGCTCCAAGATACACATATTGACATTGAGACATCTGTGGAGCTTGGTTATTCATTGATTTTATCATCAAGATTATTGAAAGCCTTGTTCTTTACAATTCGTTCTTTATTCTCATTGATTGAATTGTATGTTATTGCATGCGAGCTTTTCATCTATGTTTCACATGATTATTACCATGAATCTTTGCATGCAATTATCAATTATGAGTAGCTAAACACCTTTGAATACAGTAGTATGTGAAGATTATGCGTATTCGTTCTAGGGTTTATCAAAGCACTCATATAGGTTAGTCTCGTATAAAATCTTCGTAAAAACCTTCAATCCGATAAGTCAGTATTAAATTCTCTAAATTGTTCATGTTTCAGGATCGTGAATTGACGACTCACGATTTCTCCAGTATAATATTTTCTAAGAACAATTGGTTGAATCAGATTGATTGATTGACGATGCATAAACAATGTGTGACAAATATGAGTGTTATACCTAGTTCGAATTAGCTTAATTGGATCTTGCTACTGTATTCATCTTTCTCTCATTGTTAATCGTAATCTTAGCTTTAGTTAAACTAGTTAGAAGTATAAACAAACCATCAATCAGATTGTTACTCGCAAGTATCTGTTTACTCTCACTGCTACGTAGCTTAATTAATTCCTTAGCGAACGACTCTGTGGTTAAGCTTTGTCTGTCTATAACAACTGCTTACAACTTGGTTTTCTAAGTATTAATTTGAGCATATCAAATTTGGCGCCGCTGCCGGGGAGTTAATTCCTATTGTAGCGTGTGGGTGTAATATTTTATTTGCTTTTTTTTACTTACCTGCGATTTCTGCACTAACAGAAACTAAGATTCTTCGAGGTTTTGATTTTGTAGAAGAACCTTTGCAGGTTTATGCCCGGTACAAGATCGCAAGGAACACCTTTGCAACCTCTAGTACCTGAGATAGATAGACATTACCATGAGCTTCGAAGACAGAACTTAGCCGTTGTTGAAATGGGTGACGTCAACGAGAATACTCCCAGAGTCAATGGTGCTGTTGAGACCCCTGGGATCACTTATGGGACTTATATGCAGCCTGGTGAAATTAAGGTTGGGGGTCAGCCATTGTGCTCTCTAACAATGCTAGGAACATGGAGATCAAGTCTCATCACTTCCACGACATGCCTAAGTATTATGGGATGGCTAATGAGGATGTTATCCGGTTTCTCAAGGAGTTCGAGGGGCTGATTGCTAGGATTCCGCTTCTTGTAGCGATGTGATTTCGATGAGGAAATCAGGAAGAAGGTCTTTCCCATGTGTATGCAGGATAAAGCAAAGAGTTGGCTGTTGAATCAACCTGAAGGCTCTCTGGCTACTTGGGATGATCTATACAGGGCCTTTATGAACAAGTTCTATCCGGCGGAGAAGACTAGGCAGCTTCGAGTGCAGATTGAGAAGTTCATGCAGATGAATGATGAGAGCTTTTACGAGGCTAGGGAGCGATTCCTAAACTTGCTCTCTCAATGCCCCCACCATAGGTTGAGTGAGATGGATTTATGCTGCAAGTTCTATGAGGGACTCATCGGGAAGCCTGTAACATGGTGGATATGACCGTGGATGGCTCTATCGTTACGACATCTTCGGCTGCATTGAATGAGCTTTTGAGAAGCTTGCTGCCATCTCCCAGCTTAAGGGAACTAGAGGTAGACCAAGGAGAGCTGAAGCAAAAGTCGTGGAGCAAACACCAGGCCCTAGTACTATTGAATTGGCAGAACAGATTAAGGAGATGAGGATGCTTGGCACTATTCCTGCACCAGTGGCTCCGGTTAACGAGAGGTGTAATCTGTGTGGTAATTTCGGGCATGGTGCTAGTATGTGTAGGCTTCCTGGGATTATGGGGGAGAACCCAACTCCGGAGATCATTTGCTGGGTGCAAAACAGGCAGTGCGGTGGTTGGCAACCAAATCCGGGAATGAATGCAAGCGCTACTAAGGTGCAGCCCTTCAACCCCGACCGTTCCAATTTATCCTATGGAGGTAACTTCTATGAGAATGCACCACAGAAGGTTCCGGCACAACAGGTTCCAGCTCAAGAGTTCGCTTCGACAGTTCCGTTCAACAGAGTCCAAAGATGAGCCATTTCTCCGCCTACTAATGCACCGCGAAATGCTGATCAGGAGATTAGAGCTCACATGGAGAGATCAGAGAGGTTCTGGGCAGAAGCATAGCGGAATCAAGCCAAGAATGACCAGAGGTTTGAGAGCATTGAGCAATCACAAAAGAGGTTAGAGTAGACTCTTGGTGATCTGGTCGGCGCCTTCCAACAAAGAGAGAAGGGTAAACTCCCCGCGACTGTCGAGAACAACAGAATACTTGCTATGGAGGTAGCTTTTGACAAGCCAGGAGTAGTGAAGACTGTTATTACGACTTGCACTTGTAACCATGATAAGGTGGTTTCCCAGGTTGAGGCAACACCGGCACAGGAAGCAAGAAGGGTGATAACATCTGGTCCTGCGATTCCAGGAGAGAAGGCGAATGCAAGACCAACTCAGGTGATCCAAAAGGAAGAGAAGAGCATTAGTGATGCAAACAGTTTCGATTTGGTTATCGGAATGGGCAGTTCTTCTGAGGTTACAGGTATTATTGATACTGGAGCTGCAGTTAACTTGATGACATTCGAGACTTATGAGGAACTCAACCTGAAGGGTCTAGAACCGAGAAGATGCTTTGTGACCATAGCTAATGGTACTCGAAGCAAATGCATGGGAGTTGTTGAGGATGTCCCAGTAACCATTGGTGGAGATACGTTTATGATTGATTTCGTGGTTGTCGAGTCACTGCAAGTGAAGATCAAAGAGATGGACAAGGACATGCTGCTTCTTGGGCACCCATTCATCAAGGCTACCCGCATGATAGTCGATCTTTATGGCCGTACATGTACTATCCAGGTTTGCGGTGAGAAATGCGAGTTACAAGCTGTCACCACATCATACTGTCACCACAGGTTGACACGAAGAATTACATTGCAGCACACACCGGTCCACTCTACACCTACTCTCGCTCACGAGTGAACATGGGGACAGAGAAGGCTGGTAACCTCAAGCTCAATTAGCTCCAGCATGGAAGAAGTCGAGCTAACGACTATAAACAAAAGCCCCCTTTTTGTTTTTTTCCATTCATTTAGACTGATTTTTCATTCCGTACACTTGCTTGTTATTTCGTATTGTTAGACTATTTGTTTATCTGGTTTGCTTGTTTTTAGTTTAATTGTGTCTCTAGAAGGTGGGACCTTTGCACTCATACGAGGAAACTCGTAAACTCTAGCTGAGGCTTGGAGCTTCGATCTTGCGACGCGAGGTTGAACTAAGTGCAAGTGAATTTTTTTTTTTTTTTTTTGAAGAATTTACTCTCGCCGCGGCGAAGCATCTTGCTCGTCGCGGCGAGGTGGTCTCCCTGATCCTATTTGTGCATTCGTAAGTTTTCGCGAAGCGCCTCATTCTCTTTCCGGTGTTTGTCTCGTCAGAATTTCATTGGCGAAGAATAAATCTCATGGTGAGATCTTACGAATATATATATATATATATATATATATCTGCGATAAAGAAAACTCGCCGAGGCGAGACTTCTCTTCGCCGCTGCGACCCAAAAAAAAAAACGGGGGAGGGGAGTTGTTTCAGAAACTTCGCACATGGCCAGTTTTTAAAAAAATTTCCTCTTCTTCTTCTTCCTCACCGCCCCACTTCCTCCCATTCTTCTTCCCGTCTTCCTTCTTCTCTTCACTCCAATCTCCCTTTTTCCCTCAATTCTCCACCAAATTCCCCCATTCTTGTTGCAATCTAACGGGTTTTTCCCCCTCTCTTCGATTCTTGCTCCGTTTTTGTGCTTTTTCCATCCAATTCTTCGAATTCACAGGGTAAATTGTCTTGAACTTCCTTCTTCCTATTTTTTTCGAATTTACTTGAATTATGTGGTTATTTCTCGTTAGTTGTGATTGCTTGGGTGTAGTAGTTCGATTTTGATTGATGCATGGATTCCTTACTCGTTGATTTTGGAACTTCCTTGTGTTTTCCAATTTTGGGCAATGCTTGCCCGTTTTTGACAATTACTGCCATCTTGTCCCTCTTTTGCTATGATTATCGGTACTCCTATGCTTGTGAACTGATGTGAATCGTGCATTGAGCATGATATTGAATTTTGAGTTGGTTTGGGGAATGTTGCATTATCCCCTGTTCCTTGATCTTTTGTGCTTCTGGCTCTTTGATCATGAATCGGTTTGGGGAGGTAGTTTTCTACCCCCATTGTTCTACACTAACACCTTTCTCGCATGCACTATGTCTCGCAGAACCACATGCAGTAAACGCCATAGAGGCGAATCCAGTAGTGCGGCCGGACAGAGCGGTCCCGTAGATAAGTTCTCCCATCTGTCTGCGGAGGCGAGGGCTTTTATGGAAGCAAACTTTATGGAGCCTAGGAAAGCATGGCCCGAGAGGGAATTGGCTCTTGATGAGATGGAGGATGTTGTCTATGCCCGAGTATGGACAAGGATCCGATATTTAAGCTGGAGCACACTCTTCGGCAAGCAGCTGCCCTATGACCCGAAGCTGGTTCGGGAATTCTACATCAGCCTCCACGACTTGGCTGATGGGGTGATGACGATTCGTGGCGTCAGGGTCCAGTTCTCACCTGGGAGTATCCAGGAATTCCTATGCCTAGGTGTTCCAATGGACGACTATTACAATGCATCGGGTAAAATTTTCACAACCGGCAGTTTGATACGGACTTAGCCGAGTTTGTACTTCTACCTGGTGCCAATCCGGAGGACCATAGGACCAAAACCACCATACCCCCCCCCCCCCAACTTCCTCAAGCCAGAGGTTCGCCTCTGGCAACATCTGATACAATATAATGTAACCCCCAACTCACATTTTACCACCCTGACCCCTCCCACAGCCCGCCTCATTCGAGCGATCATGGACGGGCAGTTTGTTGACGCCCCAGATATCATTATGGCGGAGGCTCAGTCCAGGAAGGCTAAAGGCAATCTCCTTGGTTTTCCATGCCTCATTACTAATATATGCCGGTCCTTCAACGTTCCCGGTATTCAGGGCTCCGAGAAACCCAAAGGAGCTCTGAAATCCACTAGCGCCAGAGTCATCCTCGGCCGCCATCCCACTCCTGTTCGGGACGACGATACCACTGCAGAGCAGTCCGCTCCACCTGGTCCTTCTGACTTCCAGCATTACTTCAATCAGATGCAAGCAAAGTTTCAAGAGTGGGCAGGAACACAATATGCCCGGATTGAGGATCAGTACTCCCGAATCGAGGATCACTACCGACGACAGGAGGCTCGAGATAGGAGAGCTGAGGCTCGGGAGTAGCGTGAGCTTGAGCGCTTGGAGAGGCAGGAGGCACTCTGGAAGGCACAACAGGATTTCTGGGAGCAGCACTTCGGTAGTGGCCCTTCTGGATCCGCCTTATCACCCCTGCTAAGACAACACTATGGTTGGTCATTCTATATAGTCGTTCTTACACTCTTCATTGCTAGGGACTAGCACTTATTTAGGTTTGGGGAGGTGGTCGACTGTATCTTCTACTAAAGTTATTCGTTTTGTACTCTATTTCTGACATTTGTACTCTATTTCGTACTCTATTTTATTTTTATTTTTTATTTTTATGTATTCTGTTCAAGTGGTATGTTAGCCACTTGTTTGTGTTACGTGACTGTGGTGGTAGGTTAGCCACCTTTATGTGTTAGTCCAGTTTAGATGTTAGTACTTTTATTTTATCTTATGGTGAGTCTGAGTCAATTACCAAGTCGAACGTCTATTGTGAATGGTAAATTCTCTTGCTGCTTACGTTTTGTTTAATATCTAGCTAGACGTAGTGTAGTAGGCTTTTAATCCTACAAGGTCGTTTCTCTTGTAAATAGCAAGTCTAGTTAGCCCTGTAGTCCAACAGCCTGTGAGGAGCCTGGCCGAAGAAAAAATATTGTACCGGCACCTATTATTGTGTGATTTCCTGGGATGTGCAAGAAGTTTTTACGTATTACTTGCGCCTTTTCATACTTATGCGTACTTAGTTTCGTTGGGGATGACGAACGTCATGCTTTACTTTGCGGATTTTATTCCCCCCCCCCCCCCCCGTCTGTCGAACTGGTTTGGGGAGAGGATTGTTCACTATGAATGTTATGAGCTGTTACAATTGTGCTGCGAAAATCTGTTTACTGCTCCCTAAGCATATGATATTTGAATCTCGGGGTGGATCTATGGTCTTTATTGATCACCGTTAGTCGTGTTAGGCGTGTTTCAAATACTACCTGTATACTGGCGTGGCCTTAAAAAGCCATATGTCCGTGAGGGTTGATGGCGCGTATATATACCAAACTGACACGCACAAAAGTGCGGACTTTCGGTAAAACAGACACCTGCAAAGAATTGAGATTAAAAGAGCCCAGGTGGCAATGCACTGAAGTCAGTGAAGCATTATGAGATTTGATGTTGTTTTGAAATGGATTAGGGGAGTAGTTCCAGTTTTTCGATTTTTCTTAAGGAATATAGTCATGTGCCAAAGTCCCTTTCGACTCAATGAGACGAGTACAATAGCATAAGATATTTGAGGCATCCTTGTGACGAAAGTCATCTTCCCAGTTTACTTTTTGAGCTATACCCTATATGGATACTTCCATGAGAGTGAGTGATACACTTTATACGCATGTGAGGGATTACCGGGTTAGGCTTAATTGTTATTTACTTGAGAAACGATCGTGTCTGATTACCTGCTTACTATTTTTGCCAAGGTTAGGTTGAGAATAAAATTTTTGCATCTTGTGAATTTAATGTTTTCAATGGTAGATTCGGTCGCTTGGGAATTTGACTATTTGTTTGCTTACATGGTTTAGAGTCTAGTGTGTTTAGGATGTGTGTTTGCTCGGGGACGAGCAAAGGTTCAGTTTGGGGATTTTGATGAGACAATATTCTAACATCTCATTTGGTCTTTTTTAGCGGTCTTTGTCAGTCTCTGTCTTTAGTTTTGTAGTCTTTTTAGTTCGTTTTTACGCTTTGGTGTTTTGTTTGTGTTTTGTAGAAATCGATGTCTTTTGAGCCATATGAGAACAAGTCGTTTGGCATGGCTCGCCGCGGCGAGGGATTCAGTCCGCCGCGGTGAGATTTAACGAGCTTGGCATTGAAACTTCCAGCATGGCTCGCCGCGGCGAGGAAATCAGTCCGCCACGGCGAGATTTAGCGAGTGATCATCTTCTGGAATTTAAGAAGACTCGCCGCGGCGAGATTTTGCGAATGAGTTCCTGTTTTGAAGATTGAAGCTCGCCGCGGCGAAGGAATTGGTCCGCCGTGGCGAGATTATGCGATCTGGATATACGATTAAGAAGGCTCGCCGCGGCCAGCTATTCCTTCCGCCGCGGCGAGCCACGCAGGATTAGTTTTGTTTTCCTTATCAGATTAGAATTTTGATTTTTCTTTCTTTCATACTTCTTTTAACCTAGTTTTGAGAAAAGCTCCAAGATACACATATTGACATTGAGACATCTGTGGAGCTTGGTTATTCATTGATTTTATTCATCAAGATTATTGGTATTGATTTTTCCATTGCCTTGTTCTTTACAATTCGTTCTTTATTCTCATTGATTGAATTGTATGTTATTGCATGCGAGCTTTTCATCTATGTTTCACATGATTATTACCATGAATCTTTGCATGCAATTATCAATTATGAGTAGCTAAACACCTTTGAATACAGTAGTATGTGAAGATTGTGCATATTCGTTCTAGGGTTTATCAAAGCACTCATATAGGTTAGTCTCATATAAAATCTTCGTAAAAACCTTCAATCTGATAAGTCCGTATTAAATTCTCTAAATTGTTCATGTTTAAGGATCATGAATTGACGACTCACGATTTCTCCAGTATAATATTTTCTAAGAACAATTGGTTGAATCGGATTGATTGATTTACTGTACAACGACCGTGTGACAAATATAAGTGTTATACCTAGTTCGAATTAGCTTAATTGGATCTTGCTATTGTATTCATCTTTCTCTCATTGTTAATCGTAATCTTAACTTTAGTTAAACTAGTTAGAAGTATAAACAAACAATCAATCAGATTGTTACTCGCAAGTATCTGTTTACTCTCACTGCTACGTAGCTTAATTAATTCCTTAGCGAACGACTCTGTGGTTTAGCTTTGTCTGTCTATACCAACTGCTTACTACTTGGTTTTCTAAGTATTAATTTGAGCATATCAACAAGAGGTAAACCAAGCTCCAAAAATCAATCAATGTCAAAACCAAGTTCTTGGAGCTTCTTCCTATGTATAATTAGGGTAGAAGAAGTTATGTTCTAAGTTATGGTGAAAGAAACCTATTTATGGGAGAAAAAACGAAGAGAATCCTAATAGAATTCGACCAGAAAACCGCCCTTTCAAACTGCTCTCGTAAGTTCTCGCAGCTGCCAGGAAAATCCTCGCCGCTGCGAGGATGTTTTCTGCTAGCCAGCTTCAGACGTCCGTATCTTTTTCTACAGGAGGAATTTTCTCATGCTGTAAAAACGATAGTTGTAGACCTTTGAATTATATTTCCGTGGTTATTGAGATCAGGTCAATCGAACATCATATAAGAGAGTTCTGACCAAAATGGCTAGACTGCTCCGTAAAACTTCACTTTTGCAAGCTTCGCTAAAACGGCTCTCAATACTTCGTCCGAACTCCGAATCCACTTCCGTTTTCACCTAGTTACTCTAAATTCAAAGATCTTGAACCAATGTTTTCACTCCGATTTTCACCTTCGGAACACAAAAATCCTACAAAACACAAATAAAGCACCAAAGCATAAAAACGTACAAAAACACTATAAAACCATAAACAAATACTAACAAAGACCGCTAAAAAGGACCAAATGAGACTCTAAATTATCGTCTCATCATCCCTCCCAATGGCACCTCTTGATGGATGCTGCTAAATGCTACCATATAATCTATCAGCCTGGACTTTGAGTACCTTTCTAGCATACATATCTTAAATTAAAAAACATCAGCATGATTTACTAAGGAGACTAAGACCGGCCTCTGGTTTCTACAGGCTGCTCGAGTTGCATTGGCTGAACTTAGTAGTAGTCGAAGTCTTCTTTAAATTGGTATAAATTGGTTAGAGTGGATGTAATTGGTGCGAGACAAGTGTTCTAGTGGATGCCTTAGGAAATTGCATTAACTATGACTCCTAGTTTTCAATATCTCAGTCAAGTGTTCCTAGTTAAGGATTTCATAATAAGTATTTGATGAATGTAATCAGGTTCATAGTAGATTTAAGTATCAATGTATAATTTGTTTGAAATGATAACTATATGAATACACAAAATTTTGAAGTACACATAACATAAACTATGATATATCAGAAGATGGGTATGAGAATACCTCTGGTTCAGATTCATATACATGTTGGATTAATCGTATGTTATCCTTCCTTAATTAATTGATTTTTTCTTTTTATATTAAATCGCATGTTGGATTTTTGTATTTAATTTGACATCGTTTTATGTAGATGGATGGTTCCGGACGCCTACATAATAGGGTTGTTATCCAGTCCGGCCGCAAGCGTGCACAGGAATCGAGAGGATGCATGGGAGATGGATGGAGGAAGCATCCAAAGGAGATTAGAGCGAACAGATCAGATGCGAGGAGGTTGGGGCCTGAGAAGACCCCAATCCATCAGTCAACTGGTTTCCATCCTAATGATCTTGATGGAGTAGAAACCACGGTTGAGAGCTCTGATGATGATGATACCTCGATATCAATGGGTGCATGTGCAACTATAGAGAAAGATGCAGAGAGCCAACATCACGAGAGGCAAATACCCATGAATGGGAAAGGGAAAGGACATTACGAATCTTCACCTGAGGAAGATGATGAGGAAACAGAGGATGATATTACATTGACTAATATGAATGATAAGATAGGTAGGTAGACCCTTCAAACCTTCATCTATTGTTAGTATATCTAACTTGGTTATCTTTGTATGTTGTTCTCGTAAGTTATGTATTAATATTGCATCTAACAACCTAACATGTTTCTCTTTTAATAGGTTCGAGACAGCATACACGTGGTCCTAGAGAAGACACGATGGATCAGGCAGATGATGGAGGTCATGTGTTCAAGGATTTATTGCTTTCTTTCCCAGACACATTTCTTATCGCTTATGGAATGGAGGAAATGTAGGTCAATGTTCTAATAAAATTATCTCTTAATTAGTATTTGTAATTTATATTTTGATTTTTTTTAATTCTAGCACATTTTTCTTTAAATAGGTTCATGGTTGCCTCAACTGCCATTCAAGACATGCGAGATTAGGAATTTTAAAAATTAATGAGTCGCTGACATATGATGTATTCCGCTGGTTGCAAGACAGTAAGCTATTCCACCTTAAGAAGTGCATGTACGAGTCTATAGACCACTCTCTCATTTCGGCTTTTGTCGAGAGATGGCAACCCGAGACCAATTCCTTCCACATGCCATTTGGTGAGATGACAATCACTTTACATGATGTGTGGTATTTGCTACGAATCCCTGTGAGTGGTAGGCCTATGATTAGTACTCGTACGACTGATGGTTTATTGGGGGATATGACACTTCTGTTAGATTTTCCATTGGATGAGGAATTGCCTGGAAGGATTGGTTGGAAGAGTGGTCGATGCAAGTTTGAGGTGTTAGAGGAACGCCTACAACGAGGGCACATTAGCAGCAACTCAGTATTTTCAGGCTACTTGTTGTGGCTTCTAGGCACGACGTTGTTTGTTGATAAGACAAGTAGGGTTATCCACACCAGCTTTCTAGAGTTCCTGCAGGATCACTCTAGTGTTTCGAAGTATGCATGGGGTGCAGCTGCCCTGGCTAACTTGTACAGGCAACTTGGAGAGGCATCACGAGCTGATTGCAAATAGATAGCTGGATGTCTCATGTTGCTTCAGGTTTGGTTTCGACTTAATCAAGTTTATCAGATTTATCAATTTTGTTTTTTTAATCCGTCACTTATTGATCATTGCAGGCGTGGATTTATGAATACTTTCCGTCTTGCCGTGTACAAAGATGAGCTGAGTTTGACGAAAATGACCCTTTTGCACATAGATGGATACCTTCCGCGAACCGAATATCGGTCATGGATGAGCTTCTAAAGTCGAACAGAATTAAGTTGGATTCGCTTCGTGTTGACCAAGTAAGATTCATTGTTAATTTGTAACCAAAGAATTAGGCTATATTCACATCCATATATCGTTACATGTGAGTCATTATTTTGTATTAGGTCAATTGGACGCCTTTTACAAATAAGCCTGACACTAAATGTGTAATCAACCATGGAGCTAATTAAGATAAAAGAAGACTAATAGAAAATAAAATAAAATAACGACCACAAGAATGATTTCGCAACAAAAAGTCAACTAAGTCAATAGACACTAAACAATTCAACGGGCTACTCCACGTGGTGCATACCAATCTTTCCAATGAGATATTCGTGGCTCATTATAATACTTCCAGAAGTAGTTATAGTGTCCAACTGGAGCTCCAGGATCCATGTGCAACACAAAGAATTGATGAGACGCTAACCCAATTGACCATTCCTCTGTGGGAGGGTTTGGTCTTGGATCTTGTAGATCACCGTGAATTTGTGTTAGGAATATCTATTTAGATTTTGATCAGCAACTTAATTACTTATCTTAGCTCAGAAAGGTGGTTAGGACTCTTGGTTCACTTGAACACTGTAAAAGAGGAAAATCCCTAAGTATGTTAGTCTAGCAAATCTTGTATAGGATGTTAGGTCTCTGAATGTAATTTTTATATATCTTTGAAGAAGACCAAGAAGAAGGCATCCAGCAGGAGAGTTCAACAAATTTTGAAGTTTTGAAGACTGCACAAGATTGTTGAAGACGAAGGTCATCAGATACCTATGTCCAGATATCTTGAATAAACAAGTGTTTTTCAATAAACAAGTTTTGCTAAATATATCTGAAAACACAAGGTTTCTGAACGAGGAAAAGTGCCCACAGATATCTACACTAAGATACCCTGAATAAAACTATGTTTCTGGGAAACAATGTTTCAACAGGTATCTGAAGATGTGAAGGTCTCTGGAAAGGGACATGCAATGCCTCAGAAAGCGTGCATAGTTCCGTTGGCACTACAGGACAAAAATAGTACAATGCAATAAATGCGCAGACAGAGACATCTGAATAAAAGAGGAAATCTCTGAAAAGAGACAACGTCTTCTGCAGTACTATTTACAGATATCAATAGCTTGAATTTCATTAAGCCTAACGGATACTATTCAAACGACATGATTTTCAACTATAAATATCAACACTTAGAATGCTTGAAATACACCTTGAACACACCAAGAACTTACATCGACGAACTCATTCATTCAAGCATACAAGCCTTCAACCTACTTACTCTTTAGCTTACAGTTGCGACTAAGCTCTTGAATTCTAAGTAGCACGAAAGTTCTAAGTGTCCTGATCCTTAACAAGCATTGCTATCTGTGAAGAAGTTGAATCAAAAGATCAAGTATCTAAGTTTCATTCTCTAGAACATTTAACCATGGACTTGGGTCAGTAAAGAACATATCACCACACATTGTGAAGTGTGTTAATTGATTCTTGTTCTATAGAGTATTCTTACATAACTGAGAAAGTTATTAAGACTACTCACGTGACAAACTACCTTAACCAACACCTTAAACGGCGTGGAGTACAGGAAGTACTTAGTTTGGGAAACTAAGGAATAACTCCAAAGTTACTGAGCATAGGAAGTACTTAGTTTGGGAAACTAAGTAATAGCTCAAAGGTTTCTGAGTACAGGAAGTATTTGGCTGAGAAAGCCGGGGAATAACTCAGGGGGAACACTTGGTTGGGAACCTAGTAAAAGGAAATCAAGGGATAGGTTTATTGTAAGGAGAACTCAATATCTATCTTAGTGAATTTCAAGTCCTGAGAAAGGGCGAGTGGATTAGTTGAGGTATTACGCCACCCTCAGATACCACTATAAAGTTCTGTGTTATTTACTTTCTGCAACTATTACTTGCTTTATTTACCTTGTTGAGTATTTACACACTTATATCTTGCTGAGCACGTGCACTTATCACAGAAAAGTCTTCCGCTCTCTGAAATTAAGTATCAGATATCTGTTCACAGATATCTGAGAAATTTTGTTTATCGACAAAAGTTGTAAAAGACTATTCACCCCACCCCCCCCCCCCCCTTCTAGTCTTTTCCTTTACCGTTATCTAAACCAACAAGTGGTATCAGAGCAAGAGGTTTCCAAGCCTTCTGCACTGAACCTAGATCCCAGATAAGTGCCCACTAATTGCTTTTCACCTACACTTGATTTGTCTGTTTAGTGTGTTTGCTGCATGATGTCTTTAAGTGACGCTCCAATTCTCAAGTCAGAGAATTATGAGAAACGGAAGAACATGATGCTCCACTTAGAAGCCATCAGTGACGAAATGATCGAAGTAATAAAGAATGGCCCCATAGTCATTCAACAACTCAAGCAGGTCATGGAGGTTTCTAATGGTAGAGACAGAGTTTCCACTGATGAAGAACCAAGTGGTGGTTCCTCACAAACAGGTGCTTCAACCAGTGGAAGACCTACTGGTCAAGTTATTTATGAGCCAAAGCCCAGAGAGCTCTGGACAACGGAAGATGCCAAGAGAAATCGACTAGATGGTCAGGCTCGTAATATCATCATACGTTCCACTCCAGAGCACATACAATGTAAACTGTGGGGTGCAAAAACGGCGAAAGTAGCCTGGCAACTGATTCAAGAAATCTGTGCCGGCACTGAGAAAACAAAGGAAAATAAGTTCGAAGTTTTGAAGCTTAAAATCCAAAACTTTAAACAAGGTCCCACAGAGACTCTTGAAGAACTAGATTTCCGATTTACAACACTGATGAGTGAAATGGCTGCACTTGGTGAAAGTGAGAGATACTCTAACTCTGAAAAGGTTAAGACTATCGTGAGAAGCTTGAATCAAAACTGGGAACATACTCAGTATTTTTATTTCAACCCAGGAATGCCAAATATCACTCCAGTAGAACTCTTTTCCCACTTAGCTACTGTCAACTATGAAACAACTCAAAGAGAACAAACATTTGTTGAGAAAGTTCACAATGTTGCTTTAGTAACACAAGGTACTTCTGAAAAGAAGGATACCAAGGAAATGACTGTGGAAGATACTCTTGCTGTAAAGCAAATGAGAAAATATGTCAGTCGGGAGATTGAGAGAAGAAAAGTCAAAGAGAAGCTGAAAAAGCATCTAGGCTCAAACTATCACCAGTACAAGAATATGTAGTTGTCAAGCTCGCTAAACAAACCGGCTCAATAAGCATCTAGTACTGAGGAAGCAGAAATCGGAAACGATATCTGTTTCTATTGTCAGAAACCTGGTCATTTTAAAAGAGACTGCCCTGTTTTTAATAAGCTAAAGACAGGTGACAAGAAAGATAGAAGAAACTTCAAGAGATGTCAGAGAGCTTTGCTCACTGAAGTAAGGAAAAAGATTCAAATCCAACTGGATGCTCTTGATATTGAGTCAGAATCTGAGGAGGAAGACTCAGATGACTCCAAACTACCTTCTCCAGAATTATGTGGCATCACTCATGAATTGGTTGACTTTGGTCAAAAGAAAAGGGAATTATGTCGGGTTGCTGAGGAGATCTATCCAGATTGCCCCAACATTGAGCCTTGCCTAATGGCTGACGAGGTAACCAACATTTCTCAATTCATAAATTATGAGAGTGATGAGGAAGAAATCAGAGATTTAGAATATCTCAGAAGAGAACTTGATCTTTACAAAAGAGAATTTCAAATGGTCCGACCTAGAGAGCCGACATTTTTGAAGAAGAAAAGAATTCTCTAGAGAGGGAAAATTCGCAATTGCTCAAGATATCTGAGAAAAATGATGCTGAAAATGCATTTCTCAAAGCACAGATATCTGAGACGGAGAAGTTACACAGAAAGGCAATGGATATACTCCAAAAGGAAAATAAAGATCTTCTTTCTGAAAATGAGGAACTCAAGAAGAAAGAACTATCTTTTCAATCCTATGCCAAAGCTAGTGACACTCTTACTGAAGTACACTCTTATTTAAGAGACCCTTCAGAAAAGGGAGGACTTGGGCTGGACACCCAAACCAATAGCTCTACTACTCTGAATAAGAGTGACGAAAGAATAACGTTTGTTAGTGCTCAGCAAAATGGTTCTCAAATAACCTACAACATTGGTCTGAAAGCTAAGGTTGTTGACAAAGGAAAGGCAGTCGCGACCAAACCTTTGTGGGAAAAACAAGTCCAAAAGAAAACTGTTGGGAATATTTCTGTCAAGAAACATAACACTGAAAATTGTAATCACCCACAGTGCTATGTCTCTCATAAAGGAAAATTTGCAGGAGCAGGCAAATTTTCCAATATCACATTTTCTGGAAAGAAAGACGTTCCAGAGACTAGCAAAGCTGCTGAAAAGAGAACTCAGACAGCACCAGGTGCTCGAAATGGCATTGGCTATAAAGCCATCGGGAAACAACTCGCCCGTGAGTATAAACAAGAGCAAGAACGATGGATGAAAGCCAGGATTGCACATAGCAATCATTAGAATGCTTGAGTACTCTGAATGCCAGGGCTAGAAGAAATCTGGCAAGGAAAGCTAAGTTTGCTGAAAAGCAGACACATCAATCTGACAGGTATCTGAAAGCACCACGAGGAGCACCAAGGAACACACCAAGAAGGAAAATAACTTTAAATGATAGTGACACTAATCATTCAATTCCTCCTTATGTTCCAACAAGACAAAAGAATACCCCAAGGAAGTTCATTCAGAAATGGATTCCTACAGGGAGATTCTTTAGTCCAGAAGGTTCCATTGTTGGAATGAGAGCCTAATTCCATGTTTCCTGTCTTGTGCAGAACACTCTGAGGAAGAACCCAAAGTGGCATTTTGATAGTGGATGTGGGAAGCACATGACAGGAGACAAAGCAAATCTGATTAACTACAGAAAATGCGATAAAGGACCAATTATTAGATTTGCTGGAGGAGATGAAAATCCAACCATAGGTTTTGGCAATCTGAAGTTTGGAGCTCTTACAATCTCTGAAGTACTACATGTAAAGGGATTGAAATATAATCTCCTAAGCATGAGTCAATTGGTAGACAAAGGGTACACTGTAAAGATCAAGTCAAAACTATGCAAAGTAATTGACAATGAGTCAAAGCAGACAGTCTTGGTTGCTAGGCGAAAAGGAAATCTTTATGTTACTGATTGGGCATCTGCCACAACTGAAGAAAGTCTCATGGTGAGTCAATCTGGCCACACTGAAGAAAACTGGCTATGGCATAAAAGAATAAGTCACTTGAACTTCAAAACTCTGAACAAGCTAGCCAAGAAAGAATTGGTGGTTGGTTTACCAAAAATGGTATATAGAAAAGATGGTATATGCTTAGCTTTCCAAATGGGAAGACAATCCAAAACATCTTTCAAGTCTAAAACTAGACACTCCAGTTAAATGCCACTGCAAATGTTACATATGGATCTTTTTGAATCCTTTGTAACTAGCTATGCAGGAAAGAAGTATGGTCTGATTGTTGTTGATGATTACTCAAGATTCACTTGGGTTGTATTTCTCAAACATAAATCTGATGCAAGGGTTGAGATACCCAACTTGCTGAATAAGTTTGAAGTCATGAAAAATGACAAGGTATCTGTAATCAGAACAGACCATGGTACTGAGTTTGTTAACCAGTACATAAAAGAGTTCTGTACCTGCAAAGGTATACAACATCAACTATCTTCAGTAAGGACACCATAACAAAATAGTGTTGCTGAAAGGAAGAATAGGACCCTAAAAGAAGCAGCAAGAACAATGCTTGCTGACACTGAAATAAGTGAAATCTATTGGGTTGAAGCTGTTAACACAGCCTGCTACACTCAAAATAGATGTTTGATTAACAAACACCATGACAAAACTCCTTATGAACTTTTGATTGGTAGACCCCCTAGTATCAAACATCTAATGGGTGTTTGGTTGCAGATGTTTTGTTCTTAACAATGGAAAAGAATACTTGAGAACATTTCAACCAAAAGCAGATGAAAGAGTATTTCTTGGTTATTCTATGAATAGCAAAGCCTACAGAATCTACAACAAAAGAACGCAAAAAATTGAAGAATCTATTCACGTAGTCTTCTACGAAGGAAACAAGAAAGTACTCTTGAATGAAGAACTCTCAGATAGGTTCAAAGAACTAATGATTAAAGATTCTGAAGAAGAATCTTCAAAAGGAAACAACTTTGTCATTCACTTAGAGGATGAATCTGTCGATGAAAAGCAACCATTGCTTAGTAACAACCAGATTACTCTAAGACATGATGAAGAATTTCCTATGAGAATTCCATAAATGGAACAGGTTACTGAGAACCTACATCATGAAGAGGTTTCTGAGAAAGAGATTGTTGAAAATCAAATTCCAGATATCTCTAACACTAAAAAAGTGTCAGATATCCATGGCATTTCCCATGTGCCAGATATTTCAGATACTGCACAAGTATCCTATCAAGATCATATTGATTCACATTCAGATCAAAATGATATTGATCCTACTAGTTCAAAACCCATTATGAAATGGATAAGAAATCATCTTGCCAAGGATGTGATTGGTCCTCTAGACCAAGGAGTTAGAACTAGAGAGCCATTGCTGACTCTCTTTATGGATGTTTCATCTCATATATTGAACCTAAAACTATAGAAGAAGCATTGAAGGATCAAGATTGGATCTCTGCAATGCAAGAAGAGTTGGATCAATTTGAGAGAAACAAAGTCTGGAAACTGGTTCCATTTGTTGACGGAATATCTGTAATTGGAACCAAGTGGGTCTTCAGAAATAAAATGAATGAGTCTGGTGAAATAACCAGAAACAAATTAAGGTTGGTTGCCAAGGGATTCACCCAGACAGAAGGACTAGATTTTGACGAGTCATATGCTCCAGTTGCAAGATTGGATGCAATTAGGCTATTTCTAGCCTTTGCAGCTCATAATGACTTTAAAGTTTATCAGATGGATGTTAAAAGTGCATTCCTAAACGGTGAACTTGCTGAAGAAGTCTATGTTGAAAAACCACCAGACTTTGAGGTTTCCACAGAAAGTAGAATGGTTTATAAGCTTCAGAAAGCTCTGTATGGACTGAAACAGGCTCCAAGAGCATGGTATGATACTTTAGCCAAATACTTGCTGGAAAGTGGCTTCAAGAAAGGAGATGTTGACAAAACACTCTTTACTTTGAACCATAAAGGGAAACTACTTTTAGTTCAAGTATATGTTGATGACATTATATTTGGATCTAAAGACAAGCAACTTTGTGAAGACTTTGCTGAGCTCATGAAAAGTAAATTTGAGATGAGCATGATGGGAGAATTAAACTATTTCCTAGGATTGCAAGTCAAGCAACTTAATGATGGAATATCCATTAGTCAAATAAAGTATGCAAAGGATATGCTCAACAAGTTTAATCTAAAGCCTTCTGAAAAGAATGCCAAGATACCTATGAGCATTGGAACCAAAATGACCTATATTGAATCTGACAAGAGTGTTGAAGAACACAAGTATAGGAAATTGATTGGGTCTCTACTGTACCTCACTGCAAGTAGACCTGATATCCAATATGCAGTTGGAGTGTGTGCTACATTTCAGACAAATCCAATGCAATCACACTACAACATTGCTATGAAAATATTAAGGTATGTAAAGGGTACTGTAGAAGTTGGATTGTGGTATCCAAAAGACAGTGGATTGGGTTTAGTTGGCTATTCTGATGCTGACTATGCTGGATCATTGCTTGATAGAAAAAGCACCTTAGGAACTTGTCAAATTTCTTGGTGCCAGATTAATATCATGGTTCAGGAAGAAACAGAACTCAATTGCCACATCGACCACAGAGGCTTAATATATTGTTGCTGGGTGTTGTGCTTCACAGATATTGTGGATACAACAACAACTCAGAGACTATGAGATCAATGAAGAGAAAACTCCGATTTTCTGTGACAACACAAGTGCTATTGCCATAACTCAGAATCCTAAATTTCATGCAAGAACAAAGCACATTGATGTTAGACACCACTTCATTAGAGACCATATCGAAAAAGGCAATATAGAGATACTTAAGATTGGTACTGAAGACCAACTTGCAGATATCTTTACAAAGCCTTTGCAAGAAAGCAGGTTCTTAACCTTGAGACATAGTCTTGGGTTAATGGAGCTACCAAAGGACTGAAAAGTTCTAATCTCTGAGACGGAAACTCAGAAAGGAGAAAGAAATCTGGAACAGGCATCCAGATATTCAAGGCAAAAAGGTATCTGAGACAGGAACTCAGTATGATTGAGAAAGGAAAAAGAAGAGATAAGATATCTGGAACAGGAATCCAAAATATTAAAAACAAAAGGTGAAACACATAGCAAAAAGATATCTGAGACGGGTACTCAGATATCTAGATCACTTAGTGAGGGGGAACACAAAAGAGAAATGTGGTACAACTATATTCAGTCAACTACATCTCTGGTGTTTTCTATTTTTCCATTTTTATGTTAAGTTACACACAGTCTCTGAACTGACTACATAAGTCCAAAGACTATCCCCTAGTCACAGAAAAGAGATGTGATTCAGAAAGCCTTACGCCAAATTTCATTAATTGGGCACAATTACAATTACTGATTGTGATCATTGCTGAAGAAGCAATCGTGACCCTTGATGAAATGGGCGTTTGATCTTAACAGACGAGATCAATTCTCAGTAAATTAGTGGACTGTAAAAACACAAACGTGGCCCACTAAGCATTTAATGCAAAACGAATTTTACACACGCCTATCTACATTTGCACAGATACATATGTACAAAATCAATTTGTATGTATATGTCTGTTGAGAGTAAAATGCTATATATATAGGATTTTGGCAAAAGAAATCACTTTCGCCTAATCCTGCATTTGCCCTTGCACAAAAACTGCAAAATACTCTGAAATCTCCCTGCAATTGTCTCTGCAACTACTGATTCCTTCTTAGTTTTTCTGCAAATAATTACTAATCCTTTACCCTAATCTCTTTCCAAGTTTCAAAAACTACTACTATTTAAAGAGATGGCTCCCAAACGGGCTTCTGCTCAAAAATCCCAAGATACTACCACTGGTATTGCTGAAAAGCAAGCACCAGTGTTGGTTATCACGAACAATCGATTGATAGGAGACTTCAATCCTGATCATTGGACTTCAAATCACAGGATGATTTGGGGTGGTGCCATGATTGAGGAATACCTTGTTGCTGCAATAGAAAACCAGGCCGACAGAAAGTTGGTACTTGATATGATTGAAAAGGCACAAATCAAGGGCTTTCTATTTGCTCTTCATAGTGGAGTTTCTTCACTGGATGTCCTGGAGTTTTACAACAACTCCACGATTATTTCCAAAGTCTCTGAAGGCACTGAGACAGTGTCTATCAAGACTAAAGTCCAAGGACAGGAAATCATGTTGAATGACAACTTTACGTGTCGTTTGAACTTCAAAATCTTGGAAAGGATTTTGAAATTGACACCAAGGATGAAGATCTCCTTGAGGGTGTCAAAAATCTCTACAGTGATGTGTGTGATCTTGACAAGCCAGACACACCCATCGACTTCAAACTTGCTGACATCAGAACCAGACATCTGCTGGTTCACTGGGATGCGTTGGCATGTACCTTCACAGATGCTTTGATGGTCTACAAGGAGGAGCTGACCAGATAAGCCAAGAATGCTGGATGATGATGTTTTTGTTGAATCAACAAAACAAGAGGCTGGAAAACCCTTTTAATTGGGAGAAGTACGCCTTCATGAAATTTGTGAAGAAGATACAAAGCTTTGAGCCTAAAATCGTTAAGGGCCTTGCTGAGCCAAAAGCCACAGTAAGCTATGGATTGAAGATATGCTACTTACTTGGAATGTCTTGGCATTTAGCTCAGAGAGACGACAGACATTGCCAATAGTAACCTACTCTACAAATATGAGTATACAAACATGATGAAAAAGTTTACTGCATCTCATAAAGATTCTAAGAAACGAAAGACAGATGAGGTATCTGAGGGTTCCGTTGCGACCAAAAAGCCCAGAACTTCACGAAAGAAGTCTGCTGGCAAATCAGAAGGCATACCCATTGTGGATGTCGACTCTCAGATATCTGCCGCCACTGCTGATGAACTCATCAATGAAGATGAACTCATCAATGCTGCTAAGACCACAACTGATGAACTCATCAATGCTGCAGAGTGCCTTGCTGATGAACTTATCAATGCTGTTAAAATCAGTGAGAAACTTCAAACACTCTCTGCAGAAGCAGTAGGGATTGTTGATAACTCAGTCCCAGATTTCGATGAGGAATCTGAAGATGAGGGGGGAATCCATAATCCCCAAGGTTGCTGAAAGAGCAACAAGTGCAGAGGTTGTTGAAAAGGCAACTAGTTTAAAGGTTGCTGAAGAAGCAATTGTGTCCAAGGTCACTGGACAAAACACACCATCAGAGCAAGTAACACTTAAGCATATTGAAGATGCTCTGATGAGTGGCAACTTAGTGTTGGAGGATACTGCCATTGCCTCAACACTTAAAAATTTGTCTCAAGCAGATCTGGATAGGCCCCATACAGCATCACCTTCTTCGTCCAGATCAGAATCAACACACCAACAACAACAGCCAATAGTGGATTCTGTTGAGATGATACTTGAGTTACAGCATGAGATACCAACATCTTTCCTTGCTGAAGAAAATCCTGTAAATGAGTAGGTTCCCCAACTCAATGAGAGGGATCAAACTGAGGCATCTGCTCAGAATGATCAACCAGGGGAGGCAACTGAGTTGCACACTCAGGATAGGTCCGAAGTACCTCAAACTTCCAACAAAGAAGTGGTCCAAGAAGAACAAGACCAACGCATGGAAACTTCACAAGTTCTAGAGACCAGTCAGCCTGACAAAGCTCAGGTAGTTGAATGGTTTAACTCTTTACTTGTGATAACTTATGCTTAAATCTTATTACTTACTAAAATTTCTTTGTTACAGGCTGAATTAGAAACAAAAGAACAAGAGGAAGCTGCAAAGCTTGCCTCAGAGACTGAGAAGGAGGCTTCCATAGCCTCACCACTTAAGGAACGGGAGCATGTCTCACGGGTAAAAAATGGTTCCTTAAGATATAACATCTCAGATACGAACTCTATACACTTGACTAATACTCTTAAGTGTTTGTTTCTAATAGGCTCCAACTGAAAAGAAAAATGGAGAGACTGAAACGTCTATCTCTCAAAGAAGAATCCAGAGACTTCCAAGGTCTCTGAGAAACAAGTATTTGAACCTTCTGCAGAGAAGGTATTTCATTCAGATACTTATAATCTTCAAAAGATAAATCTCTGATCATTTTTCTCAAACTAACACTTTCTACTTACAGGTTCAAAAAGAAGTAGAAGTTGCTGGGGAATTGCCCACTCAATCCCCGCAACCAATGGAAATTGATGAGGCATCAAAGCCTTCATCACAAGAAAAACTTCCAGAGACTGCACAAGTCTCTGAAAGACAAGTATCTGAGCCTCCTACTGTGGAGGTAATTGACCTCTCAGATATCTGAAATTGTCTTATGTAGTTTTCTTGCTCAAATTTTCTAAGTGTTATGTTTTTAATCTCAGGTTCAAGCAAAAAGAAAGATCAGTGGGGATCAGACATCCTAGTCTCCTCCTCATATCCAGATATCTGAGGCACCTGGAACCTCAGTAGTCAAGTCATCTAAGCCTGTCACACAGGTAACTCAGATACCTTTCTACTCTAAAGCCCAGATATCAACCAAAGTTTTGAAACTAATTCAGAACTCTTTCTTTCAGGCTCAAACAAGTGCCACTAAGGTCCCTGTTGATGAAAATAAGGACATGCTTCCTTTCTTCAAGGAACACACTTTGCCCAAGCACCCAAAATGCTTCAAGAAATGGCAAAAACTTCGATGCACCGATCTATCTGAGATCATAAAGGTGACTGATCACCCCATAAGGAGAGCACGAGCCCTTGACTTGGAAAATTATATCCATGCTATGTTCCCCACTGAACAATACTCTTTTGGAACATTAATGCATAAGGACTTCGTCAAGGAAGTGGCCAGAAAACTTATTCAAGCTTTTAACCAAGCAGATGGTCAGACCAGAATGCAGATGGCATTCAAGCCTATCTTGCCCCAGACTCTACAGTTCATACCCTTTGAGCAAGAGGAAGTTAATTGGCAAATGGTCACTATTCCAGAAGTGATCAATCTAGTCTCTGAAGATGAAGAAGAGAAGGAGACTAATGAAAATGACTATGAAAAACCTCCTTCTGACCATCACAAGGATGATGATAAGAAGGATGATGATGATGCCCCTACACCAGGGACAGGAGGGATTGCACAAGGTAATCATACCTCAGTTGCTGAAAAACACACTGAGAGGACATCACAAAAATCCCCTCCTCCATCTCCTCAGAAATCTACCCATCCATCTCCCCAACAAAAAGACTCTACTGAACAAGTAGTTGAGCACTCTGAGGACAACACTCAGAAAATATTGGATGCACAAGCCAGAGTTGCTCAACTCAAACAACTGTTGGAGGAAGAACAACAGCTACATCTTCAACTAGAAGAAAAGATAGCTGAATCCAGAGTCAAGCTAGATAAACTTGAAGAACAAACGCACAAAGAGACGCAAGCTTACTCTCAGATTAAAGGGCTCCGGGACGTTGTTGATTATATTGCTAAGGAGCTAGATGCTGAACAAGTATCTGTAGAAAAGCATGATGCTAAGGCTGCATCTTCACCACAGAAACCATCCTCCAAAGGCAAGAAACCCATATCTGAGATGGTTGCCGCCTTCAGAAACCTTGATGAAGAAGTGCAAGAGGATGAAGATCAACTTTGTGATATTTCGGATGATGAAGAAGAGAAGAAATTGGCAGAACACCGAAATGAGCACTTGGTGGTGTCTCATTTGAAAAGGAAGCTGATTGCTCCTGAAATTTTCAGCAAGCTGCCAAATGTCAACTCCAATGAATACTTGAACAGATATCAAGTACTGGCTAAATTGAAAAATGAGTTGTCTTCTCCAGATAAAGCCGCCATTGCATCAGTCCCTGCAGAGATGAAGACATTCACTGAGCTCATCACTCAGAGAACAACCAGTCTGGTCATTGCTCAGAAAGACCTAGGCATGGTTAGGGATGCTGACCAAAACTTGGCTGCAAAAGCCTTTGAAGAGGCTAGCTATGCTGCTGGAAAAGCAGATGCCATTTAAGGCCTACTGGCAGAACTCATTGATAAGGAAACAGGTCTTATCAAACAAAATCAGGAGCTCAAGGTTAATCTGGAAAAGTTGGTTGCTGCTTACAACTATCTGCAAGGCAACTTTGACTCCCTTTCAGAATCTTTTGTGATTCTTAGTCAGTCAACAATGACTAAGGGGGAAGGATTTCAAGGTTCTCAGAGAGGAAGAGGAAACAAAAGAAAAACTGAACAACCACCTCTCAAAATAAATGAGCCCTCCTCCAGTCAAACTGCTCTACAGATATTGGCCAACACTCAGCAATTTCCTGAAAAAAGGAATGACAACAAGGGCCAGGGCACAGAAACCTCCAAAGGGTACCAAGGCTCCAAGGAGAAGACAAGTGAGAGGGGTTGATGAGTCTTCTGAAGAAGAAGAAGAAGAAGAAGAAGAAGAAGAAGGAGGCCAAATCAAAATCCCAAGGCAATGAAGAAGGCTGCAAATCACCCAACAAGAGAAATCTGGAAGATGATGATGAAGATGAGGATAAAGATGAAGCTCCTCTTCACAGAAAAAGAAGAAAGGTTGATAGCCTAACTGAGCCCTTAGCTGCAAAGCCAATAGCAGCTAAAACACCCTCTGGAAATACCAAGTCAATCCAGAGTGGTTCTTCAAGAAATCCAATGGAAAACTCAAGGCAAAGGAGGAATAGATTGAGAGCTGAAAGAAGAAAAGGTCAACTTCCACTCGGGTCAGAAGAAGCCAGAATTGAGTATGTGAAGACTGACAACAACTCCTCCTCCTACAGGTGTATTCATCAGAGGAATGGATACTGGATACTGGAACTCAAGCACTTGCTTGTAAATGAAAAAGGATTTACAGTACCCATCCATCAACAACTTATGGCATGGAGAAAAGATAAGTCAATCTTGATCAACACCAATCATGTCAAAGCTTGGTTGAATTTTGAAGTTGTCAAGAGAGTTGAAGCCATGAGGAAGGACCTTAATGATGAATGTCCGTATGGAAAACCTGATTATGTGCATAAAGTCCCAAACCTCATCGGAGCAGCCTGAGGCCAAGACTTGCTGTGGAACCCTTTGAGTCATTCTACATGACTGAAGATCAATACAAGGGTGACATCAGATATCTGAGGATCATATATGATTACTACAAGCTATCAGATATCATAATTGAGCATGCCTAGAAATGGGGAAAGTATTTATGGGTCAAACACTTTGCCAAGAAGAATCCCACCAAATCATACATAGAAGTATGTGGTTATGCCAGAGACACTGAGATGTTGGTCGGAACCTTGCTCTTTGACTACTCAGATGATATCAAAAGATTTGGAGATAGGGAGTATGCGAATTGATCCTTGGAGCTGGTGAAGATTTGAAGACTTGAAGACAGGTTAATTAGGATGTTTACTTTGAGCTTGGTTACTCCTGTTGTCCTAGTTAACTATGTATTTTGTATCTTGCTGTTGTACTTTATTGTTTTATCTTTGTAAAAGTTATCTGTAAACTTTCTTTGTAACATATCTGATGAACCTACTCTCAGATATCAATCTATAAAAAGATAACTTGTCAGCAAAGATCACACCTTGTGATTTAGTTGATGTTTACTTTCTGCACTTAATTAAAATGAATTGAAAAGACATAAGAAATGGTTAAGTGTTAGATTGTTCCCTCTTCCAAGTTGTAATAGGTTTTAAAGATAGTCATCATTGACTGATCAAAAAGGGGAAAATTTGTTAGGAATATATGTTTAGATTTTGATGAGCAACCTAATGACTTATCTTAGCTCAGAAAGGTGGTTAGTACTCTTCGTTCACTTGAACACTGTAAAAGAGGAAAATCACTAAGTATGTTAGTCTAGCAAATCTTGTATAGGATGTTAGGTCTCTGAATGTAATTTTTATATATCTTTGAAGAAGACCAAGAAGAAGGCATCCAGCAGGAGAGTTCAACAAATTTTGAAGTTTTGAAGACTGCACAAGATTGCTGAAGACGAAGGTCATCAGATACCTATGTCCAGATATCTTGAATAAAAGTGTTTTTCAATAAACAAGTTTTGCAAAAGATATCTGAAAACACAAGTTTTCTGAACGAGAAAAAGTGCCCACAAATATCTACACTAAGATACCCTGAATAAAACTATGTTTCTGGGAAACAATGTTTCAACAGGTATCTGAAGATGTGAAGGTCTCTGGAAAGGGACATGCAATGCTTCAGAAAGCGTGCATAGTTCCGTTGGCACTACAGGACAAAAATAGTACAATGCAATAAATGCGCAGACAGAGACATCTGAACAAAAGAGGAAATCTCTGAAAAGAGACAACGTCTTCTGCAGTACTATTTACAGATATCAATAGTTTGAATTTCATTAAGCCTGACGGATACTATTCAGACGACATGATTTTCAACTATAAATATCAACACTTAGAATGCTTGAAATACACCTTGAACACACCAAGAACTTACATCTACGAACTCATTCATTCAAGCATACAAGCCTTCAACCTACTTACTCTTTAGCTTACAGTTGCGACTAAGCTCTTGAATTCTAAGTAGCACGAAAGTTCTAAGTGTCCTGATCCTTAACAAGCATTGCAACCTGTGAAGGAGTTGAATCAAAAGATCAAGTATCTAAGTTTCATTCTCTAGAACATTTAACATAGACTTGGGTCTAAAGAACATATCACCACACATTGTGAAGTGTGTTAATTGATTCTTGTTCTATAGAGTATTCTTACATAACTGAGAAAGTTATTAAGACTACTCACGTGACAAACTACCTTAACCAACACCTTAAACGGCGTGGAGTACAGGAAGTACTTAGTTTGGGAAACTAAGGAATAACTCCAAAGTTACTGAGCATAGGAAGTACTTAGTTTGGGAAACTAAGGAATAGCTCAAAGTTTTTTTAGTACAGGAAGTACTTGGCTGAGAAAGCCGGGGAATAACTCAGAGGGGGACACTTGGTTGGGAACCTAGTGTAAAAGGAAATCAAGGGATAGGTTTATTGTAAGGAGAACTCAATATCTATCTTAGTGAATTTCAAGTCCTGAGAAAGGGCGAGTGGATTAGTTGAGGTATTACGCCACCCTCAGATACCACTATAAAATTCTGTGTTATTTACTTTCTGCAACTTATTACTTGCTTTATTTACCTTGCTAAGTATTTACACACTTATATCTTGCTGAGCACGTGCACCTATCACAGAAAAGTCTTCCTCTCTCTGAAATTAAGTATCAGATATCTGAGAAATTGTGTTTATCGACAAAAGTTGTAAAAGACTATTCACCCCCCCCCCCCTCTAGTCTTTTCATTTGCCGTTATCTGGACCAACAATTTGCCACGATAAGTTTATTTGGGAACCAACTAACATGTAACAATTGATAGCTTTCTAATACTTAGTGGCAATTGCCAGGCCAATATCTGCCATTTGTAGCCATTTATCCCTATTACAGCCACCAACAAAATGGTGCAGACGATCGAGTTGGCTCTTATACTCTGATTCAACACCTGTGAGTAAATCGAAACACTTAAAATTTAAAATAAAAAACAAAAAAATATTAAGAAAATTAAAGGTACAAACATATAAAAGTACAAAATTATTAAGCTAATTTACCTGCACACCGTCGATACACGTCCGCATAAGTGGTCATTTCCTCAATTATATCTCTACGCACTTGTGGCCATTCATACTCTTTCCCATAAGCATAGTAAGCAAGTGCTCAATAGCCACAATTTCCATCACCTCTTATATCCAACCAGCCTTTGATGAATGGCAATATTGTGGGTGTCATGGAAGCTCGGTAGGAAAATGGTCCAGAATTTTGTTTCTTTGGTATGGATGCCTTCTTCTGATCCTTATTTCGATCTTTATTCTGGTCCTTATTTTGATGCTTACTCTGATCCTGGTCCTTATTTTGATCCTGATTCTGGTCCTTCTTATGATTCTTCCTATGATCCTTCTTCTGGTCCTTTTTTGTCTCATTGTCACTTTTGAATCTCTTTCCTTGAGCCTTAGGAGGTCGACCTTTGCACTTGTGAAAAATTGGTTCTTCAAGATTACTCGACTCTGGAAACCTCATTCCATGGATATGTTCAAATAACATCCTCTTTTGAACATCAGATGCAAACTCTTTAAACGCCCTAAACGATTCTTCACATATTTCATCAACGGTGGCTCTTCCATATTCATCCCAAGAAAATTTCTTGTCCAAATCAAGAGGCTTCCAGAATGGGTGAATGTCAATTGGATCAATAGGCAAATGTTGATCTCTAAGTCTCCTCATGGCACATGCACACATCAAGCCATGTGTACTGCGTAATTCACATGTGCAATCCGATGCATTAGGTTTATCTCCTTTTTTTAACTCTTTATCCATCAAATTTATGGCATGATGAGAAACAACACCTCTAAGCCTCCGAAACAATTGGTTTTTCCTGCATTGATGAGGTTGTTTCGTTCTATTCATCTCAAAATCTGCTCTAATTCCATTTAAGTCTTGTTCAACAATCTCATGGATCTTTTGAAAAATAGTAGGAAAATTACTCCTTGCACTCCTAATCCAAGACTTTAGTTGATTATGAGCACCTTCAACCCAACAGATATCAAAGATTACCGTATCAAATGTGATTGTTATTCATTATAATTTAGGAAACAAAATACACATAACATTTTATTTAAAATAATCGAGTCCAGTACCTATTAGTTGTTTGAGCTCCGAGATGCAAATACTTTCTTGTCCAAAAAGATACAAACTTGTTATGATACGGCAGTAACCATGTAGTAAGGAGATATTGTTGGAATATTGGTAAGAATCTCCAAGCATATAATAGTGCATCCACCTTGGTGCTTGAGGTCACAACCGTGGTCCACCTTTTCTTAACTGCATACTCATACTCCCTACCCCCTGAGAACTTCACATAATTTCTTTATATGCCCATGGAAATGTGTTTTCTACATAGTAGATTACCAGAATCTGGGAAAACTTCTTCCAGGGCTTTCATGAGGGCTAACTCTCTATCTGTAACAAAAACACTCGGAGACTGAACAACACCAAAAAACTTCTTCAACTCATTTACGACCCACCAATAGCTATCTTCCTTTTCATTCTTGATGAACGCAAATGCAACATGAAAATTTTTTCCGGTCGGCAAAAATCCGATGACCTCCACCATAGGCATATTGTATCGATTTGTTGAATGTGTGGCATCCAGGAGAATTGGATAAGGAAACAATCGAACCAAATCCACACTATGATGATGAGCAAAGAAAACTTCACCGAGATGATTCGTACCTAGCTCCACCCTATGATTATGATAGTAACGATGATCGGCCAATAACTTCAGAAAATATTGCATCATGTTTAACCCATCCATCTCCACCCTCTTGTTCTTTTGAATTCCATTGTACACATGCCTGATACCACTAACATTATTAGGAAACTGCGTCTTTAAGTCCTGTAGAATACTCATTGGTAATAGTCTTATATAACACCCCAATGAGTTTCAACTCCTCTTATGTTAACTTGGCAGCCGATGTATGCCAATTTGGATGAGTCCCAAGTGCATGGTTATGCCTCCCTCTATTATTGCTCATGTGTACGACCCATGGACCATTCTCACCCATACTTCTCAGTTTTAATTGAAAGGGACATTCGTTCTTTTTCGTTCCACTTGAATTTTGTTTTATAGCATTAACATTCTTACTCGACGTCTCTCTGTACTTCCCACTACGTTCACAACCAATATAAATACGATTTTTCTTAGATGTTGCAACTGTAAAGAACATGTTATTAGACCGTCCAATTCGTATGACTTCGTCTTGTGCGGCTTTCCTGGTAGGAAATTCTCCCATATTATTGAACAAGTGGTTTTGGTCTTCATACTCATGATCATCCTCCTCCTCATCATAACCAGACCAATACATACCATCCTCCTCATTAACTGGCTCATCGTACGACTCCTCATCGTCACCCGCAGAATTACCATAGTCATCATCATCATCATCATCATCATCATCATCATCATCATCATCACTATCTGGAATTTCATATGTATTATCTTCATGTTCATTTTCATCCAAAGAATAATCGCTCTGAAATACATTAAGATAATCTAAATAATTAAAAAGATAATTTAAAATTAACCCTGTAAAAAAAGATTAGGTGCAGTAGTGCAGACGCATAAATGACCGCCTATGAGACAGTCATTGCAGATCCGCCGTATGACTAACACCTTTCAATGTGCTGACAAGGTAATTTGTTATGTCAAATTTAATTAAATACTGATAGTCGATAAATTTACACTGCAGCCACCTCGGCGTCCCAGAATCGGGGTTTTGCATCGATTATGTGCATTTAATTATTAAATTAAAGAAATGTATGTATATATATATATATATATATATATATATATATATATATATATATATATATATATATATATACATGTTCGTCTTCATGATCGTCCCAATGATTTCCGTTCATGTTGCAAGTTAGTTTGATGTTTTTATAGTAGAATGATGAATTTATAAGTTTATGTATTGAGTAAGTTTTTTGTTAATTGTGTAATTTTTAAAAATTGTAGGTGATTTTTAATATTTATCAAAATAAAAGTATATATGCAAATTGTCAAAAAACTGTAAAATTGGTGCACAGTTTAACAATATCCATTAAAAATAGGTAGGTGCTAAACTCTGGTTGGTAACGAGGTGACTGTAAGTTCCTCTGGTCTTTACATCCCAGTCAAAGGTTTCGAAAATTGTCTGGTCTCCAAACAAAAATAAATCTCTCACTGTGTTCCTCGTCGATTCATGATATTTTAGCTTCAGGAAAACAGGTATGCTATTTCACATCATCGTGAAATTGAAGTGGTAGTAAATTGGTTATCTTCCATTTTGAGTTTTAGTTGTTTTCTTGAAGAATTTTTTATTTGATAGGGTTTAATTCCATTACCGTGTTTCTTTATCCATTCATTTCAGTGAGAGAGAGTTTTAGCTGATTGATTGAAGATGGAAACAGTGGTTGCTTTTCGATCCTCTTTCAGCTGTTTTTGTCCCTATTCTGTTTCGCAATCTGGAACGGGTCGGGTACGCGTTGGGTCCATACCCGTTCTATCTAAGTCATTGATTCAGGTACTGTTCTTCATTGTGCTGCTATATGTGCACATTCATTGAGCTGATTTGTGGTGTTGTTAAAGAATTTGAAATTGGTTAGTTGGATAATTGTTCTCTGTTATTATTGGTTTTTCAAGTTGTTGGGTTTGCTAAAGATTGGATTTTGGGAGCTTTTTTTCGTTCTACTTGTTATGGATTGAACCGATACTAGAGAATTTACGGATGGGATTACTTGTGAAGTTTTCATGGGATGTACATTGGTGAAATGAGATAAAAAGTCATCTGTTTGAACTGCCCGTTACCCTTCAAGCGTATAAAGAATGTTAGTATATAAGACTACAGTAGCTAATTGCCTAATTAATACTTGAGCTGGTTTGGTAGGTTAGTATAGCTATTAGCAGAACTTTCTCTTTAATGAAATGAAACGTGAATTGGTAAGGAAATGGAAATGTGGAACAATTTTATACTATAGTGTAACTTATAGTATTATGCATGTTCATATTTGAATGATGATGCGGTGACGGTGAAAGTTAATATAATGGAAGTACGCTTTCTCGTTGGTTATTATGCATGTTGTGAGGGTGTCAAGGATGGACTAATCCAGAGTTTAAATGCGAGTAAAGTGTTTGTGGTATATACTGAATTGCATTTGGTTGCTATATTGCAGCCTTCAGATTCACGTGTGCATTTGAGCAGTGGGAAGGTGGGTTTCCTGAGCAAGAAGCAAACTGCAATCAGAGCATCTTTGAGACCGTTTGATTCTGATAGTTCATCAGGTCCAATTGCCCCACTTCGAATGGAGTCTCCAATTGGTCAATTTCTTTCTGAGATACTTGTGAGACACCCACATCTTCTTCCTGCTGCAGTTGACAAGCAGCTTGAACAGCTTCAAACTGATCGCAATGCAGAGAGTGAGAAAGACAAGCCATCTGCTTCCGGTACTGAACTGGTACTATACAGGTAATAATTCTGTAAACTTCTTGTATGGTGGATGAACACTTCACTTTTGTAGTACAGTAGTAGTTCCCTTACTTTTTTCTCTTTCTAAAATCGTGACATGGCTATGCTTCTTTCGGGTTAACTCCCCTACAACTACAATTTAAATGGAGTAATGTAAGGTTAACAAGATAAACACCTGGTTCTTCTGTAGACAAACTCAACCTATTTAGACATCCTGGTTAAGTTACAAAAATCCCTTAATATAGGGGCCGAGTCACTGGTGCTTCATATTATATTCCTGTACTGTAGTACTATACATTGAATTTATGCATGGCTCTTTCTTGTTCAAAACCTTAGTACAGTTACACGCAACGTTCACACTTACCTCACCTGAAAATTACTTTACACCCCTAAGAATGTCTAGGTGATCGTTTGGAAAATAAGGCTATTTCTGCAAGGTAATAAATCTTCAGGGGGTAGATCAATTATTCTGAATATAGAGGGAGTCTGTTTTTCATATTAAAACCACAAGGTTTTCCATAATTATCAGCAAAACAGAGGGGGGTTTAAATCAAATTCACCCGTTTTCCCCTATGTTATGGATCAATTGGTCAAGGGAAGTAAACCAAATTAGTGAAAGTTATATGAGTTAGGTTGTGTTTGCAAATGCTTATGTAAAGTGATTATCTGCTTTTCTACCTCTAGAAGCAATATTTTGGAGTTTGGTTTCACTACTTCTGTGTTTGCTTCTCTAAAATTAAGCAGCCAGACTGTCGTAAGCTAAAGGCATCAGAAAAAAAACAGGAAGGGTCAAGTAAAAATAAAGAAATTGATCTTTACTTGAGTGATTAATTTGTATCTTAATCAATCATTAAATTTTTGCTTAAGTTTTATTACTTCATTTGTGAGTGTGCCAAAAAACCATGTTTATACTCAAATCCGATTTTTGAGCTTTAAGCAAACGCAAGTCAAAATTGATTTAGATAAGCATTTGCAAACCCCATGTATGAACCATTTGCCTTTTGTTTTCTCTCCTTCACCTGGGGCTGACATGTGTAAATAAGTAAATAACTGTCATCACTCATCAGTTATTCGTTTGATTTGATGGGTTCGTGTACTTTAGGAGGATTGCAGAGGTGAAAGCCAATGAAAGGACACAGGCTTTGGAAGAGATATTGTATGCCTTGGTGGTGCAGAAATTTATGGATGCTAATGTTCTCCTTATTCCCACTATGAACCCATCAGCGTCACCAAAAAAATCTAGACTAATTGACACTTTGCCCAGTCAAGAAGAAAAGCTGGAGCGCCTTCACTCTCCAGAAGCTTATGAGATGATCCAGAACCACTTGTCTCTCATTCTTGGAAACCGTGCAGGTGACTTGAGTTCTGTGGCTGAAATAAGCAAACTAAAGGTTGGACAAGTATATGCAGCATCTATCATGTATGGCTATTTCCTTAAACGGGTAGATCAGAGGTTTCAGTTAGAGAAAACGATGAAGATTCTTCCACAAGGTTTTGACTCTGAAAATACCGCTATTGAACATGTTATAACAGATGATAAGGGACATGCCACTGGAAAATTCGATGAGTCAGCTATGAATGCTGGCCAGAACCCAGAAGTGACTTCATGGTCTGGTGGTACTGGTGCTGGTAATTCAGGTGGGGTAAAATCTTCGCGGTTGAGAAACTATGTGATGTCCTTTGATGGGGAGTCACTTCAAAGATACGCAACCATCAGATCGAGAGAGGCTATCAGTATCATTGAGAAACATACAGAAGCATTGTTTGGTAGGCCTGAGATAGTAATCACACCTGAAGGGACAGTAGATTCGTCGAAAGATGAACGTATTAAGATAAGTTTCCTTGGTCTGAGGCAACTTGTTCTTGAAGCTGTGACTTTTGGGTCCTTCCTTTGGGATGTTGAGAGCTATGTTGACTCAAGGTACCATTTTGTAGCAAATTAAGCAAACGGGAGCTGTTATGTGGGTTTTGCTGACACGGTAAGTTCATACTGTGCTATAACCATTAAGGTGTATGCTGTGTTTCTTTCTAGTTGAACTGTAAATAGTAACTGTGATTTTAGTTTTTATATGGTGTCTAATTGTTGTGTTGGGATTGCTTTAACATGAAGGATCCTTTTGAGAGTAGATTTGAATATTCTGAAACTACATTCATGTGGTTGCTGGTTAATTAAGCACACTTATTTTCTTCAGTTCTGTATTTATTGGTGCAAAACACCCGCAATGGTTTAGGCTTACTGTAATTGCAGTAATAAACTCTAGAGCTCTATTAGTATCAGAGATACCATTTGCTTCTAAAGGTATGTAAAATCCTCAACGGTTTATGTTAGAGTTGCTAATATAAGTTGGCTAGATGCACTAAGAGCAAAACTTCAGGATATGTAGTCAGTCTGTAATATTGTAGACTTTGTATGTCGTAGTTTGTCGTGTAACATTCCTTATTATTCTTATGTCATTGGTGTCAATCCGTTGGCTAGCATATGGTTGGGAGATTAGTCCATATGTAATTGCATTGATCAAAAGGGTTGTCTTGTACTATTAGCGGTCGGAGTTTTAAACTACAAATTACTAGAGCTTTAGAGTTAAATATGCTTGCTCGCTCTCATCAATCTTGGAATGGATGATCATAGGAAAAAATTTCCTAGCTAGCAGCATATGAGTAAGGACAAAATACGAACAGTCTAGATTAAAAGGTTAGGTCTCGATCGTTTAGTGGGCGTACGTCGGCAGTAAAGTAATGATTGGAGAAGGAACATTGTTGAATGATGTGCGGCCTAATAAGAAGGTGAGCATGTTAGGCAAGTTGGATTCTGTTCTGCATGGACACACACTGATACGTACTAGTATATCAAAGGCTGAAGATCAGATCTGATCTGATGACCCAGTACCCGTGAGTTCACAATCCCAATCATACTACTCTACTCAGGAACCGAATATTCCACGGGTTTATCCCCATATCCAAGATCCATACGCATATTCGCATATTTTATAAACTAACCAACCAACCTTTTTTTTTGGTAAATATCTCACGTCATCAAAATCTCAAACTAAATAAATAAACTAAGTATTCTGAGAGACGATATTATCGAGAGGTTAAAAAAGATGGACAAACATTACAGTTATATGAAAAAACATTATAGGTTTTACTAAAAATATCGGTGATATACATATACATAAAATTGATATAAAATATTCACTCATAAAACATTACTGATATTGTTTAAAATATTATACATATACTTAAAAACATCAATCCGTATTGCAGGTCTTTCACTAATACACGTCTCTTTTAAGACATTGTGAATTAAATATACTTACTAAACTTTAGTAATTAAATCAAAAAAAAAAAAAAAACTTAAGATAAGATAAGGTCTCTAGTAACGTGATAACACGCTACGCGTGTTATTGTGGCATTTAGTTATAAATAATAAAAAAAAGTATATGAAGATAAGTATATACATCATTGTTTTTTTATAATGAATTATTTTTTTCTCCGAATTGAATTAGGGTTTTGGTTAGTGCGAATTGATATGTTTCAATTTAATTGAAGAAGATGGAGAAAAACTATTGGTTATCGTTGCTTTTTTAATAATGAATTAATTTTGTTGGGTTGAATTAGGACTTTGAATTTAATTGGAGAATACATATTGAGATTTTTTAATGATGATCTGATTCTGTTGGGGTTGATTTAGAGCTTGGAATTTAATTGGAGAAGTCAAATTGTGTTTTTCCATGATAAATTGATTTTGTTGGAGTTGTATTAGGGCTTAGAATTAGAATGAATAAGACATAGTGTTTTTTTATAATTAAAGTCTAATTTACATGTATATTACAAATCGGTTCAATTTAATTTAAATTAAGTACTCAATTGCACAACTTCAATAATTGTTCACTTATATACATATAATATATATATATATAATAATAATAATAAAAACCATACAGTAATAAGTGTTTATCAGTAAAATATATTGTAACATCCTAAAATTTCAAATGTTTTTAAAGGAATAATTGAAACGTTACGCATACGTACCTAACACATAAGATCGTGACTCGTGAGAACAAAGTGCATAAGAAAGGAGGTGAGAACTTTTCCATTGCACGCATGAATGAAAACAAAGTGTGTGGATAAAGACATCGTATATTTGATAGTAAGACTAACATATCATTCGGATAGTACTACATAAATAACAGCGTCGGTCCAAATGGTCGGGTGGTTACAATTGTAACTAATTATTTCGACGTCATTGATCCTCATAACTCGATCTTCTAACCCAATAAAACTCCATCTAGCTCTCTCCTGCCACTATAAATAACGCAAAAATTGCATGCCATCGCCATTCTTTCACAACAAAATTTATTTTCCAAATAAATACAATCTTTGAGGGTGTTTTTCTTTTGGGCTAACGTTGATCAACATTCAACACAAAAGTTTAAAAGAAAAAAAAATACCCTTTGATTTAGAAATTTAATAATTCTGTACGTTTTTTAAATAATATACAGGGCCATGGCGATGAAGAATTTAGAGAAGAAGAGCATCGTTCTGTTGATGATGGTGATGACGATCTCTGTGTGTGATAATCTGCGGACGACTTTAGCCGAATTTCCGAAATTCGAACATGCGTCCAAATCGGATGGTAGTCTTAGCTTCTTAGTCATTGGTGATTGGGGAAGGAGAGGTGAATTTAATCAATCTCAAGTTGCTTTTCAGGTAATGTAATTTTTATTTTAATGATAATCGAAAATGTAGATGCTAGGGGTGTGATCATTAATCGATGTGTTCTTACTTTTTCTTTAATTATCAGGATTGGTACTTGTTCTTTCATTCTTTGTTTCTTGCATTGATTTGCCCACATTGTATGCAACAATATATGGTGGATTGGTCTTGCATACATTAACTGATCGGGTTCTTAGCAAATCCAATAAATAGATTTTGAAATTGATATACTCCTAGTTTATTTTTTAACGTAAAACTTATAAAAGTATTAGTATTTTCTTGAATATTATATCAACTAGTTAGAGAAGCAGGTTTTTTAAAAAGAATAAACTAGTTGAATGTGTGAAAATCCGGATACTTAATTAGATCTAGGTTATATGATTTCACTAGATTTGAGTAAAAACATGAATTTTATAAGAATTTTATTACACCTGATAAAATGAAATTGAAGATATTAGTATAAAAAATGAATTAAATGTGTAGAGAAAAACAATAATTCAATCCGCATTTAGCTAAACATAAAACCGAGGCATGTGCTTCCAGTTCCCTTAAAACAATTAAGTCCCCTCACTACGGTGTTTGGGGTATCGTTGAACGTTTGTTTCCCAGGATACAACGTTAAAGCTTAACAACTAGCTGCACTTGCTAGCTGTTTCTGGCGAACTAAACTGGAGCCCGGATTATACGAAAGGGGAGAGGAGAAGAAAATGCAACAAAGAGAGAAGAGAAAGGGTGGGTTTCTTCTCCTCTTTTCCAATGCATACGAGACCTTTTTATAGTTGAGGAATGAGAATGTAACCCCATTCTACATTATAACAATTCATTACAAAATATTTGCAACTTATGCTCCACTACCCCAATTCATTACAAGAGTAATCTTGTATCTTATGGAGCAACAAATATCAAATTGACTAGTTGTAACTTACATGAGTTACAAATTTCAATTTGAAGCAAAAGCTTCTAGTAGGTTGAAGAAGTTGAACTAACAAAACCTTAGCTCACAAGGGCTAACCCATTTAAGCTTGGTTCGGTTCAACATTCATGTATGAGGGTCGTGCGCACCCCACTCGCACACAAGTCAACTAGTTTCGTGCACAAATCTGACCAGGATTTGCACTCAACTTATCTAGCTACACAACTTGAACACTAAGTAGGAGCTAGTAAATTATAAACTAGAGACCACACTTGCTATCAAACCATGTGGGACAAAGCCACTCGACCTTCTAACTTTGAGCATTTATTCCTCACTAACCCAATGTCCGTTTTGGGCAAACAATATATCGATTCGAAGCTCTTACGGAGTAGCTTACGAATATATATATTTTATTTTTTAATTAACAAATAATTAAAAAATGATCTCCACGTAAATATACCTCTCAAGGCATTATTTACTTCTCTTTTTCTTCATTATTTCCAACAAATTTATCATGGAATTCTTTCTACAACAATACGGCCGGTTTGCTTTCCTTTCCCCACATACTTAGTTTTTGGTGTGGCACAATTTATCTGAAAATAATCTCTTTCTACACCAGATCGAGCCGTTAAACCAGTATTACAGTTTATTGAATACTTGCTCTGTCCGGTTATAGATTCCCGTTCAATTTATTCACCTTTTTTGGAAAACTAGTTCTACCAGAGGATTACTACTCAAATTTGCTTTTAGAATGCCACCCCTCCGCCCGTTAAGCTTGTATCTTTTTTTTCGGCACTGTGTTTAATAATTCAATAGTTTATAGTGATAACGAATAAAGAAAGTGTGAGAGATAGATGAGAGAAATGATAAATGAAGAAAACAACATGAGAGATATACATTAAAAAGGATAGTGGTTACTGGAGTTTACTTTTTTGCTATTTTGAAAATGAATCTATATTAGCCATAAAAGTAAAGTGGGACAAGCTTAGCGGGACGGGACTGTACATTTTTAAAAATATTAAGTAGAGGACCATAACTAGTCCACTATATTGCCGATATTTATGTGATGTCGACATGTTGTTGGTGGCATTATTTGCTCTTTTTTAAATACATCAAGTGTTGGAAGTAGCATGTATTTGCGAGAATCTGAATTCTGAGGTACATATTAAAGTTTTTAATGATAATATAATGTTTTACTAGTGAACATTTTTTAAATGAAATATGTAACATCGATGTTGTTTGTGTAAACCCGTAATATATCTGGCTATTTGTTTGACAACCACTTTTTATTCGTATATAAAGGCAGTTCCACATGACATTTACTCTTTTATACATGATGGATGAAAGTTGATTTGATAAAATGTATGTTGATTTGATTGTTGCAGATGGGCAAAGTTGGGGAGAAATTAGATATAGATTTCGTAGTTTCAACAGGAGACAATTTCTATGATAACGGGTTGAAAGGAGAAAATGACCCTAACTTCTCAGAGTCATTTACCGATATTTATACCGCACCAAGTCTACATAAGCAATGGTTCAGTGGTAAGTGCATTTTTCAATACAAGTACGATGTTTTAAACAATAATATCAATATTGGTGAGAGAATGCCGTTAATTTTAATGGAAATCAAACATCTAATGTTTTTAGCTATAATCGTAATGTTTGTCAGTGTAAGATGGTCGGAGGCTTACTCTCTTCTTTATGCTTCAGTTTTAGGGAACCATGACTATAGAGGTGATGCGGTGGCTCAGCTGAGCACTCTCCTTAGGAAAATCGATTCCAGATGGCTCTGCTTAAGATCTTTTCTAGTTAATGCAGGTAATCTCTTACTTATTTTCAGCAGTAGCATTGAATAGTTTGGTTTACTTTTAATTACATTAACATAAGATAGTGCCGAAAGTAGAAACTTATTCTTCACTCGTTTAGTGTTTATTTGTACAATCTGATCATTCACCTTATAAATTCAATTACATTAGACTATTGAACATTTTTAATTGAAGTGATCGAATGACCAATTTAAAAAGATAAGACTTGTTGAAAATACAGAAGTTGCAGAACTATTTTTCATCGATACCACTCCTTTTCAAGAGGATTATTTCACTAATCCAGAGGATCATGTTTATGATTGGCGTGGTGTGGCACCTGTGAAGAGCTATACAGCTAATCTGCTCAAAGTAAGTCTAAAATACTACATATGTTCCCTGCATTGCTCACTTTCATTTCAAATCTTTGCACATCAAGTCACACAGCGGGGAGTCGATT
The DNA here is from genome assembly GCA_026545765.1 of Plantago major. Lineage (NCBI taxonomy): Eukaryota > Viridiplantae > Streptophyta > Magnoliopsida > Lamiales > Plantaginaceae > Plantago > Plantago major. Next base: position 14,493,908 of record CM048841.1, on the reverse strand, counting down.
ACTACACTCACCGCTCGTACATCCAATCTTAAAAATATAAGAAGATCTGCAATAATTCGATTATTTTGTGACAGGATCTTGAAACCGCATTGAAAGCATCGAGGGCAAAATGGAAAATTGTGGTGGGTCATCATGCGATTCGAAGTGTAGGTCACCATGGTGACACCCAAGAGCTTGTTGATCGAGTTCTTCCCATTCTTAGGGTGAGATTTACAATTTCACAAAATTAAAATGGCACATTATTTTACCTCCTTTTTAGCAAAAAAAATGTTTGGTTTGATTTTTCTGGTGTATCTTATGATATCTAGGCCAACAATGTCGATCTATACTTCAATGGTCATGATCATTGTCTTCAACACATGAGCGACAAATCAAGGTACGTACGTTTTCGTTATTATATAGTATTTCGTCAATATCAAGATACATATATTTCAATATCAGTTTTACCATTTCATATCTCAAATTTCACACATTAATCACAAGTTATGTCTTGTAGTATCATAGTATGATAATACATTGCACTATTGAACACCAAGAGACTCAAAAATAAGAAATTTTCAAATGACAATAGAAAGATATTAGCGTGAATCAAATGTGTAAAAGTTAAAAGCCCCGTGTCGAATGGGCTGAACCTAACATGGCATTGATTTGTTTTGTTTAAGCAGCCCAATCCAATTTCTCACAAGTGGTGCGGGATCTAAGGCGTGGAGAGGGGATGTTAAGGAAACCAACGATGATGCCCTAAAGTTTTTCTACGATGGGCAAGGGTTCATGTCCGTCCAATTGACTAAAAACGATGTGAAGATTGAATTTTACGATGTCGAGGGAAGTGTTTTGCACAGATGGGCTGGGTCGAAATCACTTCATGCAGTTATGTAATTGATCCTGAGAGTTGAAAATATGATGAGCAGTTGTGTTTATCGTATCAATTTTGGTGTATATAAATAAATAGAAGTATTTAAGAAAATAGAATATAATGCAGCTTATTAATAGCTTGTATATTAATAGTATCATGTTGCTTTTAGAATTCACAAATATTGTGAGATACTGTTTCTTGTAGAGACCAAATCAGTATCACATACTTAACTACAGATATCATATGATTAACCTTAAACATAGGGTTGGGGGTTTAGTATGGGATATTAGAAAAATCCCGATGTGGATTATCCTGAAACTCCTTATCCCAATTGGGACAATTCCCGAATTCCCATACATTATTTTGGGACGGGATTGAGATTAATTTTACATCCCAACTAAAATTTGAGAATCCAAATGGGTTATTATTATTATTATTATTATTATTATTATTATTACACCAAACAGGCAAAACCTAATAAGCTCCCTCAACTTCACACTTCACAAAACACAAGCAAGCAACCACGTTGCAGCTTCAATCCAAATTCATTCCTGCTTCAATAGTCCAATTCTCCACTTCAATCCAAATTCATTCCTGCTTCAATAGTCCAATTCTCCAGCAAGTTTGTTAACAATTCTCATGAGGTTATTCATGTACATAAATATTTACGAGTTTCAATATTTTATGCCATAAAAAATTATGCAAAAACATATGGGATCCCGAACTCCCGCCTGAATCCCAAAGTTCCAATCAACATACTATATGCACAACTTCTTAAGACACTCTTGATAGTGTGAGTCCAATAGTGATATAATAGAATTTTGTTAAATACATTGAGATATGCTTTATTAGACAGAATATAGAAACTACTTCGAACAAATAATTGTTAATCCTGAAATTGCGCACAGGAGTTTTCCATGCCCAGATACTGTACTGTTAGAGATCGGTCAAACGACAGTAACTTATTAGCAAAGCTAGTAACTGCATAATTACAACATAATCATAAGGACATGTCCAAAATAATACTACTCCCTCCGTACCGAAGAACTTAATACATTAGAACATTTGTTAGTGCGTTTCCAATACTAAAAGTTGTCATGAAAAACTTGCACTGCCAAACCGACGGGGTAGAAAACTAGAAATCACACACTACTTTGACTCGAGAATTTATTAATGTAACAATTTATTAAATCCAAACTCCACCTAAACATAAAAAATGCATGGTCCCCAATTTCTATGGATAAAATTTAATATCCGATATATGTCTCACTTTTAAACGCATTATTCGAGATAAGCTACTTGCCTGCTTCTATTACTGAAAAGAACCTTTTAATTCATAAGGTAGAAATGACAAATGCAGAAGACAGAAATCATTTGCATAATGACAAGCTGATGTCTATGTCAAACCAAATCAATCTAAAAGCCAACTAATTTTGATCAATAATTGCATTAAGCACATACTATTTTATATATATACCGGCCACCCAATGAGATGTTTGGACTGAGTGAATCAACTAGAAGAAGATGATACATATACAACAGAATAGAGTAATAGACCAAGTTACAGTACATAATCATTGACATCATGCAAGACTGTAGGTAGACTACCAAAAAGGGATTATTCATGTCGAGGAAGTTTCAATAAAACTATTGTCACGGTTACAGATGTAAAGGGTCGCGTGGTTTGGTTTTACCTGTCAACACAATGTTAATTGCTTAGTAATTACTAGTACTACATTAGTATTAGCTCCAAAAACATGCATATGGATTTGAACATCATTTGCTCAAGTGGCTAGCATAGATAAGTTTTAAGAAGCGGCAGCGTAAAACTAATGTGTCAGATCTTCGATTGCAACCTTAAGTGCTAAGGTCTTACATTACAAAAGACGTCAATCGACAAACAACCACGCAAAAGCCACGTGAGCTTTAGAATCGAAGCTCACCGAGGAAATTATTGAGCACCGTGCATGAACCAGAGCGTCAACAGAAAGCAATGAATTCATTTTCAACCCTACAAGAAGAGATAGGGTAGGAAGCACCATTAATGATTAATCAGCTGTTGAATTCAGGCACTAACAGAAAGAAAAATAAACTCTATTATTGAAGCCAACATGCTTATTCATGCATGAATGCAAAGAATTTTTCCTGTAGATTAATGCAACATGCTTAGAGGAAACCGAATTTTCTATGATTTGAGCTGATTGCACAATCAGATTGCACTCATTATAAACCCTACATTATCAAGTTTCTAATAATCCTTCCATTTACAGGACCAACAGAAGCAGAGGTAAGAGGTGGTCCAGTTTCAAATGGTACTTAGTATTTAACAAATTTTTTAAGCAAAAGAAAATAATAATGGACGTCAGACGAAATTAGAAACAAATTTACTTTCACTTTTGGTGGAGCCCAAGATAATAACTTCTTCCAACTTACCAAATTAAGACTTTCATCTTTCAACATTAGCCTATAAAATATAAATATTGTCCTCGATAAATCGATATAGTTAGGTCCAGCCAAATCAATCACTATCAAATCCCATTTATATATCCTTCCACAAGTTGTATCCAACTTAAACTAGCTTTGTCAACTTCTATATGCAAGCCACGCCTTATACAGCCACGCTAGCCCTGCATGGATGTCGGTTTAAGTGGCCCTCTTCTTCTCGAGCTTAAGGGACAAAATTTCCTTCTACTGACACTCAGGTCATTTGGTCCAGCATGGAAGCCAGTAAGATTCCTGCCAAGAGCATGACCAGCAACATTTTCATTCCACCATCCGATACCCCACGAGAAACGCCTGAACAGATGCAAAGCTTAAATCAAGCACGCTTCCGTTCCAAAAAGCTTTTCATTGCTCAAGAAACTATCAAGTAAGCTCTTTTACTAATGAACTTTTTATCCAATTCTAAGAGTAACTCACTTATGACCAACTTTGTTCGGATTGCATAAATTAACCTTTAAATTTTATATGCCAGCTTATTCATATGTAACTAATGTCTTTGAAAGAACTCTAGTTTAACCTAAGATCCCATATTTCTGCTTCTTTTTTCCCTTCCCCATACACCAAGAATTTCTGTAAGCTCCTGGAATATTGGAGGCATCTCACCACCAGATACAATAAACCTCGAGGAGTTGCTCAACAAACAAAATGGAGTAGCAGATATATATGTTTTTGGGTAATCTCGTACTCTAACTTTATATTAAGAAGCTTCTAATATTGGTAGTGATAATTATAACTGAAAGGAAACATGCACATTGAGGATTTTCATGATGACTCATGGAAACATGCAACTGTTGCAGGTTCCAAGAAATTGTGCCGCTCAATGCTGGAAATGTCTTAAGGCAAGAAAATAATGATATTTCAATGAAATGGAATTCTTTGATTAAAGCAGCTCTTGGCAAGAGCATGCTTCCAGAAGAGAGGCTACAAAAGGCAGATGTAGGAGAGATTCAAAGAATTTATCCTCTGAAGACACACCGTTTCGGTAGCTCAGGTGCTCCAGAGTATGAATGCGTAGTAAGCAAACAAATGGTAGGAATATTTATTACCATTTGGGTGCGGAAAGTGCTACTTGGTTATATCAGCCATCCAAGTGTATCCACTGTAGGATGTGGAGTCTTGGGTTGCCTGAGAAATAAGGTAATAACTGCTCTGGGACTAGATTTAGGAAAAAATAAATATCAACAAGTGAAGCATGAACATCTCGGGATTGCATGTATCACTTGTGCTAATTGCTATCTTACTACTCAAAAATCTTTTTACCCCATTTAGAGACAAGAAAGAAACTAACACAATCTACACTTGATAACAGGGTTCAGTCTCAGTGAGATTTTTCATGCATGAAACAAGCTTTTGTTTTGTGTGTAGTCATTTAGCTTCAGGAAATAAAGAAGGAGATAACAGGCGACGAAATGCTGATGCGGAACATATACTGACAAGCACTCTATTTTCCAATCCCCTGCAGACTCTCCCACGAAAAATCCTAGACCACGAGTATGTACACTGAATCTACTCTCACGATGTTATCATGTATTATACTGCCTGCCCTATTATCTAATCAGAAGGGTAGATTCAGCATTCTATTATAATCAGAGGGGATTATACTGACAAGAGCACTCTATTGTCTTTCTTTGCATAAGTTTCAAGAGTAGATATAATAGGTAAGTACACTTTTGATCTATGCCCATACAAAAATTTATCTGTTTTGAGTTTTCCTTACAGACCTTTGTTTTTGAAGTAAGGCTCCCTCCCTCCATTAGACTAACATCCCACATCGTGAAATAAGAAAGAGTTGACACAATATATATTGCTGCCTCGCTATCGTGGCATGTTTAATGTGGTGGATCCTTATCTGGGGAGTATCGATAAATGGTCTTACTTCCAACACTCATTTATGTTAAAATAATTTACTTTTCTCTGTTTTTGTAAACTTAAAATAATATACAGATATCCTAACAGTACAAGTTGGTTATAAAATTGCACAGTCGGGTAATTTGGCTGGGCGACTTGAACTACAAAATTTATCTGCCAGAGACTACAACAAGATCCTTGGTGAAGAATGATCTTTGGAGCAGCTTATTAAAACATGACCAGGTAACAGGACTACACAAAAGCTATTTCTTTTCAAGTTAGTGATATGACCCTTATCCTATGTTAAATATGCATTTTCTTAACAGCTGAAAGCTGAGATGACCCAAGACCACGTCTTCAGTGGTTGGAATGAGAAGAAAATTGAATTTGCCCCTACATACAAGTATTATCCAAATTCAGATGATTATTATGGATCACATAACGAAACAAAAGATAAAAGGAGCAAAGCTCCTGCTTGGTTAGTCACCTTCCATATTGAAATTCTGTTCTCTAATTCAATACCAAAACTGTTATAAATAACTTGATGGAAGAAAGTTTCCAGGTGTGACAGGATCATTTGGTTCGGAAGAGGATTAAAGCAGATCCATTACAACAGATGTGAATCTAGACTATCAGATCATAGACCGGTTTGTGCAGTTTTCATTGCACATGTCGGTTTTGTACCCTTAAAAACACCATGAAGCCTTTTGGAAGACGGATTCTGCAACTTATCAAATGATTGCACATCCGAATAACTAGTTTACTCATATTTTATGGCCTACAGTACTTTGGAAGTTTTGAGTCAATATACAAACTATCATACCTTGTGCCCACTGCCAATAAGTGGAGAGGAAAAGGGGAAAGGAAGAACATCAGATAATACAGCGGGGAAATGAAGGAGCATGGTGTAAAAAAGGGCGACAAACAGTTACGTGTTTGTGACACATACTTTCTCATTATATAAAGGGTCTGGCACCCAACCTTATATACAAGACATATAACTATTAGAAATGTTGCTGGTGATAACAAGGATAATCAGATGACAAACCAAATGCAAGCACACTATCAGGTAATGCAATGCATATCCAAACACCAGACATTAAAAAATTATACCAGTATCCTTCCTATCGTATGGTGTTCTCCAGAAGTTAATGGGTCCTTGTTGAAGTTTGTGAAACAAAAGAATATATATGATGTCTTACATTCTGTCATTTATAATTCACACAACATGTGCACCAAGATAGTATATAATCTTCTGATGGTTAACCATGGGCTTTTGCCGTTGTAAGTTTTTGTGTGAGCCCTACTAGGCTACTACACACCAAGTCAATTTATGCACTACCAGTGAGGTGGACGAGGAAGATCTGTGTTGTTATTATGTTGCTCAGGCAATGCAATATATGCTAACAATACAATGAAGGCACTAAATTAGCAGAAGCAAAGAATTCTTTAATTATTTGGTTTTATTAGACTCCTTTAAGTTTTCCGACCGTTCATTCTGCTTATGCGCGATAGCACATCAATCTCATGTTGCTTGTTTGGAAGAACCACTTATCAATCTGGATAAATGACCAACTGCAACCATGGCCGTTTTTTACTTAGTATACATGTAAATACATGTGACTAAGTGAAAGATATTCTCGTAATGGATGTAATATACGTGAAATCCTTCACTTTCGGAAGACAACTAAACTAGGTTACATGCAGGTTACTTTCAGAAAGAGGAGAGAAAGGAAATAAGATCCATGCCTATCATTTTTTGGTTATCCAGATTCCGGAATCCAGGCCCAGGAAAAGGCATGGTGATCTCACCATTAACTCATGTCCTACGGAGACAGATCGTTTTTTCTTTTTCGTTCCCAAGATAGTGCATATCTTACCCAGTGACAGCATAGAGCAGGGTGTGCAAAGTGCATGACAGAAATTTGGTCATCTTAGATCAAATCATACACTTGCCATGCTTTTCGTAGCGGAAAATCTATCTTATCTTATCTGTCAGAAGTCCAGCCCATGCCATTCAAGATTATAAACTACATTGCACGCTAAATAATATTCAAATATCTCAACAGTCTAGAGATTCACATGCTAAATCAACTCTGAGTTAGCTTTGAAATATTTATAATCATTACGTTTACAAACTAAGCATACCTCTAGGGCTGCCTGAGCTTCCTTGTCAAAGGTTCGGCAAAGTATCTCGTAGCTTTTCACTACCCCCAACTGCAAAAAAAAAAAAAAAAAAATGACAGAAACGAGACTAAAAGAATTTAGGTACACGTGGAGGTTTTAGTGCTAAGAGAAACTTGTAGTGACTGCATGGTATGTACTAACCAAGGGATCAACTTTTGATGGGGAAATTGCAGAAATGGTGTACCTGCAAGGACTATAATGAGACCCCACTAGAGATTCACGGGACTATGACATTGCACACAAATGAAACACAGAGAGATTATACTGCTGAAGCAACTTCAGTATTCTATTCAGGCCTGACAAGGATCTCCATCACATCTTGTCAATTGCTATTTACATCCTTTTTCTTGGATTGAAGGCAGTTCCCATTTAATAGTGTAAAAAATGTTTATGGTTTTAGCATTCCCCAGTGTAACTCAAGGCAGAAAACCATATGCATGCAGAGCAATGTATCATGTTTGTATTGATAAATGTCCTTCAGCATTGGCACACGGTATGAACAAGTACCAGATCTCTTGCTTCAAATAGTAAACTAAGTCAAATAGAGTATGACTCAACTTCGCTTGACCAAACATGTTACACGTGCAATTTTTTTCCTTGGACTATATCTCTAATATAAATTGGACCGTCAAAGTTGAAAGTGAAAGCCTTGCTTACAGTAACCAGATTAATCTGGCTTGAAATTATACGCAGAATAGAAGTACATAAACATTCTGAAGTTATAATCTTATTTGGCGGATGCATGTCATCCAAGAAATAATGTCATTATTGGCTTTACCATGATAAAATAAATGTCAGGCCACTCTTTCATTATTATGTTTTTTACACGAAAAGTAGAAAGTTTACAAGTCAATGACACAGCCAAAAGTTAAATGCAGTTATAACAAACAAATGCATATATTAGGTGCTGTAACTTATTATACATGAAAATATGCCCAGGAGAGCTAAATACGGTTGTGAAAACTTACAGGGAAAACTGGTGAAGAAAAGATGTAAATTATGGGTGCAATGACCAGTATTGGTGCAACAAAAAACCAAACCATGAAAATTTTATTTATTGATGCATGTATTTTTCCATAGTCTCAGACTCTCGGTTACGGCATTCACACGTGGAGTGCATACAGTGGATTCTGAACTATGATCTTTTCACACTAAACGAAGTAATGAAACTTCATAATTCAAAATCTATTAATTAAGTTTAAAAACTAAAAGAACTCCGGGATTGACAAAATAAGACAATGAAGAAGTACACAAATAAATACCTAAGTTTGCCGATATAGAAGTCCATTGCAGATGTATTTGCTTTTTGAACGGTCAGCATCATAGCACCCATTCTATTCTGAACAAATAGAGAATCCATATTAGCTACTATGGATGTTACGAAATTGGGCTTGCACAACTGAAAAATGCAAGCATTAAACTGTAAAACTAAGGTGACATTGCATGCACCAACAAATTGGGGTCATCTGCATTGATCAACATGCTAGACAAGTCAATGAAGGAAGAACTATGCAAAAGGACATATAACAGCAATACATAATTTATGAAACTATATTGCATCAGTTGTAATATCTAATTATGATGCCATTTTACACCTTTTAGCAATCCTCGGTATCTCCTTCAGCATTAAATTAGCTCAAAAAGAATTGATACCTAAATAAGAATGGAATGGCAACCCCCACCTTGCAAGCAATAAGCTCAATAAACTGCATTAGGAATTTCCCTATGCCCTTTCCCTGGACATGAGACTCAAGCTGTAATTCGTAAACATACATGACAGGCACTTCCTCCTCCATAACAAATCGGTAGTGTACAAAACCAACAATTGGGCCCATACAACAGTATCCATGATCATGCTCCATAGATTCAAACGCTTCATTTCCATCTCTATTTAAGATCTCGTGCACAAATATATAGCGACTTTCCTCGGCAACCATTTCCCTCCGCTTTATTTTTTCTTCAGCTGGCCACTCAGGTCCATAGTGTGCCTCCATATTCAACTTCAAATGAAAATTGATGTTCAGAAAGTTTGTGTAGGCAAATGCATCATCAAGTTAAACTGAATTTAGATATTTTTGCTACCTTTAGAAGGTTTTGTATGTGACGTTTGGTACCCAGTGAGAGCTTATTGCCACTTCCAGCCTCCATGTGCAAATACAAGCCTAGAAACAATGAAATTTCAAAACGTTACCTACACTAGTAACCATGGAGGTTCAGTCCATGAATGAAGAGAAAAAACATATTAAACTCCCTTATGGTTAGCAGGACAGGAAAAATGTTTCCTAAATGAGCCGAAAATACGAAATACGAAGTACGAACGCAAGGAGCATACATTGAACACACCACAAGTTTAATAAACCAAATACAGTATGTCATTGCAAATGCGTAGAAGAATTTTAGCAGCATTCTTGGGGACTGAAAAGATCCTCCAAACACTGGTAGCATCACTGATCAGATTTCTCGTATCCAAGTCTCGGTAAACATTTCTAAGCACTGCCCTATCAGAGCAATGTCTAAAATGGCAAGTAGGCAAAGTTTGGGTGGCTCCTTCGACTTGCCAGTGTAGGTGTGTGTATACCACAAACAGACTGTAAATTCTAACAGTGGAAATTGCCTTTTAAAAAACGGTAGAAACTGCTAAGGTTTTTTTGACCTAAACAACAATGCTGTACCATTTTCTGTCACGCTTGCAATTCAGAAGTCACAAAAATACAAGACAGTTCAGATTTTACCACAATTTCCTTCATACGCAAATCTAGGTACTCGTACAAACTAAACTGTTCGAGTATTACAGAAAAAATGTTTTCACATGCAATTGAACTTAGAAACTGCAAAACTAAAGTAAATAGGAGACGCTGAGACGCACCATTTTTCCGATAGTGGCGAAATTGCGGGAAATCTGATAATGGATCCTTTGCTGAACAAGCAGCTCTGATAATGCTTTCGATTGCTTTCTTCTTTTCCAGTATCTATCTTCAATTAAAGGGATAAAAAAATACGGTAACAATGAAGTGCACAATGAAGGTGATTAACAATGTAACATGAATGGGGTAGACGAAGTGGAAAATCTCATTATACCTCTTTCCTTGACGGTCCCTTTTCTCTGTAGCAGTTGCTTTCCGTCGCCTCCATTATTGAATTCCGTCGAGCAAACCTGGTTCGGAAAATTAGCGAGTAGCTGTAGCTGTAGCTGATTTTGATTGATTTAGTGCTGTTTTTCGAGAGGAAGGTTTTGGAGTAATAAGATGAGGGGTATAGACCAAAACGAAATGAAAGGAAGAGTCGCGTGGAATCCTCAGCGGGACTTTAGTACGAGGCGCCTATAATTTGGAAATTTGGAATAATTTATTTGGGGCTTATACGCGATTCGAAAAGATCGAACTCTTCTCATTTGGTTCGAGATTTAACCGAATCTAATTGAGTATGCCAAGTGGAGCCCTACCGGCTTGATAACGTAACGAACCATAATTTAGGCTCTGTTTAGCAAAACTAGCTGATAACTTATAAACTAGTTGGTAGCTGATAAAATAGTTGATTTTTATAAAAATGTTTGGTAAATCAATTAGTTGATAAGGTAGCTGATTTGTTAAATATGGTATGTAAAAACAAGTTAGTGAGCTTATTTTTTTTGATAAGTTTCCTAACTTATTAGATCAGCTATTTTTTCAGCTGACAGCTAGACGTTCACGTAACAGGCTTATTACGAAATTAAGCTCGTCAAGCTGATAAGCTTGTATTAAACAAAGCCTTAGATTCGAACTCGACTCGAACACCTTATCGAATGTCGAGCCCTCAACATGGCTCGACTCACGTAAGAGCTCTATGCATGGATATTATATCACTCTGCAAAAAATTGTGAGAGTCTGATCATATATGTTTTATTTAGGGTGAAGTAGATACGTTGCCCCTAATAAATTTATAAATCACATAACAATCCCACAGTGTTGGAAAATTGCATATAGTTCCAAATCCATTTCTTAAGTTGAAAAATATGTCGAAATTACTAGTGTCATGCGGAAATTAGACATAAAATTACATTTCAACACCTAGCACTTAGTACAATTATCTAATTGATCGAATTTTTTCTTCATTTATTCAATCAACTATCCCTAATTCACGCGAACCACTTTCTCTTCCATCGACCTACATCAATTCATCAGCTCTTGTCCTTACTATAATGAGTTGAGAATTGTTATCTTAAACTTGTAAATCCAGTCAGGTTGTAAATTATCATGTTTACGGCTTATACTAACTTGATCTACTTGAAATTAATTAAGTATATGAAGAGACTTGGTTTCCCGTGTACAAATCGTCTGCTTGGACCTTTTTTTTTATCGTGTTGTCTATCTGTCTGGAATAGTGTGGGAATAAGCACTTTTTTGTTTGAGCAAATGTGATGCACACCAGTGTACAACAACCATTTCCGCTTTCACTGGGGTCGCCTCAAGTAAAACCTCTAAAAATTTCATAACCAACCTTTTTCTATTAGAGGGTGCCTTCCACAATGTCTGGCCTTTGTCTTTCCTCCTCGAGTTACCTATCGAGCGAACAATTTACTTCAATGGGGACAATTTACTGCAATGGGGACAACTACCATTGAACTTCCTTGCACTGCTTTGAACACCACAATTTACTTCATTTTAGCCTTTTCCCTTCTTTACGGAATTTTCCTTCCACTCCACCAAATGAGTTTTACTCTCCATGTGTTATTTCCTTTGATAAGTGATCTCTTAATGACTTCATGGATTTGTAGTTTTATAATGAGGTCCTCTAGTTATTTCCTTGGAATTATGTTTGAGATAACTAAGAATCTCTCCATGGAAAAGCATAAGTGAAGCAACCAAGACATGTTCGTTTGAGCTCGAGGTTTTTTGAATCCAACTCATGAAGAATTAGCTGACATTCGTCCACTTTACATAAAATGAAATTTGAGTCCACCATCTTGAAATTGAGGAACTTTGCAACCATGAATCTACTGAGACCCGTATACTTAGAACCATATTTATTTGTAAGAGATTCCCACGAGGTTTTGCCACGCTCCACAATACAATATAAATAGTATGCAATGAATCGGAAAGACAATTAAAAATGTAATTCTCACACCTGATATCATTGTGTAGCCATCCATGTGCAAGTTGCTTCCTCCCGTGCTCATCCAGAGTGTCCATAAATTATTCGACAGTTATGGCATGTGGATCAATGTCAGTGGGATCACGAGGGAAAGGAGCATCCTCTATGAGGAAGCTCGGGAGACCAGGCGTGGTGAGGTAGAACAACACTATATGCCTCCAACGTTCGAAATTCGCACCACCAAACTACTCAAAAAGTTCATTAGGTATGATGGCGCGAGATCCTTCACTTGTGGCCATATTCGAACACTTATACTATTGTCTCAGGATTTTTGTAGGCTACATGAAAGGAGCTTTTTTGTGGATGAGCTTGAAGCTCCAAGAGGGCTTTATAAAGAATAATGAATAGTTAATTCTTCATTGTAATTCATTAACCTTTGTTTATTCAGGAATTCTCTCTTTTTTTATTTTTTTTCCCATTTTGTTTCTTTGATTTTGCTTATGTTTTATTTCTTTCTTTCTAATGTTTATGAAAATTAATCTAATGGTGGGTTAAAATTGAAGTACCATGTAAACAACAAGATCTAATTTGCATTTTGCACATTCATAATGAAAGTGTAGACTTTAATTAAGTATTGGTGCAATACTAACTTAGCTTATTATTGTCACAATGCTAGCTGTCTGTACATTGAACTTTCTATTTATGGATTTTGCATTACTTCACTTTGATATAGTTCCACGATTGTAGTTTAGTCTTAGCAGGTTTAACAGGTTCAGATGTATTTTGGAGAAGAACTCTTGTTTGAATACTATAAGACATTGAAGAAGGATATGAATAAGAATCCTAATCGAAGAAGGTTTCTACTTATTAAAGATGGATTCTACTTGTATTCCTACAAGGATTCCCAATGCATGGAAGACTGAGAAGAATAAGGAGAAGAACATGTTGATTCGACCTAATCAAGATTTTCAATCAAGATAGAACCATTGTACTAGTTGGATTAATATTCACAACGTAACTATATACATTAGTCGATAGGTTCATAGATTCATAACAAGCTTTTACGCGTAAGACAGATATTTTATAGCAGCTTGTTTTGCATCTCTTTTACTAACTTTTTCGTTAGTCATCTCTCTCTTTGTTTGTGAGAGATCTAGCGTCGAATTGGTGGCCCGATTCAAAGTGTTTAGTTGTTTGATATTCTAGATCATAGGAATATTGTCTAGATCGATATCTTTTTGTAAATCCGTTATATTTTATAGTGGATATTTCGCCTATGACTCGGCAGATTATTTATAATCTGCTAGAAATATTTTGTGTTTTGTGTTCTTTACATTCCGCTGTTTAGACTCTGAGATAGTTTATCGATATTGGTTTTGAGTACTGCTACAATACGTGTCTACAATATCTGTATTTGGTACTAAGTACTGATCCATACAATTTCAATTGACATCAGAGCCAGACATTAATCAATAGGTGTTTGGATTTGATACAATTATGATGGAATCAATTAATCAAAATATCAATAGGTGCCTAAGTAAAAGTAGAAACACGATTTTCGTCTTAACCGAGTCCAAAGTAGCTACTGCTACTGTTTGACCTCACCCGAACGACACTCTGAAAACGCGATTCTTCAGCTCAAATTATCCGTGAGAAGAATTAAAGAAAGAAATAGTACTAATAAATAACTATATAAATATACAGTCTCTCGGCAGGACAAGCAAAAACCCAGCAATCACCATTTTTCAACACACACAGGTGACTTTCTGCAGAAGCCATTATCTCTCCATCGTCAGTTATCATTTCCCTCTCGAAGCGTAATTAACGGTTTTCCTTCGCAGAATTACTTGCTTTCACCAATGGATTCTCAGGCGAAGAAACTCATTGACGATCCTAATGGTAATTACGGTGTTTCTCTTCGCTTCCGGTGTTTTTTTGATTTCTCCGATGAGTTTTTGTTTCGAGAGGTTCATTAGGTATTCCGATGCATGCAATGTGCTCGAGTTTCTGTTAGTTTGAATTCTGTGCGAATTTGTGTATGGATGGAGATCTTTTCTGCGGTTTGGAAATGAGCGATTGCTTTAAGTTGAGAAGAGAATTCGGTTATTGAATGATTATTTGCTTGTTTAAGCTGCTTCGAGATTGTCAAATGGTTTTACTAGTGTGTTTAGTTCGAGCACTGGACTTATCGAAGTGAGATTGGACTTAGTAGCTGTGCTGTACATCGTTTCTCTTAATTAATGGCGGTTACTCGTATCAGAAAATGTAGGTGTGTGTTTTGATGTTAATTTACTCAATTACTAACTATACATGTATAAGTTTGACTCTAGAGTCTAGAAGCTGGAAGCGATAGTTAGGGTTGAGGATCTGATTTGATGTATTTGTTGTTCAGATGTTGTGACGGAGTTTATTGAAGGTCTTGTGGAAACTTACCCTGGATTGCAGTACCTGGATGGATTTCCTCAGGTACTTCAACATACAGAACATTGTGTGTTTCATTCTTCAAGTAGAATGCATCTTTTGTCTCATATGCATAGCTACCTTCTGAACTGATGTTTACTTGTGTAGGTCAAAGTTGTAATACGTGCTGATGTTTCTGCTGCGACATATGACAAAGTTGCTGTCATATCAGGTTTCAGAATTTGTGGATTACACGTTTTTAGTTTTTAAATGGAGTGAATGAATGTACTGAAACTATACACCTTATACAAGTGATACATGCTTCTTCTGTTTTGGATCTGGGTTGAGAGATGTCAGATGTGTACTTAGGTGTGTTTACATAATTATGTGAAGTTAAAGGGATGTTGTGGCTAGTGATATTGCTATAATTTTTGAATACTGTTGTTTTAGATGCGACTAGTACAGCAACTTCATGATATATGCACAACCTCCTATGCCGTTCAATTCCTTAACTGGTAAATACATGAACTTAGACCCTGTGGTTTTATGTGTCTTGTTGGCCATTCACACTTAAACACCACATCAGGTGACTTTCTGCACTCAACCACCACGTCTTTGCTTTTTTGGAAGGAAAGGCTTCTGCGATAGTTTTCTTTTGGTGGAAATGTCGATGGTTTGTAATTGATATTTTGATTGATGCTGTAGAAGTAAAATGTAATGTTACACCATTTAGCTTATCTATGCTTATAGTATACCAGAGTCATATCTTCCTCATAGATGCTTTTGCCAGTGAAGTGTACCACCATTCCGATGTATTATCCATGCTTCTGTTTTGGATCTGGGTTGAGAGATGTGTACTTAGGTGTTCACATACTTGTAGTGAAGTTAACTGGTTGTTGTTGATAGTGACATTGCTATAAATTTTTGAATCCAGTTGTTGTTTTGTATTCGACCGTAACAGCAACTGTATGAAATATGGACAACCTACTATGCTGTTAACTTCCTTGTAACTGGCAAATATATGAAATTAGATCCTGTGTTTTTCTGTTTCTTGTTGGCCATTTACACTCAAACACCACGTCTTTGCTTTTTCAGAAGGAAAGGCATCAGCGATTTGTTTATTTTATGGTGGAAATGTTGATGGATTGTTTATTGATATTTGGATTGGTGTTTTAAAAGTAAAATGTAATATTACACCATTTTTAGCCTAGTCATGTTTATAGTATATCAGAATATTATCTTCCTCATAGAATGCTTTTGCCAGTTAAGTGTACCACCATTCCCAAGTACAGCTTCAGTGTCAAGAACATGTTCTCAATTTAGTCATTCTCTCATATTA
This sequence comes from Plantago major, assembly GCA_026545765.1. Classification (NCBI taxonomy): domain Eukaryota; kingdom Viridiplantae; phylum Streptophyta; class Magnoliopsida; order Lamiales; family Plantaginaceae; genus Plantago; species Plantago major. Next base: position 14,477,706 of record CM048841.1, on the reverse strand, counting down.
CGTAAGGATGAATATGAAGGGGCTTAGGATTATATTTATTTTTCTTCTATATGTTTCATATTTGCCACTAAATGTTCTGCCATTGAGTTCATCTTGGACTTATATTATTTATTTGGTCATTGGTACTTTGTAACTATGAATAAAAAAGTTTACATCCCAACAGGAGGTGGAAGTGGCCATGAGCCAGCCCATGCTGGTTTTGTCGGAGAAGGGATGCTGACAGCGGCTATATGTGGCGATGTTTTTGCTTCTCCTACCGTAGATGCCATTCTCGCAGTATGCATTTATCATAATTATGCTGATCCTACCCTTCTACTTTTTTTTCTTTCTTTTTTCTCTCTTTTTTCTTTTCTTTTCCTGTTGTATCTTTGTCAATTTAAGTATTCCAACTTTCAAAGTGTCATAATAAACGGTTGCATCAGGGCATACGAGCTGTGACCGGTTCTTCAGGGTGTCTCCTGATTGTTAAGGTAGCTTTGATTGTAAATTTTGTTAAAATTCATCACACCAAGGTTACGCGTCATGGATGCATCCTTTGAAGTATTTTAACATCTCAAGTTGTAAACTAAAGATGCACATATGTTTTATGACAGAATTACACTGGTGACCGTCTAAATTTCGGTTTAGCTGCTGAGCAAGCTAAATCTGAAGGTTACAAAGTGGAGGTATTTGTATATGCCCTGCCCAAGTTTCTACTTATTTTGAGATGCTCATGAAGTTGTAAGGCATGGATACATTAATTAGTGTTTTTATAGATGGTAATTGTTGGCGACGACTGTGCTCTACCACCTCCAAGAGGCATTGCTGGGCGAAGAGGTTTAGCTGGAACCATTCTTGTACATAAGGTTGCTCTCTCTCTATTTATAGTTTGCACCTTTATATATACTGTAGAACTGAATTCTTATGATTGGATACATTTGCATGTTTCATCAATGACATATTTGTCTGTAATCCAAGCTTATCATTTTTCTTGTTCAATACTTGGGTTTTCTTCTTGTATTCCAGTTCACATATCTAGAAGGTTCAGACATTGTATATATCTGATGTTCAAAGAGTTTTAGGGTGTATATGCTCTGTTATTCTTGTCACCTAGTTTGGACCTTACATTTATATAGCTGAGTCTGTCAAGTTAAAAAAGATAGAAGAATATTTCTGCTGCCTTACGGAAGCATGTTTCATTTGTAGTTATTACCAACCATATTCCTTGTTTTATGGCTCTTTACTGGTTGTGGCTTTTACGGGTACTTATTATTATGTCTATAAAAGTAAAAAAATCCGTAAGCGCACTGATGGTCGATAAATTTGACGAAGCCATTTTGAAAAAGAAAAACAATAATTCTTGAAATAGTAACAGAATGTTATCTGCTGAATGCTGAGATAGAAGTATCTAAATGAGAAGCTAATGTCATGTGTCAATATTGTGACATTATAAATTTCCTACAAATACCATATAAGTAATTGTGTTTGGTAGTAATGGCTCATATGCATTGGTGAATTCCTGTAATAAGAATTGTTTTCATTTCAAGAGTTTCTAACAAAACCATTGCCTGATATGCTTGGTAAGTATCTGCATGATACAAGATATGTGCTCATTTGTTATCTTTTTTCACTTTCATATGAACTGTGATTTTTTTTGGTAATTGCAGGTTGCTGGCGCAGCTGCATCTTCCGGCCTCTCTCTAGCTGAAGTGGCTGCTGAAGCTAAAAAGGCATCTGAAATGGTTGGAACGATGGGTGTTGCGTTATCCGTTTGCACATTGCCTGGTCAAGGAACATCAGACCGATTAGGCCCTGGCAAGATGGAGCTTGGTCTTGGAATTGTAAGCTTTTTTTGGCAAATCTTGTGCCTGATTGTTATTGTGATCAGAAAACATTTGTCTAGGTGTTACTGTATCCTTGCTAAATGGTGAGTGCTTCTGACTAGTTCTAAGTGTTCCTAACTTTCTAGTATTAGGGAAGTTATAGAACCTGTAAAGAGAATATTTTAACACTTCAGTTCCTATGTGGATGTTTGCTGACAAACTTTTCCATCTCCATGAAATAAATACAAAACTATTTTATAGTTTAACTTTCAAAAAAGTTTGATTGATTCATATACCTCTAAGGAAATGCTGAAGGAAATTCTCGAAGGGTTACTTGCTACTGCATTGAATCTGAAAGTTCTAGTAACATATATCATCTGCATCTCTTGCAGCATGGTGAGCCAGGTGCTGCTGTGGCTGATCTACAACCTGTTGATATTATAGTCTCTCATGTTCTGCAGCAAATTTTATCAGCGGTACGCATTATGTATTTTCGAAATTTTCATTAATACAGAATATATTTTACAAAAATATTGTGAAAATGATCTACTTTAGTTTATATTTGACAATTATTTACTAGGTTTGTTTTGTTTGGTGAATGAAAATGTAGAATGATGTGCATTGTGAATTTGAAATAGAAGAGCGAGGGTTTGCTTTTAGTACGTTCAACTTTAGGTGACGGAATTTGCATCTGATGGACTATGTGAAACATGTTTTGGTCATTTGAACTGTATTTTTCTTTTATGATTATTATGAACTGCATAGTTTTTCTTCCTTAAATGATATCTGTCTCTAGTTCACTAGTCTCTGGGATTTTGATATTAGGAAAAGATGTATCGTTGATAATTGTATCTTTTATCTTGCCAAAACCTAGTTGCGAACTTTATAATGTTTTTCCTTATCTTGCAGGAAACTAATTATGTTCCTATCACACGCGGCTGTAGAGTTGTAGTCATGATCAATGGGTGAGTTGCAAAGACATTCAACATCCCTTAAATGTGCAACGGGATTTAATATTCATTCTTCAGAACTATATTTTTCGTTTTGTATTCAATATTCAACTATTAGATGTGGTTTTATCATCTGAATATTCTGTTACTATCTTATAAGCAGATTAGGTGCTACTCCGCAAATGGAATTGATGATTGCTGCTGGAAAAGCTGTCCCTAAACTGCAGCTTGAACATGGATTGGCTGTTGATAGGGTGTACACTGGATCCTTTATGACCTCGCTTGACATGGCAGGTATGTTCGATATCACCAGTGTTTGTTTTCATTGAGTAGAGATCAGACATCATTCTCTTTCGGCAGGATTTTCAATCACCATTATGAAGGCAGAGGAAAGTATTTTAAACTATCTGGATGCGCCAACTAAAGCTCCATCCTGGCCTGTTGGTAGTGGGGGTCAGTATATACAAAATTTCAGTCTTCTCTTGATTCTTTCATGATTTGTATGGTTACTCATGCAACTTTCATCATTGTTGCTCAGGTGACCACCCACCTACCAAGATTCCTATTCCCTTACCAGAATCTTGTTTGAAGAAGAGCACTGAGGTATGGCTAGTACTGTTCTATTAAATAGTTTATAGATGATTATTATGGAGTACTTCGTAGTTTTTAGTACATGTGCTGTGTTGTCTCTAATCCCTATCCATTTTTAGCCATTAAAAGAATACGATATATGAATGCTCAGTATATTGCAATTACCCTCCAAACTTGTACGTGACAAGTTTGCTGTGGATGCCTCTGAATTATAGTTGACCATATCTTAACGGATATATAGCAGAAATATCAGCACATTAATAGTATGAATTTACACGAGTATGGGTGTCTCATATGGATTGATAGAGTATTTCCTGCCCTGCATTAAAGCTGGAAGATGGATCTTTCCACAATCTGCGGATCAACCGTAAAATTTTGCATCTCATATGTAACCAAATTCAAATAGATTGTAAGCAAATAGTTGTATAACCAGGATGGAAAGATGTGAAAGGGGCATAGAACTATCTTAGGTATTAGAAGTCAGAACTAGTAGAATTTTTTACATCACATTCAAGAGAAACAAATATTGCAGCACATAAAATTACCTTAAGTACATCTATGTGGTACATCTTAACAAAAATCTATGCTAGTTGTCATGCTTAACTTCAATGCGCTTGCCTACTTGTTATGAACTATAAATGAGTTTAGACTGTCGAAGAATACTAGTTGGTATTCTGCTTTTTGTATGCAATCCTGCAACTGAATAAGAGATAGTTTATGTAATGGTTTATGAAAGCTTCTCACTCAGTTTCATGTTTCGTAGACACCGACACGGCCCCAAGAGTTAAGTTTGCAGGGTCGTATTCTTGAAATTGCTATTGAAGCAGCAACTAATGCTGTTATCCATCTCGAGGAAAGGTTAAATGATTTAGACAGTAAAGTTGGTGATGGTGACTGTGGGTCAACCGTAAGTACCCTGATTCAGTATGTTCATTAATCTTCCATCCTATGATTTGAATGGACTTTTCAGAATTTTGCTTTCTTCTGATATTGTAGATGCACAAAGGAGCATCAGCTATTCTCGAAGACATGAAAAAATAGTGAGTCCAGTCTCGTTTCCTGTTCTTTTTCTTTTATTATTGCTATTATGATTTTTTTGGTCATCATAATCATTATCATTATCATTACAATAATAATAATAATTATTATTATTTATTTTATATTTTTGTTTTATTCTTTTATATTATTAGTTTTTTTGGGAAAGCACTCCATGTTTTCTCTATCAATCTCACAGTTTTACAAATATTTCTGAAGTGCACTAAAGAAGAAATATGTCTTTCTTGCTTATATAAATTCCATAGTTTGGTATACTTTCTCACATCTATCAGTGACAAAAATCTGGTTCGTTTTTGGTTTGTTACTTAATGTGTGACACTTTCAATGGTCAGGGTATTGTGGTGGATTGTTTTAGCTTCTATCTGGTTCTTGCTTGTGAATATGTTCTTTGAAATTGCATATTAGGATATAAGACAGCACCTTATCACATTTAAAGTGCAACTGGATTACATCTGTTTTTGCTCCCTCCGTTCTTAAATATTTATCATTCTGGAATTTTGCACAAAATAGGGTGGTTTTTGTTCCCCATGATATGCCTATTTAATAGTAATAATCTGCTATTAAAAGGAACATAAAGAAATAGTAATTAGTAATTACAAAATTTGATGAATCAATTAAATAAGGAACTGGTTTAGGGGTAAAAATGGGATCAAGGGGGTGAAAAAATAGGCAGGATGACAAATAGTATAGAATTAGTTAGAACACAGAAGCACAAATATAAAATTAAAAATGAAGGGAGTACTATTTTTTTTTTCCCTTCTTTTTACTTGATCATGCCACTTGGAACTTAGAAGGTGAATATTGTGGTATGCGTTTCTAAATTTTGCTTTGCCATATATTTCATTTCACTTGCAACAAGCCATTCATTACTCACATTACTTTCGACAGCAATCATTGATCCCATAGACCTGTTTGGCTCTAGCCTGTTCAATGTAATTTTATTGGACTGAAGTGAGAACTTGTGTATTTGTAGCTTGTATGTTGTACTTCATTGTTACAGTTTGATGATGGTACTCGAAAATCTGGTGGAAGGATAGTTGCGGACGATATAATGTTGTTTTGCCTGTTTATATTAATTTGAAAATTAAGGTCATTTTAATGGATGGCAACAAACATCTACTGGGCTTTGTTGCACCATTTTGCTCACGGATTGATTAGAAGTATGCAAAAGTTCTTTGCAGAATGCAAATTATTTGGTATTCCTCTCTTTATCAAAACACCACTAACGGTGCTAAGTAACTTTTTTACTTATAATTATTTGATCTTTTATAGTTTGCAGACAGTTGTGTGGATCACATAACAGATGTAAAGTAGGATAAAAAGGCCATTTATTTATAAAGCCTAATTAACACACTGGTTACATTGATTTAATCTTAGTTTCTAGTTTCTTACTCGACTTGGAACTTCATTTTCCAGTTATCCGCTGAATGATCCTGCTGAGACAGTCAATGAAATTGCTTCATCTATCAGAAAATCCATGGGTGGAACAAGTGGAATAATGTATGACACATCATCTTTTTATTTATTGTGCACATATTAGGTTTCTTTCATTATAATTATACCTACCATTAAATATTAATAACCATTTTTTTATATTTAATTAACTCAATATGTTTTTGCCACAGATACCATATATTCTTTAAAGCTGCATATGCTCAATTGAAGGCGGATGGTCATGCAAGCTGCACAGCACAACATTGTGAGATGCTTAAATGCAGTATAGTATTTTAAATTTGGCCCTTGTGCATAGGCTGTACCAATAATTAAAGCCTTTTCGGTTTAGGGTCTGATGCTCTTGAAGCTGCAATTGCTGCTGTCAGTAAATATGGAGGTGCAAAAGCTGGCTATCGCACATTATTGGATGCTCTTATACCAGCATCCTGTGTCTTAAAAGAGGTCGCCTATTATAATCACTCACTTGCTAGTAGTGCTGGGCCCACATATTCTACTCGATTCTTTTTTAAAGTTATTTTTCTTTCTACAAACCTTTGAATTTGTTGCAGAAATTGGCTGCCGGGGTTGATCCTTTTGAAGCTTTCACCATCTCTGCTGAAGCAGCAGATGCTGGTGCTGAGTCTACCAAAAACATGCAAGCGCAGGTGACGTATTGACAATCATACACATGCGTTCTTCTATTGTGCCTGTGCTTGTCATTACCCCCCCCCCGCGCGCGCGCGCGCGTAATCCCCTGTAATTCACTACAGACATTGCTATTGAGGGTAAGAGAGAAGTTTTTTCTATTACACATGTTAATATGGGCGTGTTCTTGCCTCAACTTGTGGTTCATAATGAAGCATTCCTCTGAAGTCTGAAATAACCAGAGGAAAATAACTGTAGAGAAGTTTTAAGTCTGTTGAAGTTGTTGCGTATAAGTCTAGCATGTACTTTTCCTTTCATCCTTCGCCATAATAGGATCTGCAGTTTATGTGTTACATTGAAGTATTTTTGGAGAACTCATTTCAGCAATCTTGATAATAGCAAACAGTAAGATGATCAATCATCGGAGGTAATATGGAACTAGGAAGTACACATTCTGAAGTTGCCCACTGTGCTAACTGCTAAGGGGGTGCCTAAATGGAAAATTATGCTCCACAATCGGTGGTAAAATAACACTTGTACTAATGCTAAATTAGCAATTGGTTGTCAGTCTATCTACTGAAATATTTGATCAACTAATTGCTGCTGTCATTAATATTTAGTCTAACATTTACAGTCCTTCCATATCTGAATAACTGGCTAGAGATATTCCTGAGCCCATCTCATAATTGCGTGTGAAACTAATGTGTTGCAGGCTGGCCGGTCATCATATGTCTCAGCAGAGATTCTTGCATTGGTTCCTGATCCAGGAGCTATGGCTGCAGCTATTTGGTACCGTGCAGCCTCCATAGCTGTGAAGAACACACAATACATCAATCCCATGTATAAATCCACATTTTAGGTGATCTTAGAACAAACATCCCTCCGGCATATTTTTTCCGTTCTCTCTGAGGAAAAAGAGAATGAGTGAATTTTTTTGGGCCTCACAAATGTACACTGGTCTAACGTTTGAGCTTTCCGCATATGCAGTGGATGCATAAAGCTGAGAGAGTACTGACAATTGTGTCATGCAAAGATAGACTGATCATGTAATTCAACTCTAAGTGCGATATTGCATTGATGAAACTCTATATAGTGGATTTCATTGTTAAGCCAATAGTGTTATTGCTGCAATTGCAGACCATATTATCAAGCTGGTCATTCTGTGGATGACTGCATTTCAAGCTTGACGTTTTAACCCGTTCAGCAGAAATTACCATTGTCTCGTACCTTGTCTTCCAGATAGACATTACAAATACTGGATATTTTGACACATGTACTACAATTTGTCTTGGTGATCTTGAAAATAGGTATGTTTGAGGTTTTTTTTTATGGATATGAACTTCTGTGATCTATTGGCATTCATAAGGCTTAGTGGGTGCAATTGAATTGAATAGTTTTTGGTCTTGATTGTATTTTCCCGATCGGGTGGCATGAAATGAACCACAAAAGTTAAAAGCAAAAACCGAGTATAATCTAGGAGTAGTTAATTATGGTGAAATAGGTTCACTTGTAGTTGTAGTGGTATAGAGTTTCTTGTTGCACTTTAAAGTTTAACATGGCCATAAAACTGGTGCAGTTACAAGGGGAAAAGTTTCACGCTTTGATTACCTCTAATGAAATTGAGTGTAGTATACTTGATTACAAAAAAATGGAAACGAATTACACAGTATGATTAAAAATGTTTATTTACACTAAAATTACAAATTTTATCATTTATTTTAATTTCACACATGGAATTGTGTGTCATACCTAATGTATTCTCCGGAGTTATATATTTCTTACTTACCCCGTCCCACCCGAAACTTCTTATTTTGTCATTTTTGTTGTCCTGTTTAAAGCTTTTCACTCCCACTTTTAACAATTCTTACTTCAATTATAATATTCAATATTTCACCAAAATTACAATGATTAACACCCAAAAGTTAAACTCAACATAAAATATCAATTACATATTGTTATTTTAGTAAAAAATAGGGGCAATCACTTTCGTTACCACTTCAAAATTCGTCAATTAGAGATGAATCCCTTCTATTTTACCAATTAAAAATAGCTCAAAAATCACATTTTTGAGTTGACTAGATATAAAGAAAATGGGCAAAAAATTAATTGGACTCAAATTGCAATTTATAAGTTTGCTTTTATTACATTTGATTCAAATGTTTTACTAACAAAAATAATCCATAATGTTTTTTCAATTTCAATTCAGTCCCTATAACAATTTCAAATTTGCAATTAGGTCTTCAAATTCTCGGGTTACGAGCTTTTAAAACATTCAAATGAGTCCCTGAGAACACTCTTGAAAGCTTAATTCTGCTAATCAACCAAAATTGGCAGAAATCGCTGATTCAAGGAAGCTTTCAACCTCTTCCACAAGGATGGAGATGGTACGTAGTTTGCTCGGGCCTCTTTCTATTTTAGAGTTTTGACTTCTGCTCTTTGTTCGAGCTAAGTATGATTATCTGCTTGGTTCTGTATTCATGCTTGGACAAAGTTCATTTCAATTTCTTTCTTCACTCTGATTGTTTTATTGATTGTATCTTTGATTTTTTCGACTTCTTTCGAGAAGTATGTATAGTATAGGGCATAGCCAAAACAGAAGTTAGTATCGAATCCTCTTGTCCACTTAGTCCTTTGATTTTGGTTAGGCAATATGTTCTGTACTACTTCTGTGAGCTACTAACAATACAGGTTAGATATCACAGCATATGCGTTAGCATTTTAAAAGGAGTCCATCATTGCCACCTTACATTGAGCTGCGACACATGTTAGATATCATAGTTGTAAGAGTCGACGTTTCACTCAGTCGTCCATATATCTCGTTTGTGCATGCCTTGATAAAGAACATAGTGGAAAATTGCTGTCACTTTTACGATTCCCTAACATTTGGGATTTCGCTACTATTTACCCTGTGGTTAGAAATTTATATCTGTACTGTCTGTCACCAAATGATTGACCGCGTGCACTACTATTTTGACATTCTGTGATGAGTGGAAGGGGATAGTTGACAGATTTCGAATGCTGAGGTTGGGGGTGTAAATACACGAAAGGCAAACATTATAAGAGTTTGACACAATTCTTTCTCAACAAAAATGTATGTACTATGTCTTTTGGTAAATCAGATATTTCTCAAACTCCAGCTAAGTGCATTGATGAACTCATAAAAACCAATATCTGGTGTTCTGTGTCTCTAGGTGCCTACAGAAGTTCCGTGCATAATCACTGCTTTTCGATCATTGGAATCACAATACATATTTGAATTTATCTATCTTCTCTATTTGTGAAGGATACTGAATCAGGGTAGGAACTTAAAGAAAGCTTTCAAGGTGATTGGTAAAGATCAAAATGGCTTCATCTCTACTGCCGAGGTAGAGTTTTTTTGGCTGATTAATATTTTTTGGTGTAATGTTCAGTTATTGAAACCGTTGATCTCTTTTTATTTCTAAGATTTTGTGCTCCATCTGGAAAATTTGGCAGCTTTGTCATTTGATGACAAGCCTTGGTGAGAAATTGACTGATGATGAAGTGAATGAGATCATGATCTGGGAAGTTGATGTGGATAGTGATGGTCAACTGAACCATGAAGAGTGGTATAGCAGTTGTATCTAATTTACTTCTAGACAGTTCCATTTGGCAGATTGTTTTCTGGCACGTGCTACTCAACTTAGGCAGGTACGCTGAAATCCATAGATGTAAGAGCTCCTCTGAATGCTCAGTTCTTTTGAGTATGAATTCTCTGGCCAAATGTCTCTTGCTCTACTCGGCTCTCCCTTTCACTTGTACTTTACTCGGAAATTAATGCTGATAGATCTTATTGTGTTAGGGCGAGGGGTGATAGCCACAACTTTTGGTATTAGTTCAAAATTTAAGGGATGCCTCTTGTATTTCAGTCCTGGCGTAAGATGTGACAATGTGGTACATTACTTTCTAAGCTAAGATACTCTTTTGATTTACTAAAACCAAATTAAAGAAATCATTAGGCATGCACTAGATTCAGCAGAGTTATAATAGTTACTCAGGTTATGTATTTAACAGTACAACTTTTCTCTGCATCTTCCAACCTGAACTTCTGTACAACCTGCAGCATTTTTCCTTTCTGTTACTCGTATACTTTTGGGTAAATCCGTTCCAAAATGCAATTTTGTGCCAGAAACATTTTTATCTTATTTTATATCCCATTTCATATCTCGTGATTAATCTGATACAACTAATAAATTGGGACATTATTACATAGATCTCTACAATTCGATTAATTGCATATTTCGTTCCAATATCCGCCGACATAATATAGTTGGACATCCCCACCCCCGGGAAATATTTAATTACCCATTTAAAAATGTTTTTGCAATTAAACTTTTATTTATTTCACTAATACTTAAAAACTTTTAATTATAAATTGTAAAAAAGCCCCAAAGTTTTTAGTATTATATTAGATACCCCCACTGGCTATGAGTCGGCCACAATTTCCTCGGAGCTGTTCCAATTACAATTGGAGCTTTCAGTGGCTCCTATTTTGGAGCTTTTTACAGCTCCAAATCGGACTCACTAACGGGCTGTGCATTCGAAATGGAATTGATTTCGAGTTACCTTTTAAATAGTTTGTAGTGTTGTGATATGTTGTACACTTGTACTATGTATTCCACATGTTATACTGTATAACAGTTTAAAATATCAATTGCACCTTTCCACGCGGTGCAGCATGAATTTACCTGAGTTTGCAAGGTCTGGTTTGATACATTACCAAGTTTTTGTGTTTTACTAAGACCCTACTTAATCAAACACACAAAAAAAACCAAGCATTGTTATTAACTAACCAAACCAGCAAGTATAATTAATCAATTACTAATTGTTTATCTAAAATTAATGTGGAATAAAATAGATGGAGGAAGTAAACAATATTTTTCTCAAAACATACCGTCAATAGCGTATAAAAGAATAGAATTCAGCTTCTCAATAATACGGAGGAATTATTAGAAATCGAAGTCTGGTACCAATCCATGAATAAGTAAAAAGGTCTAGATCTTGATGATAAATACACACTTCAAAAGAAATTAACCACTACCTTCACTTCCGTTGAGCCATAAAAAAGTATTCCTGCTGTTATATAGCTCATCGAGTCTCTGAAAAACAAAACAATGTGAGCTGTGAAACTGCAACTCAATAAGCATTTTCATCATAGTGCTATCTCAACAGACACAAATATTACCGTCAATTCTAAAATGAAAGATGACCAGCTAGAGCTAGTAATAGAACGAAATGGATAAAAATCACATAAAATTATTTTACTGTAACAGACCAATGTTACAGTAATCCATTAATGGAAAAGAATTGGCAATCTAGACAGTTAGATTTTGATTTTATGTAGATTTTGATTTTATGGTTATCTCCTTGTCCAAATGTTTAGCTCTGCCCATTTTAGTGTACACTTGAAATTAAGTGCGGTATAATGAAAAATTTAAAGATCATAAAATGCAAAACTTTTATATAAGCTAAAAAGGTTGATTTAAGCTGTACCTCAGTTGTCATGGCGAGGAAAAATGGAGAGGCTAAATTTTTTACCATCTTGTTTTTTTCCTTGGGCGGTCTCTTCTTTTCTCTCCTTAATTTTCTTGGCAGAAGCAGCTGCAGATTGACAGAGGTTCAAGTTTAAAACCTGAAAATCGGGTATGTCAGCTAGCTCAATTGGAACTATCTTGAGTTTGTCACAGTTTTTCAACTCAAGCTGTGTGAGACAAGGAAATGGATGCCCTGAAACCGTCCACTCGACGAAATCTATGAGTTCAATGTGCAAGATAATAAGAGCTTGAAATCCTCCATCAATCGAATTCCAAATCTGTCCCTCGAATGCTTTCTCCTTCAAAACAAGTATCTCAAGCTTTTTAAGCTCTCGTAAGATGGCCATATTCTCCCAACCAAGTGAAGTTTTAAACAGCGTAAGGCTCGTCAATGTTGGTGGAAAGTGCTCTGCTTGAGGGAGCCTGGGCAGTTTCCGTGAAGCATCATCATTCAACAACTTCAACTTTTCAAGCTTAAGCAACTTCCTCAAATGATTGAATGAGACATCCTTAGCTCCCAGTAGCAAGGCTAGTTGTCCTCGGATGCTCAATGTCTTCACATCTTGGACTTTTGTGATAACCTGTTCAGTGCAGCTCTCCGGTGATACTCTGCCAATTGTCTGTAGTTGTGTTACTGAAGTGCTTTTACTCTTCTTAGGGAGAGTGGCAGACGCATTGGTTTCAAAATGCCTCAAATGAATCATTTCCCATATGTCTGCTTCGACTACTAAACTACCCGACTTTGTGTGAACTATCAGAGTCTGTATGTTCCATAGTTTGGAGAAGGCTTTGGGTAGGGTATCAGCTCTATCCATTGATAGAGTTACGTATCTCAAGTGAACAAGTTTGTACAGAGTAGATGGGAATAGGGGGAAGATCATGGGTTTGGATTCAAATACTCTTAGCAGTTTGAAAGCTGAAGGAATGGCAGATGCCTTTTGCTTTGGCACTTGGACTTCTTCACTGGAAAAAGACACAAAAGATCGTACAAGTGGACCATCAGAAATTGAAGAGGAGAGAAAGTTCAAGAGGTCAGAATGAACGCAATGTCGACGGGCCTTTTCCTTTCTACCTTCAGCTATGCAAAAGTCACGTAACGTGTCATGAATGCGACACGTTTTGACTTTATGATCTCTGCCAACCTTCTCACATTGTAGTAAGTTTCGGTTAATAAGTTCCTCCAAATAGCTTTCTGCTGTCTCCTCATAGCTGAAATTATCCTTTTCTGGTATAAACCCTTGTGCCATCCACATGCGTGTTAACTTGCATGCTGGAATCTCAAAATCTTCAGGGAACACACCCAGATACAGGAAACATGCTTTCAAGAGGTAAGGTAATTTATCATAACTCAAGGCTATGATCTTTGCCATTGATTGGGTTTCGTCCTCAGAAGTGAGATATGCTCCAACTTTTTCAGAAACCTTTTCCCATTCTTTCTTCCTAGCATGGAGATCTTTTCTGGAAAATTTGTTAATGAGGATTCCGGCAATAACAACTATTGCCAATGGCAATCCTTTACATTTCTTCACGATACATTCCCCAACTTGTTCCAGTTCTGGAGGGAACTTGCCCTTACCAGAAACCTCCAGCTTGAGAAGCTGCAAACTTTCAGCATCTGTTAAGAAACGCAACTGGTGGGGATGTCTATTAGGATTGGCACATGAAGCCACATTCGCTTGGCGACTAGTGACCAGCACTTTCCCTGTATTCGGCAACGCAATAGCGAGTTTTTTCCAGTCTTCACCAGTCCATACATCGTCCATCACAATCAAGAAATGTCCCTCTTTTAAGCAGTTACGTACGATTGTTGCCAACTCTTCATCAGATTTCTGTTCAATGTCATCAATTTTGCGTTTCGGAAGCTTTCTTAGGATTTGAAGAAAAACGTTTCTCGCATTGAACTCTTGAGAGATATAAAGCCATATGCGAGTGGGAAACTCACGCTCGATCTCTGGATTCCGAAAAATCATCCATGCTAGCGTAGTCTTGCCCTGGCCAGGCAAGCCAACTATGGTGATGGCATCACGCTGGTCACTTTTCTTCTTTAGGTATCCAATTATCTTTTCCTCCTCGTCTTTAAAGCCCACTATATCACTAGCCTCTCTTACACGGGGGACCTGCCACAAATACATCTCTTGTTACACAAGACACCGAAAATTGACACAAGGCACCGCATTATTAAAAACCTAATTGCTATTTCTCAAACTAATTGTTTTAAATGGTTATTTTAATTGTTGTCCTTGCCTGGATTTTTAGGCTTCTTAGTCTACTTTTACTTGCATAGTGTTTTGCTTTCATTATTGCATCTTTATTCACAGAACTTGGGAGTCTTTTTTGGTTATCAAGCCATGTATTCTTGAATTGTACGTTTAGAATTCTGATTTTATTTCAACTGCCTCTGCACGGTGTAAAAACAACCTCCACCTGCATTGCGAGGCGTTTAAGCACAGCCTCCTCCCGACCTGCAGCAAGGTCAGGTTTGGATGTTCTGTTCTGGATGACCTTTTTTTTGGATGGATTTAGGTTCAACAGTGAAAAATTTGACTAGCTGTTTAATACTGTATGCTAGTGTTATTTTGTTTGAGCTCAGTGCGGATTTCACTCATGTCTATTGATGAATCAGATTGGGAGTATTGTTCTCTTGCTAGTTGTTTAGCATGTAAACTTGATAGCTCTTTCATTTCATGTGTTGTTTATTTTTCCTATGTTTTGAAATCCTGACATGTCGATAGGTTGAACCTCAACCCAGACAACTTCACCATGTGAAAATTGAGTTGTTTGGGAAGAGGAGATGAAGTATTTTGGGATACTCCACCTGCTGATGTGATGCCAATTTTGGCTTTTGATTTAGTTTAGAAGACTTTGTTCTTCCCTTTACCCAAAAAAAAAAAAAAAAAAAAAAAAAAGATGAAAGGAAAAATATGTAGTTATTTACGTACTCGAGTTAACCTGGTTGAACCTTGACAAAGAAAGGCGATAAGAACACAAGTGTTTTTCTCTGTTTTGGGAAAATTATTTGAATGAACTACCTCCATAAAAAATAAAGGACTTTTCTACTTGTGCTGCACTGCTTCTATTCCTCCCTTATCTACCCTATAAGGCCGGGATAGGAGGTAACTTGATTCTCTACTTCTGTAAATTGGAATTATAATTAATGTTTTTTTTTCTTCAGTTTATCCTCCTGTCCTTGTTCATTTGATCATTTCGATTTTTCACTTGTTATATTTTGAATTTTGTTTTCATTTTCTCTCTCATCCTTTTTGGTTCCTCTTCCGAGTTTCATTTTATCCTTTTCTGGTTCATTTTAAATAACTCAACTTCTTACAAGGAAAGATATTTAAAATAAATTGACCAAAGCTTAGTTCACTTGTTAAGCTCCAGTAAGCTCCAAATGGAGAGTCTGTAAGTTCCATAACAAAGATATTATCTAGGCATATATACATAAAGAGGGAGAATCTAGCTAAGCGTGTACCTTGGTTTCGGCATTGCCTTTATTATCAGCATTATCATCGCCTTTGGCCAGCTCCTGGTCACTGGGCAATAGTCGTTTAACCTCCGAGGCGACGTCCTGGACCTGTATTGCGATGTCGTGGAGCCGTTTCAGGTTAGTGATGATGGATTTTTTCTCGGCAGCCTGTGTAATGAATAAGTCAACAACATCATCTGCCGCGTATACGACGTCTTCAACTTGGATCAACAACAGTTTGAACGTCTCTTCTTTTCTGCTCTTATTTGTCAAGTCCACCAGGTGTGCTCTCAGCATGCCGAGTTCATTGCGCAGATGCTGCACCTGCTTCTCCGCTCCGCGGATTAAAGTTACGCGGTAGGTAACAAGTTGTTGAAGGTTATGCAGCAAGAATTCCAACCCTGCGTCCGCCATTATAACTCTATTATTGTCATGTCAACTCTCTCTGTTTTTAGCTCTCTGTGTTGGTAAACAACACAGACAATTATTGGTAGTATAATATGAAGAGACCAAGCGGATTGGGTGTGCAATTTTCTAAACCTCGTTCAATTTTCTAAACGCAAGTGGTTTTCTAAACCGCGTTCTCACTCAAGTGGTACAAGACAATCATAGATCCATCAGCCTGCTAATCAATACGAAATCCATTATATCCATATCGTTAACTTAAAATATTGCTTTTGACTACTTTCCACCTAACCATTTTCAACCGGAGGAAGTATCATAAAAGGTTTGATTTTTTTATATAACAGAAAAATCATACAAAAGGATGGAGGGAGTAATAACATATTAGTACTAATTTTTATTATATGATTTTATTAAATTTTTCATCATTAAACTTTAGTATTTATTCGTTGTTAAAATTAGAAAGAGTTAATACTAAAAAGGAAGTCCGTATCAAACATAGTAGTATGAAGAAATGGAGGGATTATAAAATTAGTAAGCTATAAAATATTGAACTTGTCCAATTATGACATTCGTTTACAAAAATTCAATTTTTTTGAATCAAGAGCATAGTTCTTATTTACAAAAACGAGTACATATGATGTAATTGATAGTTAATTTGCTACGATTAGAGTTTTTAGTTATATAGGTTGAATTGTAAGAAATGTGATCCCAACACCACTTATTTTGATAAATTTGAGATGAAATGACATTGCATATCTCTTAACATATCTGTACTGTGTTTGTAATATAAAAACAATTAATTAAATCTAAAATGAATTAAAAATAATAAATAAATTAAAATAACAAATCCTTATTCAATTCCTTCAACTCGTATGAGCAAGTGAGAATTTCAGGAGTGGATATATAATTAAAAGGGGAATCATTACCCTCACAATTTAAGTAAGGTATATATGAAGTTTTTTTTATACAATACTCATTCCCCTTCCAATTTCGCCAAACTGGTTTATTTGATGCTAGGGATCTCCACTAGTCCACTTCTCTAAAATTTAACAAATGTCAACTCATTTATTTATTTATTTTTTCAACATTTTAATCTTAACCATAGTAGAGTCTGGTCATGTTTTTAAATTAATTTATCTAAAACTTTTGGAATAAATATTAGACCCCGTCACAACAGTTCCAAATTGAATCTTTAAAATCAAAATCAGTCAACTTAGAATTTTATTTTGAGGATGAAAGCCCCAATTGCTCCAAAAAGTTGAACCCTTTTTTGTTAAATATGATGAAGATTTTTGAATGGCATCAACATCAAGCAGACATCAGGAGTCAATTTATCTTACTCATTCAATTTCAATCTGGTGCATACATGTTTAACTTTTTAATTGAAGATGTAAGATCTGAGTCAAGTTAGATACGGTTTTCTCCCTTTTATTTATCATTTTTTTTTGCAATTATGTAAATTATTTTATTATATGAAAATACGTGTTAAACTGAAATTTTGTGACGGAATATGATGTTTCTTCCAAAATTTTCAGATAAATTAATTTAAAAACATGGCTAGACTCTAACTGTAACAACCCAAAAATTCGTATTTCGAACTTAGGCATTTTAGAACGAACCGAGCATTAAGCGGAGCTCGTAAAACGTCAGTCTTTGTCCCAGAACCATTTTTCTTAAAGTTGAGCCTAATATTCTTTTGTGAGCCCATCTTCTAGTCCTTTTCATGCTCATGACAAAACCCTAGTCTCCCAAAAACCCTAGCTACATTCTCCTGCTCATCTCCATCCACACATCATCTCCGGTCGTCGGAAGCCACCATCACCGCAGTCCAAGTCCGTCTCCTAGCGTCATTGTCACCGCGTGTCCAACTCCGTCTCCTTATTACTAGTTGCGTCGTCAAGGCAAGTTTCCCTAGAACTTGCATTCACGTTTATGTATTGATTGTTAGAATTATAAGTTATGATGTATGCAAATTCTCCTGTGGTGCAATCACGTTTATTTATATATGCTACATGTATGTTGGTTACGTATGCTTATAAGAATGATTATTTAGTTACATATAATGATATTTAAGAGGGGGTGATGTTTCTGTAAATTGTTTTTCAACTTGATAATCACCTAGTTGGGTACTAGTGATTTGTTCATTGAGCTGTATGGATAATAAGATTTCAGTTTTGATGGTTTGTCGATGGCCTTGTAATTACCTTCCTGCTACTTGATTTTATGAATTCCAGTTCCCTTTCTTGCTAGATGTTTTGAAAACTTATTCCTTGTGATTGAATGCACAACTTGTTAAGTATGATTTATTAGATGATTTACTCATGTTAGCATCATATGGCAGAATTGGTTGTGGCATATTCTCTCAATTATATGTTCTTTATAATCTTTTGTTAACCATTATATGGATTTTATGAATAGCTATATGTGATGTTGTTATATGATATTTGCACGCACATTAGTCCATACATTAACGAGTTAGAGTTTAAAAGTATGTATTCATTTTAATAAGATGTAAGTTTAAAGTAAGGCAAAGCTTTAAAGTTTATGTTTAAGTAAAGGGCTCGCAGGGACTTTAACAAGATGCTAAGGTTTAAAAGTAAAGTTTGTTTTAAAGTTAAAGATAAGTAAATGGCTCGTAGGGAAATATCCTGGTATTTGTAGCGCAGTTTAGTTCATGTTCAGCGGATAAGGACCAAGGTCCTGAGTCCGGCCATTTTATTTATTCAACGGATAGGGTCAAGAAAGTGATCTGAGGCCGGCCAATAGCCACCATGGCTGGTATAGGAACCTACGATGCCAAGTGAGCTCGCGATCATGTTATGTTTTTAATACGTTTCAAGTTAAGTTTTAAGTTCAAGTTCAAGTTAAAGAGTTTTCAAGAAGAACATCAGGTCAAGTCAGGTCATAGGTTTGCATTGCATTAAGCAAGATTAAAAGATTTAAAAGATATGAAGATAGAACTTTAAGTCATGGCACGTGCATGGAATTTGCTCAGTCAAGTGGTCACGACTGACCCTTGCTAAAATTATCAATTTTAGGTATTTGAAGCCGAGATTTTAGAATGGAGCGTTGCCGGAGCAGTGATCACTAACAAAAGCGTCTTTACCATTTTCAGTCTCACGATTTATAAACTTTGTATCCAAGTTTTTACAATTTAAAGTTCCGCTGCATTATTTTACTAGTTCACGGTTTAGAATCAAGAATTTTCATGTCAAGTTTAAGGACGTTCAAAGCGTCGAACTACGTTTTAAATTTTCAAAAGTCAAGTTCGTCGAATTTTCAAGCTCACGAACTAGCGCAAGTCATATTTTTTTTAGATCTTCTTTTTAAAATTCAGAGTGCTATACTAACTATGGTTAAAGTTAAAATGTTGGAAAACAGAAAATAAAAATAGGATTTGATGAGTTGACAATCATTGTCAAATTTTGAAGAAGGTGGATTAGTGAAACCCGCCAAACTCATCATAACCCGACCAATAAACAAGTCAAAGAAATTCTGCCAGCATGTTAGACTTTACTGCTATTTTGTCACCATTATTGACTTTCAAAGATTATCCAAACCAAAACAAATTAAATCCAAGAAGCATGTTTAAATAATTACCTCCATGACCTTTCCAGCTTTCCGTCCCTTACTGTTTTCGTCCTTTCCCATTCTATCACATGCCATTGTGATTTGATATAACTGGTTTTTTCCTACACGATTAAATATGTCCAAGAAGGGGACTGCTCAGCAGTGGTCAATGAGTTACAATCTCCTGTCCACTCTTTTTCTGCAATTGGAAATATTATCTTTGAAGCCAAGACTATTACTAGTTCTTTTCACTGTGTTTCCTTTGCTTTAGTTAGACATTGCTCGAATAAGTTGCCACATTGTTTAGCCACTATGGTCGGACTTGATAGCATTGGCTTCACGGAGATTCCTTTTGCGAATCCGGATGTAAATTAATTTGACTGATGAATGATCATGAATATTTCACTAAAAAAAAAAAAATGTTCATTTTAATTGAGTTAAAGTTTCTCTGACTGTTGCATTTAGAAAATGAACCTCATTTTAATTGATACCGAGTGACATTTCAATTTTAATTGAGTTAGCTCACAACACTTCCTCCCAATCATAAAATTTAACTTTATATCAAAAAATAAATATTCATAAATTAATTAAAATTTAATTATTATTCTACAGTTATACCTCAATTAAAATTTGTTTAATTAAATTTCCGTGTCAAATAACATGTCAACTATTTGTCTAATAAATTTTAATTGAGTACACGATTAACATTTTTAGTTGAGACAAACTCAATTGAACTCACAACACTTATTTGACCTCTACAGAAACCTATAAAATTTCACAAAAGTCTTTAAACAGTTTTTATGTAATTTATCTAGAGACGGACCTTTATTGTCATGTCATTATGTTATTAATCAAAACGTCTATATTAACAAAATGTAAGTTTTGTATATATGAAAAAACCACCACGATGTCCCAAGATATTTTGATTAATAACATCAATAATTTTCCTTATAATGCGCCTCTAGATAATTTATTTAGAGACCGTTTCTCAGATGTACTCATAAATTTTTTAATATTTTGACAATATACCTCCTTGTATTTGTTATAAAGAGCCGATTGACCCCCTGTGTTATTTTTAAAAGCGATTTAGCTCATGTTTTTATTTAAAAGGTGCAACTTGCACCCTTAATTACCCTAATTTTTTGTTAAATATGACTAACAGTGTTAATTTTTCCGTTAACTATTGACGGATTACCCTTTCGTATTTAATATTAAATACGAATTACCCCCTTCATATTATTTTTATTGTAAATTTAATCCCCTAAAAATTAGATTTTTTAAGCTTGTTCTGGAATTTTTTTTATATAATATTATTAGATCTATGAACACTTAGTCAACTATTCCCTCCATTTCAGAAAAATTGTTACATTTTGACTTTGACCGGTCAACTGTTTTCGAGTTTGACCACAAATTACTCATAAACGATAATAGTAAATAATTTAATAACATCATATAACAAAAATTTAATTACTAAATTTTCATTATATAATTTTAATAATTTATTCATTAATATCGTTTAAGAGTAAATTGTAGTCAAACGCGGAGACAGTTGATCGCAGAATAGTAAAATGTAACACTTTTTCTGAAATGGAGGGAGTACTATTTTACAAATTTTACATCTCTATTTATTTGTTTATTGCAATGCATAATCTTCTCCAAATTTGATATAAAAAACCACATTTTAATAACTACGTACGTATATTATAAATTGGCTATCTCTTTCAACGAAAAGAATATATAAATTAGAATTTTATTTCAAAATACTTATATTTTTATCTTTTCAAGATATAGTTTATAAATTCGCATATTTTTCTTTCTATTTTCTTTAACCTAATTATTTTTGAATAGGATAATTTCACCTATCCATAAATTTATTTAACAAACCAATTAATTACTAAAATAAGTAATTTTTTTTAAAATTAATATTCCCTCTGTTCCATAGATCTCTTGCTATTTACTTTTTGCACAATTTTTAAAAAGTTTGATTAAAAAATGGTTTATATAGATAAAATAATAAGTGTATGGTAAAAAGTAAGAAAAAGAATTGATCACGTATGAAAAAGAGTGATTAAAATATTAATAATGGGATAGTGGGTTTCCATAAAAGTAAATGGAAAGTTTTTAATGGAAGGTCCAAAATGGAAAACTGGAAAGTTTCTAATGGAATGGAGGGAGTAAGATTTTATGTTAACTTTTTTTTTTTTATTGCTAGATTTTTCAAAACAGATGAATTGTACAAAAACTAAGTTACGAAGCAATCCCTGTTGCGGTGAAGGTGAGTGTAATGCACATTCTAATTAATGTAGGGGGGAATTTGCACAATTTAACAAAAGATAAGGGTTTAAACTGCCTTTAAAATTAATAAAGGGGTTACTCGACTATCTCAAATAACAAGAATGTTAAACGCATGATAGTTTTTACTAAACGCAAGACACTTTTTTAACATATTGCAAATAATACTACTATTGTACTTCCTCCGTCCCGGGAATAGCCTCCCATTTTGCCATTTTGGGTGTTCCAAACAAAACTTCTCATTTCCTTTTTTGGCAACCACTCACCCAACTTTAACATTAAATATACTCAAAAGTAAACCCACTAACATTATTTTATCCAACTTTCAACTTTAAAAATCAATATGAGGGACCCACTAGTACTATTTTATCCAAAAGTAATATATACCTTATTTTCTTCACAAAAAAAGTGAACGGGAAGCTATTCCAAGTACGGAGGAAGTAGTAGTTTACAAAATAGTCCAAGAACTTTAAAAAATTACTATTTTGACTAAAAAACATCTAAACAATTTTATTCGAATTAATTTTATCATCCGAACAAATAAATCGAAGAAACTTAAAAAACGAAGATCGGACACGATTCCAACCCTAGTGGAGCTTCGGTGATCGGATTAGGCTCTAATCACCGAGTCGCCTGACTCAGATTGAGCTTTGCACACAACTTCGACGGATCGAGGTGCTCTGGCGGTCGTCACAAATCACTAGTTTAATGGCGACTAGGAGGCTGCCACAATCTTGGTCTCATCGTTTTCACCTAATTCAAGCTATTTTTTGATTTTTTTTATGTAATTAGCTAATTTAAACATATTAATGCAACGAAAAAATAATTAACGACTACGAATATCAGATTAAAGCAATACATACATTTTAGATTTATGATCATTGGCATAATCTGACCAATATTTGTATGACAGGGTTTTTTTTTTTTTTTTTGTGTTATGGTCTCGGAGTGTGTATACGTTTATTTATTTTTGAATATGTGAGAGTTTGAGTGGTTTTACGAAAAAAGAAGAAAAATGGGACTAATTCGATATTTATATTACTGGGCCTTTTGCAATATGTAAAAAGTGTTATGCGTTTAACGTACCCTTCAAATAATAGGGAGGGGGTTAATCCGCAAAAAACTCTAAAATTTTAACTCTATACCAAATATAAACTTTTACAGCTCAACTAAAATTTAGTCACTATTCATCAGTTATACATCAATTAAAATTCGCTCAAGTTACGTAAATTTTACTTTACTTGAGCCTATATCAATGGATAGACTTCTTGGAGAGGTTTCCATCATTTTCTTTTATATGTAATTACTCCTTAAAAGGGCTTGCTAATGTGATAAGACCTTCTCCATCCACGGTTTGGTGGAGTTGGATAGCTTTGCTATAAAACGGCAATTCAACCACAATGGCCGTTTGATACGGTTTGATAGGCATTTGATGGCAAACGCCTTTGATATTATTAGACGCGTTTGATGGACCATTTTACCTTTTTTCCTATTTTTTTTGTTTTTTTTACTTTTCTTTTGTTTTGTTTGTTATCTTTTCTCCTTTTTCATTCTATTTCACACTTTATTTTCTTTTTGTTTTCGTTTGTAATATTTATTTTTTACTTTTCATATATTTTAATATTGATAAATTATATATATAACCAAAATTGTAAAAAATTAATATATTCGAATTCACTAAAAAACGAACTTACATAAAATAAAAGTACTTGCATAAAATAAAAAATTACAAATTATAAAAATTGAAAACACACAAACGATAATTAAAAATATTGGAAACTTCATCGTCCACCCATATGATGACGTTGTCATATATGCTCGATCAAATCATTTTGCAACGTCAAAGCTCGATCAAGCATTGTAATTTATCAGGCATTGTATTTTTTATTATCGAATATTGTAATTTTTTAATTTTTATTTCATATTATTTTAACTAATTAATGAAATTTAAAATAAATATGAAGTGTGAAGTATGAAGTTTTAAAAGAAATGAAAAAAGAATAGTGTAGTTTAAAAAAATGAGAAAAGAAAATGGAAAATTGAGTATGATAGAGTTTGAGGGTTGAAGATAGATAGCTTGGCTGGAGTTGTTGTTAGACCATCTCCCGGCAGTTGTAACTCTCTGCAACCCACTCTCTCTGCTACGTCAGCATTCCACTCACTACAACCCTCTTTGCAATTCTATGCGATTCTCTACTCCAACAGTGGTGGTTCAAATTTATTTTCTTTTCACATTTTTTTCAAACTTAATTTTTTAGTACATTTTCTTTTCTCATTTCCTTTTAAACTTTATTCTTGAATATATTTTAAATATCGTTAACTAATTATAATAAAATCACATTACTTGAAAATAAAAATTACATTACTTAAAAAATTACAATATTTGAAATTGAAAATTACAATAATTGAAATTGAATATTACAATAATTAAACTACTGCAAATCATAATTATCACATCCAAGAAATCACACGCTTCCTTATATATAAATATGTTTGCATTGTTCTTTTTTTTAAATACAATATTACAAATTTATCATCAATATAATCTCTAATAACATTTCAACCAATTCTCTATACGGATAAAATAATCACTCACTTCGATGATCGAATCCGTGGCCTCTTGGGTACGGGGTGTCTCAGACTACCACTCGACTACAAACGCTTTGACAGTATATTTGCATTGTTACAAATATTATTATCATATGGAAATATTCAATAATAGTTGTTAAAAATCCTTTCATTGAACTTGATCGTTATACTCATTTCATAATTCCACATTTCGACCCCACCCTCCATCAATGATTTTGTACCCTCCTAGCTAGCTGTTCTTCCGTCCCCTTACGGAGCCCACATGTCAAGCAAATGGATTGTAAAGGCCTAAACAATGATCAGATCTTGAAACTTGTACAAGAGATTCCGAAACAAAAAGCAACAAAATAAGGTTGAATAAAGAGCCAAGCAAGTTGGGAATTAAGTATACCACTGCAGATCTAATATGGATCTCTAGGCAGATGGCTCATAATATTTCACCCTTCCAGTAGTACTCTGCATCCAAGAAATACAAAGCACTTTTTCTGTTTTTTTTTTTTTTTTTTTTTTTAAAATTTATAAAAAATAAATCTGAACTCCACAATATTACTTGGCGAACATAAGAAGAACTTTGAACTCCTTGTAGCTAATCTGACCGTCTCCGTCAACATCAGCTTCCGCAATCATGTTATCTACTTCCTCATCAGTCTGATTGTCACCGATTTTTCTCAGCGTGTCACGTAGCTCAGCAGCAGAAATGAAACCATTTTGATCCTTGTCAAATACGCGGAATGCTTGTTTTAATTCCTCCTCAGCAACAGCATCCTCCTTCTTCCTGGCCATGAGGTTCACAAACTCAGGGAAGTTAATGGTTCCGTTACCATCAGCATCCACCTCACTGATCATGTCCTGGAGCTCACTCTCAGTATGATTTTGTCCAAGGGTTCTCATCAAGTCACCGAGCTCCTTGGCTGTGATGCAGCCATCGCCATCCTTGTCGAATATGCTGAAAGACTCTTGTAATTCTAATATATATCGAGGGGGTTCGGGGGTCCTATTCATAAAAGAATAAAATGAGAGTTTTTCGCAACTTATGTATATTTATCAGACGCATAAAAGTCTCTTGAAATAGTATTCTTTAGATAATTTATCTACAGACGGACCTATGTTATTATTAATAAAAATATCATGTTTAATTACCTTGTTTGGTCTGTGACAAATACTTCAAAGTGATGCCCCATATCCTGTTTCTCCGCCTTTATTTTGTTGGCCGACTCCATTACGTATTCGCTACAACTATGCAACTGAATCCGTTCCAGGGCATCTATTTCTCCAATGCCGTCAGGAATTTCTTCCCACTCTGCCATATCAAAGTTACATATCTCCTCCAGAACTAGGATTTCAAGACTTGGGAACCGACTGCTATCGTCTAGCCAGTTTGATAAGTAAGCTCTCTTAAGTTTCAAACGCTTCAGATTCGAAAACTCTTCTTCGTCCACGAATGGATTCCAGACTCCGCAATCGAATCCTCCCTCTATTTCCAGCACTTCCAACTCCGGTAAGCAGCAAAGGACCCATTTGCTCCATTTCCGATCACATCGGAGAATTAACATCCTAAGACTTGATGGAAAACTCCATTGTAATAATTCATCCTCATTATCATCCTCTATGTTCCCACTGACTGCAATTTGCAATTCTTGAAGCATTTCTAGATGGATAAGATTGTTGAGCTCATAGTTACCCAATTTAGCAGCTCGAGAGTACAAAAGGGACAATTTCCTTATGTTACCAAACATTTCAGCAACCCGACTGCTTATCCTCAGATCTCTTACCCTTGGAAGAATTTGCAAGTTCGTTGCCACCAAAATCTCATCCTCACCAGGTGCCTTCAAATAGCAATTTTCTGGGATGACTACATGCCGAAGTGATCGCATCTTCCAGTACTCAAGGGGTATATATGATGCATACACATCATAGATCACCAAAGTCTGAAGGTTTATAAGCTCCGACACTGATTTCGGGAAGGATGAGTTTTGTAAACCAATAGCAAGGTATTTCAAATGCACAAAATATTTTGGGTTGTATATATAGGGTGCGCCAATTGTATCCAGAACCCTAAGAAACTTAAAGTTTTTCGGAAGGCTACTTACACCAAACTGATACTTATCGTCATTGCTAGTGCAAAAGATCATAAGTGAACGGATCACCACTGGTTTTCTCAGGGAATGGAATAAGTTGTTTTTGCCAAAAAAAAACTGATCAAGAGAATCCGTATTGTATATACTGTACCGCCTCTGCTTGAAACCGTGGTAAGTTAATGGACTGATACAATAACAAAGCCTCTCTTTTTCAGCTTTTTTTGTAGCAAAATCCCTCAAGAGATCGTGGATATTAAAACTTTGAATTCGACCATTATACCTCATTCTCTTGGAGATTATAAGTAGACTTCTGCTAACAAGGTCCTCCAGATATCGCACTGCTACCTCTTCCAAGCTTTTCGATCCACTTGATTTCACAAGGCCCTCTGCTATCCATAACATGATAATTCGATCCGCGACAATCTCCACATCTTCAGGGAAAGCTGCGGCATAGAGAAAGCATGGTTTAAGGTAGACAGGTAAGTGTTGATAGCTTAAGGCTAATACCTGGGAGCATTGCTTATCAATTGTAGGATCAGCTGAACCTATATTGACTGAAACTTTTTGCCAGTACTCTTTTGTAATATTTCCCTTGAGGAGCCCAGCAACAACCACTATCGTAAGCGGAAGTCCGCGACAGCTTCTTGCAATCTGCTTACCAATCTCCTCTAACTTAGAGGGACAGTGTCCGTACCTGCCAAATATGTTTTCCATAAGTAGGCACCAACTCTGCTCTTCTTGGAGAGGATGAATTTGACATGGTGAACCATAAGAGAATCCAACGTCATCAGAAACAATATTTGACAACCTCGTGGTCACCACAATCCGACTTCCTTTAGTGTCCCTCGGAAATATCTGGTTTAAGTCATCCCATGCTTCTAGAGACCAGACATTGTCTAGGACAACCAGATAGCTTCTCCCATACAACTCTTTGTGGACAAGTTGCTGTAATTCCTTCACATGACATTCTTCAAGAGGTTTCTTTTTGCTATTTTTCTCATCATCATCATCATCATCATCATCATCATTCGTTTGGTCAGACCCCTCCACATTGCGCTCTTGGTTACTTTCCTCGTCATCGACATTTTTTTGATAGGGTCGCAGAATTTCCAGTAGTATTCTCTTTATCGAATAACCTTGGGAAACTACTACCCATATACACCTCTCGAACTTTTTCCCCGTGATGGCATCTTCATAAAGGCTTCTTGCTAAAGTTGACTTCCCAACACCGCCCATGCCAACAATTGGTATGATCTGCAGATCTCCTGATTCTTCATAAATACGTTTTTGGACCGTCTCAAAGTCATCCTTGAACACTGCGACGTTCACATCACTGGAGGTCGTGGAGGACCAATTTTCAGGAAGATCTGGAGATGACTCATTTTCGGATGGAACGGTACTGTTCTTAATTTTGTTCACCTCTTTCAGAATTGAATCAATCTCTTTTAACACCTCAGGCAAGGATGCAAAGTTTCTTCTATGTTCTGCCAAATCTCTTCCATGTTCCGAGCTACATATTGGGATGCAGAAATCAATCATTTTTCTGATGCATGATTTTACAGGACTTGGATTTGAAAATGGGAATCCAAGTATAAGGTCTTCAGCCTCATGAATTGCATCAATGATGCGACTTTCTAATGGTTCGACTGCTCCAATGCATTTAGAAGAAAAGTCATGGAGAAAAGCTAGCAGGGTACTAACATTTCCTCGAATAGAATCTAGATCTTCATTGCTGAAGCAAAGAGGATGATGATCAGGAAGCAAGATGATCTCGTTTAGTGTTTGGGAAAGGGAAAGCAAAGCTGCATAAGCCCCCATGGAAAGGGAAGCTAGGTTCGAACGTAAACGGAGCACGGGTTTATTTGTAATTTAGAGAAGTGAACGCATGTATGGCCTTGTATGAAAAACTGATCAGATTAAATTAAGAGACTTAAAGGAAATAATTATACTGGAAGAGAAACTTCTGATGAGATCACAAGGAATTATCAAATCAAAGGTGAGTCAAACAAGACGGTTAATCATGAAAGTACAGTGCGAAACTGTGAACTATGAAGGTTCGAGGCAAGCATTGCCGGCAAGTTGCCTACGGTGAATAACTATATACATAAATTATTTAGAGACATCAATATGAATAAAATAAACGTTTTGATTAACACTATAAATGTTTTTACTGACAGCATAGCTCCGTTTTTTTTAACTAATTAGTACTAGCAATTAACTAATTTATTAATGATTAAGTATTCTGGAACCGTATTTACTAAGGTACTATAAAGAGGACATGCAAATATTATGGTCAAAGTTTTAGTTGGATTGATAAGCGGAGACACTCTGTAATGCTAACATGTTGATTCTTCAAAGTGGATTGATTATTTACTTTGTACTAAGCTTTGATACTATTGTTGATTAAACTTGTCGTGAGTGTAATTGTAACATTGCATCTTTAAAAAAAACAAACATTAGGATAGTAATTAAAAAATCCATGTCATACATAAACATGATAAAATGACATAAATGTTCACTAATTAATAAATCATTAGTGATATTGTTATATTTGAATATATTTAAGAGGAAATTTCGGCCTGCATTTACATTTCAATACTTTTGCCGTGATTAATAGTCAGATTAAGAATTGACTAGTGAGATTGTGGATGTGGTTGATTGAGGGAAAAAGGAATCTTACTTCTAGTTGTAGGCATAAAAATATTGATTTGGATTTTACAAAATTCTGTGAGCAAGAACAAACCCAAGGTTTTAGTTGGTTTAGGGGTAAATCTATGGGCTATGGGTTTGCACGGGTCGGGAAGTTTTTAGTTGGTTTGGGAATTCTATGTCCATTTGTTGATGAAGGCTCCAGATTGCAAGTTGGTGTAGTACTTTAGCTTACTGTAAATTTTGATTTGGTTTGGTTGTGATATAATTCGACCATTCCTTATGCTCGCACACGTGTGAATGTTATGTGACCATTAATATAGTTTTACCGTTTAAATTTTTTTTGAAAACATTGGGTACCTCAATAAATCAGATTTATATATTTTCATCTCAACTGATAAAAATTATACATGTGTAATGACCAGATGACATCCTAACATAGTTTTATGTAAATGAAATTTTTATCGAAATGGATATGGATCATGATTAATATCTGCAGACCGGATTGATTAATTTCACTATAACATATGAGAAAAGAATGTGATCAATGACCCCATTTGTTAGCTTACAGATTGGGTTGATCCGATACATATGGGTGGAATCAACGAATACGAATCATTTGATCAGCATTAACTATGAGCAATTTGCACCAAGTGATAGCAGTTTTCCTAACAAATCCTCATAGCCACGATTTTTATGTGAAAGACTCCATCTAGCTATTTCCGTAGTTCCTAATGCAGCTCCACCCCTTAATTATTGACATCACGTTGTTCCACAGAGCTCACTGCGCCATTAATTCACCAATCTTTAAAAATTGAACTCGTGGAAACTGCCTATATTTAATTTTACTCGTCCTATACCTGTCACCGGAAATGGTTGCAAAATCCCCAAAAACTTGTATGTTTGCTCCAAGTTTTTGTAGTTCCTTCACTGTTTTCCAACAAAAACAAATAAACAAGTTAATAACAAAAAATAATAAAAAATTACTAGGGAGTCCATGACTGGCCTGTCATTTTTAGGTTATGGATTGGATTTAAATCGGTTCGCAATTGGACCATGACATACCATGTTCCATGCGGGTCTCAAATACGGTTTCTTCAACTACACTTGAGCCACTACATGTTGACAAAAATGCAACTATTTGTGGTTGAAGATCGGTCGGGAACTCCAGATAACAGATATGAATCCCACCACGAAGACGGTCTTCTCCACTTTCACTATGCTCTCCGGAAACCTGTATATATACTGAGTTTGCTTAATTTGCTTAAAAACAAATGAGTAGCTAGCATATACTCCCCCATTTTTATTTTTTCCGGTCAACTGTTTTAAATTTTGATTGATAAATTACTCTTAAACTATAATGCTAGTAAATAATTTAATAAAATCATAGGGTAACAGTGCATCCTACATCTTGGAGTATCCGCAGTAAGGTCGCTATGTGTTGAGGAATGACAGGGGAAATGGTGAAACATGATCTGGATATTGCTGCTGCTATGGCAAAAGTGCCAGCCTCGATTCTGTCTAGTATTATATATTACATGTTGACAACCTTTAAGGCTCTGTTCTCTTCAACTGAAAACTCATTCGATTCGATTCATTCGATTCGATTCAATTTAATTATATTTTATACTACAATTCAGTTCAGTTCAGTAAATTTCAGTTGAAAAGAACAGAGCCTAACTTGTCCTTTAATTTCCCCTGATTACAAGTGTACCGGTACCATTTCCCCCAATGTCAGCCCCGTATTTTATCAAATATTGCACGAGATCGTCCACTTCTGGCTCCTGATATATGAATTCAACAACAAAAATTCCCATAAAGATGTATGTAAAATAGCACACGTCTTAGTATTATGTTATGTTTAACAAAACTAGCTGATAACTTATTGTGTAGCTTATAAGCTAATTGATAATGTTATAGGTGTTTAATAAATTAATTATATGATAAGCTAGTTAATCTGCTAAATATTGTAGTATATAAAAACAAACAAGATATGTTATCTTTCTAATAAGCTTTTTTTTTTTTTTTTTTTAACAATTTTCTATATTTTATTGAAATCACTGAAAGATTCACGGGGTTTTATTAGATCGTCTAGATTATCATTTGCCAATTAGATGTTCAAGTAACTTGCTTACAAAAATAATATTATCGAACATGTATATACTCATTTTTATTATGAATTGAGGATTAGCTAGGGAGCTAAATTACCTGAGATACTTTAGAAAGTATGGTTGTTCCATCAGCTAGAGAAGCAGCCATGAGGAATGTTTCAGTAGCACCCACACTCGGGTAATCCAATCGAAAATTCCCTCCTTTTAGCCGCATGCCCATCCCGCACTTGGCGTGCACCTTACCATCCCTACAGTACGTAATAATGTCCATCAATCTGGAAATGTTTCCTTGTATTGATTTTGAGGTGTTTAAACGTGTATTCTCAGTGAAAATTTGTTACGTTCCACGTAACTTTGTTTTCATCATTAATAAAATTATTTGCCGATTCAGAAAAAATAAAAAGATCTCGGTGAACTTTTCACACAAGTCAATTGTTTCCATTTTGTAAATACCAAGTGTTTCTAAAGTAGAAACAATTAAGGACGAAAGCTTTTACTACCTTATTTGAACAGACGCTCCAAGTGCTTGAAGCCCGCCGACGTACAAGTCAACCGGGCGGGCGGGCGGGCTCCGATGTCGCATCCACCAGGCAGGGCCACCACAGCCTTGCCAAAGCGTGAAAAATTCGTAAGGAATATGCTGCATTACATTATGTATTCATCTCCTGAATATTTATAAGGTTACAGAAAGAGAGTCCTAATTAATTACATACATGTATTAATTAGAATTCTAAACACATTGTGTAGACTAATTCTTAACAGTTTGCAACTCTAGTAAGTTTACAACTCTAATACTCCCCCTCAAGTTGGAGCGTGGAGGTCACAAACGCCCAACTTGCTTCGCAAAAATTTAAAACGCTCTGTTCCAAGGGCTTTGGTGAATATGTCTGTTGAGGGGTAAAACCACTCAACACTAACTAACAAAATTATTACAAGCAAACTGCTCCAAGGCCCACCTCCGACTTGAGGTCCGACGTAGTACTGGTCCGAGATTGCGTACCTGAAAGGACTAAGTGGGGGGGGGGGGGGGGGGTTAGAATGGGTTACCCGGATTGCCTATGTCAATCCGGTAGGAGACTTTACTCAAGAGAGAGTTGGAAGCTCTCAATGTAATAGTTATGAGGGATTATGTTAACACTTGTGAATTAACTTAGGGATTCCTCCCTTGATATTGCTTGCCCCAAGGTCTTGGACCTTGTGCTATATTTATAGTTATCATATGCTTATGAGGTGGCTCACAAGATGATGCCAAGTGTACACTTCAGATTTGGACACCAATGTTACATTTGGCCCATGGCCCATTAGTGATCAGTAATCCAATATCAATCAATGGGTCTGGGAGGGTAGTTTGGACCTTTTCCCTACTTGAGTACTGTTCTGCCTGTTGGGTCCGTGTTAGTCCCTCGGACAGATCTGTCTGCTTGGTTGATCTGCCCTTGGGTAACTCTGGATGTCCGAGCCAAGAGTCTCACGGAAGTATCTCAGTAGTTCATATATCGTTTGGTCTTGATGTGATGGTGGCGCCCAAGATTCTCTCGTCGTCCGTTTGACATCTCTCAGTCTTGACGTAGCTGTGTTTAGAAGTCCCTTCTCCAATAGCTCGGACTTCTTTGTGAGGGCACGTGACTTGAGTCTTGGTTGATTCACTTAGGACGGACCTTGTGAGGTCGGACCAGTACTGAATTGGCTATTTAAGCCGTGATGCGCTTTAGGACACGCTCTATGACGCCCTTAACGGACACATGTCCGTAACAACAATGTCTGCGACTTGTAACTCAGTGGAGATCTTACACGGCTGAATTTCACCACTTGCAACTCGCTCTCGTACAAAATAATAGTCCATCTCCACATGCTTTGTACGCTCATGAAACACCGGATTAGACGCAATATGACACGCAGCCTGATTATCACAGAAAAGTGGAGCAGGGCCAGTGAAATGCACTTCAAAATCTCGAAGAAGCCATCGGAGCCATAAAGTTTCACTAATAGTAACAACCATAGCTTGTTATTCAGCCTCCACAGAGGATCGAGAAACTACAGTCTTCTTCTTTGTCTCCATGAAATTGGAGAATCACCAAGAGTAATGAAATATCCGGTGCTAGAACGATGAGTAAAACTACATCCACCCCAATCTGCATCACAATACGCTTTCAACTGGAGGTCATTCGTCGTAGGGATGAGTAATCCTTGTCCAGGAGTGTCCTTAAGGTAACGTAACACACGAACTGATGCATCCCAATGTGATTGCCGAGGATCGTTCATGAACTGACTTAATTGATTAACTGAGAACACTATGTCTGGACGTGTAACGGTAAGGTATAATAGTCTGCCTATTAACCTTCTATATCGAGCAGCATCAACGGAAGGTCCCTTGTCATCTTTTTCTAACTTCAAGTTTTGCTCCATGGGAAATGTGCTAGGACGAGCAACTTGCATACCACTTTCTTCCAAAATATCAAGCGTATATTTACGCTGGCTAAGAACCATTCCTTGTGACAAATGAGCAACCTCAATACCTAGAAAATACTTGAGAGGACCCAAATCTTTGATGCTAAACTGCATATCCAAATAACTCTTAACTTCCTTAATTTTTCTCAAATCATTTCCAGCCAACAAAACATCATCAACATAAATTAATGCAAAAACCGATGAAGTACCTTGTTTAAAAATAAACAAGGAGTGATCAGCATGCGACTGGCAAAAACAAATCGCCACAAGTGCCTTCATGAACTTATGATATCAATTCCTCAATGCTTATCGCAGACCGTACAAGGACTTGTGTAGTTTGCAAACTTGCATATCTCCCCCTTTCACGAGGCCTTGAGGTATTCGCATGTAAACTTCCTCCTCAAGATCACCATGGAGGAAAGCATTGTTCACGTCGAGTTGATGGACCTCCCAGTTTCGTTTTACAGCCACCGCCAACATACATCGTACTGTCACGAGTTTAGCTATGGGAGCAAAGATTTCGTGGAAATCAACTCTTTCAACCTGTGTGAAACGCTTGGCAACCAACCGTGCTTTGTAGCTCTTGACATCACCGTTGGGCTTATATTTTATCTTGTAAACCCATTTAGAATCGACAACAGTCGATTCTAAATGAGGATTCTTAACTGCTTGGGAGAAATATTTCGGCTCATCACGTGAGGTGATGGCTGCTAAGAATACTTTGTGAGAATTAGAGAATGTGTCATATGATGCATAATGAGAAAGAGGATATACCGTCGAGTTTTCTGAACTGGCAGTGGGTTGTGCATGGTCAATGGAGGGTGGCAAGTCAGTTACATAATCAAGAAGCCGTTTCGGTTGCGTCTTCTTTCTTCGGACGTCATGGATACCAACATTTGAACCCAAAACTAGTTCACTACTCGCCCCTCCATTATTTTCTGACTCGGTTGGGTTTGTTGCAATTGTCGGGCTAAGGATAGGTTTAGGTGTGTCATCAGCGGAAGTAGTTGGCAAATGGACCAAATGAGGGATGGGTTCATCATCAACACAAGTTGGTTGACTAGCACGTTTTTGGGCTTGAGAAATGGCATCACTAAAATCAACCATGTCATGTGGCCTCAATTATTTAGTAAACTAGTCTCATGCCCTTTGAAAGGAAAAATGTCTTCAAAGAATGTAACATCACGAGAATTAAATATCTTTTGAGAATGCAAACTGTAAACCTTATAGGCCTTCTTACCGATTGAATAACCCATAAAAACACACGGGCTCCCCCTCTCACCGAACTTGTCCTTGTGCTTACTATTATCACGTGAATAAACAAGGCATCCAAATATGTGAAATTGCTCATATGAAGGTTTCTTTCCCATCAAAATCTCATAAGGTGTCTTGTTTTCTATTACTAGAGAGGGTAAACGATTTATTATGTATACAGCAGTGAGTATACACTCCCCCTAAAATTCAATAGACATTCCAGATTCAAATCGTATAGCCCTCGCAACTTCTAAAATATGCCTATGTTTTCTTTCGACGACCCCATTTTGTTGCGGTGTGTCCGTGCACGACGTTTCTAAAATAATACCATGCTCTTCATAATACTTGATCATCATAATAGATTGAAACTCAACACCATTGTCGGTACATATCTTCTTAACCTTTTTCTCAAATTATGTTTCTACCATATTACAAAATTTTATCAAGGCATGACCAACTGTTGATTTATCTTGTAAGAGAAACACCCAAACACTTCTACTAAAATCATCAACTATCGAGAGAAAATATCGTGCACCAGAAAATGAAGGAACTTTATACTCTCCCCAAATATCACAATGTAATAATTCAAAATAACGCTTTGTTTTAATAGAACTATGGGAAAAAAGGTAGACGAGTTTGTTTCGCTCTTGGGCAAGAATCACAAAAGGAATTGCTATTATCAAAATGTGCAAGAGAACTAATTTTCTGTAGCTTTCCACTAGAGGCATGTCCAAGCCGCTTCCTTTTGCGCTGGTTCCATAAGATAAAGACCATCACAATGACGACCCACGCCAATCAGGTTCCTCGAAGGTAAGTCCTGTACAACGCAAAAATCCGGAAAAAAAGTCAGCGTACAATTCAATTCACGGGTTAAGCGACTAACTGAAACTAAATTGCACTTAAATTAGGAATATGCAGAACTCTTTTAAGAGCAATTCCATTAGCCAAACTAGTACTTCCAACATTCTTAATGGGGGTTAATTCGCCATTGGGAATTTTAACCGGTGGTCCCAAGTCCTTTCGGCTAATATTCATCAACATGCTCTCATCACAAACAATGTGTTATGTTGGTCCAGAATCAAGAATCCAAGGAAGAGAATTACTAGAGGTACCTGCCATATTTGCCGATGGATTGGACGAGTTACCTTTTTTAGACTCAGATTCATACTTCATATATTGCATGAACCTTGCAAATTGATCATTCAAATGATCAGGTTCATTACTAGGTGTTCCAATCCCATCACGTGAGCTTCCAAATACCTATTTATTCTGATCAGGTACGGTAGACATAGCGGCATGCGGCTGATGACCACGCCACCCAAAGCCTCTTCCTCCTCCATCTCACCCACCATTGCGACCACCGCTTCGACCACCCTTCCTCCAATTTGGCGGATATCCGATGATTTAAAAGCAAGTTTCAACAGTATGGTTATGTTTTTTACAATTCGAGCATCGATGTTTATCTCCCACGAGTCGATCCGCTTCTTCATCTACTCTTTTTGATTGAAGTTGAAAGGCTGAAGTTTCAAGGGTGGGTCGGCGAGCAACTGTGATGATTCGTTGTTGTTCGTCTTTGTCAACGAGGTGGTAAGCTGTTCCCAAACTCGGAATCGGTTTGGTGCTTAAGATCTGGGTCTTCACAGTGCTATATTCATCATCCAGTCCCATAAGAAAATCATAAAGCTTCTGGTGTTCTTACATAATCATAAACAATTTTTTAATGTCACAAGTACATCCAGCACATGTGCATCTTGGAATTGGACTAACTGATTGAATCTCGTCCCATATGCCACGAAGCTTAGTGTAATAGGCTGAAACAGAAGATTTATCTTGTCGAACTAATGTTAGAGATCTTCTTAATTCATAGGCTCGAGGAGCATTCTCCTTCCCAAAACGCTCCGCGAGGTCTTTCCATATTTCACACGCAGTCTTCGCAAACCTGACACTAGAACGGATCTCCTTTTCCATGGCACTAGTCAGCCATCCCTTCACCATGGCGTTACAAAGGATCCAATACGGATAGTTTGGAGAGTCTGATTTGGGTTTCAGAATCGTGCCATCAACAAAACCAAACTTGTTTTTTGCATGAAGTGAATTTGATATTTCATTAACCCAATCACTGAAATTGTTGTCGCTAAGGAGATCTCTCGAACAAAGCAATCTCCTGATTTATCAGAGGCTCCAAGGTAATAGGGTGACATGATGTCTATGGACGAGAACGACGAGGAAGAACTCTCGTTGGTCTTACCGTCTTCTTTATCGGCGGCCATCGATATGGGAATGAAAGAAAAGATGTAGTAAGCTATATAAAATTAGAGGGTTTGGGTTACCAGGATTTGAGCTCTGGTACCATGAAAATTTTGTAAGGAATATGCTGCATTACATTATGTATTCATGTCATGAATATTTATAAGGTTATAGAAACAGAGTCCTAATTAATTACATACATGTATTAATTAGAATCCTAAACACATTGTGTAGACTAATTCTTAACAGTTTGCAACTCTAATAAAGCGCGCAAGCAATGGCCCCAACACGAATATACTTCCTCGGATAGTTGAGACTGATCTAGGAACTGGTTCACCTAGAAACACTTGATCTGTTTCCACAAATGCACCCTCATGGCCGGCCTTGCAATCGACTCGTGCTCCTAAGGAGGACAGGATGGAAAACATGGCTTGTATATCCGAAATCAATGTCGGAACATTTTGGAATTCGGTCACACCGGTCGTGCAAAGAGATGCAGCTAGTAGTGCAAGTATTGAGTTCTTGGATCCGCTGATGGTTACATGACCTGATAGTTTGTTTGGTCCGTGGATTATCAATTTTTCATCATCATTCCTCATCGACATATATAACAGGATTAGTTAAGGTTCGACGAAATGGGAGCAGACAATTAGCAAAGTAGGTTTGGTTTAGTTAACGTTTTGGTGAGTTGTGAAAAACCTTTTCTTTTCTTTTTTTCTTTTTTTTTTTTTTGAGGAAATTGTGAAAAACCTATTTGTTTGGAAGGAAGATCATTTATAAGTTGTGATTAATGAGGAGCGCATACCATTGATGGAAGCTTGATAAAGACTGTAGGGTAGAAAAAACTATAAAGACTCTAGTTGGTTGTCATTATTATCGTGCTAGCAAACTCGATCTGGCAATGATAATACAATTGTTAAATGCTATTTTAATGTATTTTACAAAAAACGTGAGCTTTAAAACAGGGGAGATCCTTACAAGATTATATATATATATATATATATATATATATATATATATATATATATATATATATATATATATATATATATATATATATATATATATATATAAACGTCGCCATCCTCTATGACTTTATTGTGTAACATTTTATTAAAAAAAGAAAAGATATATGTATTACCTCTGTTATTTTCATCTTAATAACTTTTAATTTCAATTTGTTTCGGCGAATGAATTGTCAAAATAGCCTTCTAACAAAAATTATTTTCCAATCTAGCCTCATGTAAATTGTAATTGCCTTTATAACCTCTTCTTTGACACATGGATGTCAAGTTGAATTTTGATTTATTTTTTATTTTCTTCCTATCACATATATTCGACTTGCCTAAGATCATAGCATACAAATTTATTCCCACGAGTGAGTTTTATTACTTCTTTATTACCTCCAAAGTTGCTCTTTTTCAAAATATCTTTTTCCTCTTTATTTTTGACATTATGTAAAGTACTAAGTACGGTACCGTAATGTGGTTCTTATTTTTTAACTTTATCATGAATATGATAAAATTATAAGCTAGTAGTAATTAGGTGTGTTGATCATTTCGGTAACGGTATATAAGAAAAATAAAAAATTAAAATTTTAGATTTTATTGTTTTCCGAATTGAAACCGAAATAGCATAACTAATAAAATAAATAGAATTAACTCGTCAAAGTAAGCTTCATTTTACTTTATTTATTTATTTATAACTTTAAATTTTTAGTTTTTAGTTTAGTAGTAAATGCGTACATAAAAGTCCTTACAATCTACATAACATACACAACTAACATTTTCGCTAAACCCGTCCATCTTATAGGAGAGGCTGTGATTTGTTTTTTTTTTTAAATGGGTCGTGTTTTCTTCTTGCGCTAATTTTTAAAACTTAGGGAGGTTATGTGATTTTTTATTTACTATAATTCATGTTATTTTGCATACGTTTAATCTTATATAATTGACATTCAATCTTTGCTTGAAACTCCTTACGTTGGTTAATATGAATAGTTGTTTATGATTAGGATTTAGCGCTATTAGTACTCAAATGAATTATTTTAAGATTAATAAAATATTTAACATTTTATATATGTTAATGTACAAATAATACGTTTTGTTAAACCTTTAAAAAAGAAGACAAACTTTCTTTCTGCTTGAGAGTTCCTCTATCTGATCTAGAAATTGAGTCCTTGCAATGTGTAAGTCTCAATTGATTTTATTGTCCTAAACCAGTGAGTTCACATTCCATAATTTCCGAGAGTTTTTGGTAAGGCAGTTATAAATGTTTTGGGTAATTCATGGCACTAGCCAGGATTTTCGGTCTATAAGTTGTGCTTTATCTAGTTAGGCTCTGTTTAGCAAAACTAGCTGAAAAGCTAGCTGATAGCTGATTAACTAGCTGGTAGCTGGTTATGTAGCTGATAAGCTAGCTGATTAACTAGCTGAGAAGCTAGCTGATTTTAAATGTAGGTGTTTAGCAAATTAGCTGATAAGCTAGCTGGTATTTTGTAAAATGACATAAAATGGCATTACTCTTA
The DNA here is from genome assembly GCA_026545765.1 of Plantago major. Taxonomy (NCBI): domain Eukaryota; kingdom Viridiplantae; phylum Streptophyta; class Magnoliopsida; order Lamiales; family Plantaginaceae; genus Plantago; species Plantago major. The sequence continues at coordinate 14,438,043 of CM048841.1, read as the reverse complement.
TTTTATTTTCTTTAACCTTTTTCATCGTATTATTAGTCTATAGTTTTTTAAATAATAGTACATCACAATTTGTCCAATTATTCTAATATATATTCAATGTACTTTACATCGCCACTTTAATAACATCATCAACATTATCAAAAGTTGAAAGAAATATTCGTTGAACATTTTAACTCAGTAATGGAAAAAATCAGTAATTGATGTGTACTGTATGCATTTTAAAGAGATGCTGATGCATTAATCCTTATGCTAGTTGCAAATAAGTACACAAAATGTATAACAAAGGATCCAACAATATAAAATATAAGTCGAGAATAATAAATAATAAAAACGGGTAGTTTTTCCTTCTTTTTTTTCTAATTTAGGTCAGGGATATTTTCGGAATGAAAAAGATAAGAAGGAGCTCTTTTTTTTTTTTTTTAAAAAAAGCTAACTTGGGTAGCTTCTTAACCACTAGCTGGCCAGCTAGCTAATTTAAGAAACTGCGCGTTCACGTAACGAGCTTTTTATTAGTCAATGGTAAAAAAAAGCTCATGGAGCTAAAAAGCTAGTGGTAAACAGAGCCTTAGTCTTTGCCTTTCTTTTTCTCTTTTCTGTTTCTTTTTTTTGTTTTTTCTTTCTAAATTTCCATTTACTTTTCCTGTTCTCCTCCCTGGAACCTAATTCTTTTGATGCTTGGAGTGTTTTTTCCTTTTTTGGTTGTGTTTGTCAGGTTGATCTTGTTTGCTTTTACTGTCCCCTTTCTCCATAGTTCTCATCTCTTCTCCGGTAGTTTGTTCGGTTGGTGTTGTGATGTAAAAAATACTGGAAAGTTTGGGGGAACAAATGTGTCTTACGAATTCGGAATTGGAGAAGGTACAGATTCCGAAAAATGTTTGGAACACCATTTCAGTGGATTATGAGCTTTGTTTGGTTGGGAGGGTACTCACTAGGAAAACCATCAACTTAGAAGCTTTTGAACGTACTCTGATGGCTGGGTGGAATATTCCACGTATGGTGCGGATGCAAAAAATTGGTGAAGATAGGGTTCTAATTCGCTTCTCACATGTGGTGGACAAAAATCGTGTTTTGTCGAAGGGTCCTTGGGCCTTTGAAAAGAATCTAGTAGTCTTACGGGATTTGAAGAATGTTGAGGATCCGATCACTGTTCCCTTAGATGAGTGCGATTTTTTTGTTCATGCATTTGGAGTGCCTGTGATGATGATGCATAGAACGATGGCTGAATTGTTAGGTAATGCGATGGGCAGGTTTAACTGATGGATAATACGGATTCGAAAGATTTCTCTGCAACGGCCTTACGTTTTCGGGTGATTATTGATATCACCAAGCCTTTACGCCGTATGATTCAAATAGCTGGTCCTAATGGTAGAGCAATTCAGATACGATTAGCATATGAACGCTTACCAAATTTCTGCTATTTCTGTGGTGTGTTTGGTTATTTGGTTCGGGACTGCTGTGATTGTCTGGAACTAGCAGATCATAATGGGGATATTCCAGATGACAAACTCTCTTACGGTGATTGGCTAAGAACTCATTTGAATGCTCAACAACCAAAGGTGATGATGGGTAGTCTATTTCGGAACTATGGTCGCGTTCCACGATCAAACTCAGGTGAAAAATCAGTTATTACGTCAAGTTTGTTTGAGGATGCAGATCGACAAGTTTCAAAGGAGCCAAACAACAATTCATCTGATCGTTGCAATCCAGAAATTCGTGAGGAGCAGTTGGACAAAGCAGTTACCAAAGAATGCGGTTTGGATAAAGGTAAATCAGTTATGGTTGATGCGGAAGTTGATATTGAAGTTTCCAATATGGGTCAGTTTATGCATGAGTCTCCTGGTTCTTCCAAAACTGTCAATACTGACTCGAAACACACAACCCTTATGATGTGCATTGACCCACCACCTTTAGTCCCAAGTGATCCTATAATTGACCCATTAAAGCCCAACCCAAACGAACCCAACCCTCTAGCAATGATCCTAGCTCCACTTACCACTGCAACCCATGACCTAGTACTTGAGACCCATAATACCTTTATCTCCCATTTCACTTCCTTTAAGCCCAACACCTTACCCAAAACCCCTGTTGGCCCAAAACATAAACTATATCGACCCAAGATTAATAGGAGCTCCCTTCATACCAATCCTTCACATTCCAGTGATTCCATTAATTCGGCTATCCCTAAGAAACGAGGCAGACCATTTGGTAGTAATAATAAAAGTGCACAGAGTGAGATATTGGATTTAAATGATCAAGTGGATGATGATCTTAGTAAGAAAAAGAGACGTTGTGAGTTGGTTCTAGCTAATTCGGTACCAGAGTCGGAGGTTGCTAAGCAACCTCGCCTATCGCAATGAGTATTTTAAGTTGGAACTGTCAAGGTTTGAGGAACCTTCGGACAGTTCGTGCTTTAGGAGATCTCTTACGAGATTTCATCCCCAATATTGTCTTTCTCATGGAAACAAAGTTGGATGTTTATGGGATTGACAAGTTAAAATATAAGTAGAATATGTTTGGAATTGGTGTTGCTTCTGTTGGTAAATCTGGTGGATTGGCACTCTTATGGGATAAAAGTACTTCAATTTCAATATTGAGCTATAGTAGAAACCATATTGATGCTAATGTTCAAATTTCGGGTAGTCCTATTATTTGGAGATTTATGGGCTTTTATGGGGAACCAGATACGGCTAAACGCAAGAGAACTTGGTATTTGCTCAAAACTTTACTTACTCATTCCTCTAGAAACTTGGTGATTTTAATGAGATTCTTAGCCATAGTGAGAAACAAGGTGGTCCACCTACGCCAGAATGGAGATTACGAGATTTTAGGGATACTTTGTTACCTAATGATTTGTTTGACTTAGGATTTACAGGATACACCTTTACTTGGAGCAACAAAAGGGAATTATCTAATAATACCAAATTGAGATTGGACAGAGGGGTAGCAAACGTAAATTGGTCAGTACTGTTTCCTAATGCTCAAATATGCCACTTAATGGTCAGAAGATCAGACCATGCTCCAATTCTAGCCACTCTTTCTCCTACTCAGCAAACCCATACGAAATCTTTTAGCCAGAAATAATTTCGTTTCGAATCTGTTTGGATCCATTCTTCTGATTGTCAAAAGGTTATTGGTGATAGCTGGAATAATGACAATGAGTTTGATGTTAATTTGGAGAATTGTACGATTGGTTTACTCAACTGGAGTCGTCGGAATTATCCAAATATTCGGGCTGAAATTCGTAAATTGAATGGAGAATTGGAGAGACTACAGAAAGTCCCATATATGGCAGATGTGAAATCAACTGAGAAGAAATTGAAACGGATCTTGAAGATATGCTTGATAGAGAAGAAGTGCTATGGAAGCAGAGGGCTAAAACCCAATGGCTAGCCGAGGGAGATCGTAATATATACACGCTTCTTCCACAGTCAAGCTTCGAAACGGGCTAAACAGAATTTAGTATCTGGGTTGAGGGATTTTACTGGTGTTTTGCAATCCGATTTGAACACTATGGGAGCCATTGCAGTACAGTATTTCAGTGATATTTTTTTCCAGTACCAACCCGACAGAGCAGAATATTGAGGAAATTGTGAGAACTATGGGGCCACAGGTGGACAGTACTATCAATCAGGATCTTTCTCGACCATTCACTGCTGAGGAGGTAAAAATCGCACTTTTCCACATGTTTCCTACAAAATCTCCTGGCCCTGATGGTATGCCTGCACTTTTTTACCATGAATTTTGGAATATTATAGGCATAAATGTTTCTGAATGTGTGCTTAATATCCTTAATAACAGATGCTTAAACCTGAAGCTAAATTATTCTCACATTATTCTGATTCCCAAATGCCAAGCACCAGATTCGATTACATAATTTCAACCAATCAGTCTAAGCAATGTTATTTTTAAAATAGCCTCTAAAGCTATTACAAACAGACTGAAACCCCATATTCATAACCTTATAGCCGAAACCCAATCTGCCTTTGTACCTAGTAGATTAATCACTGATAACGTCTTAGTCTCTTATGAAGTTAACCATTTTCTTAAGCGAAAAAATGAAAGGCAAAGACACTTATAAGGCTTTAAAACTAGATATGAGTAAGGCTTATGATCGGGTTGAATGGCTTTTCCTTGAATGTGTGCTTCATAGATTAGGTTTCGAGCATGCTTTTATACAATTGATTATGCTCTGTGTGCGCCCTGTTTCCTATTCTATTAAATTAAATGGGAAATTTTTTGGTCCTATCCAACCAGAGAGAGGTTTGCGACAAAGGGATCCTTAATTTATCTCCGTATTTGTTTCTCTTTTGTACTGAAACTTTTAGTTCACTTCTTGTGGATGCTGAGTCTCGGGGAGGGTTACGGGGAGTTACCGTTAGTCCTTCGGCTCCTAGTGTTTCCCACCTTCTCTTTGCAGATGATACTCTCATTTATTGTGATGCTACTAAGGAGTCTGCTATTTAAATTAATGAGATCTTAAATAAATATAGTAAGGCTTCTGGGCAGGTTATTAATCAGTAAAAATGCGAGTATGGAATGTGTGGAGGAGGTTAGAAGTGTGTTACCTGTAGGTGTTGTTGATAGACATGACAAGTATCTTGGTTTACCTGCTGAAATGGGAAAGTCTAAAAGAGAAGTCTTTAGTTGGATTCGTGAAAAATTTTGGGCTAAAACTCAGGTTTAGGTGAGAAACATCTCTCTAAAGCGGGTAAGGAAATTATGATCAAATCTGTTCTTCAGGCTATACCCACTTATGTTATGGGCTGTTTCAAACTTCCTGAGTATCTTATTCATGAATTAGAGTCAATTATCTCTCGTTTTTTGTGGGGTATGGTCAAAGGGATACAATTCATAGGACTAAGTGGGATACTCTTTGTGAAAGAAAAATGGATGGTGGAATGGGTTTTCGAGATCTTAGTTCTTTTAATTTGGCTATGTTGGGTAAACAGGTTTGGAGAATTATAAATAATCCAAATTCCCTTCTTAGTCGAGTTTTAAAGGCTAAATATTTCCCAAATTGTGATGTGTTACAAGCTACTCTTACAAGTAATGCTTCTTACACTTGGAGAAGTATATTTGGTTCGATTGATTTGGTTAGACATGGCTTAATTTGGAGAATTGGTCGGGGAGATAATGTGCGGGTTTGGGATGAGAATTGGATACCAAGGTCACCCCGTTTTAGACCAGTCACTCCAGACTTATACAATTTGGGAGATATTACTTTGTTGAACTTCATTTCTGAGGATGGGCTGGGATGGCACTTGGAGCTTTTAAAATATGTTTTTTGGGATAGTGATGTGAATTCCATCTTACAAATTCCTATATTAGGTGTGGATAGTGCTGATGTCCAGCGATGGTTCTTTACTCGGAATGGTCATTTTTCTGTGAAGTCGGCGTATCATGTTGCACGTTCTTTGAAGCAGTGTAGATTGAAGCAAAATTCTGCTACTACAAGTTCAAGTGATAATAGGAAAAAATGGTCCTTTGTGTGGAATTTGGAAGTTCCTAATAAACTTCGTGTTTTCTTTTGGCATCTTCTACGCAATGGGCTTTCTGTTTTGCAGAACTTAGCTACAGTAGGACCTCTATAAATTAATACTCGATAAATTAATAATTTCGGTAAAATTAATAATTTTACCAGTCCCAACTTAGGACTAGTACAAATTTGGATCCCAATTAATAAATAATAAGATAATATTTTTTTTGAAATCCCAGTGTATATATATTGGTCCCAACGAAACTATAAATTAATAATTACTAAAAAATTCCATATAGATATGTGTGTGTGTATGAGATACACTTCAAAATTCTAATATTGTTTAGTAGGGTCCCCTTGTTTATTAAAAAGTGATTCTATAGTGACTTGTTTTTTGTTTAACTTCAAATCTATATTGATTTCATCTATAAATCTCCCCATTGCACTAAAGAGTTGGGGCGTTGTCTTCTCATATTGCAACAAAAAGTTGTGAAGAGTTGTTGCCGCTTGCAATGCTTCTTTTCAAGTGACCGGTTCCAAAGCTATTGAATCATCCTCAGCTTCATCATCGACCGGATTTTGAATGGTATCCGCCACGATTTCTTCAATGCTTTGAACTTCGTAACATTCATTATTTTCACCAGGATAATCTAGCAAGTGATTCACATCTACTTTGTGCCGATTATGCATACCCGGCCCGTAATCAAGTTCGCTCAAGCTCACGAATGTCTTCTCCAGAATTTGCATTGTTTAAATCACTTGAGCCGGTTTGATTCGCTGAATGAATTTTACAGTGTCGAAAGCAATTTGCTATGGCCTCTTGTTGCAATACGAGAATATTAATTGGAACTTGTTTTTCTAATTTATTTTTCATCTATTTTGCATCATCCAACTGGAGCTGGGATTGGTATTGTCGCTCGTGATGCTACTGGCCAGATATTAGCTTGGAGAAAACGCCGACTGGATTTTATTTAGGAGCCTGAAATTGCGGAATCTTTTGCAGCATTATATGGAGTAGAATTAGCCATGGAGCATGGGTGATCAGAAATTATACTCGAAAGTGACTGTTTTACGGTTATTGATGCTATCAAGTCTTCTCACACTTGCTTGGCAGCTGGGGGTCATATAATTGAAGCTATTAAAGATAAACTTCGTTCGTTTACTTCAGTGTAATCTTGCTAGGAATGCTGTTGTAGATGCAGATGGATCTGTAAATTTACCTTAATGTTGATGAGCTGTTGCCTTGTACTGTTACCATTTTAATGAAATTCAGTAATCTTTTCTCAGAAAAAAAAAAAAGTTTTGTTGAAAATATTATGTCACTTAGTTGGCTTTTTTGGTGACACTTTGAAATCTATATGGCATCTGTGAAAAGAAGGCTATAAAAGCAAAAAATTTTTTGTGAAAGGCTAGTGTGGCAAATATTTTTTTGATAGAAGGCTATTTTGGTAATTCCTTATTATTTTATACTACATTAAATAAATTTAGTTCAATTGAGTTTAGTTGAAACGAAGAGAACAAATCCTTACAATTCATTATGATGCAAATCATTTAATATTTTTCCAATTGATTTCATTTGATTGAATTGATGTTTGAAACATATGTGGCAATACAAAGTATTTGGAGGGACGATATGTAAATAATTTATTTATAAACGGATATATGCGAATAATTAAAATCATTTATGTTGTTAACCAAAACATATACTCCTATGGTGTTAATATTGTTGTTGTACTTTAATCGCGAGCCAAAAAGTCTGTTAGTGGTTGTTTGGCTAAAAATTAAAATTAAGCTTTAATTCAATTGTCTTTCTCATCCGGTACGTCTAATGGTTCTATGTCGCTGTATATTTTCCAGTCTGGACGGGTTGGTGTGATAAGTAATGTGGAGTGTTTAAATGATTTATAAACCTGCATGGATTGCTTGAACTGATATTGTTAAGATTCCAACTAAATAGGAGATCGAATTTTATCTACATTTGATATAGATACGGCAGCTAATGATTTTCAACAACTATAGTTACGTCATATATATCTTCATAGTATTACATTATATATTCGTGAAAATGTAACCTTATAATAAAAAATAACTATTCACTAAATAATTTAAGGATTTAGTTATTATGTTTAATTATATGACCTGGCCGCTAATGAAACTGTATGTTCACGATATCATACAAAGTACTCCATCGTATAAACATAAAGAATTGTATTTAGTCGATTTGCAACTCTCATCCTTTGAATCCGAGGGTTTAGGGTTTCGGGTAAGTACTTTGAATGCGAGTGTTTAAGGTTTAGAGTTTAGGGGTGAGGGTTTTAGGTTTTATGGTTTAGGGTTAAGGATTACGTATATAAAATTGCACATAATAGTATTTTGATTTCGGTAAGCACATAATCTCAAAATCTGCCATGCAATCGGGACACTTTATATTGAATCGATTGCACACTCGTTCTATATCATGGCGTATGCAGAAACGTTGAAAGTCGAATTCTTCCTTACACGTTGGCTTTTTAAAGGGCTGATATATGTCCTGTTAATTAGGGTACATCATTTATACTACCTCATCCGTCCCGAAGAACTTCATACATTAGGGTTAGCGCGCAGTTTTATGCGAAAAGTTAAAGCAATGATAAAATATAGAAAATGTAGAAAAAAGTGCACTTTTAGTGGCAAAAGGTGTATTTTGAGTGTAAAGTTGAAATTGTTTATTATTTGTTGGATGTGGGGTAGCTTCCTTTTTTGGTAATGTATGAAGTTTTGTGGAACGGCTAAAAATGGCAAATGTATGAAGTTCTGCGGGACGGAGGGAGTATAAATCATTTAATCTCTATATTTAGATAATGATGATTGGATCTTTAAAAATAATTTGGTCTTATCAGTACTGGCAATTAGACAGAATATGAGTGTGAACGCAAATGTGTTGTGTTTATATGTGTCCTGTTTAATAGGGTATCTGATTTAAACATATTTCTATCATATTAAGATTAAAATATTAATCTTTAAACTATATACTTATCACTACAAAAAAATCCGGGTTTATCCTTCCCTAATCCGTTAGGGACGGATAGAGACGCCCGTCCTTAAAACGGGCGTCTCTAACCAAAATATCCGTCCCTAAATAGAGACGGATATTATCCGTCCCTATTGGTCAAAGACCATTAGGGACGGATATTATCCGTCTGCATTTTTTTTATTTTTTCATGTTTTTCACATTTCACATGTTTTACACTCAATATAGTCGTAGATAATATACCTGAAAGTGATAAAAATTCATTAATTAAATTAGAGATTCGATAAAATATCCGAATAGAAGACTAAATATCCGAACAAGATGAGATAGTGTGAAAGTATGTAGCTAGAACAACATAAGTACATGAGCATCTAAGAACCGGGAGGAGGCGGTGGTTGTTGGTTCGCACCAAACATCTACTGTGCCATCTCATCCATCCGACGAGTGATACGATCTTGATTCTCTAGCAGTTGATCGATCGTTTGCTTGAGAGGATTCATCAGCTCATTGACCATCTCTTGTGTGTAGAAATTTCCACGTGATGAGGATGCCTGAGACACCGAGAAGCTACCACCCGTCAATGCAGGGCCCAAACTGCCGATCCCATACACTCGACCCTTAGCGTCCATCGGGTTGACTTGGAAGAATATCTGGTCTTGCTCTCGAATTGTGAGCTCATGACCGTCGATCATCCTCTCCTCCATGATCCGCTCCACCTCAGTCTGCAATAGTGTAGTGCATACGAAATGAGATACAGTTTTAGGAAGATACGCTCGATATATAATATACACAAATGCAAATGTGAACCTTAACAAAGAAACGTACCCCAATTAGCTCGGCCCTAGGATCAGTCCAGATGCCATTCTTCATTTTTGCCTTCTTGAAGTGGTGAAGAGCAGTAGTGGGCTCCCCGGCATGGAGCTGAAGAACATGCAAACAAGGCCACATTTGGGGAATCAGGGCATTGGGAATGAAGTAGTACTTCTACAACATTTCCATAAGAAGTAGAAATTACACAAGGTTAATGAAATAGGAATTTAAAGATAAACACAAGTACAGTGGCTAACATACCACGAAATCAGCACAACAAGTTCAGTAATGGTGACTAACATATCATCCAAGTACAGTGGCTAACATACCACTCAATCAGCACAACAAGTCAAAGAACAGTGACTAATATATCACCCAAGTACAATGGCTAACATACCACTCAAATTGTCCTAAAATTTATTAACACAATGGTGACTAACATATCACCCAAGTACAGTGGTTAACATACCACGAAATCAGCACAACAAGTTCAGTAATGGTGACTAACATATCACCCAAGTACAGTGGCTAACATACCACGGGATAAAGCATTGTAACATTTAAGCTTACCCGCATCTCATCAAAGTAATGGTGCTTCATCCGGTCTGGGAGCGTAGACCACTTCTCGCCTCCTTCACCTGAGCCTTATAATCTTACCAAGATTTTCGCTAGCACCCTGTGGCCAAAGCCTGTTATAAATGAGACAGACATGAAATAAACATTCTTAGTAAATTCATGTAACATTTACTAATTATCTGAAGTTATGTTCTACAAATGCATAATACTTACTTCTTCCCGTTCGGGAACAACACCGGCTTCCTATTCCAAGTAGCACCGGGTGTCAGAACGGTGTAGGGACACCCATCAGAGGATAAGTCACCAAACATGGGTGACGTCCCACTTCGAGCCGATTGAGTCTCAGAACTCGTGTTGCTCCCAATGTCATAGTCAGAAAGGGCTACCCACATCACTTTGCTGCATTGAACCACCACTAGTAGCACTAGACACCGGAGGACGGTATGTGGACCTCTTCTACCGCGGCATCTGCAAAAGCATACAACAAGTGTTAGTAAGAAAGATGAGATAAATTGGCAGGTAAAACATATACAATAGACACATAATAAAGCATATATAACAAGTGTTAGTAAGAAAGATGAGATGAATTGGTATGCTTGTAAAACTATGAACCCCTTACGTTTCAAGTGCTCGACTACCGTTCTAGGAGGCAAAAATTGCCTATTCCTACATTTGTTTGCATTGCAAAGGCACTTCATCATCCCCCGACTCAAACAAGTAGTCTGTGTAAGTGCAAAAGCAATGAAAACTTCAACCCCTTCCACAAAACTAGATTCGATTCTGCCATTAATAGTACGACGGTACATCCATGAACGATCAAGATTGATAATTCAACAATTAACCTGCGTCTCAATTTATTAGATTTATAACATGTATACCATTACGTATTTAGTTTCATTACAATTACAATTACATTTTAATTAGGATCGTTAACAATTGGTAATGAATTACATGCATTTTACGATTACAATTCAATTTTCTAGTAGTTAAACTTCCATATATCTATTAACATTACAAATTGTTGTAGATGAAAATATTAGTAATTGTTTTTATGTTAATACTCCAAAATTATATTAAAATCACCAAAATCACCAAATTGTCTCTAAACACACAATTAAATCTTCATAATCCTAGTACGTATACGAAAATAGCTAAGTAAATACCCTACATACTTACAATCATACTAACATCAAGCTTATTCAATTTCACAATAAATATATCAATTGCACATCTCAAAGCTAACCCAATAAATAATATAAGCTAAATTATCTACTACATACTTCCTATAAAATCAAACTAGTCGAAATTAACAAAATCCCCAAATTTTAAAAAGTTAGGGTTTTAGCCAAAATACCTTAAATTCCGGAGAAAATAACGGATGAAAGTTGAAATTGATGCACAACCTGTGCTCCTTGTTCCACGAGCTTCGAAACGAGTCCAAGATTGGCCGAAAATGGCAAGTGGCGAATTTGAGAAGAGAGGAGGAAGAAAGAAAAGCAGTGAGCAAATTTGAGATCTGCCCGCTGCTTTTCATTCTGTATACTGGTTCTAGGGACGGATAGCTACCCGACCCTAAATCCGTCCCTATTTAGGGACGGATAGCTATCCGTCTCTGTCCGCCCTTTTTTCAATTTTTTTTCTTTTTTTTTCCTTGGTCAACCGTTTTAGGGACGGATAAAATATTCGTCCCTAAAACAGGGACGGATAGCATAATCCGTCCCTATTTAGGGACGGACTAGAGAAGGACTAGGGACCTATCCGTCCCTAGTCCGTCCCTAAATCCGCCGATTCATCCCTAAGGTAGGGATGGATTTTATCCGTCTCTAAATCCGTCCCTAAATCCGGTTATTCTTGTAGTGTATATAATGATTCATGGATGTTTGATTATATTTGGTCTTGTCAGTAATCGCAATTTGACTGAATTTGATGTGTCAACCCAAATACATTGTTGAATTCGAAGATGTTTGTTAGTTGGATTTTCTTGGATAGTTTTACAATTAGATAAAGTAAATAAATTAAAACTTACCTAAATAATAATAATTCTGGACGGGTTATTGGAACCATAACGCAAAGAACGTTTTATACATAACTATAATAGATTAATGAAATAAAGTTTTATTAATTTAAATTCGAAATAAAATACATTAGAATATATGAGAGAAATGAAAGTTTAATAAAGCATAAATGTGTTATGCTCCCATATAAGCAACCTCAAGGTCACCAACGCATTCGTGACAAAGATTGTACTTGAATGGGATCCATGTCTCCTTCATGTGCATGTTGTAATTTAACAACTTTTTTCTTACAGAAAGGTGCAACCAACAAATAGTCCGGATTCTTGAGTTTCAGCTTTGGAAGTCTTAACTGTAAAGACCAACGACATGAAGCCACGAATGATACACCTTCTTTATCCTCCTTCATTTTGGCTAAACCTTCAAGTCCTTCAGCACAAATCTTAACACTACTACTGAAAATTTTCATGTAGTTCAAGCAGTATAGGGCTTCTGGGTGCTTGTATTTGTTGGCCATTTCCATTAGACAGTATGCCTCATCTTCTTTACCATTTACGAAGTATTGGACCTGGGTTGAATAGTCGAGAAAATATTTAACAAATACAACGCCAATGTAAAAATAAACAAACAAAGAAGAAATAATTCTAACCAATGAATTCCTAAACACTGCTTCAGGATTCTTTACATTTGAAAGCCTATAGACCATCGATTCTGGAATTTGAAATGAGGCGTCGAGAGGTAGAATCTGCAACACGTTTGGAATGTTACATATCTTGTTGAACAACGGGCAACTACAATGTCAACAATTATATGTTAGTCTAACTACTTTAAAAATATAAGTAGACAACGTAAAAAAAAAAGGATAGAAAACCTATTGTTCTCCACATAAATATGGATTGTAAATATAAGTATGAGAGATTAAGAGACGATGGTGAAGTAACCTGCTGGTAATTTTTGCCCATGAATCAGTGGATTGAAATGCAATCTTCTCCATAATGATAGTGAGCAAATCATTCGGCAAACGTTGAATGTGAGACTGGGACGTCCTTGATAATATTGAAGAAGACATCGAAACAATGAAGACAACATAATATATGCTTAGGCTTTTACTGGGATGGTACGTTGGCTGAGAAACAGGATGAGGGAAATTTATAATGATAGGGTTGCGCATATGAGTTAATTATGGAAGAGGTGGGTGTATTGTTATGAAACAAACATAAACGAATTGGTAGATAATTATGGGAAGTTGGAGAATATTTGAATTTAAATACCCATAAAATTAGGGAAACATAAGTGAAATACTAACAAAAATCACCAGATACGGTTTGGAAGTATTTGTCTTTACTAAAGTTAAATACTAACAAAAATCATCAGCTGTAATTTAACTATATTTAGCTTTAATATCCCATATAATTAGGTATAATTCTTGAAAAAGGCCTGATTTTCCTAAATATTAGGAAATGTCACAAGTGTTTGACATGCTCATATAAGTTACATTAGTCTAATGTGGTTTTTCCTATTAAATAGGAAAATCAGGCCTTTTACTAGACTTTCTCTATAATTAGGGAAGCACAACTACCCTTTTTTGATTTTTCGTAGATTGAGAAATATATTTAGCTTAATATCCCATATAATTAGGGAAGCACAACTACCTTTTAATTTTTCGTAGACTGAGAAATATAGCTAAATGCCTAATATAGCGGAAGAAAAGCAGCAGATATAAACGATTAATAAATGAATTGTTTTTGGCTTCGTTTTGCCACATCAGCTTTTTGCATACGTGTCATAGCTCTCTTTCCATTTCCATAATCACTTTTATCATATATATAGATTTTTCATTTATTATAACAACTTTAAATTAATCAGAAAATATTAAAAGTTAAATCAAATAATCTTAATTTTTTTAGAAATATCACTTCACTCCTTTTTTTTTGCCTTATATAACAACACTACAAAAACCGATAAAATTTTAATCCTATTCACAACTCAATTAAAATTCAATTACTGTTCATCTGTTAAAACTTAAAACTCAATTATTCGGTCAATTTAAATCGTATGAAAAACAACCACTAAGACTTTTATGCACCATACACTTGCTATTTTAATTGTTTCATACAATTTCATCCTAGGAAAAATTAAAACTATTTACATAATACGTAGTAAATGAATTAAAATGTTTCTTTATACTAAATTAGAGTACGTTTATTATACTCCATCAATCCAGAATTTAACTCTCCCATTCCATTTTAGAGCATCACAATTTCAACTTACGATTCCTTAATAAATGAGAGTCCGTCTTGCAAAAGACCCCTATATATAGGAAAGTCCCGAAAGTCCCCTTCAAATGTTAAAACTAGACAATTATACCTTTTTTCTGGACTTGGTTTTTTTATGGTTTTTCGCGGATCTTTTGACCCGGATTCATTAAAAACGGGTCAAGTGTAAAAACTAGACAATATAATGTAAAAACTAGACAATATAGACAATTATGTTTCACTGAGTAAATTTCTTGATAAATAATAAAACTAGTCAATTCATTTACAAAACTAGACAATTCAGTTACAAAACTAGACAATATCATCATCAGTTCAAAAACAATAATTTTTCTTCGATTGCTTTAGTTTCTTCAGAGCATTCTTCTTCAAATCATCCAATACACCCTCTTTGTTGACACGGAAATGTGTCCAATCCGTTAAGGGCGCCATAGAGCGTGTCCTAAAGCGCATCACGGCTTAACTAGCTAATTCAGTACTGGTCCGACCTCACATGGTCCGACCAAAGTGAATCGACTAGTACGCTGAAGTCACTACATCTCCACAGCTAGTCCGAGCTGGCTAAGGAAAGGACTTCCAAACCTGACCATGACAGTACAGAGATGCCTAACGGACCGTACGAGAGAATCTCGGACGCCACCATTACATTAAGACCAAACGTATATAACAGAACCACTGAGATACTTCCGTGAGACTCTTGGCTCGGACATCTAGAGTTACCCAAGGGCAGATCAACCAAGCGCAGATCATGCGAGGGACTAACACGGACCCAACAAAGTGAACAGATTTCTCGGAGGAAAAGGTCCAAACTACCCTCCCAAGCCCACTTTGCGGTATTGGACTACTGTTCACTATTGGGCTATGGGCCAAAGGGAGCATTGGTGTCCAAATCTGAATCATACACTTGGCATCATCTTATGAACCTCTTCATAAGTACATGATAACAATAAATATAGCACAAGGTCCAAGACCTTAAGGTAAGCAATATCAAAGCAACTATCCCTAAGTCTCCTGGGACATAATACCTTTCCCATTACTATTGCATTGAGAGCTATCATCTCTCCTTTGAGTAAAGCCTCCTTCCGGATTGACTTTGGCAATCCGGGTAACCCATTCTAACCCCCCCCCCCCCCCCCCACTTAGTCCTTTCAGGTGCTCTTGCTCGGACAAGCCTTCTCTCGGACTTCAAGTCGGAGGTGGATCTTAGATTAGGTTACTTGCAGTAGTAGTGTTGGTGTTCGAGGTTTACCCCTTCACATTTTGGCGCCGTCTGTGGGAATCTTTACAAAAAGATCTGTGTTTGTGTTGTGCTGATGGCTAGAACGAGACGAACAGCCCGGACTAGTGATGCAGGCGTGGGAACACCACCACCACGCCCACGAGGACGTCCGCCCACCCAGGGACGAAGGGCCGCTGTGGCTGGAAGGAACGCTGGAAGGAGATATCCGAGCGACGGGCGGACCGCCAGCCCATCCTCGGATGAGGAAAGAGACGCCCCGCTTAGAGGAGGCCAAAGTGTCCCTGTGAATATCGTGCCTACGGACCAGGGAGAAGGGGTAGCACGAGCTTCTTCGGCAGAAGCTCAAGGCCCTACCACAGGTCAACAGTTTACGATGCCCGATGGTCGCGTTGTCCGCACAAGCGACCTCGGACTAAGCAAAACTCAGTTTGATAGGTTGCTCACGATTATCCAAGGATGTCTAGGGTCTAACAATGCCCATCCTCAGCAAGCCACTCCGCCAGTGGTTACTCCGGTTCAAGCGGAGCCCGCCTTGTCAAGAAACAGACAGCGTCCGATCCAACAGAGGTTGGGAGATCAGCCGCACCAGGAGGATTTGCAAAATCTTCTAGACCGACGGGCCTATGCTTCGCAAGTTTGGGGCGAAGGAAGCCCGAATGGGAGGAGAGAGTACCAAGAAGGAGGTAACAGGCGGCCAGGAGGTCCGCGACAAGTTCCCATGAGGAACAGGGATCATGTAGCAGAAACCTTTCCAGTTGTCCGACTAGACGAACTCCCCGCGGATGTCGCAGTCCATCCACGGACAGGAGAGGTCATGACAGCTGATGAAATTTACGCCCAACAAAGAGCTTTGGAAACCCAAATCCTGAACCTCGGACGTCTGGTAAAAGACCACGAGCAGATCACTACAAGTGCACCAAACCCTCTGTGTGATGATATCATGAGGGAAAAGGAAAGAAATAGAAACTCGGACCAAGTGATTCCGAACTTGAAATACTACTATGGGGATACTTGTCCCGTGGGTCACCTGACAAGGTACAACAGCAAGATGGATTCCAAGGGGCTGAGTGACATTACTAAAGCCCTTACGTTCTCATCCACCCTCTTCGGCACGGCTATGGATTGGTACACCGCTTTGCCAAACAAGTCAATAAGGTCGTATGCAGATCTGTCTTCAAAATTCTTAGCACGATTCAAAAAATCAAAAAGAAGAAAATGTACTGTAGAGCACCTGGCTGAAGTCATCCAAAGGGAACAGGAAGATCTTCGAACTTTCCTAGATCACTTCAATACGGAAGTACTCCGAGTTGGGCCCCATAGTATTAAAGAACGGGTCCGTCACCTGTACGCTAATACTTACAACTCCGAGCTGCGGAGGAAGCTCTCTAGTCAGGAAGTGAGGAGCGAAAAGCACTTGGATGACATCTGTGAGGAGGTGATGTACGGAGAAGAATACCGAAGGAACGTACCGAAAGCAGGATCGAAGAAGAGAAAGGAACCGCAAAAACAAGAGCAACGCCAGGGGAAGTTTGACCCGAAGAAAGATCACAGAGACAAAGGCATTTACAGGGAGAGGAGTCCGCCCAGGAGATTCGCGGACTACACGCGCCTCAATAAGCCGAGATCCGACATCTTGGTCACTATTGTTGAGAAAAAGCTGGACGTCCATTGGCCAAAGCCATCCCACAATCGGAGAAACAGAAATGCGAAGGGATACTGCAAATTTCACAAGAGCAGAGGCCATGAGACTGACGACTGTATCCAGTTAAAAACAGAGGTCGAACACCTGGTGAGAGAAGGCAAGTTGAAGGAGCACATATATGCGGACGAGCCCTCCAGGCACGATAGAACGGAGCGGAGGAGGGAGGATAACGCTGCTGACCCACCACCTCGCCCACTATCTTTGCCACCTCCGCCAGTGGGTTATCCGCCACACAGGGGAGGACATCCGTACGGATACGGCGACGAGACGGAAATGGAGAACCCTCCGTACAGCGGAGTGATCAACACTATCGCAGGCGGACCCTCTGGAGGTGATAGCAGGAATGCAAGGGAGCGGACCGCCCAAAACCTTCGGAACAATGACAGGGCGTACGGTGCCCCCGCGATTCAAGGAACAAATGCAATATCTTTCGACGATAGCGAAATTCCCCCTCCTACGGCAGGAGGCGAGGAGATTGACGACCCGGACGTTCCTCTTGTAGTTTCGTTGACCATCGCGACTTATCGAGTGAACAAAATTCTGGTGGATACCGGGAGTTCTTCGAATATCATCTCTAAGAGGACACTAGATCAGATGGAGTTGGGAAGAATCCGCTACGACAGAGTTCACACCTCTATACTAGGGTTTGGAGGAGGAACTGTTCGACCACTAGGAAGTGTTACGTTACACGTTTCACTCGGAACCTTCCCGACCAGGGTAACACAGTCGGTCCGATTTGTCGTGGTTGATCGGACCTTCGACTATAACGCCATCTTTGGGCGCCCAGGACTCAATCAATTCCGGGCTATCTCTTCCACCTTACACAACAGAATGAAATTTCCTACTCCCTTCGGAGTAGGAGAAGAGGTAGGAAACATCCGAGAAGCTTGGGAGTGTTACATTATGTCCATGAGAAGGGCATCTGCCCCCGTTTTGGCAGTCACGGTGACCTCCGATCCGAGAGTTGTTCTCCTGCCCAAACAGGAGAATCCGCAGATAGGGGTAGGAAGCCCGAAGGAGAAGTTCCCTAGAACTGCACGGATCGAGCCTCACGAAACTCTCAAGGAAATCGAGATTGTTGTTGGAAGCTCGGATAAGAAGACTAGAATCGGAACAGAGATGAGCACAGAAGTGGAGATGAAACTTATTGCTTGTCTCTGAGACAACAGGCACGTATTTGCTTGGAGTACTGATGATTTGAAGGGAATAGATCCGAGAATCACTGTTCACCGTCTGAACATGGATCCCTCGATCAAATATATCCGACAGAAGAGGAAAGACTTTGGCCCGGTCAAGGACGTAATTATATCTGCGGAAGTTGACCGGCTCTTGAAAGCCGGGCACATTGAAGAAGTTAGGTACTGGACCGGTCTCAGAATGTGGTACTCGTCGAGAAGGCCCCTGGAAAGTGGAGGATGTGCAACGACTTCACAAGGCTCAACAAGTTTTGTCCGAAGGATCCTTATCCCCTACCTCGCATAGATCAGTTGGTAGATTCTACCGCGGGATGTGCGCTCCTAAGCTTCATGGACGCATATCAGGGCTTCTATCAAATCCGGATGGCCAAGGACGACATCAAGAAAACAGCCTTCTTCGCGGCAGGAGGAGTATACTGTTTCAAGGTGATGCCATTCGGGTTGAAGAACGCGGGAGCTACATACCAATTGGTGAATAAAATGTTCAAGGCGGAGTTGGGCAAGACTATGGAAGTCTACGTAGATGATATGCTTGTTAAAAGTAAGACTGAAGAAGAGCATATTGAGCATCTCAACAATTGCTTTTCCATTCTGCGGAAGTATGGAATGAAGTTGAACCCCGAAAAGTGTACGTTCGGGGTGAAAGGAGGCAAGTTTCTGGGATACATGGTCACATAAAGAGGGATAAGTGCAAACCCCGAGAAGATCAAAGCAATCCTAGATTTGCCCCATCCGAAGAACCTCAACGAGGTACAACAGCTTATTGGGCGTCTAATGTCCTTAAGTCGTTTCATTTCCCGATCGGCGGAGAAGAATCTTCCGTTCTTCAAAATCCTCCGGAAAGGAGAGAACTTTGTGTGGACCGCAGAATGTTCTGAGGCTTTCGAGAAACTGAAAGAGTACCTCCATTCCCCTCCACTGCTCTCCAAGCCCGTCGAAGGAGAACCGTTCTACCTCTACCTAGCAATCACGGAAGAGGCAATGAGCTCCGTATTAGTACGGATTCAGGCTAACGAGCATTTGCCGATTTACTATCTTAGCAAAGCCCTTGCTGGGGCGGAGACAAGATACGTTAAGATCGAGAAACTCGCATATGCCTTGGTTTATACCGCCAGACGGTTAAAACCTTATTTTAAGTCTCACAAAATAGTGGTACTAACTGCGGAACCTTTGAAACAGGTCCTAGGAAAGCCCGACCAATCATGACGACTCTCTAAGTGGGCGATCGAGCTAAGTGAATACGACATTTGCTACCAGGCTCCGTCAGCCAAAAAAGGCTCAAGTCCTCGTCGACTTCTTAGCGGATTATCCAGAGAAGGATTCAGAGAAAGTCCCTGACAAGCAGGTGCTCGAGTGCTTAATCACCAAGCATATTGTCCGAAAGCCAGTTCCGCCAAAGTTCAACCCGGAAAACCTCGAGGAAGCCCAGTTCATCAATCGGCCCTTTCCTTTGTCAGATGAGAAAACTCGAGTCAACCAAATGTTTCTACTTGGTGATGTTCCCAGAAACCCCAGTGCGGACAACATCAGAATGGAAATCACGGGAGGGGATGAACCAGAGCGGAACCTCAGCAGCTCGCAGGAGATCTCCAAACCAAAAAACATCCTTCCGATATCTGGACATTGGAAGTGGATGGTTCTTCCACTAGAAGAGTGGGAGAAATTGGAATCTACCTTAAGAGCCCAGATGGCGCGGAACTCGACTATACGATTTCCTTGGATTTCAAAGTTACCAATAATGAGGCTGAGTATGAGGCACTTTTAGTGGGGCTGTGTCTAGCCAAGTCACTCCAAGCCCGGAAGGTCAAAGCTTACATGGACTCACAGCTCGTCGAGGCCCAATTTTCAGGAAGTTTTGCCACAAAAGGTCCCTCGATGATCAAGTATCTTGAGCTACTCAAGAATGAGGCCAGCCACTTCGAGGAATTCACCTTGGAAAAGTTTGACAGAGCTTGGAACGAAAGAGCTGATGCCTTGGCAAAATACGCATCTGCTACAGCGGCTTTGGACACAAGGAGAGTAATTCTACTCACCATTACTGACTCATCCGTCATGAGTCCCAGTTCGGCGGTCATGATACTTGACACAGGAAGAAACTACATGACTGACATTTTTAACTATCTCAAGGACGGTTTTTTGCCAGTCGATCCGA
Organism: Plantago major; assembly: GCA_026545765.1. Lineage (NCBI taxonomy): Eukaryota > Viridiplantae > Streptophyta > Magnoliopsida > Lamiales > Plantaginaceae > Plantago > Plantago major. The sequence goes on along the minus strand of CM048841.1, from coordinate 14,417,596 downwards.
AAGAATCAAAGAGTGTGCAATGTCGAGCAAATAGATATTTTATAATGGGTGATGATTTGTACAAAAGATCTTTTTCCGGGACTCACCTGAGATGCTTGAACCCACAAGAAGCACAGACCGTGCTGGAAGAGATACAACTAAGTCAGGAGTCATTCCGGGAGGACTCTCCCGTAAAATCATAATGACAAGGCTACTATTGGCCTACCATCGGTAAAGATTCCGCCGACCACGCCCGGAGATGTCAGGATTGCCAATATTACGCAAACATCCCACATCGCCCGACGAACCCTATGATTCCGGCAATCATAGCGTGTCCGTTCGATCAGTGGGGTATCGATATTGTCGGACCATTCCCGAGAATTCTGTTGGGGCGGTAGAATATTTTACCAAGTGGGTAGAAGCGGAGGCTGTAGCGACCATCATGGAAAGTCGAGTGCGGACCTTCATTTGAAAGAATATCATTTGCCGCTTCGGCCTACCAAGAGTCCTAGTCTCGGATAATGGTGCCCAGTTCTCAGGACATAGGCTCAAGGAATGGCTGACGTCCTTCAAAATCGAACAACGTTTCACATCCGTCGGATACCCACAAGCCAATGGTCAGGCTGAATCCACAAACAAGACAATAGTCAAAATCCTGGAGAAGCGTTTGAGAACTTCGCAAGAAAGTCCGGACGACACGGAAGGCGTCTTTGTATCGCACAACTGCACGGACTGCGACCAAAGAAACTCCATTCTCCTTGGTATATGGTTCCGAGCCAGTCATACCATCCGAGATTGCTGTAGAGACTTTGAGAATCCGAGAGTTCGAAGACAAATCAAACCAAGAAGCTCGGATATTCGACCTGGACATGCTTGAACAAAAAAGGTCTGAGGCACTTTAATATCCTTAGGTATCGAACCGCTGCCGAACCTATAACAGGAACATTCGTGCGGCTAACTTGCAAGTCGGGGACCTGGTGCTTCGACGAGCCGACATTTTGAACAATATCGAGAAACTCAAGCCCATGGGAAGGACCTACAAGATTGTCGGGCAAGGTGAATGGGAGTTATGAATTAGAAGATGAGAACGGACATCCCTCAAGCGTCCGTGGAATGCTAGAAACCTTCAAGTTCTATGCGTAAAGATAATCGCGGATCTCCATCATGTCGATTGATCATCTCAATTTCAACTACTTGTTACGGAACTCCGCCGATTCATTGCTTTTTGGTCCTTTTGCCTTTGGCCATAGCCCGCAAGTTGTAATTGAATTTCCGCAAATCAATACAACCTCTATCTTCGATTTGTGATTTTTGATTTACGATCTCGAGATTTACCGTTCGCTTAACAACAACGAAAGCAAGAGATTTCATTCATACAAAGACGGATTATACATAATCTTGTGCAGCAATTTACAATCCCGGATCGATTATCCGGACTTACGGACGCATACGAAAAATGCGTAAAAACGTCTCGAGATACGCCATCTCCAAAGAAGATCGTTCCCCCGCCGGGAAAAACTTCTTCCGTGTCAAGCGGAAAGTCTGGTTTCTGCGGAGGCCAGGAACTCGATCTACCTGCACACAAGAGAATGGTTAAACGTGCTGGAACCCTTCAGGATACCACCAAAACATGGCAATGCAAGTCCTGTGTCCGGGGAAAACAAAGTGCAGACAAGAAGAGATTTCACCACCGGCTTTAGAGACTCAAACTCTCTTGAAATCCGGAAACCATTTCCAATATAAGAAATTTGAACCACTAAAGTGGGGTTGGAAGAAAGCAAAGGAGACGGACGGATATACATTTAAACCGAGATCTATGCCTTTCGGTGACTGATCTTCAACAATTTTCCCCTCTAGACCCACGCCACTCTCAAACTCAGGATGAACACCGACTTGAGAGTGGACGGGAGTCAAGAGGGGGAAACTATTCAAGAGATCTTCCTCTTGCTATTGAGTTGATTTAGAAAGTGGAAGTTGGATTTGCACGACCAAGGCCAAGAGGGATCCGCAGTATTTATAGAAGTGACGAACCAATAGGCGTCCGACACGTCAGAACTTCGACGTCGACAATGGGCTTAAACTATTCATTTGGGTCGAACAGTATTGGGCCAGACAGGTTTATCCAATCAAGCCTAAACAAGCCCATCAATTACGTCCGAGTTTCTTAGTCATTTTACAAAAATATGTGCGTCAATATCATCCGACGAAGTCCGCACAAGAAAAAGATGGAGATCCCATCCGAGGAAAAATAGTTCGAATTTTATAAACAAAATTATCCGAACATTTACATAACAGAAGTACAATCTGGAAAGATCCAAGGATAAGTACATGTATCCACGGGGCATACCCCGCCTTGTTCCTTCACCAGACTCCGGAAGTCGAGCCTTGGGACTCCGAGCCTCCACCTCGGCCCTGACGAGCTTGCTGCTGCATACGGATCCTCCTACGGATCAGCTTCAGCGTCCGCTCCCTCTCTTCCTCGGCTCGCCTCCTAGCTACTCCCGGACATAGAGGTTGATCGCCTTCAAAATCAAGGAGGATCGGGTCATCTGCGGTCCCCGTACCCGGGTAAATTGGTGGATGCATGTGCCCACAAGCAAAATTTACCCAGTGCTGATATTCCTTGTCTTCAGATTCCGACATCTGGAGGACTCCGGCTTTTGTGGATGGCTATAGTCAGTGAAACAAAACACAAAGCGAAGAAGGGTACATCAGTGAAAAAGGGAAGAATTACCACACCCTTATTTATAGTTGCGACGGGTCCTCAAGATCTCGCCACGTGTCGATAATCCGACGACGGGGGAGATGAAAGGACGAAGTCATAATGACTATTTCACTGTTTCACCTTCCTCCTTCTAGAAGAATTAGACATCCCAAGGGGCGAACAGTCCGAGTATCGGAAAGATGATGGTTTGATTTCTACATCGGATGCCATCTATAGCGGTCCGTGCTCTTAAGAGATGGGTAATTTATAATAAGTCAGCTTATGAACAACAGATAAGAAGGAACAAAGAAGAGAGCAAGTAATAGTTCGGAAGCATAGGAGGTTCAACTCCTCGGATGAAATACGAAACATTGGTATAGTATGTAATGACATTCCGAGATTATCAAAAGATGCAAATCCAACAGAAAGATTCAGCAAATACAGAATTTCAACGGGGCATACCCCGGACTTCTCACTGAGGCCCAGCTTGGCTCGAACCAGCTTCACCAGTTTGAGGCGGATCGACAGGGGGCATGTTGGAGGTGGCTTGTGCAGCAAGGGATTCAACAACATTGAACAAGTTGAAATCCGCGGGAAGGCCAACGACCCGGCAAGGCAGGGAGAACCACTTCTTCAGGAAAGCCCGGTAATTGTTGAAAGGTACAAAGCATACCTTTCGGAGAGCATCCGGGACCCATCTCGGGAGGAAGGGCCCGCCATTTCGGATCTCGATCTCACCTTCCTCGATTTAGTTCTCGCACGCACGCTGCCAACTGCTCATCCGAGACATCTTCTGTGGACTTCCACGCCATTAGCATCCGCAGAAGGGATTAACCCTTCCGCCTTCCAGTTAAAGTCCGGTGGAAGTAGTCCCTTGGACTGCAGTTGCCCGATAGCGGACACGAACCCATCCAGGCGGGAAGCATCGGATTTGTCCGCCGTCAAGAACTTGAAGGAGTCGGACTCCATGAAGTCACGACCAGCTTGAATATGGGCATATTGGAGGCCTCCGAGCAGTATATCCTTGGAATCCAGAAAATCCTTCATCGACTTGTCGACAAAGTTCTCCTGCCAGTCGAGGTCCGCCTTAATTTCTTCCCAGCTGGCCTTCAGCTTATGGAACTTCACTTCTTGCTCTTTCAGACGCATCTCCAATTGCTTTGCCTTCTCTGCCTCATCCGCGGAAGTGGCCACAGCCTTGTGGAGGTCCTCCTCAATGGTGGCGCGTTCAACGGCCTTCCATTGCATGGCCCTAACAAAACAGCCGAGCTGCGAGAAGTCCGTAAGAATATAAGTTGCACTTTTGTCATACTAAGAACAAACCAAGGAGAGCATCCAAAGAATACTTACCCGTTGGTATAGCCCATCCAGCCCTCCGACCCGCTCAACCTCAGGGAGTCCGCAAGCCAGCTCGTACTCCTTGTCAAGAGCAGCTTGGTCAACAGGAAGAACAGCGGACAATTGCTGTCTCTTTGCTGTGGGAGGAGCCTCCAAAGTTGCTCCTCTCTTGCGTCCCGAGGTGATGGCATCCCGCATCAACACCTCCCGTTGTGGTGCAGCAGCAGCGGAAGCCTGGGACCTCGAAGCGGTGGCGCTCCGAGTGACGGGGGCTTTGCCCTTGTCGGGCACCGCCAAGGCCTGAGAATCCTCTCCAGCCTTGTTCCGCCTTTCTTCCTCCGCAGCAAAAACCGCAGCATTCTTCGGATCTGGCATGGGAAGACCCGCGGAAGTGTTGATGATTCTGGTCCTCTGACCAGCGGCGACCTCCAGGGCTTGCTGTTCTCTCTGCAACTTCTTCTTCTCGCGGAGTGTTGACATGATATAGTCGAACCAATAAGCTACACAATAAACCAGAGGCGTTAGATACAGACGGGTTAAAGAAGAATTATCAGAATTGCGGAAATACGTAATCAAAATAGAGTATATTGAAGAAGAAAGAACGCCAAGTTTCAAGTCAACGAATCCTTACTAAAGTCCGTCTTCCCTCCTACATCTACTGCACCTGTTAGTCCGCACAGGTAGGGAAGTGGCTGACAGATTAATCCGTGAAACGGATAAGTAGGTGGGTCATGCTTTTTGTGGATTGTCGCCACCTACGGAGCCACATTCTTCGGAAGGGGACGCCAATCCGGGATACTCTCTCTAAGGAATTTTGTGGGCAGCCCCCATTGTTCCCTCTGTCTCTCGGACATCCCAGGCTTCAAAGCCATCCGTACAAAAACATACCTATCCCACCACTTCGATCCGAGCGACGAAATGGTGTCCGAGATAAAATTGTAAGGTTTCCTATTCATGAAAGTATAGAATAGTGGGTTCCCCGGACTGAACGAGACGTGGAAGAGCTGCCTAAAGTTCTCAAAATTTACGGGCTGCCCTTTCTTCTTACACTAAACTACAAAGCAAATAAGGTTACCCAGGGACTTGGGGATAACCTGACTCGGACCTATATCAATATGGTTCAGAATGTTTTTCAGCTCTGTGGCAATGGGAATCTTCCATCCGCAGGAGAAGGCCACCTCATGCACGAACATATATCCAGAGGGAGGGTTATAGAATGCATGCCCGGGTTCAGGGATCATTACTTCTACGGAGTCAGGGATCTCCCATTTTCGCCTCCATTCCGGAATCTCCTCAGGTTTGACCCTCGATGGACAGGTAGAAAGAAGACGTCCGCGTTTAGCTCTCCGAACTCGTCTGCTATCGCTACTGCGGATGCGGGACGAGGAAATTTGATCCTTGCCGCCTTGGCACCACGACCCTCAATTTATGGAAGACTGGATTGAACGGGCGCAGCAGGGTGTAGTGCAATCCGCCGACTGGATCGTCTAGGGGGACGAGCGACAGGAGATCCTTCTCCTTCTTCTTCCTCGTCCTCATCTTCCTCTTCCTCACCATCTTCTTCCTCCTCGATGACACCTTCGGGTCTCCCGGATGTGCCTGGGTTGGACGGACCTGTTTCCGCTACAACACGGTCCTCCACCCCAGCCTCGAACATCTCGACTTCATCAGCCTCCCGATCATTGCCGCCTTCCCGCTCAAGACGCAGCTCGGATCCCAGGATGTCCCGATGCCACCTATGGTCCGAGATTGGACTAACGACCTAGTCCTAGCAAGGTCACCCCGTCCGTGAACGCCACCAAGGCTCGTCGACCGCTAACTCCGTGCTCAAAGATCGTAATCTCGGACGACCCAAGCTCCACAACTACAAAATCTCTCGCGGACAAGGTTAGATCCGGACCCGTCCCTAAATCTATCGCGTCATTGTAACTTTGGGCCTCGTCTTTGGTTCTGACTATCGCTCCCGGACATCCTAGGGCAGAAGGAAACAAGTCAGGAATGATGGTGTTGATTGTCCGAGAGTTCGTTTAGGTAATTTCTTAAGTCAAAGAAAGCCTACGGATTTATACTTAACGCGCCGTTGGCACTATCACCTACCTTACCCAGCACGCTGAGCGGGGCAAATTTACGCAAGATTGTGTGCCGATTGGCACCAACACATTACCAAATAAGCGTGCATAATCAAATTTTGGTCACAGTTGGCATACACATGAGATGCATCAACAAGATACTGGCAATAAATTGGCATGCGACAGTACGGAGGAGAAATTGTTTCAACTAAGAGCGTTGCTAAAACCTATCACACGCAATATCGGCAAGAACAGACTCGACAATTTCATATCCGAGCAAGGCAAAAACATATGAGCACGAAATAAGCATATCGTGAAAAGAAGACAACTCAGCAAAAATGAAGATGTACGTACTTGATAAAGTTGATTTGATAAGCTTGAACGGACGACTAAACGTTGCTGCTTCTCCGAGGGTACGGATTCAAAGAAGAAACCTTCAAATTTTGCGACTCTTGCTTGCTCGGATGTGTCTTCAAACGCTCGGATTGCTTCGCGATTGCTCTAAATTTCAAGATTGCTAAAAGTGTGAAAGTGACTGATGAGCTGGCTATTTATAAGGGCAATTTGGGGATAGCCAAGAGTCACATCGCTTGGATTTGAATCCCAGCCGTTGGTCCTCTCCAATCCAAGGGTTGTGCGTCATGAGTGGATGGGTCACAAGACGTCGCATTTAATGCTTGACAGACGCGTCACATCAATCGGACTGGGAACCCCAACCGTTGATGTCGTCTTGATCCAACGATCACGTCCCTTGACTCGGGATCTTTCTCCCGTGGGCCGAACGGACAACCTATTGGACCTCTTGGGCTTACGGGAGTACCAATTCAACAATCGGCCCAATGGACAGCTTCCGGAGGGCTACGTCAGATCCTAACCGTACTCGGACCCATATATCTCGGATACAAATACCTTTTCCTCTACAGTCCCAGCTATGTGATAACTCGGACTGTAGACGGAAAAGGGGGGGGGGAAGAGATATATTGAATCCTTGAGGACACGGACGACGGATCCCGACAAAAAGGATTTTCTTCCTTTTTCTTTTAACTAACGATTCGGACACGCTCCACAGACACGACTGATCCCTCATAGTTACCAACTATCTTCTACTAAGATACTTGGAAACTGGGGGGACATATGTTGATACGGAAATGTGTCCAATCCGTTAAGGGCGCCATAGAGCGTGTCCTAAAGCGCATCACGACTTAACTAGCCAATTCAGTACTGGTCCGACCTCACATGGTCCGACCAAAGTGAATCGACCAGTACGCTGAAGTCACTACATCTCCACAGCTAGTCCGAGCTGGCTAAGGAAAGGACTTCCAAACCTGACCATGACAGTACAGAGATGCCTAACGGACCGTACGAGAGAATCTCGGACGCCACCATTACATTAAGACCAAACATATATAACAGAACCACTGAGATACTTCCGTGAGACTCTTAGCTCGGACATCCAGAGTTACCCAAGGACAGATCAACCAAGCAGACAGATCTGTCCGAGGGACTAACACGGACCCAACAAAGTGAGCAAGACTCTGAGGAAAAGGTCCAAACTACCCTCCCAAGCCCACTTTGCAAGATTGGACTCTGCTCACTATTGGCACATGGGCCAAAGGGAGCATTGGTGTCCAAATCTGAATCATACATTTGGCATCATCTTATGAACCTCTTCATAAGTACATGATAACAATAAATATAGCACAAGGTCCAAGACCTTAAGGTAAGCAATATCAAAGCAACTATCCCTAAGTCTCCTGGGACATAATACATTTCCCATTACTATTGCATTGAGAGCTATCATCTCTCCTTTGAGTAAAGCCTCCTTCCGGATTGACTTTGGCAATCCAGGTAACCCATTCTAACCCCCCCCCCCCCCCTCACTTAGTCCTTTCAAGTGCTCTTGCTCGGACAAGCCTTCTCTCGGACTTCAAGTCGGATGTGGATCTTAGATTAGGTTACTTGCAGTAGTAGTGTTGGTGTTCGAGGTTTACCCCTCAACACTCTTCAAAAATAATCATTAGTAGAAGGTCTCTTAGATCCTTGCATGGAAAATGAGTTCCTTGGAACAGCTCCATATGCTTCATCAGAAAAACACCACAGTCAGAAGTTCCAAGTTTACCAGTCCAATCAAGCTTGACAATTTATACAAAAAACATAGAACATTTATACAAAAACTAGAGAATCCTTCTCATAAACTAGACAATATAATGTAAAAACTAGAGAATTCCTCTCATAAACTAGACAATATAATGTAAAAACTAGAGAATTCCTCTCATAAACTAGACATATAATGTAAAAACTAGAGAATTCCTCTCATAAACTAGACAATATAATGTAAAAACTAGACAATATAATGTAAATTTAATATCATGTAAAAACTAGAGAATTCATTTCATAAACTAAACAATATAGTGTAAAAACTAGACAATATAGACAATTATGTTCATGTTTGATAATAAAACTAGACAATATTTCGTAAAAACTAGACAATATCCTCTAAAAACTAGACAAATATGTTTAGATCAGTAAATTTGATAGTTGAAGGTGAAGGTGAAAATGTAAAAACTAGAGAATTCCTCGCATAAACTAGACAATATGATGTAAAAACTAGACAATATAATGTAACAAAAACAAACCGGAGATGATGAGATGCAAATCGAACATCAAAACTGAAAAAAATTTGATCGAATAATAAACAAGCATACTAAATCAGAAAACAATGATGAGAATCTGAGCATCTGCAACTTGAATTAGCAAAATCGAACCAACAACATTCCTTCAGCTTCATCTTCTTCCGACTTTTCAGTTTCGCCTTGACTAGAACCACTTGTATCCTTCTCCACCACTTGATTCTCGTACTCCTCGACGGTTTCCTTCTATGAACTCACAACAAACCGAAGATAGGTTGAATCAACAAAGTAGAAAACTCCCAAACCCTAACTACACAGGTCATAATTTGATCGCAAAGCTCAAAACGAAGGAAATCGATGCAAAGGAAAGAGAAACGCCTAAAAACGCCTAAGCAAAATCGAAGCAACCAAAAGCAAAATCGAGACAACAAAAACGTCAAAATTAACTAACAACAACAACTTTGAAACACTAAAATCGAGCTTGAACAGACAAATACCTGACGATCGATCAACGAAAAGCTCCAGAAACTACCAAAAAACAAAAATCGAAACCAAAAAACCATAAAAAACAAGTGACAACAACTTCAAAACACTAAAAATCGAGTTTGAACAGACGAATACCTGATGATCGCGAGATGAAAAGCTCCAGAAACTAGGGTTTTGCCAGATTCAGAGAAAAACGGAAGAAAACTGAAAATCGGAGAAATCGGAAGACTGCAAATGAGATAAAAAGGGGAAACAAAAATTGAAAAACGCCTTTTTATACTAAACCCATGAAAAAAATGGTATGACCCGGTCCACATTTTGACCCGTGAAATACACCGGATTTTGACCCGTGAAATATAAAACGGGCAAAGCTAAAAAACTAGATAATTTCTATAGAAACTAAGGGGTCTCTCTGGACTTTCATAACATGATAGTACTTTTATAAGACTTAGTAAATGAAAAATATCTCTCATACACTGGTCACTATATCTCCTAAAACTCGTGCTCACGCCGACGAAAAGTGTAATCCGAAATGGAATACTAAGGAAGTGATTGGTACAAGACTAAAATTCAAAAAACCGGTTAAAAACACCTAAATTTTTACATAACTCAAAGTTTTGTTCTACTAGTACTAACCCGTGGCATCGCCACAGAATAGTTCACGTTAAATTAAAAAAAGGCCAGAAAGAATGAAAAAACAAATATATATCGAACTGATCAATTGAGGTTAGCAAATATATAACATAACTCAAATTACACCGATTGGTATAAGACTAAAATTTAAAAAACCGGTTAAAAACACCTAAAATTTTACATAACTCTTAGCTTTAATTTTATACTAATCAGTTCTATATTAATATAGTATTTTGTAAAGCCCAAAGCCTTTTGTTCCCGAGAACACTCTTGAAAGCTTAATTTCTTCTAATTAACCAAAAATGGCGACAGAGAAACAAATCGTTGAGTTCATGGTGATGGACTGATGGTACATAGTTTGCTTGGGCCTCTTTCTAGTTTAGAGTTCAGACTACTGTTTTGTATTCGAACTAGGTATGATTATTTGTTTGGTTCTGTACTGTATTCATGCTTGGACAAAGTTCATTTCAATTTCTTTCTTCACTCTGGTTTGGTTTAATTGATTGTATCTCAATAATGTTTGATTTTTTCGACTTGTTTAGAGAAGTATGTATAGTATAGGCCATAGCCAAAACAGAAGTCCTTTGATTTTGCTAACAATATCGGATTCTGTCAGGCAGTAATACTGGTTAGATATCATTGTACATGCTTTAGATTGCCACCTAATATTGAGCCGCAACACATTTTGTTGTAGATTATTCTTTTTTCCTTATATACAACGATTGAGATTTCACTCATTCGTCCATATTTTCCATCGGGCATGCCTTGATAGAGAATATAGTGGAAAATTGTTGTCATATTTACGATTTCCCTAACATTTGGGTTTTCGCAACTATTTACCACGTTGTTAGAAATTTCTGTCCATACCGTCACCAAATGATTCACCGCGTGCTTTATTATTTTGACATTTTCTGATGGATTGGTGGGTGGTAGATAGATCACATTATTCAAACAATTGGTGAAATGTTAGGGGTATAGTTGATAGATTTCAAATGCTGGGGGTGGGGTGGTGTAAATACACGACAGGCAAACATTGTATGGGTTTGGCAAAAATTTATGTATGTCTTTTGGTTAAATCAGAAATTTCTCCAACTCCAGCTAAGTGCATAGGTGAACTCATAAAATCAATGTCTGTTGTTCAGTCCCTACAGAAATTCTATGCATAGAAAGTTCCACTGCTTTTCGATCATTAGAATGATAGTACGTATTTGAATTAATCTATCTTCTTGTATCTGTGAAGGATGCTGAATCAGAGAGAAGGAACTTAAACAAGCTTTCAAGGTCATTGATATATATCAAAAGGCTTCATCTCTACGTCCAAGGTAGAGTTTTTGGCGGATTAATACTTTTGGTGTTTATGTACAGTTATTATTGAAACCATTGATCTCTTTTCATTTCTAAAATTTTGTGCTCCATCTGGGAATTGGCAGCTTCGTCATGTGATGACAAACCTTGGTGACAAGTTGTGATGGAGTGAATGAGATGATCCGGGAAGCTGATGTGGATACTGATGGCCAAGTGAACAACGGAGAGTTTGTTAGTATGATGCTTGCCAAATGATCATAGGGTGGTATAGCAGCAGTATCTAATCTACACCCTTCCAGTCAGTTCTAGTTGGCAGATTGTTTTCTGGCATGTGCTGCTCAAACTTAGGCAGGTACGCTTTCATAGATGTTCTAACATCCTAAGCGTATGGCCAAATGTCTCTTGTTCTCCCTTTTACTCGGAATTTGATGCTGATAGATCTGATGGTGTTAGATCCTTGAGGGATGCCGCTTTTGTTTTAGTCGTGGCGTAAGGTGTGACAATGTGGTACATTTCTTTTCTAAGCTAAGAATTAAGATGCTCTTTGGACAACTAAACATAAATTAAAGAAATCATTAGATTTAGGTATGCACTGTATTCAGTGGAGTTATGATAGTACCAGGTTATGTATTCATACTTCTACGACATTTCCTTGCATCTTCCAACCTGAAGTTCCGTACAAATTGCAGCATTTTCCCTTACTGTTACTCATAAACTTGGATCTGAACATTTTGATTACCAAAATTATTGGACTGTTATTTATTTCACTAATAGTTAAAAACTTGTCATTATTAAAATTTTGCCCCAACCAAATAAATTGTAAAAATCCCCAAAGTCTTACTTTTTAGTATCATACCAGATACCTCCACCGGCTCCAATTCGACCACAACCTCCGATTTTGTAGCTGTGTACAGCTCCAAATTGGAATCACTAACGGGCCGTGCCTTAAAATGGGTGATTTTGAGTGACCTTTTGACTAGTTTGTAGTGTTTTTATATGTTCTACAGTACGATGTATTTTACAGATTATACTATATACCAGTTTAAACTTTTAAGTATCAACTATCATTTGCACCATTCCATACGGTGTAGCATGAAATTACCTGAGTTTGCAAGTTCTGGTTGTCTTGATCCATTACTAAGTTTTTGTGTTACTACTAAGACCTGTACTTAATCACACACACTGACACACACCCAAGCATTGTGATTAACTCATTAACTAACCAAACCAGCAAGTACGATCCACTACTAACTGTTTATAGTTGGTGATTTACGGTTAGATTGGTATGTAGACAAGACATAAAAATTGAAAAAAACAAAAATTACCAACGTAGAAGGAGGAAGTAAACAATATTTTCTCAAAACATGCAATCAACAATGTAGAAGGAATATAATTCAGTTTCCCAACAATACGGAGGAATTATTAAAAACCAAAGTCTGGTACCAATCCATGGATAAGCAAAAAAGTTTGGATCTTGAAATTCCGCAAATACACACTGCAAAAGAAATTAACCACTTCCTTCACTTCTACTGAGCCATCAAATAGAATACCTTCTGTTATATAGCTCATCGAGTCTCTGAATAACGCAATGTGACCTGTGAATCCACAACTCAATAAGCATTTTCCATGATATTGCTATCTGAACAGACACATACAGCAGATTAAAACCATATCTATGATGACAGACAACCTTTTAGTATTAGAATGAAATGTCTAAAAATCGCATAAAATTAGCTGTACTGTAACAAACGAATGGCACAATAATCCATTAATTGAAAAGAAAGGACAATCCAGATGTGTAAAATTTGGTTTATGATTATCTCATTTTCCAATGGTTTTAGCTCATTTAGTGTACACTTGAATTAAGTGCAGTAGAATGAAAAATTCAAAGATCTCAAGATGCAAAATTATTTATCTTATCTGAAGTTAGATTTAGGCCGTACCTCAGGTGTCATGAAGAGGAAAAATGTTGAGTCTAAATTTATTTCCATCTCGGTTTTCTCCTTGGTCAGTCTCCTCTTTTCTCTCCTTAATTTTCTTGGCGGAAGCAGCTGCAGATTGACACAGGTTCAAGTTTAACACCTGAAAATTAGGTATGTCAGCTAGCTCAATTGGAACCATCTTGAGTTTGTCGCAGTTTTTCAACTCAAGCCGTGTGAGACAAGGGAACGGACGTCCATAAACCCTCCACTCTACGAAATCTATGAGTTCAATGTGAAAGATTACAAGAGCTTGAAATCCTCCATCAACCGAATTCCAAATATTCCCCTCGAATGCTTTCTCTTTCAAAACAAGTATCTCAAGCATTTTAAGCTCTCGCAAGATGGCCATATTCTCCCATCCAAGAGCAGTTTTCAACAGCGTAAGGCTCGTCAAGTTTGGTGGAAATTGTTCTGCTCGGGGAATCCTGGGCAATTTCCGTGAAGCATCATCATTCAACAACTTCAACTTTTCAAGCTTAAGCAACTTCGTCAAATGATTAAATGAGACATCCTTAGCTTCTAGTAGCATGGCTAGTTGCCCACGGATGCTCAATGTCTTCACATTTTTGACCTTTGTGATAACTTCTTCAGTGCAGCTCTTTGGTGATACTCTGCCAAGCGTCTGGAGTTGTGTTACTGAAGTGCTTTTACTCTTCTTAGGAAGAGTGGCAGAAGCATTGGTTTCAAAATGCCTTAAATGAATCATCTCCCATATGTCTGCTTCGACTACTAACGTACCTGATTTTGTGTGAACTATCAGAGTCTGTATGTTCCATAGTTTGGAGAAGGCTTTGGGGAGGGTATCGTCTCCAGCCATTGATAGGGTTATGTATCTCAAGTGAACAAGTTTGTACAGAGTAGATGGGAACAAGGGGAAGATCATGGGTTTGGATTCAAAAACTCTTAGAAGTTTGAAAGCTGAAGGAATGGCAGATGCATTTTGCTTCGTCAGTTTGACTTCTTCACTGGAAAAAGATACAAAAGATCGGACACGTGGACCAGAAGAAATTGGGGACTTGAAAAAGTCCGAGAGGTTGGAATGAACACAATGTCGACGGGCCTTTTCCTTTCCACCTTCAGCTATGCAAAAATCACGTAACGTGTCATGAATGCGACATGTTTTGACTTTACCATCTCTGCAAACCTTGTGACATTGTAGTAAGTTTCTGTTAATCAGGTCCTCCAAATAGCTTTCTGCTGTTTCCTCATAGCTGAAACTTTCCCTTTCTGGTATAAATCCTTGTGCCATCCACATGCGTGTTAATTTGTATGTTGGAATCTCAAAGTCTTCAGGGAACACACCCAAATACAGGAAACATGCTTTCAAGAGGTAAGGTAATTTATCATAACTCAAAGCTATGATCTTTGCCATTGATTGGGTTTCATCCTCAGAAGTGAGATATGCACCAACTCTTTCAGAAACCTTTTCCCATTCTTTCTTCCTTGCATGCAGATCTTTCCTTGAAAATTTATCAACCAGAATTCCTCCAATAACAACTATTGCCAGCGGCAGTCCTTTACATTTCTCCACAATACGTTTCCCAACTAGTTCCAATTCTGGAGGGAACTTGCCCTTACCAGAAACCTCCAGCTTGAGAAGCTGCAAACTTTCTGCATCCGTTAAGAAACGCAACTGGTGGGGATCTCTATTACGATTGGCACATGAGGCTACACTCGCTTGACGACTAGTGACCAACACTTTCCCAGTACTCGGCAGTGCAATGGCGAGTTTTTTCCAATCTTCACCGGTCCATACATCATCCATCACAATCAAGAAATGTTCCTCTTTTAAGCGATTAGATACGATGGTTGCCAACTCTTCATCAGATATCTGTTCGATGACGTCATCAATTTTGCGTTTCGGAAGCTTTCTTAGGATTTGAAGAAAAACGTTCCTGGCATTAAACTCTTGAGAGATATAAATCCATATGCAAGTGGGGAACTCACGCTCGATCTCTAGATTCCGAAAAACCATCCCTGCCAGTGTAGTCTTACCCTGGCCAGGCAAGCCAACTATGGTGATGACATCAAGCTGGTCACTTTTTTTCTTTAGGTAGCCAATTATCTTTTCCTCCTCGTCTTTAAAGCCCACTATATCGCTTGTCTCTCTTACATGGGGGACCTGCTGCGCCAAGTTCGAGTGAGATGTAAAACCAAAACTGATACTATATACTAGGTTCTATAGTATATTATGTACTCTTATTACATAATCGCTTGTATCTTATGTACTCTTATTACATAAGATAACAAAAACTAGGAGCTCGTTCGATAATGTGTTCGAGCCGAGCTCAAGCATAACTAGGAACTACTTTTGTATTGAGCCGAGTAGAGCTATATGGAGTTCCTGTTTCCGTTTTTTTTTTTTTTAAATCGACCTGTGAAATTTACCATTTTAGTGTTTCAGTGTTGTTTGTTTGAGTACTGTTTTTTTCTTTCTTTTCTTTGGGTGGTCTGTTCTCTCAGGAGACGGATTCTTCTTGAACATGTGTTAGAATTCTGATTTTCTTTCAAATTGCTTCTGCCCTCTGTATAAAAAAACTCGACCCGCACAGCGAGCTGTTTGAGCACAGGTTTATATGTTTTCCTTCCTGTTTGCATGATTTATGTTTTTGATGGATTTGATTGATTTATAATTTTGACTAGTTTTTCAATACTGCATGCTTGTCATGTTATGTCATTTGAGTTCAATAGATGATTTGATTTAGCGAAAATTACATGTGCACCCCTTGAATTTGTTGCAAAGACCGGTAAGGTTCAGTACTGTTAGAAATTCAGATTGACGCCCCTGGCTTTGATTAAATATTACAAACAACAACCATCCCGTCAATATTTCTCTTCCGATACCCCTATAACATCATCATGAGTAATAAATTTTACAAAAAAAATAAAATTAGAATAATTCAAAATTGGAGTTTCCAACTCCACATTCGCTTAGCATAACAGCTCACTGCTTCTTAGTGGCTTTTGGCCTGTTCAAACGGTTTAGGAGACCTGAGTCAACTGCGTTTTTCAGGCACCCATTAGGCCTGAAATGCTATGCTCAATTAGACTTCAACCACAACTCCTCCATGGATACTAATGTATTCCTAAGTTCGATGCACAATATTATGTCTTATGTCTAGTCGAAAATCTGTTAAATCCCGTCCATGGTAGAGAAGATCTTTGATGAACGGGATCGATAGCTCAATCGACTCTTTCAATATAGAGAAGCACACCCCACACACACACATTATACAGCATAAGCCTATAAAAAAAATGTAGCTAGCTAGGTAGCATACATACCTTGATTTCGGCGGCATCACCTTTATCAGGAGCAGTATGTTCGGGTTTGGCTATCTCCTGGCCAGTGGGTAAGAGTTGTTTTACTTCCGATGCGAGGGCCTGGACCTTTGTGGCGATGTCGTGGAGCATTACAGCATAATCGATCTTGTATATTTTCTCAGTGGTTGCTTGTGTAATATACAAGTCAACGACATCATCTGCCTCGTAGACGACATCTTCAATGTGAATCAGCAATTGTTTGAATGCCTTTTCTTTTCTGCGCTTATTTGTCAAGTCCTCCAGGTGAGCTTTCAGCATGTTCAGTTCCTTGCTCAGATTCTCCACCTGCTTCTCCGCCCCACGGATTAAATTTACGTGGTGCCTCACAAGCTGTTCTAGGTTTTGCAGCAAGAATCCGACCGCTGCATCCGCCATTTCTTCTTCTTCTTTTCTTTTCACTGGCTACTGCATTCTTCCTATTCCTATATACTCCATATATATTTTATATAACCAACTCTCTCTCATCCTCTATTCTTTGTGAACAATCATATCATGTCTTAATTCTACTTTGCTGACTTAAAATATATAATGAAAATTTAGGAGGTATGTGTGTGTGAGTCTTATGCTTCATTGCAAAATTTTATTAAATATTTTGTCTTATATTGAATTTTCCCGATCAACCAACTTCTAACTTAAACGGTAAGCAAAGTTAATAAAATTTACAATGAAACTTAAGCCGTGTGAATTTTCAATTATTATAATAAACCTTTTGTTGTTTTTAAAAAAAAAAAATCATGTTTAACTATAATGTTACATTTTTATCTATAAACAATGCAAGTGTAGTTCAGGTATAATAAATACACGTTTGAATTTAAACGTGGGACGTTGATCTCGTATCCCGCAAAAGTTTGTATAAGGTGTAATTAAAAAGTTAAAAGTAATGGATTACGGGAAAACTAGGAATCTAAGATCAGGTCAGCAACTCTTGTAATTTAATTATCACCGCTAATTGCTAACCACTTGTATTTTGTCCATACTCTGTATTATTTTAATCACTAAGTTTATTTAAGAAGCTGATGATCTAGTCTCTTGCACTTCGTGTTAGGGCTGCTCATATGATCCGGATCCGTTTATCCGCTCCGTTTATCTGCTATCCGATCCGTTAGCTAACGGATACGATTTTTTTCTATCCGTGAAAAACGGAGATATCCGCGGATATCCGTTTTATCCATTCGTTTTTAAATTTTTTTTATTAGGTTATTACTTATATAGTTATATACCCTTTCAGCCTTTCTTTTTCATTTCATTCGCCACTTACAAGAGACTTGAAGGCTTGAAGCTGTTTTATTTACTTTTCGTATGCATTTAATTTGGACATTTGAATCATGTGTAATGTATTATGGATTTATGGTACTATGGAGTATGGAATATGGATATTTGAATCGCGTAGGTTTGTTTTTGAACTTTTGATATGTAATTTGATTATTCGAAGTTTCGAACCTATGTTGTTTGGTGTTTTTCGTTTTTTCGTCATTTTATAGTCTAATAATGTTGAATTTTTTTTTTAATTATATTTCTGGATAACGGATATCCGCCGGATTTATCCGTTATCTGGCGGATTTATCCGTATCCGATCCGTTCTGAACGGATCGGATAACGGATGGACCTTTTCTTCATCCGTTTGATCGGATATCTGGTCAAACGGATGCGGATCGATCCGTATCCGTCCGTTGCGCAGCCTAGTTCGTGTAATGTTTAAGAATATAATTAAAAGTAATTGACTTACCGGCAAATTTGGGTCAAGAGCATCATATCTAATGTTAATTAATTGATTTCTTCCTTAATGACATGTGCACTGCAAATTTCTATCCACTTGTATTTTGTCCATATACTCAACATTAATCACTAAGATTATTTAAACATCTAATGATCCCACAGCTAACCACTAACCACTCCTTATGTTGATCTTGATCTAATCTCTTGCATTTTGGAAAATGTTTTAAAATAGAGTTAAAAAGTAATTAACTTGCCGGCAAATTTGAGTCACTAAGTTTATTTAAGAAGCTAATGAGCCATCTCTAATCACTCCTGATGACCATTTCAACCAACAGTGTTGTGATTGACCCGGCCCTGGCGAGAAAAAAATCATGTGCTATGGAATTTCGAACATACTTTGTCTACATGCATGTGTGCACCGGGAGTGAATATTTGTGTCGGGGTGTCATGTTTAGTGTACACCGTGACAGTTACAAAATGTACATCTCTAAGCACATTCGATTTACTGGACCCCAATACACATGGAGCAGCCTCTGCGACAGACTGTGAGGCCTGGAGACACTTATCATATCACATGTTTAGCTATAATGTGATATAATATTTAAGAATAAAATTAAATGTAATTGATATAAATTTGGATCAAGATCATCAACTTTGATGATTATTTCAACCAAGGGTTTCATGATTAAACTGGCTCGAGCTAAAAACCAAATTGACGTGATATTGCATTTTCCACGCACTTTGTCTACGCTTGCATACTCGATGAATATTTTTGTTGGGTGTCTCAGGTTTAGTGCATACGATTACACCATGTATGTCTCTAAACATTAACTGCATATTAAAGTTGATGAACACGAATACACATCGAGTAGCTTTTGCGAGAGATCAGTCTCTCGGAGAGGCGGGATCAAAATCATCAACTCTGATATTAACTGATTCCTACTTTCATGACGTGTGCACTGCTAAGTGTTAGCTACCTGTATTTGTATTTTGTCCATACTCAATATAAACCTCTGAGTTTATTCAAGCTAATGATCAACCCTTAACCACTTCCTATAATCATAAGAAGTGCACGTCCAACCTGACTATCATACCATGATAGAACTTCTTATCTGAAAGCTTAAGCTTATAAAGGTCCAATTATATTAATTTTATCTGACAGTTCATCGATGATTAAGAATTTATGGGAGTGTCTTGGCCTTTTAATTTTGGGTTTATGTTTCCATGTCTATCATGTTTTATCCCCCAAAAACTTTCACGGTTGTGTGAAAGCCACGGGTAGGCTCCAAATGTCTGATTATACCACACGTGTGGGAAAAATCAGTTCATAAGTAACGTTTTGGATTCATTTTCCGTTAAATCGCATGAGAAAGAGGTTTAGACTTGGATGCATTAATGTCTATTATGCATATTTTGACAATTCAAAGTAACATTATGGAGTCAATTTTAACAGGTCTTTCAAATAAGCTAGCAATTTATAACAGACCTTCCAAATAAGCTAGCAATTTCGAACAGGGCATCAAAATTATATAATTCGATAGGAAGTCCCAAATTCTTACAATCTAGTCCCGATCCTGACCGTACCAACCCCTACAATTTACTCCTCAACCAATTATAAAGTTTCCTCGTATCCTTCCCCATAGAATCCTGTAAATCCAAATATATTTCATACCTAAAAATCAATCACATTAGTCAATTCTTAATTTCACAATTAAAATTTAGTTAATTGCTGTTTATTGTAAGCTTAAATAGTCACAGTAGGCAATGCTTGCCTTGTATCCTTAATTATTCCAAAATGTTCCCTCTATGATTAATCGTCTTGTTTGATTCTGTTTACATTTAATCTTTAGTGATATGATGTGAAGTTTCTCTTCCATTCTAATTATATCCTTTTAGCCTCTCTAATCTCAGTTTGTCATACAAGGCCATCATCTGTTCACTTGTCTAAAAGCTCACACTCCGTTAACTTGTTAAATTTGAACCCAGCTTCCCTTTCCATGGGGGCTTATGCAGCTTTGCTTTCCCTTTCCCAAACACTAGACGAGACCTTGCTTCCTGATCATTATCCTCTTCGCTTCAGCAATGAAGATCTAGATTCTCTTCGAGGAAATGTTAGTATCCTGCTAACTTTTCTCCAAGACTTTTCTTCTAAATACAGTGGAGCAGAACTCGAGCAATTAGAAAGTCGCATCATTGATGCCACACATGAGGCTGAAGATCTTATACTTGGATTCCCATTTTCAACCCCTAATCCTTTGAAGTCCTGCATCATAAATATAATTGTATTCTGCATCTCCACATGTTGCTCAAAACATGGAAGAGATTTAGCAGAACACAGAAGAAACTATGTATCTTTGGCTGAGGTGTTAAAAGAGATTGATTCAATTCTGGAAGAGGTGAACAAGATTAAGAACAGTACCGATAATCCATCAGAAAATGAGTCATCTCCAGATTTTCCTGAAAATTCTTCCACCGCGACCTCCAGTGATGCCAACGTCGTGGTGTTCAAGGATGATTTTGGAATAGTCCAAGAACGTATTTACGAAGAATCAAGAGATCTGCAAATCATACCAATTGTTGGTATGGGCGGTGTTGGGAAGTCAACTTTAGCAAGAAGCCTTTATGAAGATGCCATCACGGGCAAAAAGTTCGAGAGGTGTATATGGGTAGTTGTTTCCCAAGGTTATTCGATAAAGAGAATACTACTGGAAATTCTGCAGCCCTATCAAAAAAATGCTGATGACGAGGAAAGTAATCAAGAGCCCCCTGTTGTGGTGTCTGACCGAAAGAATGATGATGAGGAAGGCAACCAAGATCACAGTGATGAGGGGTTAGACCAAAAGAAAGATGATGAGGAAAGTAGCATAAAGAAACCTCTTGAAGAGTGTGATGAAAGGGAATTAAAGCAACTTGTCCACAAAGAGCTGTATGGGAGAAGCTATCTGGTTGTCCTAGATGATGTCTGGTCTCAAGAAGCATGGGATGATTTAAGCCAGATATTTCCAAGGGACACTAAAGGAAGTCGGATTGTGGTGACCACGAGGTTTTCAAATATTGTTTCTGGTTCACCATGTCAAATCAATCCTCTCCAAGAAGAGCAGAGTTGGCAGCTACTTGAAAAAAACATTTTTGGCCAGTACGGACGTTGTCCCTCTAATTTAGAGACGATTGGTAAGCAGATTGCAGGAAATTGTCGCGGACTTCCCCTCACAATTGTGGTTGTTGCTGGGCTCCTGAAGGGAAATATCACAAAAGAGTACTGGCAAAGAGTTTCTGTCAATATAGGTTCAGCTGATCCTACAATTGATGATCAATGCTCCAAGGTATTAGCATTAAGCTATGAAGACTTACCCGTCTATCTTAAACCATGTTTTCTCTATGCCGCATCTTTCCCTGAAGACGTGGATATTGCTGCTGATTGAATTATAATGTTATGGATGGCCGAGGGACTTGTGAAATCAAGTGGATCGAAAAGCTTGGAAGAGGTAGCACTGGGACATCTGGATGATCTTGTTAGCAGAAGTCTACTTATAATCTCCAAGAGGATGAGGTATAGTGGTCGAATTCAAAGTTTTAATATTCACGATCTCTTGAGGGATTTTGCAACAAAAAAAGCTGAAAAAGAGAGGTTTTGTTATTGTATCAGTCCATTAAGTTACCACGGTTTCAAGCAGAGACGGTACAGTATTTACAATACAGATTCTCTTTATCAGTTTTTTTTAGGCAAAAACAACTTGATCCATTCCCTGAGAAACCCAGTGGTAATCCGTTCACTTATGATCTTTTGCACGAGCAATAACCAGAAGTATCAGTTTGCTGAAACTAGCGTCCCAAAAACCTTTAAGTTTCTTAGAATACTTGATACATTCAATGCACCCTATATATACAACCCAAAATATTTTGTGCATTTGAAATACCTTGCTATTGGTTTACAAAACTCATCCTTTCCAAAATCAGTGTCGGAGCTTATAAACCTGCAAACATTAGTCATTTATGATGTGTATTCAGCATATGTACCCCTTGAATACTGGAAGATGCGATCACTTCGACATGTAGTTATCCCAGAAAATTGCTATCTGAAGCCACCTGGTGAGGATGTTATTTTGGTGGCGACAAACTTGCAAACTCTTCCAGGTGTAAGAGATCTGTGAATAAGCCACCGGGTTACTGAGATGTTTGGTAACCTGAGAAAATTGTCCCTTTTGTACTCTCGATCAGCTCAACTTGGTAATTCTGAGCTCAACAATCTTATCCATCTAAAAATGCTACAAGAATTGCAAATTGCAGTCAGTAGGAACATAGATGATAATATTGAGGATGAATTCCAATGGAGTTTTCCATCAAGTCTTCGGAGGCTAATTCTCCGATGTGATCGGAAGTGGAGCAAATGGGTAATTTGTTGCTTACCGGATTTGGAAGTGCTGGAAATAGAGGGAGGATTCGATGGAGTTGTCTGGAACCCATTCATAGACGAAGATGAGTTTTCGAATCTGAAGCATTTGAAACTTAAGGGAGTTTATTTATCAAACTGGCTGGACGATAGCAGTCGGTTCCCATGTCTTGAAATCCTAGTTCTTGAGGAGATATGTAATTTCGATATGGCAGAGGGGGAAGAAATTCCTGACGGCATTGGAGAAATAGATGCCCTTGAATGGATTCAGTTGCATAATTGTAGTGAATCTGTGGTGAAGTCAGCCAACAAAATAGATGCGGAGAAACATGATATGGGGCATCACTTTGAATTACTTGTCACCGGTGAAACAAGGTAAGGTTACTTTCTTCATTACGTACTTTCCGTTGGAATAAATACCTTACTTCTACTGATTTTGGACGAAAAATACATCTCGTGCTGTCTATTTACCACTGCTATTGTAAGTTATGAAAAATTCTAAAAGAGGCTTTCAGCTTATTTGACAGGGATGGCGATGGTTGCATCACAGCCAGAGAGCTTGGTATTGCGATGAGAAACCTAGGACAAAATCCTACCGAGGCTGAGCTGCAAGACATGATCAATGAGGTGGATGCTGATGGTAATGGAACCATTGACTTCCCTGAGTTTGTGAACCTCATGGCCAGGAAGATGAAGGATACTGATTCTGAGGAGGAACTTAAAGAAGCATTCCGCGTCTTTGACAAGGATCAAAATGGTTTCATTTCTGCGGCTGAGCTATGTCACACGATAACAAACCTTGGTGAGAATTTGAGTGATGAGGAAATAGATGAGATGATTAGGGAGGCTGATGTTGACGGTGACGGTCAAATAAACTACGAGGAGTTCAAGATTGTTATGATGGCCAAGTAATCTGGAATCCCATGTCTCACTCAATCTTGAATATCTGTATTGTTTCTTATAAATTTGAAAAGAAAAAAAAAGGGAGAAATTGGCGGACTACTAGTATAGCTGGTCGTACTTTTCCTCGTGCAGCTTCTTATGTATGTGTTGTGGCTCGAGTGTTCTAATGATTAATGCGCTGTTGTACATGACTGGGGAAACCTGTTATAGTATTATCCCTCATTTATTGTAGGGCAGCAAGCCAACAACATGGGTGAATGCGATAGCGGTTATTACTAAAACTTAACTAACCCACTATGGACAGGTGATTATAATAATGAACCGTTTTGATTTTCATCCTCAAAGCTGCCATATACAGGCGGCATGGTTCTCTTCGGTTTCTGGTATGATTTGGATCATTCTCCTTCCCTATTTTAAAAATATGCGTCGCTATTTTTTTTATTCGTTAATTACTACACAGACCACTTCTAACTTTTATACTTACCAGCTTGTTTGGATGATGAGAGATATCAAACATTGGTGGATCATAGAAGAGGTGATCTGATTCATCAAACCATGTATATATAGCTGTTGGACAAGAATATACTAATTAAGCACCTGTTGGATAAGAATACCATATAACTTAGTAACTTTACTACAAGACTATCACAACATTCAGTGTACAATTATAACCCATCTAAGTCTGACATGAGATAAGTGAGAGATCCAGTTTTCAGTGCAGTTGATTTTCCAAAAAAATGTCTCAATGAATATTTTATATGTCAAGCAGGAACATGTCATGCAAAATTCACAGAACAGCTCCTTATCACTCCATAGCGTACATTTATAAATGCAAGTAGTTTTCATTCTTAAGAACTAACTGAACATTAAGAATTCCCTGTTGTATCTATCAATCACATATTTACATCCATAATCACACTAGTCAACTCTTAATTTTACAATTAAAAAAAGGTAATTGGTGTTAATAACACTCCTTAATTAATTATTACTAAGTCTCATAAAAGTTTAGAGAGTCCAAAAAGTCCCTTCAAAACCCAACAACTCAACTTACAATCAAGTTCGCGGGTCGACCCAATCCGGGTCGGATCAGCCCACTAATATATAAAAACCAAAGAAAGCTGAATAGAATACGGATGTACAAAATTTTCTCCAGCGCTTCAAAAAATGTTAACTTCTCCTGCACCCTCTTCCTCATCCTATTCCTCCACCACACCACCACCAATATCTCCGCCATAACCGTCTCCTCCACACCACGACGTCATCACCTCTGCTGTTAAACGGAGTCTCGCAATTGTTTTCTTAACGTGTTCAAAGGCAAACGATCAGTGGAAACCGATCAGATCGAGATGCGTCTATTAAAGATGCTGGAAAGCTTGTTCATCTAGATCCGATCTCATTGTTTCTGGAGCGATTTTCTCTCTACTTTTGGCGATTCATTGCGCGATCATAAGATAATGGCTGTTGAAACTTGATTTTAGTGTTTTTGAGTTCGATTTTGCATTTTGTTGCTTCGTTGTTGCTTCGCTGTTGCTCGATTTTTGCGTTTTGCTCGTTGTTGCTCGATTTTTCGTTTTGCTCGTTGTTGTTCGATTTTCGTTGTTGTTGCTCGATTTTCGATTTTCAGTTTCATCTCTTCAGTTTCAACGTTGTTGTTGCTCGATTTTCAGTTTCATCGCGGTTGTTGTTGTTCGATTTTCGTTGTTGTTGCTCGATTTTCGGTTTCATCTCTTCAGTTTCATCGCGATTTTCTCTGGATTTTGTTGCCAGTTCGATTTTAACCTTCTATTCATCTCGTTTTTGCTTGTCAGGCATTTTAATGGCGGAATCGAACATGAATGCTACTGCTCAAGTGAACACGGAGCATCCTGTTCACCGTAATCCTGTTTCCGACATGGGTAAGTGTTTTTTAGTTGCGTTTATGGTTCGTAATTGAGTTTTTTTGCCAGATCTGTTGATTTACAGTTGAATTTAATGGTCATGTTCTTCATTTGAATCTTATTGTGGGAAACTGTGGAATGTCTGTTTGTTTTGAACATTTTTTGTGGAAACTGTCTAGGTTTTAGTAAGTATTGTCTAGTTTTTAACATGTATCATCTACTTTTTATGATTTTTAGATTTGCTATGTGGTTGTTGGTGTGCTCAAATTACTACTTAGGAAAACAAGTAGGAAGCAGTCGTTGTAAACAGACTATGCTAACCACGAGATCGTTCGCTAAGGAATCAATTAGGCTACCACACGGGTTGAAACAGTCCGCCACGGCGATTACTTCATTACTTGTAGAAACAGTTTGATTGATGGTTTGGTTATACTTCTAACTAGTTTAACTAAAGTTAAGATTACGATTAACAATGAGAGGAAGATGAATGCAGTAGCAAGATCCAATTATGCTAATTCGAACTAGGGATAACACTTATATTTGTCACACGGTTGTTGTACAGAAAATCAATCAATTCGATTCAACCAATTGTTCTTAGAAAATATTATACTGGAGAAATCGTGAGTCGTCAATTCACGATCCTTAAACATGAACAATTTAGAGGATTTAATATGGACTTATCGAATTGAAGGTTTTTACGAAGATTTTATACAAGACTAACCTATATGAGTGCTTTGATAAACCCTAAAACGAATATGCATAATCTTCCCATACTACTGTATTCAAAGGTGTTTAGCTACTCATATTTGATGATTGCAGACAGAGATTCATGGTAAAAATCGTATGAAACATAGATTATAAACTCGCACGCAATAACATACAATTCAATCGATAAGATAAAGAACGAATTGTAAAGAACAAGGCAATGGAGAAATCAATACCAATAATCTTGATGAATAAAATCAATGAATAACCAAGCTCCAAAGATGTCTCTATGTCAATGTGTGTATCCTAGAGCTTTTCTCAAAACTAGGTTAAAAGAAGTATGAAAGAAAGAATCCAAAAATCTAATCTAATAAGGAAAGCAAAACTCCGATCCTGCGCTTCTCGTCGCGGCGAGCCTTCTTAATCGAAGAATATATAGCCCTCGCATAATTTCGCTGCGGTGAGCAAAATTCTCCTCCGCGGCGAGCTTCTATCTTCAAAACAGAGGTTTCATTCGCAAAATCTCGCCGCGGCGAGTCTTCTTTAATCGCAGAAGATATACATTCGCTAAATCTCGTTGCGGCGAGCCTTCTTGCAATTTCCAGCTCAAGCTCGTAAAATCTCGCTGCGGCGGACTGAATCCCTCGCCGCGTTGAGCCATGCTAAGCAACTTGTCCTCATTTAGCTCAAAAGACATCGATTCCTGCAAAACGTAAATAAAACACCAAAGCGTAAAAACGAATTGAAAAGACTATAAAACTAAAGACAAAGACCGCTAAAAAGGACCAAATGAGACGTTAGAATATTGTCTCATCAGTTGTGTACACTGTATATGTTTTTGGTGGGGATTTGTTGTCTGTTTGAATTTTCTAAATGTTTTGTGTGAAATTGTCTAGTTTTTAACATATATTGTCTACTTTTTAATGTTTTACATCTTTTTTGTGTAATTGTCTAGTTTCGTGTTGTTTGTTATATGGTACATTAGGATCGTTTCATGTTGTCTGTCTAGTTGTTACATTATATTGTCTAGTTTTCACAACATATTGTCTAGTTTAAACGAGGAGTTCTCTAGTTTTTACATTATATTGTCTAGAAATTATCTAGTTTTTACATTTTCACCTTCAACTATCAAATTTACTAACTGATCTCAACATATTTGTCTAGTTTTTAGAGTATATTGTCTAGTTTTTACGAAATATTGTCTAGTTTTATTATCAAACATGAACATAATTGTCTATATCGTATAGTTTTTACACTATATTATTTAGTTTATGAAAGGAATTATCTAGTTTTTACATGATATTAAATTTATTTTTTTCTTATATCGAGTGGCAATAAGTTTATTCAAGATATTTACTTACTGATCTCAACATATTTGTCTAGTTTTTAGTATATATTGTCTAATTTTATTATCAAACATGGACATAATTGTCTATATTGTCTAGTTTTTACATTATATTGTTTAGTTTATGAAATTTTTTCTCTAGTTTTTACATGATATTAAATTTACATTATATTGTTTAGTTTTTACATTATATTGTCTAGTTTATGCGAGAAATTTTCTAGTTTTTACATTATATCTATGAATTCTCTAGTTTTTACATTTTCACCTTCACCTTCAAATCAAATTTACTAATTGAGCTCAAAATATTTGTCTAGTTTTTAGTGTATGTTGTCTAGTTTTATGATCAAACATGAACATAATTGTCTATATTGTCTAGTTTTTACACTATATTGTTTAGTTTAAGAGATGAATCCTCTAGTTTTTACATTATATTGTCTAGTTTATGAGAGGAATTTTCTAGTTTTTGTATAAATGTTCAATGTATTTTTTTGTATAAATTGTGAAGCTTGACTGGACTTGGTAAACTTGGAACTTTTGACTATGGTGTTTTTCTGATGAAGCATATGGAGCTGTTCCAACGAACTCCTTTTCCTTGATATAAGAGACCTTATGCTGATGATGATTTTGAAAAGGGTGTATTGGATGATTTGAAAAAGAATGCTCTGAAGAAACTAAAATAATCGAAGAAAAATTAGTGTTTTGAACTGATGATGATATTGTCATAGTTTTGTAACTAAATTGTCTAGTTTTGTTAATGAATTGTCTAGTTTTATTACTTATCCAAAAATTTACTCAGTGGAACATAATTGTCTATATTGTCTAGTTTTTACATTATATTGTCTAGTTTTTACATTATACTTGACCCGTTTTTAATGAATCCGGGTCAAAAGATCCGCAAAAAATCATAAAAAAACCAAGCCGAGAAAAAAGGTATAATTGTCTAATTTTAACATTTGAAGAGACTTTCAGCACTTTCTTATATATAGGGTCTTTCTCAAGATGGACTCATTAATTATTCCAAACTGTTTCCTCTATGATCAATCGTCTTGTTTGACTCTCCTTCAATTAAAATTCCAAACTGTTTCATCTATGATTAATCTTTCGTTGTGATCTGATCTGAAGTCTCTCTTCCATTCTAATTATTACCTGACCTCAGTTTTTCATACAGGGCCATCCTTTCACTTGTCTAAATTACAAATAAACTTGCGCTCCGTTAACTTGTTACGTTCGAACCTAGCTAGCTTCCCTCTCCATGGGGGCTTATGCAGCTCTGCTTTCACTTTCCCAAACACTAGACGAGACCTTGCAGCTTCCTGATCATGATCCTCTCCGCCTCTGCACCGAAGATCTTGACTTTCTTCGAGGAAATGTAAGTACCCTGCTAACTTTTCTCCATGACTTCTCTTCTAAATGTAGTGGATCAACACTTGAACGATTAGAAAGTCGCATCATCGATGCGACACATGAGGCTGAAGATCTTATACTTGGATTCCCATTTTCTACCCCAAATCCTTTAAAGTCTTGCATCAGAAACATAATTGTTTTCTGCATCTCCATATGTTGCTCAGAACATGGAAGAGATTTGGCAGAACATAGAAGAAACTTTGCATCCTTGCCTGAGGTTTTACAAGAGATTGATTCAATTCTGAAAGAGGTGAACAAGATTAAGAACAGTGCCGAATATCCATCAGAAAATGAGTCATCTCCAGATTTTCCTGAAAATGCTTCCACCACAACCTCCAGTAATGTGAATGTCGCTGTGTTCAAGGATGATTTTGGGACAGTCCAAGAACGTATCTACGAAGATTCAAGGGATCTGCAAATCATACCAATTGTTGGTATGGGCGGTGTAGGGAAGTCAACTTTAGCAAAAAGGCTCTACGAAGATGCCCTCACGGAGA
Organism: Plantago major; assembly: GCA_026545765.1. Taxonomy (NCBI): domain Eukaryota; kingdom Viridiplantae; phylum Streptophyta; class Magnoliopsida; order Lamiales; family Plantaginaceae; genus Plantago; species Plantago major. The sequence goes on along the minus strand of CM048841.1, from coordinate 14,388,312 downwards.
AAAAGTTCGAGAGATTTATATGGGTAGTAGTTTCCCAAGGTTATTCGATAAAGAGAATACTCCTGGAAATTCTGCGACCGTATCAAGAGAATGACGTTGGTGAGGAAAGTAACCAAGAGTGCCCTGCTGATGGGTTTGACCAAACAAATGATGATGAAGAAGGCAACCGAGAGCCATCAGATGAGGATTGTAACAAAAAAATAGATGATGAAGATAAAAGTAGCAAAAAGAAACCTCTTGTAGAATGTGATGAGAAGGAATTAAAGCAACTTGTCCACAAAGAGTTGTATGGGAGAAGTTATCTGGTCGTCCTAGACGATGTATGGTCTCTAGAAGCATGGGATGATGTAAACCATATATTTCCGAGGGACTCTAAAGGAAGTCGGATTGTGGTGACAACGAGGTTGTCAAATATTGTTTCTGATGACATCGGATCCTCTTCTGGTTCACCATGTGAAATTCATCCTCTCCAAGAGGAGCAGAGTTGGCGGCTACTCGAGGAAAATATTTTTGGTGGGTACGGACGTTGTCCCTCTAAGTTAGAGGAGATTGGTAAGCAGATTGCAGTAAGCTGTCGCGGACTTCCTCTCACGATTGTGGTTGTTGCTGGGCTCCTCAAGGGAAATATCACAAAAGAGTACTGGCAAAAAGTTTCAGTCAATATAGGTTCAGCTGATCCTACAATTGATGAACAATGCTCCAAGGTATTAGCCTTGAGCTATGAACACTTACCCGTCTACCTTAAACCATGTTTTCTCTATTGCGCAGCTTTCCCTGAAGATATGGAGATTGCTGCTGATCGAATCACGATGTTATGGATGGCTGAAGGGCTTGTGAAATCAAGTGGATCGGAATTTCTGGAAGACGTAGCAGTGGGATATCTGGACGATCTTGTTAGCAGAAGTCTACTTATAATCTCCAAGAGGATGAGGTATAATGGTCGAATTCAAAGTTTTACTATCCACGATCTCTTGAGGGATTTTGCAACAAAAAAAGCTGAAAAAGAGAGGTTTTGTTATTGTACCAGTCCATTAACTTATCATGGTTTCAAGCAGAGGCGGTATAGTATATACAATACTTATTCTCTTCATAAGTTCTTTTCAGGCAAAAACAACTTAATCCATTCTCTGAGAAACCCAGTGGTGATCCGTTCACTTATGTTCTTTTGCACGAGCTATAACGATAGCTATCAAGTTGGTAAAACTAGAGTGCCGAAAAACTTTAAGTTTCTTAGGATTCTGGATACATTTGGTGCACCCTATTTATACAACCCAAAATATTTTAAGCATTTGAAATACCTTGCTTTTGGTACATCAATATCATCCTTTCCAAAATCAGTGTCCGAGCTTGTAAACCTTGAGACTTTGGTGATTTATGATCTGTATGCATCATACATACCCCTTGAATACTGGAAGATGCGATCACTTCGGCATGTAGTCATCCCAAAAAAGTGCTATTTGAAGCCACCTGGTGGCAATGAGATTTTGGTGGCGACGAACTTGCAAACTCTTCCGGAGGTCAGAGATATGAGGATGAGTGTTCGGGTTACTGAAATGTTTGGTAACCTGAAAAAATTGTCCCTTTTGTACACTCAAGCAGCTCAACGGGGTAATTATTTCCTCAGAAATCTTATCCATCTAAAAATGCTACAAGAATTACAAATTGTCGTCAGTAGGAATATACGGGGTGAGGCAGCAAAAAAACCAAGAAAAATATTTCAGAGCAAGTCAGGGAAAAACGAAAGGATTAGGATTATAAAGGGTGATATTGAGGATGGATCCCAATGGAGTTTTCCATCAAGTCTTAGGACGCTAATTCTCCAATGTGATCAGAAATGGAGCAAATGGGTCCTTTGTTGCTTACCAGAGTTGGAAGTGCTGGAAATAGAGGGAGGATTCGATTGCGGAGTCTGGAATCCATTCGTGGATGAAGGTGAGTTTCCCAAACTGAAGCATTTGAAACTTAAAGAAGTTTATCTACCCAATTGGCTAGACGATAGCAGTCGGTTCCCAAGTCTTGAAATCCTAGTTCTGGAGGAGATATGTAACTTTGATATGGCAGAGTGGGAAGAAACTCCTGACGGCATTGGAGAAATAGATGCCCTGGAACGGATCCAGTTGCATAATTGCAGCGAATCAGTGGTGGAATCGGCCAACAAAATAAAGACGGAGAAACAGGATATGGGGCATCACTTAGAACTACTTGTCACCGGTGAAACAAGGTAAAAAAATGCGTTCTTTAATACATAGCTACCGTTGGAATGCCTTGGTGACTACATGGTAAAATTGAAGTACATGAAATCTTCCCACTCTGCCTATATAGTTATTACTACAAGTTGGGGAAAATTCTCATTATACTCTTTCTATGAATAGGGCCCGCCCAGCGGATCAAGATGATGAGTCAGAAGATGAGATATCAGAAATCAAGGAGGCTTTCACCTTATTAGACAAGGATGGCGATGGTTGCATCACAGCCAGAGAGCTTGGTATGGTTATGCGAAACCGTGGACAAAATCCTACTGAGGCTGAGCTCCAGGACATGATCAATGAGGTGGATGCTGATGGTAATGGAACCATTGACTTCCCTGAGTATTTTAATTGCTACATGGCCTGGAAGAAGAAGGATACTGAGATTGAGGAGGAACTTAAAAGAGCATTCCGCGTCTTTGACAAAGATCAAAATGGTTTCATTTCTGCTGCTGAGCTATGTCTTGAGATGAGAAACCAAGGTCAGAATCTGACTGATGAGGAAGTAGATGAGATGATCAGGGAAGCTGATGTTGACGGTGACGGTCAAATAAACTACGAAGAGTTCAAGATTGTTATGATGGCCAAGTAATCTGGAATCCCATGTCTCACTCAATCTTGAACATCTGTATTGTTTCTTATAAATTTGAAAAGAAAAAAATACGAAGAACGTTGTTGAACCTTTTCCCATCCAACTTTTCACGTGCGTAGTATCTATCTAACCTATTTATTTTCAGGTTCTTAATTGACTCGGGTTTATGGTGAAATTTAAGCTTTAGGACTATTCTTCATATTCTTCTGTGAGATAGCATTTTTTATCTAAAACATTTGCTCGAACTCAACGGCATGTCTTTTATAAGAAATTAGAATCATATCTAGAAAATCAAGCTAGGTGCAGGAATTTTTCGTCTGCAATTGAACAAGAATACAAATTAAACAATGCAGAATAAAAACAAACATGAGCAAGAATCTGTTTTTAGATATAGTACTATTTTATTCAAAATTAATATATATACCTTAACGGGCAGCTATTCCCAGAAGTACTATTTTAGGGTTGCGCATGCTCATAGGAATTAAGCATATATATCTACCGGAAGTTGTAGTGGACTTGGACCTGATGAAGCGAAACCAAGTAGCTCGATGTCCGACTCAAGAATAGCCATGTCCTTTTTACTGCAGGTAAAGCAACCCACGCCTCGATTCCACTTCCTGATCTAGTATTGATCAAATACACATTGTTTTCGAGTACAGGGCAGCCAGCATCTGCATCAGCTGACTGACCCAAACTGGTTTTCCCCATCCGAAATCTACCTCATACATTCTACCAATGCACAAGCTAGTTACCGTTATAAAATCAACTAAACTGTTAGATACTAGAGCTCAATGGATGAGCTTATTTTTGTAGTAAGCCCGCTTAGTTGATAACTGATAAGCTAGCGGATATGATAAGTTTGTCCAGTAAGTTTATAAAAAAATAAGTTAGATTTTTAATTTTTACATACCATATTAGATTATCAGCTAATTGATTTACTAAAAACTTTATAAAAATCAACTCAATTAACAGCTACCCAAATCAGCTATCAACTAGCTTAAACATAACCCATGTCAATTTTTATAAGTATAGTGTGAGAATGATAGCTCAACAATAATATGGATCATTGAACGGCTCAAATTAGATATGTAAATCTCAATGGTGGTGATCAAATCCGGAAGATGAAAAGCTGGAGAATTAGTTAGGCATTTAACTAATTCAGTTTCCTTATACTAGAAGGAGTTCTAGGTGGTTTCCTTATACAAGAAGATACCTAAATTAGTTTTCTTGAGCTAGAAAGATTACTAATGAGTTTCCTAGTATGAGAAATAGTTTCATTGTTCTAATTGGATTTTGATAGTTGAGTTCTCTATATATAGTCAGAATAGCTTGTTTGTTACATAGATCAGATCATATCATATCATATCATATCATCAATCCATTTAGCTTATATAATGAGTTAGGGATCATACTTCAGAAAATAGCATATTACATTGGTCTTATCAACTATGTGGGATTGTTCTTATTACATCGTGTGGTTGTAACCTATTAGAACTTTTGGGCAGGGATTGGTACTCTGGACAAGTTTCAGTCAATGTTGACTATGGTGTTGAGTTAAGAACGTCTTCAACAATCATCGATAGCGTGAATAAAGAATAAATGTAATGCAGCGGTTTCAATGGATAAAAATATTGAACACCACAGATAAATTCTAGCCAGTATATATAAAATATACCGACCGTGCCATAGGCTAAAGATCCACTATCAAGAAAAGTAGAATTACAAAAACTACGTTTAACCAATCACAGATGATCGATTAAACTGGAAAACTAGAACTAGAACAGATAAACCTATTCTAGTTCAACTACGTTAAAGTAAACCTCAATCCTTAGAGACTACTTTCAAGATGTAGTTGGTATCAATGTCTAGTAAAGCAAGAACCCTAAATTTCTTATATGTAAAATATGCTCAAAAGGTGTGTTCTTGCAAAGAGAGCTTCCTGGATATATATACTGGAAGAAGTTGACCTCTAGGAAGAATTAACGTTAGTTGGATGTCTGTGCTGGCTGGAAAATCTTTCCGAAGATTATCTCTAGAGATTTTATCTCCTTTTTCTTTAATTGATTATCTCTAGAGATTTTATTTCCTTTTACTCAAATTGCCTTCCTTATCTCCAAGATCTTTAGAACTCTTTCCTTATTACATAAAATCCTTTCTTTATCACCAAGCAGCCCATCCTTAAGGCCCAAGTCGGTCATGTCCAGTCCATTTAATCATGTTCCAACCCATCTTGATATTTCCTACAAAATATACATTCAAAGACAACTACAATCGTTGAACCGGTTAATAAACGAAGAAAGGCAGGATTAATAATAACAAATGCAAATAAATTGCACTTTCAATCTCCCCCTTAATTCTTGCCTTTCTTCATAAAAACCAGAAGTGTAGTTAGTTGGAAAAACAAGACAATATCAAGCACTTCATACAAGGGCCATATTACATTCTACAGTAAAGTCCAAAGAGCCAAGTCTTTTGATCAACAGAATAATCACATTGAACTAGTTAAAATGTGAATAAAGGCTAAAGTAACATTAAACAAGTTCAAATATCAAGTGCAATAAATTGCACTTTGAATCTCCCCCTTAATTTCGCCTTTCTTCACAAAACCTGTTAAGTGATTAATAAAGTAATCAAGACATATGAAATCTCCCCCTTAATGAATAACAGACACATGGATAGGAAACAAGATAATATAAGTCTCTGTCAAGAACTGAATGATAAAGTGCAGTCGATTACTGCTGACAGACAATGTTGAGTCAACACAGAACTCAACATTGCTGTAAATCTGCACTTTCAATCTCCCTTTTCTTGCTTTGTTCACACAACCTACAAATCAAGGATCAGTGGCACAAACTGATTATTAACTCCCCTTAATGAGAGAAAACAATCATACTCGTTTGAACTCATCATAGGTGTTGATACGGATATATGTTTAATCCGCTAAGGGCGCAATAGAGCATGCCCTAAAGCGCATCACGGCTTAATGGCCAATTCAGTACTGGTCTGACCTCACATGGTCCGTCCTAAGTGAATCAACCAGTATGCTAAAGTCACTACACCCTCACAGCTAGTCTGAGTTAGCTGGGAAAAGGACTTCTAAACCTGGCTACGTCAGTACAAAGATGCCCAACGGACTGGACGAGATAGCCTCTCGGACGCCACCTTTACATTAAGACCAAACGTATATGTTGGAACCCCTGAGATACTTCCGTGAGACTCTTAGCTCGGACATCCAGAGTTACCCAAGGGCATATCAACCAAGTAGACAGATCTGTCCGAAGGACTGACACGGACCTAACAGGCGGAACAGTACTCTCAATGGGAAAAAGGTCCAAACTACCCTCCCAGACCCACTAATCGGTATTGGACTACTGTTCACTATTGGGCTATGGGCCAAAGGTAGCATTGGTGTCCAAATCTGAATCATACACTTGACACCATCTTATGAGTCACTTTGTAAGCTATGGTCTCTAAATATATAACTCAAGGTCCAAACTTTGAGGTAAGCCATATTGAAGGGAGAATCCTCAAGTTCTAAGTGATTTTCCATATCATAACCTTCCTCATAACTATTACATTGAGAGCTTTCCAACTCTCTCTTGAGTAAAGTCTCTTACCGGATTGACAACTAGCAATCCGGGTAACCCTTCTAACCCCCCCCCCCCCCCCCACTTAGTCCTTTCAGGTACCCTGGCCCGGACAGAGAGCCCAGCTCGAACTTCAAGTAGGAGGCGGATATTAGAATAGGTTACTTGTAGTAGTTTAGTTAGTGCTTGAGGCTAAACCCCTCAGCATTTGGCGCCGTCTGTGGGAATCGATACAAAAGGTTTTGTGTTCCAAGGTTGAGTCAATGGCAAGAACAAGGAGGATAGTGCGATCAAGTGCTACAGGGGTCGGAACTCCACCACCTCCTCGCCTATGCGGACGTCCACCCACCAGAGGACGGCAGACTACTAGGGGTCCAGCAAGAAGATATGGTTATCCGAGCGATGGTCATACAACAAGCCCATCCTCGGATGAAGGAAGAGAAGTTCCAACCAGAAGGATCCGCAATGTCCCTGACAACCTTGTGCCAGAGATCCCTGAGAGAGGAGAGGCCCAAGTTCCTCCGTCAGGAAACCAAGGGCCTCCCCCAGGTCAGCATTTTACTATGCCAAACGGACGTGAAGTCCGTACGAGTGATTTTGGTTTGAGCGAGACTAAGTTCGGAAGGATTCTTATAGTCATCCAAGGTTTTCTTGGTTCCAGCAATGTACCACCACAACAAGCATCTCCGCAAGCGGCAGCTCCAGCTCAGGCTGACCCAGCTCTTTCAAGGAATGAACAACGTCCGATTCACCAGAGGTTGGGAAATCAACAACAGGAGGACCTACGGAACTTGCTTGATAGGAGAGCTTTCGCTTCACAGATTCAACGTGAGCCAAGTCCGCAAAGAGCTCGACAAGAGGATGGGAACAGGCAGCCCAGAGCTCCGCCACAAGTACCTCCGAGAGCCAGAGATCATGTAGCGGAAACAATTCCCGTGGTCAATGTGGATGAGCTCCCTCCGAATGTAGCCATACATCCTCGGACTGGAGAAATGATGAACGCGGAAGAAATCTACGCTAAATAGAAAGCATTGGAAGCCCAGATTCTTAGTCTCGGACGCTTGGTGAAGGATCACGAGCAAGTCCATACAAGCGCCCTTAATCCTTTGTGTGATGAAATCATGAAGGAGAAGGAAAGGAACAAAAGCCTAGACCTGGTGATTCCAAACCTGGAATATTACTATGGTGATTCTTGTCCGCAGGGTCACCTGACAAGATACAACAGCAAGATGGATTCCAAAGGTATGACTGATGATACTAAAGCTATTACTTTCTCGTCTACTCTTTTCGGAATAGCTATGGATTGGTATAATGCATTGCCCGACAAATCTATCAAGTCCTATGCGGATCTCTCCTCTAGGTTTCTATTAAGGCTTGGAAAATCAAAAAGTAAGAAACGTATTGTAGAACACTTGGCTGATACAGTGCAAAGAGAGAATGAGGATCTTAGTACTTTTCTAGATCGCTTTAATGCAGAATTGCCCCGAGTTGAACCACACAGTATTAAAGATCGGGTCCGTCACCTGTATTCTAATACTTACAACGGTGAACTCCGGAGGAGACTCTCTAGCCAAGTAGTGAGGAATGAGAGGCATTTGGAAGAGATATGTGAGGATGTGTTGTATGGGGAAGATTATCGACGGACTGTGCCAGTGAGAGCCGGATCCAAGAAAGGAAAAGAGCCTATCAAGCAGGAACAACGAAAATTCGATCCGAAGAAAGAATATAAAGACAAAGGATTCCACAGGGAAAGAAGTTCGCCAAGAAGATATGCGGACTACACCCGTCTCAATAGGCCAAGATCCGACATCTTGGCCACCATTATTGAGAAATTGAGCATTTGGTCAGAGAAGGAAATTTGAAGGAAAGCATCCAGACGGATGAACCTTCCAGGCATAATAGGACGGAACAAAGAAGAGAAGATAGGGCAGCGGAACCACAGCCTCGTCCGCTATCTCTGCCACCTCCACCCACAGGTCACCCATGTCATCATAGTTAATACGAGTATGAGGATGATATAGAAATGGAGAATTGACCGTATAGTGGAGTAATCAACACGATTGCTGGAGGTCCGGCAAGAGGTGATAGTCGGAATGCAAGGGGAAAGAACTACTCAAAATCTGAGGAACAATGACAGAGCATACGCTGTACCTGCACTCCGAGGAACGAACATCATCTCCTTTGATGATAGTGAGATTCCTCCTCCTACGTCAGGAGGTGAGGATGTAGATGACCCTGATGTTCCGCTTGTGGTTTCTCTGACTATTGCCACCTACAGGGTTAACAAAATCCTAGTTGACACAGGAAGTTCTTCTAATATTATTGCCAAGAGTACCGTTGATCAAATGAATTTGGGAAGAGTCTGATATGAAAGAGTTAATAGCTCCATATCAGGATTTGGCGGAGGTGTTGACCGACTACTGGGTAGCATAATGTTGCATGTGTCTTTAGGTACTCACCCAACAAGGGTGACCAAGCTAGACCGTTTTGTGATAGTTAATTGGACTTTCAATTATAATGCCATATTTGGACGTCCAGGGCTCAATAAGTTCCATGCAATATCCTCCACCTTGCATAACAGGATGAAGTTTCCAACTCCCTACGGAGTAGGGGAAGAAATAGGAAATGTCCGAGAAGCATGGGAATGCTATATTATGTCAACCAGGAGGGCATCTACCCCAACTCTGTCCGTCTCAATGACATCAGATCCGCAACTTGTTTTACCTCCCAAGAAAGATAATCCCATCATTGGGATAGGGAGCCAGAAAAATAAGTTTCCAAAGGCAGCATGGATCGAGCCTCACGAGACTCTCAAGGAGGTTGAGTTGGTCATTGGGAGCCCGGAGAAAAAGACTAGAATTGGTACTGAGATGAACGCGGAAGTTGAGATGAAGTTGGTAGCCTGTCTCCGAGCTAACAGAGACGTCTTTGCTTGGAGCACGGATGATCTGAAAGGGATAGATCCGAGGGTTGCTGTTCACCATCTGAACATGGACCCCTCGATCAAGTACATCCGTCAAAAGAGAAGAGACTTTGGTCCGATTGAGGATGCCATCATTGCTGTGGAAGTGGACAGACTCATGAAAGCCGGACACATTGAGGAAGTACGTTACTCTGATTGGGTTTGCAACGTTGTCCTAGTTGAGAAGTCACCGGGCAAATGGCGGATGTGCAATGATTTCACAAGACTAAATAAGTTTTGTCCGAAAGATCCATACCCGTTGCCACGGATAGACTAGCTAGTGGATTCCACTTCCGGATATACATTACTAAGCTTTATGGATGCATATCAAGGCTTTTATCAGATTCGGATGTCCAAAGAGGATATCAAGAAAACGGCCTTCTTCGCTGCAGGAGAGGTGTATTGCTTCAGATGATGCCCTTCGGACTAAAGAATGCTGGGGCCAGTTACCAACATCTGGTAAATCAAATGTTTAAAGAAGAAATTGGTAAAACAATGGAAGTGTATGTTGATGATATGCTAGTGAAGAGCAAAACTGAGGAGAAGCACGTAGAACATTTGAACAGATGCTTTGCAATCCTTCGGAAGTACTGGATGAAACTCAACCCGGAAAAGTGCACTTTTGGAGTCAAAGGCGGAAAGTTCCTGGTCTACATGGTCACAGAAAGGGGAATAAGCGCCAATCCGGAGAAAATCAAGGCCATCCTAGACCTTCCACAGTCAAAGAACATCAATGAGGTACAACAGCTCATAGGGCGTCTCATGTCCTTGAGTCGTTTCATCTCCCATTATGCAAAAAAGAATCTTCCGTTCTTCAAAATCCTACGGAAAGGCGAGAGTTTTAAGTGGACGGAGGAATGTTCAGAGGCTTTTGAGAACCTCAAAAAGTACCTCCATTCCCCTCCATTACTCTCCAAGCCTGTGGATGGAGAACCACTCTACCTCTACCTAGCCGTTACGGAAGAGGCAATGACTTCCGTCATAGTACGGTTTCAGGCTGATGATCATATGCCAATCTACTATCTTAGTAAAGCCCTTGCTGGGGCAGAAACAAGATACGTAAAGATCGAAAAGATCGCATATGCCTTGGTTTACACTGCAAGACGGTTGAAACCGTACTTTAAATCTCACAAGATCGTTGTTCTAACTTCAGAACCTTTGAAATAGGTCCTTGGGAAGCCGGATCAGTTCGGACGACTCTCAAAGTGGGTGATTGAACTGAGTGAATATGATATTAGCTATCAGGCTCCGACAGCCAAGAAAGCTCAGGTCATTGCGGACTTTTTGGCAGATTATCCTGAAACGGATTCTGAAAAGACCTCGGACAAGCAGACATTCGAGTGCTTGATAGTCAAGACCATCAAAGGCAAGACAACTCTCTTAAGAGCAGGTTTGGAGAACTTTGAGGATGCTCAATTCATCAATCATTTTCGGATACCGACTTGGGAAGAATCTCGGGTAAATCACATGTTTCTCCTTGATAGTTTCCCTCACGAACCAGCCACCCCAAGTTCCGAAAAGGAGACCAAGGAAGAACCAAAGAAAGTGTCAGAAGTTGAACAGCCTCATGAAGAACCAACCAATGTTTGGACATTGGAGGTGGACGGATCATCCACTGGACGGATGGGAGGCATTGGGATTTATCTCAAAAGCCCCGATGGAGCACAACTTGATTATGCCATCTCACTGGATTTTAAGGTGACAAACAATGAGACTGAGTATGAAACACTGTTGGTAGGGTTGCGGATAGCTAAGTCTTTGCAAGTCCGCAGGCTTAAGGCTTACACGGACTCTTAGTTGGTTGAGGCGCAGTTCTCTGGCACTTTCGCCACTAAGGGTCCCTCGATGATCAAGTACCTTGAGTTACTCAAGCAAGAAGTAAGCCTTTTTTCGGAATTTACTCTCAAAAAGTTTGACATAGAATGGAATGAAAGAGCGGATACTTTGGCTAAGTATGCGTCCGCAACAGCTGCCTTTGATACCAGAAGAGTTATCCTGCTCACAGTCAAGGATTCATCCCTCATGAGTTCTACCCCATCCGTCATGGCCATTGGTATAAGTAGGAACTGGATGACTGATATATATAATTACTTGAAGGACGAATCTTTGCCATCTGATCCGAAGGATTCGAGAAGCATGGAATGCCGAACAAATAGGTACTTTATACTTGGAGAGGATCTTTACAAGAGATCCTTCACTGGCACACACATGCGATGTCTTGATCCACAAGAAGCACGAACTGTGCTGGAAGAGATACACAGCAGAAGTTGTGGAAGTCATTCAGGAGGGCGGACATTGGCCTAAAAGATTATCTGACACATCCAATGATTCTGTCAGTCATTGCGTGTCCGTTTGATCAGTGGGGTATCGACATTGTCGGACCCTTCCCAAGAGGAACCCAACAGAGAAAGTTTCTGATTGTGGCAGTAGAGTACTTCACGAAGTGCGTAGAAGCAGAAGCCGTTGCCACTGTCACGGAAAGCAGAGGGAGGACTTTTATCTGGAAGAACATCATTTGTCGCTTCGGATTGCCGAGAGTCCTTGTCTCGGATAATGGAGCTCAATTCTCTGGTAGCAGGCTCAAGGAATGGCTAACCTCATTCAAGATTGAGCAACGATTCACCTCAGTCAGATACCCCCAGGCAAATGGACAAGCTGAGTCCACCAACAAGATAATTGTTAAGATCATTGAGAAGCGTTTGAGAACCTCTCAAGATAGCTGGGTTGATGACTTAGATGGTGTACTTTGGGCTCATCGCACCACAACACGGACAGCTACAAGAGAAACTCCATTTGCTCTAGTTTATGGCTCGGAAGCAGTCATACCAGCGGAAATTGCTGTAGAGACAATGAGGATCCAAGCGTATAATAATTCTGACAATCAAGAGGCTCGGAACTATGATCTTGATATGCTAGATTAGAAAAGATCCGAGGCATTGGCTCATGTTCACAGATATCAGGCCACTGCAGCCCGAGCCTATAACAAGAATATCCATGAGAAGGACTTGCAGGTCGGAGACCTAGTACTCCGCTGGGCTGATATCTTAAGCAATGTAGGAAAGCTCAAACCCAACTGGGAGGGACCCTACAAGATAATTGGAGCAAGAGTGAATGGAAGTTACGAGCTAGAGGATGATCACGGACGTGCATGGAAACGCCCTTGGAATGCAAAGAACCTTCAAAAGTTCTACGCTTAGGGTTTCTTGCACGGAACTCTGTCCAATGGTTACTCCTGTGTTTTGTCTAGGAGGCCGTTTTGTTACACGGAACTCCTGCATTAAGTTTTTTGCTACTCTTTTGTCATTGGCCATGCAGTCTTTCAGTTGTAATTGAATTTCCGTCAAATCAATACAACTTCTATCTTTCAATTCGTAAATCTGAAATTTAGTATTTAGGTGACAAAGAAGCAAGCAATGAATTTTATTCATATACGAAACAAAGTGTACATAACACTGTCTTTACAGTTTACAACCTCGGATCTTTATCCGGATCTACAGTTACAATACATAAATTGTACAGAAAATCTCCGGAGATACGTCATCTTCCGTTGAGATTATTCCTCCGTCAAGAAAGTATTCCCCATGGTCATCACTTCCGGGAACACCAAGAGTCTGATGTACCTGCACAATACAAAATGGTTCAGTATCACCATACCTTTAAGTCCTCGTACAGATCCCATGCATGGATTGTACGGAGATCGGACCACCAATGGTCCTTGGAAGTCGAAACGACCAGATCTCAGCCTATCCATCTTTAGGGGCTCAAACCCTCTTACAGTTAAGGGTTTTCCACCGATTCAAGAGAGATTTGAGCCACTAAAGGAGGAATGACAGAAAAGGCTCTTACTACTACGGGTGTCTATCCTACGGATTCGAGACAAGTTCGAGTTGCCAACAGTTGGATAATTCATGCAAGATTATCAAGTAAAGATAAAGGGAGCAAGACATAATTATCTTAAACATAATAGATAATTGTGCGGAAAAATATATTACAACAACAAGAGTAATATCAGTGTACTTGGCAACGTTCCGTGCCATCAAAAGATCATAATTCAGTAGTTACATGTTCTCAGGGCATACCCCGGATTCTTCAGTTCGTGGGGCTTGCATTTTTCGAGCTCGGGGGGATCACAGTGGAAGGATTGTCCATGGAAGCATCAGTAACAGAGGAATTTACAACGGAAGCATCAACATTGGTAACGTCCGCGCCCTGCTCAGCATTGACATTTGCATTGTTGGTCCCAGAGACACTGGCAGCGGTCTGAGCAATCCTTGATGCTGAAGCTTCCGCGAATGATGCCCGGGCACTTTTAAACAGATCATAGTCGGGATCCTTGCCTAGCACCCGAGCTGGCATAGCGTACCAACTCTTCATGAAGGCCAAGTTCTCCTTGAAAAGCAAGAAGCAGACCTTCCCCAAAGCTGTAGGCACAAATCCAGGGAGAAATGGTCCGCCATTCGTTACTTCCACATCACCCTCGTCTGTGACACACTCCACGAACTCATCCGCTCCAAGTAGCTCGTCCGACACAGTTTCTCTGGGGAACGGGACTCCTTTGGCATCAATGGCAGGATCCAAGACCTCTTCTTTCCAATTGTACTCACCCGGAACGAGCTTATTCCCTTGAAGTTGGCTGATGGCGGATGAGAAGCCCTCCAATCTCAAAGCCTCAGACCTGTCCGCCATGAAGTATCTGAAAGAGTCGGACGCCATAAAATCTCTCACGGCTCCAAATTGCATTTAACTTCAAGTTGTCTAGCATCATATTTTTGGAATCCAGGAACAACTTGAGGCCGTATTGCGGAAATGATCCGACCAATCCAAGCTTCCCTTGGTCTCGTCCAATTTAGATTGGAGCTGGGAGATCCGTGCGTCTTTAGCTTTGGAGGACTCCTCCAACTTCTAGAGCTTGCCCTCCACGTCCGTCTGAGTAGCCAAAGCCCTCTCCAATTTATCCTCAAGGCCCACTCGCCATCTGGCCTTATTTTGCAGGGCACGGATCATGCATCCGACCTCGAGATGAGGAAATTAATAATTACAAAGTTAAAGATTATCCGGTTGAACAAGGAAAGAAATAAAACTTCATCCACAAGGAAACTTACCCGTTCATGCATAGCAAACAGCTCATGGATTTGATCTAATTCGGAGAGGCTGTTACACCTCTCTTCCTTGGACACCAAAGTGAGAGTTTCTAAGAACATCGGCTTCTTAGCCGCCATAAGATCCGAGGTAGCGCCAGACCTCTTCCGTCCTGCTTTTAGAGCATCTTGCAGGAGTTTATCCTGCGCATGAATGGAAACACCCCTCTTGTTCTTCTTGGCAGGAGGGTCCGCCTTGGACTTGCCCTTACCGGGCAGCAGAATGCTCTTTGGGTCCTCTCTCCGGCCTTGGCCCTTCGCTCCTCATCCGCGGAAAATTCAGCCGCATTCTTCGGATCCGGCATCGGAAGAGTACGAGGTGTGTTGATGATTTTGGTCCGCATCTTTGAGATAACCTCCAGAGCCTGCTGCTCTCTCTGAATCTTCTTCCGGTCTTGGAGAGTCGACATGATATATCTCCACCAAAAACCTGCGGAACAAAACAAGGAAGAGTTAGAAACTGACATCAAAAAGCAAAGTGCAGATAAAAAGTAATAAACTCGGAATGCATGAGTTAAGAGCAAAGAAACATAGAGACAGGATAGAAGGATTACTAAAATCTTCAATTCCGCCACACTCGACGGGTCCAGTCAAGCCAGCCAAGTATGGTAAAGGCTGGCTGGTGAATCCGTTAAACGAAAACTTCCGAGGCTTGGGATCAACCCCTTTGTGCAACCTAGCCACCCACTTCGGATGGTTGCTGGCCACAAGATGGTAGTCCGTGATGTCAGCTCTTGAGAATTTTCGGGGAAAACCCCATTGTTCTCTTGCCCTCTCGGGCTTACCTACTTCTAGTCCTAGTCTAACAAATACAAATTTCTACCACCATTTACAACCAAGTGAGGAGATAGAGTCAGAAATAAAATTAAAATTTGGCTTATTTAAAAATGTGTACATGAGGCCATTGCCCGGACTAAAGGAAATGTTGAAGAGTTGGCGGAAGTTTTCAAAATTTATTTCCTTCTTCTTTTGCTTGCAGAAGACAGTGAAGCAGATAAGATTACCCAAAGATTTTGGGATAATGATGAGACAATTTTCTAACGTCTCATTTGGTCCTTTTTAGCGGTTTTTGTGAGTCTTTGTCTTTAGTTTTATAGTCTTTTTAGTTCATTTTTATGCTTTGGTATTTTGATGTTGTTTTGCAGGAATCGATGAATTTGAGCCAAAATAAGGGCAAGCGGATTAACATGGCTCCCCGCGGAGAGGGATTCAGTCCGCCGCGGCGAGATTTTACGAAGGCGCCTGGAATTCTGCAAAGTTGAGATCGCCGCGGCGAGGTATCCTTCCCGCCGCAGCGAGATTTTACGAGGCTAGAGGCTGGAGCTGTTGAGAGGCTCGCTGCGGTGAGGAAATTGGTACGACGCGGCGAGATTTTATGAGCCGAATATCTATTGCGATAAAGAAGACTGCTTGTGAGCTATTTTCCCTTGTGGCGTCGGCCCCCATAATTCGTTTTTTCTTATTAGATTAGAATTTTGATTCTTTCTTTCATACTTTCTTTTAACCTAGTTTTGAGAAAAATCTCTGAGATACACACATTGACATTGAGACATCTGGGGAGCTTGGTTATTCATTGATTTTATTCATCAGGATTATTGGTATTGATTTCTCCATTGCTTTGTTCTTCACAATTCGTTCTTTATCTTTATCGATTGAATTGTATGTTATTGCATGCGAGTTTCATATCTATATTTCATACAATTATTACCATGAATCCTTGCGTGCAAATCTCAAGTATGAGTACCTAAACACCTTTGAGTACAGTAGTATGTGAAGATTATGCATATTCGTTCCAGGGTTTATCAAATCACTCATATAGGTTAGTCTCGTATAAAATCTTCGTAAAAACCTTCAATTCGATAAGTCCGTATTAAATTCTCTAAATTGTTCATGTTTAAGGATCGTGAATTGACGACTCACGATTTCTCCAGTATAATATTTTCTAAGAACAATTGGTTGAATCTAATTGATTGATTTGCTGTACAACAACCGTGTGACAAATATGAGTGTTATCCCTAGTTCGAATTAGCATAATTGGATCTTGCTACTGTATTCATCTTTCTCTCATTGTTAATCGTAATCTTAGCTTTAGCTAAACTAGTTAGAAGTATAATCAAAACCAAACAAATCAAGCCGTTTCCACAAGTGACTGTTTGCTTTCAACTGCTTGGTAGATTAATTGGTTCCTTAGCGAACGATTTTGTGGTTAGCATTGTCTGTCTACAACAACTGCTTTCTACTTGTTTTCTAAGTAGTAATTTGAGCACATCAAATTTGACGCCGCTGCCGGGGAATCAATTCCTACTGTAGTGCTTGATTGCAAATCTTTACTTATTTTCCAACTTACTTGAGGTTTAGTGCACTAACAGAAACTAAGGATATCTCGAGGTTTTCGTGTTGTGTAGCTCTAACAACAGGTTGATCAGAAAGGACATTTCAATGGCTCAGTTAACCTATGGAGCCTACATGCAGCCCGGTGAGGATAAGGCCGAGAAAGCAACAGTCGTGATGTCCAATGAGGCGAGGAATTTGAAACTCAAAGCTCACCTCTTCCATAATCTCCCCAAGTTCTACGGAATGGCCAACGAGGATGTGATAGGGTTCCTCAAGGAGTTTAAAGTACTGTTTGCAGGGATTCCGTTGACAATGAGGAGTAATGTGATTCGAGATGGAGATAAGGAAGAAGGTTTTTCCAATGTGCTGCAGGATAAAGCTAACCGGCGTCATTGAACCACTGGGTTCTCTACCTACTTGGGATTCTCTCTATAAAGCCTCGTGAATAAATTTTACCCTCCCGAGAGAACACAGCAACTTCGTGCCCAGATAATGCAGTTTCAGTAGATGCATGATGAGACCTTCTATGAAGCTCGGGACCATTTTTGGCAGTTATTGGCCCAAGGCCCTCACCACAGGATAGACGATATGAGCTTATGTGTCCGATTTTATGAAGGCCTGGATTGGGAATATCAAAATATGGTCGATGTGAGTTGTAAAAACTCCTTCCTGGAAGCCTCCGCTGATGAATTGAACAGTGTTTTCGAGAAGCTGGCAGCAACATCGCAACTTAAGGGAGGAAGAGATAAGGCTAGGAGAGTGGCAGCCAGAGCAGTGGAAGAGACTCCAGGGTCATGTATTACTGAGCTAGAAAATGAAATCAGGAGCCATATGGAGAGGTCTGAGAGGTACTGGTTTGAGGCGCATAAAATTCAGGAAAAAAATAACCAGAGGTTCGACAGTATCGAGCAATCGCAAAGAAGGCCGGAACAGATATTGGGTGACTTGGTTGGGAAATTGCAGCTTATGGAGAAAGGTAGACCCCCATCAGCCCCATAAAATATTAGAGTCCTGGCAGTTGAGATAAATTTTGAAGAACCAAGGAAGGTTAAGTCCGTTGTTGCCACCTGTACCAACGAGATTGAGAACTCTGCATCAGATGTGGGAACTCCAGCAACGGTTCAAGTGACCCGTGTACTGATAGCCGAGCAGACTGAAGATGTAGCCTCTATTGAATCGACAGGGGATGAAGTCGAGGAACCAAGTCCCGTGATTCCAGAAGAGGAGGCGAATGCGGAGCAAGAAACTGCTGAAATCGACCCCCCCACCATAATAATTCCTAAGGCAGAAAAGAGTATAAGCGACTCCAACAGTTTTGATTTACTGGTAGGCATTGGGTGCTCAGCTCAGGTTACCGGAATAGTCGACACTGGTGCTAATTGCAATTTGATGACTTTTGACACCTATGAAGACTTTGGCTTAAAGGGATTGCCGCGCAGATTCTTTATGACTCTTGCTGGTGGAACTAGAAGCAGATGCATGGGGATTGTGGAAGATGTTCCGTTAAATTTGGATGGTATATGATGATGATGATTTTGTGGTAGTGGAATCGCTGAGGGTGAAGGGGAAAGAATTGGAAAGTGATATGCTACTTCTAGGGAGACCCATCATCCGCTCAACTCTCATGGTGGTGAATTTACATGCCCGAACCTGCACAATTGAGGTGCAAGCCAAGCCACACGAACTGAAGGCCTATTCTGCTCCATTATATTCTATTTCGCAGGCTGAGAGCAGGAAATTCATATGAGCACACACTGGACCCCTATATATACATACTTATCAACAAGGAAGAACAAGAGCTGCACCAACCGGAAGAGCTAAGAACTTCCAGAGTACCCATTAGCCAACACGGAAGAGTCTTGTACATGACTATAAAGGTACACCTGCAGGCAAGCCACTGTTGATCCCATTTTCTTTTTCACTCTACGCTTGAGGACATGCTTGAGTTTAGGTTTGGGGAGGGGGAAATGTGCTCTCTAGTGTCTTGTCTGCATTTTCTCTATTACCTGAGTCTCTAGAGTCTTTCGTCCTCTAGTTTATGTATGTTTTGGTCATTTTTCTTTTACGGTCGTTTTTTCTTTTACCCTCTAGAGTCTTTCGTGAGCCGTTCTTCCAAGTTATGAAAGCTTCTACTGTGATTGTTAAATTTGATTGCTGCTTATGTTTTGCATGATACTTAACTGAGGTGGTATAGTGGATTTAAAAGCCCATAAGTTTGTTTCTCCTGTAAATAGCAAGTCTGTTTAACTCTTTAGTCCAAAAAGCCGGTGAGAAACTTTAAGCCGATGAAAAAAATATTGTACCGGCACTTGTGTGATCCTTTCGGGAAGTGCGAACCCTCTCGTTTGCGCCTTTTCATTCTCGTGTGTACTCAGTTAAGTTAAGTATGACGAACGGCATGCTCTTCATGTCTCATTTTGTCGAAAGCCAGTGCATTGCGAAGAACCGGTTTGGGGAGAAGAAATCTGTTGCGTTATGATGTTATTGTTCAAATCTTGTAATATGTATTCCCCCTGATTTGTTGAATCGTCTCGGAGTGTATCTATGGTGCTTGTCACCACCGTAGTCGTGTTAGGCGTGTTTCAAATACTACCTATATACCGGCGTGGTCTTAAAAAGCCATATGTCCGTGAGGGTTGATAGCACGTACACCAAACTGACACGCAAAAAAGTGTGGACTTCGGTAAAACAGACACTACAAAAAAGTGAGACTAAAAGAGTCCATAGTGGCCGAATTGATTAGAATTTAATTCATTTGATGCAAATATGTGGTTTATGGAAGTTGATTGTATGTCTTGGCAAGCTGCTATATGCAAGGAAAAAGTCCCTTCTGACTTAATTGATTGAGTACATTGCATGAGGTATTTGAGGCACCCTTGTGACAAAAGTCACCTTCATTTTCTCTTATTGTTCTTGAGCATTTAACCCACTGGAAACTTCTAGAGTGTGAGAGAGAATAGTGTAGGATTTCCTTGCGAGGGATTGGAGAGTTAGGCTTAAGTGCTATTTATTTGAGAAACTCTCTTGCAGGATTTTTTGTGCACTATTTCTGTCAAGGTCGGTTGAGTGCAAACCTTTTGCATCTTGTGAATTTAACGCTTACAATGGTAGAGTTTGTTCACTTGGAAGATTGACTCATTTGTGTGTTATTATGTGTCTTAGTCTAGGGTTAATTTGTTTGTTTGCTTGGGGACGAGCAAAGATTCGGTTTGGGGATTTTGATGAGACAATATTCTAACGTTTCATTTGGTCCTTTTTAGCGGTCTTTGTGAGTCTTTGTCTTTAGTTTTATAGTCTTTTTAGTTCGTTTTTATGCCTTGGTATTTTGATGTTGTTTTGCAGGAATCGATGATTTGGAGCCAAAATAAGGGCAAGCTGATTAACATGGCTCGCCGCTAGATTTTACGGCTGGAATTCTCAAGAAGTTGAGATCGCCAAGTAGATTTTACGAGGCTAGAGGCTGGAGCTGTTGAGAGGCTCGACGCGGCGAGGAAATTGGTCTGCCGCAGTGAGATTTTACGAGTCGGATATCTATTGCGATAAAGAAGAATTCGCCATGTAGGTTATTTTCACAAGCAGCCGGCCCCATAATTCGTTTTTACTTATTAGATTAGAATTTTGATTCTTTCTTTCATACTTTCTTTTAACCTAGTTTTGAGAAAAGCTCTAAGATACACACATTGACATTGAGACATCTAGGGAGCTTGGTTATTCATTGATTTTATTCATCAGGATTATTGGTATTGATTTCTCCATTACTTTGTTCTTCACAATTCGTTCTTTATCTTTATCGATTGAATTGTATGTTATTGCATGCGAGTTTCATATCTATGTTTCATACGATTATTACCATGAATCCTTGCGTGCAAATCTCAAGTATGAGTAGCTAAACACCTTTGAATACAGTAGTATGTGAAGATTATGCATATTCGTTCTAGGGTTTATCAAATCACTCATATAGGTTAGTCTCATATAAAATCTTCGTAAAAACCTTCAATTCGATAAGTCCGTATTAAATTCTCTAAATTGTTCATGTTTAAGGATTGTGAATTGACGACTCACGATTTCTCCAGTATAATATTTTCTAAGAACAATTGGTTGAATCGAATTGATTGAATTGCTGTACAACAACCGTGTGACAAATATGAGTGTTATCTCTAGTTCAAATTAACATAATTGGATCTTGCTACTGTATTCATCTTTCTTCATTGTTAATCGTAATCTTAGCTTTAGTTAAACTAGTTAGAAGTATAATCAAAACCAAACAAATCAAGCCGTTTCCACAAGTGACTGTTTGCTTTCAACTGCTTGGTAGATTAATTGGTTCCTTAGCGAACGATTCTGTGGTTAGCATTGTCTGTCTACAACAACTGCTTTCTACTTGTTTTCTAAGTAGTAATTTGAGCACATCAGATAACCTGCATCGGACTGATGCCGAGGTGATCGAGGATCCCCTTGATGCTTGGGGCAATTGGGAGCTTCCATCCGCATTGGAAGGCAATCTCATGGACCTCCATGTACCCTTCCGGCGGATTGTAGAAGGCCTTCTCCGGAGTAGGTAGGTTGGAGGATCTCTACAGAGTCCGGGATAGCCCACTTCCGCCTCCATTATGGAATCTGCGACTCCTTCACTTTAGTGGGGCAAGTTGGGAGAGCCCCATCTTCATTCAACTCCCCCTGGGGATCCGCGATGGCGACAGAAGTGTGGTGACGGGGGAACTTGGTCCGCCACGCATTTATTCCGTGCTCCCCTTCCCTTGGCTTAGAAGGGATAACAGCCTTCAGATTGAGCTGGCTCTTTGACCGCCCAGATCTTTTCTGCACACGGACAGTTTGAGACGCTTCTTCCGTCTCCTCGTCCCCCTCCTCCTCACCCCCATCGTCCTCTTCACCTCCCTCCTCCTCCATGGAAGCATCATTTGTGCCCGGAATTGATTCCACGGCCACCCTCTCCTGATCGCCCGACTCAAACATTTCCACATTATCTGGATCCTACTCCGTGTCCCCACCCTGTTCAACCAGCACTTCGTCCGCATCCTCATCAACCCCACCACCTCCAATCGTCCTAGCACGGACTGTGACCCTAGTCCGCCTAACATTTCCCTTCCCAGCCGCTACATTACATTTTTAGGGATCACCTGATTATGGGGCATCTCTAACTCCCCATGATTTGAGACGGCATCACTTTGATTAGCGGATGATGATCGCTGATCCGCAGCATCATCGTAGTTTTGGGCCTCAGGAATGTTTTGACTATCGCTCCTGGACATCTTAGGGCACAAGAAACGGATCAGTCAAGAATTGTTTTTGTCCGAGAGTTCATTTATGTATCTTATTAGGTCCGAGTTAGTAAGAGAAACCCTAGGTAAACTGGGCATTCTCAGGCCACAAATCTCCTAACCATTGGCACACCAATGGCACATGTAGTAGTGCCATAGGGGAATTTCATGTGCCATCGACACCTAATCTAGTACATAAAAAGAAAGTACTGTGCCAAGACTGTGCCATTTATAGGAATATACGGGCCTAATGGCACCATTACTCCACACAAATGGCACATGCACAGTGCCATTGAACCAAGCCCAATCTACAAATTTTTGACAAAAAATCTACAAGTTTTGCAATACTAGCAGTAAGCCTATACAATTCCTATATGATTACATATCATTACTGGAAAATATAGCATGCAAAACATACAAGTGTTTCCTAAATTTATCATACGACATGGTAAATTTACACGGAAAAGAGCCAACAGTCACCAAGACTTAAGGCTGCATAGTACTTCATTCAAATAATTTTGGGGATTCAAGCATAACCCTACACTGGGTACTATAACATACATCTCTACGGAATTCAAACAAAATTCTAAAGTGAGATTTCAAATCCTAAGCATGCACGCATCAATTCAACAAGCAACAGTACGCAACGAGTAGAAATTGAAAAGCATCCCAGATCTCAGAAAAGGGAATGAGCCACTTACCTGATAAAATTAAACTGGTGAAAAAGGTCTAAGTTGTTGTAAACTTGGCTTCCCCTTGAGTACTGCTTGCTCGGATCTCCTGATGCTCTGAGAGTTCTTGCTTGCTCGGATTGCTTAGATTGCTCTGGATTCAAATTTGCTAAAGTGTGAAAGTGACGGCAATGGCGAACTATTTATAGAGGGTACTTGGGGAAGATGAAGCATCACATCCTTCCGCCCTTAATCCCAGCCGTTGATCGTTTTCATCTAATGGTCGTGTCGCTTCACACTTAGTGAATTTACATTCGACCCCATTATTATTAATTGATATATTCTCTACTCACTCGGGATTTGCACCTGTGGGCCGAACGAAAAGGGAATTGGGCCTTTGGCATCACTGTTCATCAGCCCAATTGGCCCATTCACCTATTTTGGTCCAAAAGGATTGACTTCCTCTATACTCTTCCATCAGAGATATTTAATCCTAACTGTACTCGGACCTCAAAATATCTCCGTTACAAATACCTTTTCCTTCTACATTCCGAGCTACTACGTAACTCAAACTGTAGAAAGAAGGGGGGGGGGGAGAGATATATTGAGTTTCTGAAAACACGGAAAACGGATTTTACAGAAAGGAATTTTTCCTTCATAATTAACGATTCGGACACGCTCTACAACACACTTGTTCTTTTTATAGTTACCAACTATCTTCTACCAAGATAGTTGGAAACTAGGGGGACATATGTTGATACGGATATATGTCCAATCCGTTAAGGGCGCCATAGAGTGTATCCTAAAGCGCATCACGACTTAATGGCCAATTCAGTACTGGTCTGACCTCACATGGTCCGTTCTAAGTGAATCAACCAGTATGCTAAAGTCACTACACCCTCACAACTAGTCCGATCTAGCTGGGAAAAGGACTTTTAAACCTGGCTACGTCAGTACAAAGATGCCCAACGGACCGGACGAGATAGCCTCTCGGACACCACCTTTACATTAAGACCAAACGTATATGTTGGAACCACTGAGATACTTCCGTGAGACTCTTGGCTCGAACATCCAGAGTTACCCAAGGGCAGATCAACCAAGCAGACAGATCTGTCTGAAGGACTGACACGGACCCAACATGCGGAACAGTACTCTCGGAGGGAAAAGGTCCAAACTACCCTCCCAGGCCCACTAATCGGTATTGGACTACTGTTCACTATTGAGCTATGGGCCAAAGGTAGCATTGGTGTCCAAATCTGAATCATACACTTTGCACCATCTTATGAGTCACTTCATAAGCTATGGTCTCTATAAATATAACTCAAGGTCCAAACTTTGAGGTAAGCCATATTGAAGGGAGAATCCCTAAGTTCTAAGTGATTTTCCATAACATAACCATCCTCATAACTATCACATTGAGAGCTTTCCAACTCTCTCTTGAGTAAACTCTCTTATCGGATTGACAACTAGCAATCCAGGTAACCCTTCTAACCCCCCCCCCCCAAGGTCCTTTCAGGTACCCTGGTCCGGACAGAGAGCCCAGCTCGGACTTCAAGTAGGAGGCGGATATTAGAATAGGTTACTTGTTGTAGTTTAGTTAGTGCTTGAGGCTAAACCCCTCAGCAATAGGCGTCACATAATAGAATCCTTTATAATCATACTTCTTTTGTTGACAATTCCTGCACTCAATAGTCAGTGAATAAAGACAAAATAACTCACGTAGAATCATAAGATAAGTGTAGTAAACAAAGTTGTCTACAATGTTGACACAACATTGCAGTCAACACGGCACGTTTCAATCTCCCCCTTTTTGTCTTTCTTCACAAAAACACACCCGAACAAACTCGTTAGAAATAAGTAAATCTAACAGGCATGAAACTACAAAACTCCCCCTCAACCTTAGATGAGAGCAATATAACAAAAGAGAGTATGTCAGCTTTCTTGTTCAGATTCTCATCTCTTCTCCCCCTTTTTTGAGAAGAAAGATATCTCTCAAAATAATCAACCAAGTTCACAGAAGGTGATAAGAAGATATGCAACGAGTGTGAGTGATGAGGAGATGGTATATGATCAACAAACTTCACTCCAAAAATGAATTTAGAAAATCTTGGGACACAACCAAAAATCAATGACGAACAATCATAAAAAGATTTTTGGAAACGAAGATTTTCTTAACTCAAAACACTCCTACTTTTTGTGATGAAAGGAGAGCAACCAAACATCTTCTCACATTCTAAAGAGATGCTACTGATTTTTTCAGAGCAATACTGAGCTGTGGACTTCATTAATAGGGCCTGCAATAAGAGATGCGCAATGTCGGAGGTTGATGTTGACGCAACATTGAATTCAACATTGACAAATCCATTGACTCCCCCTCACGCAGTGCAAGATTATTCTCCGGAAACAGAGCATTAGACATAAAGTTTCAGAGAGCAGTGAGAAAGTCCAAGAGAAAGTGATATTAGGATGGCAAGGGAATAACACACTTCAATCCAAGGGCTACAAAGAAACCTTTGAGACACAACCAAAAATCAATGAAGCAGATTCATAAAATATTTTTGAGAACAAAGATTTTCTTAACCAGATTGGAGACAATCGGTTAAAAACTACCACTTGTGGAGGAAGTTTTAGCAAATTTCAGTGATAATATAAATCAAGCTTTAACAAAGTAAAATTACCCCAGAAAAATAAACACTTCCCTAAGCAATCCGTCCCTACAAATCAAAACTCTTTCCCTCGAAACTTGAAAAATAAAAAGAAAGACTCTCATATAAAACAAAGGAACCTCGAACTGGAATCAACTTCTAGTGGAATGTTGTCTTAACAAAGTACATAAAACTTATATCAAGCCCTTTATTGTAAACTCGCAGTAACAAGAAAAGGTTGGAAACAAAACATGCATGATCCACACCACAAAGAAAAGCTAATAAATAGCTCATAAAACCCAGCCAGAGCACTTAGCCATCACTCAAGGATCAAAAGTCAAGCAGACACACAAGGTAGATATGGTGTTATCAAGTCAAGAAGGGACTGAAGTTTACAACTCAGCAGAGACTTTTAATTAACTCTCCAAAATACTTTTATTGCGCATAGAAAAATTTATATATTTGTGTGAAAAGGTCGTCTACTGAATGAAGGCAGCCAGAACCCCCAATCACCCCAGTAGCAACACAATTTCTTTTAGACAACACATGTGAGCACATAGGACTGAATGCAGGAAGCCTGAACCCCATACACCCCAGTATCCCAATGCGTACTCATTTTATGTGTCACTTTTATAGAAACAGCCTCAAGCAAGTAATCATAACGGATGAAGGCAGCCGGAACCCCAAGCACCCCAGTGTAAAGACATGCTATATCTAGCTATTCCATTTGTAAGAAAGCACTTTTATTTAATCAAGGAGAGGTTTTATTATCTCTTTAAAGCTTTGAACATACACTTCCCAAGGTGACTAGACAAAAACACATGTGGTACAGTCAAACCAATTAAAACTTTCATAAGGTGAGTGAATAGATTAGAAAAAGGCCACAATCAAGCTCAAAAGATGGTATTTAAGATCAAACAACAGGAACACCAACACAAACCAAGAAACTTTGAGCTTTGATTTCAAGGGCTTTTCAATGAGATATCACTGCTATAAAAAAGACACCCACAATTAGTTCCAGAAAGAGAGACCTTTGTAAACATTTAGGGACATAGGAAACACGGAATAGACAGCAAGCAACAAACTAAGCCATTTTTTTTTAATTTTTTAATTTTTAAATTTTAAATTTTTTCTTTTGTTCAATGTTATCAGTGAATTTGAGATACCATTGACGCTAACAATGATAATCAAATAAAGCATAGAGCAGTAAACCACCTTAAACACAATAATCTATCATGATTTTGAGGTTTACTAAAAATATCCGCCAGTTTAAGCCAAAATACCATATTATCGCTCAAATAGAAAAACCCTTGACTTGTGGAATTTCTAACATTCATATCTCCAACCCAACCACAAAAACAAAAGCAAATATCTTGACCTCGTTAGACAAAATTCAGGTTTCCAGAATAGAAACTCAACACAACTTTTGTGGAGAAAATATGCAGTGGATTGTAACAAAGGGAAATAAGAAAAATATTGCAAGGGGGAAGAAAATTTTATTATAGAAATCGAATCAGGGAGGGAGGGAGTGAGGAAGGTAGAGATTAATGAAAGAAAGAGATGGCATAGAGATTGCGCAGGTTATGCGAGAACAATGAAGAAGATCGGGTCGGAAGATAAATCCGCTGGAGAAGAAAGCGGCTCAGCCGCTTAAGAAGAAGAAGAAATCCGCCGCGTGTAGATGCTCAGAATCTACAATCAAAGATTGATACGAATTGCGTTGCACCAACGACCTGCAAGACAACAATAGAGCACGCTAGGGCGTAAGATCCAATTGGTACACCGGTGTGGTTTCGACCGTATGGACTCCGACGCTCAAGCCAATGAGTCTGGAAGATGTAAAATAAGGAAAATAGCAAAGAGTGAGAGATTGACTTATCCTTTTGTTCGTTCAAGGGGCTTTCGGAACGATGGGCACCTGGAGAGTGATTGTGAGTGATTAGGTGGAAGGACCTTCTAGCTATGGAGTATGGATTTCGTGTGAGGCTCTAGAGATGCTCCTCAAGCCTACGTGCAAAAGTCTTCCGGAAGCTAAGGAGGCGATCGGAATGCGTACGTGAGTAATTCTGATTCAGGAAGAGAGGAGGAAGAGATAATTGCGTAAGCGGCAGTAGGTTAAGAGTGTGAGGAATGCGATGTCCTTAGGGTTTCTCCCTCGTCCTCCTTATATTGACTCTCCACTAACGTTAGTATGAGGTTTCTCCTTCGTCCTCCTTATATTGACTCTCCACTAACGTTAGTATGAGTCTGTTGCGTAACCACTACCCGAGTACGCGAGTAGTTCGGAGTCCTCCAACTACCTATGTGAGACTTTTTCTCTTCTAGAGCCGTTGAAAACTCCAGGTGTGGTGTGTGCGTCAAGTATCTCGCGTATGGGCTAGAGGCTTTCCATATGGTTATGGACCTTATCATGTGGGCTATACCACTGGAGGCCCTTCTCATGGAGACAATATTGAATTCACTTTGTAGTCCCTATGTCTTCGTGGACTTGTAATTGTACACGTAGTATTTTGGATTGGGCTTGGACCATATGAAGAGTTTATCCAATATTTCTCAACTAGGCTCGTTTTAAGCGTTTGGACCTAATTTGGTCAATAGAGTATTTTTAACCAATACACTGCGTACTTGGAGAAATAGAAAGAAGAAGACCAGGCCGGAGGGATTTACCACCGGAGAAGAGAGAAGCTCAGCCGCGTGGAGGAGAAGAGATGCGCGGAAGTGCATGAGAGAGACAGCCGAAACGGTGGAATCCGTTGATGCGTCTTATGAGGTGGATGATTTAGGACGTGACCAGAGGGGGCTGGGAAGAATCAATGCGGAGGCACATAGACGACTGGACGCCATTGTTGCAGCAAGAAACAAGAAAACGAGGCAATTTTCGTATAAAGTTAACTGCACAGTGCAGTTGTAGAAAAACGGTGTTTCCCGTCAATTCAGCCGTTGGATCGTCCTGAGAATTTTACAGTAGTTAACCAACACATGAATCTAGAATGTGGATGGTGGAGATTGGATTAGGATTACCTTAACCTATCCAAATGTATCCAAAGAGGATCTTGAGGGGGAGGAAGAAAGATGCAAAGCCGGATTGAATGAAATCTTTAGGGCGGAAGAAAGAATGGCAAGGGCAATCAGATTGATTGGATTGAGAAAAAAAAAGAGAAAGAGAAATTATAGGGTGGAAGAAAGAAAAAGTGCATCATTGCAAGGTAGATTATACTGGCTCATGATACCGAAAGAATTATTTTCCTCACTGATTCTCATTCATCAATCTCCTATTTATACAATTGTGTATAGCTACTAATAAGGAATTCTAATTAAATTATACTTCTAATTACAACAATAAGTGATCATAATCCAATTATACTTGAAACAGTTTGTGCCTGAGGCCTCTTTAATCCAGGCATCTTTCAAGAATTAAAGATTAAACAAAGGGTTAACTCTGCCTTCTTTATGTTCTTTCGTCTTATGTGATATTGAACTATCATAAATCACATAAATGTATTTTGAAAAACTATCTAACTAAGAGTGCAAGACTAATTTTAGTACCGTTGCATTGTACTAACAATAGTACACCCTTTTAAATCGTTAGATCAATTCTTGATTCGATCTCGTCCGTTGAATTATTATTTATGTGATGGGGCGTTACACTGTTGCATAATAGTGTTGCGCTATGTTGCAATATAATAAAATAAACATCTTTTATTATTATTTAGGTGATGGGGCGTCGCACTGTCGCATAATAGTGTTGCGCTATGTTGCAATATAATAAAATAAACATCTTTTATTATTAAATTTGATTTGATTATAGTAAATCAATTACTTTAATTCATTATTAAAATAATTCCTAGCTCCTCCATTGACTAGAATCCGACAGCCACCACCGGATTCCGGCGACCACCACATGCACACCGGAATCCGGCGACCACCTCAGGCACCACCGGAATCCGGCGACCACCTCAAGCACACCGGAATCTGACGACAACCTTAGGCACCACCGGAATTCGGCAACCACCGAAATTCAACATCCAGTATATATAAAAAATTGACGAGTTTAGATGATTTGTCCACCAGAATTTGACATCCACTATGTTTAAGTAGGCATGGCCAGCCGGACTCCATAATAAAATCATGTATGTGAAGTAACTCAGTAAGCAACGCTGCAGCAATGTTACTAATATGATACAACATTCATTGACGATCTCAAGTAAACACGATAATTCTCGCTACATCTTCCATGGAAGCTTGGACGGAATTTAACTTCCATGGGAGCCCAATTCGAGTTTTCTACATGGTCTTCTTCTTCTTTTTAAAATGATCCATTGAAGAAATGGTTTCTTGCAAAACTTGTCGTACAAATAGCAATAATAGGCTTAAAAGTAATTGTAACAAACAGCGACTGAGTCAGAAAAATCGATCAGCCAAGGTGAAGAAAAATGAACCTTCAGCAACAGGGTCTTTCCAACAGAAATTGAATTTATCACTATTCAGTAACAGATTACCAACGAAACACGAACGAAATTTTTCTTGAGAAAAAATAGTACATAATTAACGACGAATTACCCACAAACCACAAATAAATTCGATTTTTGGTTGTAGTTCTGTTGGTATTCCTTGTAGAAAGTTTTTGGGTTTTCAACAAATTTAGTTTTCCGTCACTATTTCGTTGGTACTAAATTTTGGGTTTAACTATAAACACCAACGGAAAAATCTGTTGGAAATTTTTCTCACCAACAAAATTTTCGTTGGAAATTTCGTTGCTGGATTTATTTAATGAACAGTTGTAAATTTGATGCAATTTCAGTATGGAAGATTTAGAATCTATGAATATTTGCTTAACTAAATAATAAAATAGTAACAAGACATGTTTAATGTGTGCACAAAAAAACTTAACCAATCGATCACAGCTACAATATAGCGATAATCAAATAAATAGCTAACTAATTAATATTGTAAGGTGGTCGAGTGGTAAGGAAGTTAGAGGTGATGAGATTGAAACCCCGTGGCATGATTTTCATTTTTCCTCACATGATTACCAACAAAATAGTGATGTTTCAATAACGCAGGAAAATCACATTGCAAGAGTTGCCAACGAAACCAGATTTCGTTGCAATAGTTACCAACGGGGGCAACTGAAACGATTTAGGCAACGCAAATATCCGTTGGAAAAAATTTTCTGCAATGAAAAAAATGCCTTCACCAACGAAAATAATTGTTGTTGATTACCCTTTTTCGTGTAGTCACTAACTGTTCAGGAAAAATGATCAACAAATAATAAAAGGAATTTTCGGAAATCAAAATCAGTACAAATAAGGAAATAAGACAGGCAACACTGCATCTTTTTGGAAGATAATTGATTAAAAATTAAAACCAAAGAGTAAGTCTCCTGAGAGACGGTCTATAGATCTAGAGACGGACTTATATTGTCAAGAAAATCATCGATGTTATTAATCACAACATCTATGTTCTCGCTCAACAATATTGATATTTTTTCATATTACAACAAGACTTATTTCATTAACAACATGGACGTTTTAATTAATAACATATATGGTTTTATTAATAACATGGACCGTCTCTAGATAAGTTATGTAGAGACCGTTTTTAATGAAACTTTGTGAAAACCGAACATAAAAATCAGAAAGAATAATAAAAATTAACAAAAATAATGAGACAGGGTAGTTTGCGAGTTTCCGTGGCAAGAATAAAACACAAAAGAAACAACCAGTTCAACATATTACTTAATCCGTGAATTTTCAAATTCATTACAGTTTGGCCATTCAATTTAGTTCATTCAAATTTCGCCTTCGCTCAATTCGATTCATTAGGTTCATTAAATTAATATTATTATTATTATTAGTAGTATTATTATTGTTGTTGTTGTTAATATTATTATTATTATTATTATTTTATCATTTATTTACACACCTAATCTTTTGTACAAGGAAAATAAGAAAATTTATCCAATTGAGTTATTTCAACTTTTTTTATTTATTTCTTTTTAATATGACTTTTAGTAGATCAATGAAATAAAGAGTATGGGTACAATTTGAATTACCCTTCTTTTCTACCGTAAAATTTGAGTTAAGATAAGAAACTACATGAACCTGAGAGTACCATACAATCTGATTCACATAATCTGTACGTACATCTCTAACAAAAAATCAACATGTTCTTTTATATATATCCATACGACCAATACCATTTGTGCACTTTCGGTTATTCTGGGCACTTTCGGTTATTTTTCTACTATATTCTAAAGTTGATGGTTTACTTTGAAGCACACATCATCCGCATGTGCATAAATGATACTTGGAGCACTTTCTAATTATTTGGACATTTTCTGATACAAAATTAATGTAAAAATAAATTCATTTTAAGTTGTATTAACTCTCTACGTTTCTTTTTATTTTTGAATTTAGGTTTCGACTTTTCTCTAAATACTTATGTATGAAGATAATGAATAGTCGTAGGAGATAGTGAATAAAGTAGAACATGTGAGAAGGTAAAGAATAAAGTAATAAATTAATTTTTAATTTTTAGGCGTATGAAGATGAGATTTATCCATCCATATATTATAAAGGGAAGTTTTTATTATCAATTCTAGCTATAATACTTTTACCTCAAATCAATGTGAGAAATTCTTTCATTTTTTTAGATTAAAAAATTACAAAAAAATTATAGTTAGGGTAAATTTATTTTTGATGCCAAGTTAATGTGTATTTGGTTCTGTTACATTTACAATTTTAATATAATTTTGGTTACATATTTCTGCAAATGATATTCAACTTTGTAACTATTTATAAATGTAATCAATCAAATCTTCTAGATCCCATAATTCCATCAAAATCGCCACCCACCCACTAATTTTCTTAATGGGCATGAATCCAGATTAGAGGACCTTTGGATATATGCTTGACATAGTCCCTTCAGCTGATCTTCTAAGAATGTTCTATGAATCGTGTATTAGACGTACTCTTTTCAGTTCCATAAGAGAGGAGAGACACACGTGAACTAATTGGTGGTGTGTTGATCTTTACATGTCTATCAACAACATTTTACATGTGAAGACTTTCAATTTTCTTTTCTTTATGTATAAGATTAGATCGGTAGGATGAGGTATAATGTTTCTCTTCTCTATGATCTGGCTGGAAGGAGTGGTTCTATCCAACCCGAATTTCAACCCCGTTTGAAATAATGATGTTCAAGTCCGGTTTAGTATATATTCAAACCCGTTACAAGACCCGACCGCAACATTTTATGATTAAGTTAGTAAAAAACTACATTTTCCCACGCTGGGTTCCAAGCTACACTCTAGGTGGGGAATCTCTCTTCTATCTTTTCTTTACTTTCTTCATCCATAACGCGGGGAGGGGGGGGGGGGGGGGGGGGCATGCCAAACCATTTAAAATTATGTTCGTAGAATAATAATTTTTTTGCCTATGGTGGGGTGACGCATACCACCGCGGGGTTGCTGGGAACCGGTGGGTTGGAAAAAATAACCGTAACATGTGAAATTACGTTTTTATAATATTTTTGTGTGTGTGTGTAGTGGGGTGACCACATATCACCGCGAGATTGTTGGGAACAACCCTATTGATTGTGTTGTATACTTTGTATTTTATTTTGGTTCCGTTGAGGAATAGATTTTTTTGTAAAAAAACATGTACATTACATTAATTAACAAGATGCAGTAGGACCCTGTTTTTATATTTTCTATAGTTAACATAAATGAACACTCAATGATATAATATTGGATGGAGAATGACTATCGACCGACACCATGACCAACGTTGTCTACAAGGAATTTTGACTATCTTATTTTCTCGATTAATTTATTTAATCCTCACATTTCTATTTATTATTAAAAGTAAACTATACCGTGCCACGGGTTAGTACTAGTTAAACTCAAAAGCTAATGTTGAGTTTTTTCTCAAACTTAACAAATAAAAAACAAGTTAAGCCAAACCAAAGTCAAACCAAACTCTACAAGTGTTTCAAATGCTCAGACATCCCTTTAAGAACTCTTTTCTTCTTAAAGTCTGGAATATGATATCTTACATCGGGGTTCTTAATTGGTCATTATTTATGGACTAGTGATTTTGGTTAAGCTTTTAATTATTTTATTTGCCGAACATTGTCCATGCTCTTGTAAACATTTTCAAGTTGTAATAAATTTCACAGATTCAAAAAAAAAAAAAAAATAGATAAAGACAGTTTGTACGACGATTAAAATTCGGTTTTAATCGAGTTATCATTCTCATATTGTTTTCCACGCGGTTGGTTTTAAAGTTTGTTATACAATAATAAATAAAAAAGTAAAGTGACATAAAAAGAGTAGGAAGAGTGTCAGAAAGATGACAAAAATAATATGTTTTTTTTAATTGTGATTATATATCCCATCATATAATTGTTATTATTATTACAAAATAATTTCTTCAGTTCAGTTCAGAAAATTGCAGTTGAATAGAACAGAGCCTTATTTTGGTTCGTAACTCAACACCAAATTCCAGGCAAGCATTTAGTTTGAGGAAATATGGGGGAGATTTTCCTGGAAAATATATGAGGGAAAAACAACGTTTCTTATTTAGTGGAGATATACATGTTTTGATATAGATTTTCATAAATTTTTCAGAATTTCCTCAGAACTACCAAATTGTGTAAAACAATATTTTCCCCTATTTTTTTTTCTTTTCCTTCATTTTCCTTCAAATCAAATGAAGCCTAACAGACACTTATGAGTCCTATTAAACATACATTTATGTGTTTAATTATTTACAAGAAAAATACAGGAAAGTAAATTAAATAAATAAGGAATAGTCAAATACAATGGGAGAAGGTAAATAAAAGAATTTCCTGATTTTCTTGGTGTTTGACTAACTAAATTTGTAGCGACCCGACCATTAATCGATCGAGTCCCGACTTTTGGGCCGGTGTAGTTACTCATGGGCAGCTCTCCGGGTGATATGATGGCCCACTGTACCAACACATGTCCTTTTCCGCGCACTTTGTACTCACTCGTGCACGAACCGGGAAACTTCCCAGTTGGGCACTAATCATAAGATTGCTCCAACACATGTCCTTTCCCCCGCACTTTGTCATCACTCGTGCATGAACCAGGAACTTCCCAGTTGGTCACTCATCATAAGATTACTTCAGGGCAAGCACACTTAAGTCTGGAGTTATTATGGATGGATTTTCGAAATGAAAGGTGCACTTTGTTGGTATGAGTATGCGTTCTCAATGCCTTTAAGCTCTTTGGACTAGACTTGAAACTTTGAGGCGTTACAAAATTAGTGGTAATATTTGGTAACATATTAAAATTACCATTTTTATCTCATAACACACAATCACAATCATTTAATTCCTCCATCAAACCTATGTTTTAAAAGCCGAAACCGGAGGTTGAGCCGGCCACCCTCAAAAAAAGGTTCAACCGGGTCGGACCGGTTCACCCGGATAGAGTTGGTATGATGTCATTTTAATATACATATATATATATATATAATGATCAACAAAATGAATAACTAATAAATAGAACAAATATAGATTTTATGTTTGATTTGCATTATAAAGTGTAAACCCAATGGAAAACTCAAAATATACATAACAATTAACTAGTACCTCAATGGAAGGAATTTTAAGGTTTTTTGTTAAAAAAAAACCCTTAATTAAAAAAAAAAGCCCCAGGCCCTCACGACTCGATTAGAAGAAAAAAAAAAGATGTCCTCGACTTTTTTTTCTTTGTGCCTGTATTTTTTATTCTTGGACTATATAAATTAAATATATTTTTTATTTAATACTTTTCTTCCTAAATTCGCACGTAACGGGGTTAAGCTGCAAAAAAAAAAAAAAAAAGTCCCAACCGGGTTCCGGGTCACCGGCCCAACCCGGTTTTGGGCCGAGCGGCTTAAGGCTGGTTTTTTAGCCCTATTTGGGCCGTTCCATACCGGTTTAACGGTCCGACCGGTTTGACCGGCCGGACCCGAATTTTAAAACATAGCATCAAACGGGTCTAATTAATCAATAACAAAGAAAATGGTATTTCCTAAATTTTAATATTATCCTCTTTTCCCTAAATTCCAAACTCGCACTTGTTACATTGAGATCAATCATGTTTATATTAGAAAAGATTGAAAGAATCGATAATCAATGTTTTCTAATATAAAAACGATTGATCTCAATGTAACAAGTGTTGATCTCGATTTAACACCACCCATTTTCATGATTTACCATTTGTTTATCAAACAAAAAAAAAAATCCCTTATTCATTTTCATTTCCACTATTTTATTGCAAACAAACGCAACATTCATCTTAAAAATGGAAAAATATTAAAATCTGCATTCCGTTTTAGACAACTTCATCTTCTTATCCTTTAAATGAAAAGTATTTCTCTTAATTTATACACTATCTCTCCTACTTTATTCACTATTTGTCATACTTTATTCACTTTTTTTTTCTACTTTATCACAATCTCTTCTATTTTATTCACTTTTATCTAAAATCTTGTGTCCGGGCCCGCGAAAAGATGAAATCGGAACGGAGGGAGAGTATATCCTCTAAATTAAAAATTAAAGTAAAATGTTTACAAACTGACGGGCAGTCAAAAGTACATTTAAAAATATATATCCCTCAAGCATTTTTGGACAAATTTTATCAGCAATAAATCTCTAATCACACATTTTGAAGATCGAACTGGTGACCTTTTGGGTACGGGTGTCTCAGCTTGACACTCGAATACAAACATATTAACCCAAAATGACAAGAAATATATCCCGGAAGCATATTCGTTGCCTGGGTCCTAGTATTACCTTATTAAGCCAAAATGACAAGAAATATCTGTCCTGTCCAACTGCTAAATGTGGATATTTATCTGAGATGATGACTAGATATGGAAACAAATCATTAAAAACGAAAAGCATAAACTATCTGGGAATTCAAGCACTCCCTTCTGTGGGTGAAATTCCATCAAGCATCTAATACTAGTCTTGGAAATGTTGGTTTGTGTGGCTGAAATATAAGCAGCCAAAAAAGTCATGAGAATAATATGCATAGGTCCACTGTATACTTCTATTATATAGTATGGGTGGTATAGTGATTGTATGTTTTCTTGCGGAAAATCAGACCAGCACCCACTCACTATAGTGAGTTGGCTAATTAAGATGGATCATTGATCTGTTCTTATATTAATATAATCCATTCACAACTTTAACTACGAATTAATTTTAAACCGTAAATGTATTTTAAACCGTAAATGTAAAATGTTCAATTTTGTTATATAATAAAACTTTTGAAACTGAACTTTCATTGTACAATAATTTAATTGAAATTTTCACATTTGCAGTTTAAGATTGATTCGTAGTCAAAATCGAAGACGATGAATTAAAAAAGGTCAATGTACAAAGCTTATGTCAAGACGGAGGAAGTAGCATAGTAATCACAATTAATGCTTCTATATATATATCCACCCTAAGCTAGGGGAGGGCCATAGTAATTGGCAACTTGAATCAAACTTTCTCGGGTCAAGTTGAGTTGTATAGATTTTTTTATATTTATTTCTCCGATCTACTTATGATATTTGTGTTAAGTTATTATACATCAACTCAAAATTTTAGCACTCAACTAAACAGTTTACACTATAAATACCACAATTTAATACTATTAAACATAAACTTCAAACCGAACTCCAGTTTAGTTATAATAATTCATCAGCTTCACCATTGAGTTGAGTTTACAGTTCGATGCCAAACATGCGGAACATTGCTCTCACCTCCCTCTCTCTTTTTGTTTTTTCCTGTCAAAAAGCTTTATATACCTTATTGATGACATGTTGCCAACAGGGATTTCAACTTTCCTTAACTAGCAAATGACCATAGTGTCATTCCAAGTGGGAGTTTGAGAAATTACGTGAAAGGCATTTCCCCCATTCGGATTTTTTACAAATTAGTCACTAATGGGACAACTTTTTACCGTCAGACATCCATAAATTTTTGTCCAACGAGCATATCACTTTGATTACGAGCAAGTCACCTCGATATCGGGTATCGATACCGGGCATCGGTACCGGACATGGGTGGTGGAATCCGGTGGTGGGTGGCGGAATCCGGTGGTGTGATGGTGGAATCCGGTGGTGGGTGGCGGAATCCGGTTGTGTGGGTGGTGGAATCCGGTGGTGGTGGTGGAAAATGGTGAAAGGGAGAAGAAGGTGAGATGGAGAAGAAGGGTAAAATGAAGAAGAAGGGAGATTTTCAAATAAGTCACTAAGGATAAAAACGAATTTTCATACCAATTGGTGACCTAGACGTAAGAAACAGAATCTATCGGTCTTTACGATAAAAAAAAGTCAGAATTGGTGACCTATTTGGTGTATTCTTTCATTCATATACTGCACCATTTCAAGCCCTAGTGGAACGTGAAGTTCGTAGAATGGTGAATGTACCTGATGTTAGACAGGAGAAAGTATTTTCCTCGATTGGCCAGACCTTGTTAGTTTCAGAAATTATTGACAAAGGAACATTAATGACAAGGATATGGAATTTAGATTCAATAATTAGCCTCCAGGTTGTCTGTTGATTGTTTATGTTGGTAATGGAAATATTCGGGATCTTGAATTCTAGTCAACGAGTTTGTGAATCGTTGGTTGAGGTTATTCGAGTGGATATGGACTAGTTAATTTACTACATCTGCATGGAAAGA
Organism: Plantago major; assembly: GCA_026545765.1. Taxonomy (NCBI): domain Eukaryota; kingdom Viridiplantae; phylum Streptophyta; class Magnoliopsida; order Lamiales; family Plantaginaceae; genus Plantago; species Plantago major. The sequence continues at coordinate 14,350,164 of CM048841.1, read as the reverse complement.
AAACATTCACGTATAATCTTGAAGATGAAAGTGACAGTTTAACATCATCTGTTGGGTATTTGTGCACTTTATAGGCTTTTTATGTAATATTAATTTCTTCGATAACATAACGTAGTTCAACATTTTTAGTTATGTTATGTGACAGAAGTTTGACTGCAAGAGTTTGAGAAAAAGAAGGAAGTCAATTGGACTCTTTGGAATAAAAAATATGTTGGACTCTTAAAGATAACGATAAACAACAAACTAACAAGTAGAATTTGTAATTGATCCTCTGTGCAAGACTGAAGGTCTATTATATCAGATCAAGTACGATGTAAAGATTTAACTAGTGAAGAAGAAAAGCAAGTCTAGAGCAAGAAGTAGTGCATTCATATACATCTTTCTCTCTATTCTTGTAAACCTAGTTTGCTAATCTTTGTTGTTATTATTGGATCAGGTGTGTAATCTCGGTCATCTAGATTAGACTAGATCAATAGGAATAGGATAGGTGACACTATTCTGGTGATTAATTTTTGGCAATTCAAGCTTTCATCTTGTGTAAGTCTTGAACCTAGTTTTGTAAATCTTCGTGGATATTTTGCCTATGGCTCGGTGGGTATATTAATTCATATACCTACTAGAAATTATTCTGTGTGTTGGATTGTTTATTTCGCTGTGTGTTTTTGATTGATTTAGCTGGTCGTGAGTCACTACTACATCAACATTATATCGATCAACATTGGTATTAGCAGTATTGTTGTGAAGCCGGTTAGCTTAATATTAAAGGAAGTAATGGAACATGGTGTACTGAAAACACTAATAACAAGGATAATGTTGTGTGGTGTGGTGTGGCGAAAAACACTGGAATAACACTTGTTGGTCCAGATAACTGCAAAGTAAAAGACCGGGCTTGAATAGTCTTTTAAAACTTTTGTCGATAAGCACAGTTTCTCAGATATCTGTGAAGATATCTGATACTTAATTTCAGAGAGCGGAAGACTTTTCTAAGATAAGTGCACGTGTTCACCAAGATAAGTGTAAGTACTTTGCAATATAAGTAAAACAAGTAATAAGCTGCAGAAAGTAAATAACACAAGTCTTTTTATAGTGTTATCTGAAGGTGGCGTAATCCTTCAACTAATCCACTTCGGTCTTTCTCAGACCTAGAATCCACTAAGATAAATGAGGTAACCTTACAGATATCTTTTCTTGATTCCTAAATACACTAGGTTCCCAACCAAGTGTTCCCTCGAAGTTATTCCCGGCTTTCATAGCCAAGTACTTCTGTACTCGAAACCTTGAAATGCTCCTTAGTTTCCCAAACTAAGTACTTCTTGTGCTCAATAACCTTGGAGTTATTCCTTAGTTTCCCAAACTAAGTACTTCCTGTACTCCACGCCGTTTAAGGTGTTGGTTAAGGTAAATTGTCAGGTGAGCTTCTTTAATAACTTGTTCAGTTATTCAGATAGCTCTGCGAATCAAGTATACTTAATACACTTTGCAATTTATGGTATCTTGTTCTCTACTGACCCAAGTCTATGGTAAGTGTTCAAGAGAATGAAACTTAGATCTGAAATCTTAGTTCAACTCTTTCACAAATAACAATGCTTGTTAAGGATCAGGACACTTAGAACTTTTGTGCTACTTAGAATCAAGAGCTGTGGTCGCAACAGAAAGCTTGTAGGTAAGTAGTTTTCTTGAGAGAGCTTGTGTGAGTATTCAGTGTTCTTGAAGTTCAGTGTGTGTTCTCAAGCAGTCTAAGTGTTGATATTTATAGATGAATTTGAGTTCCGTTTGAATAGTATCCGTTAGGCTTAAATCAAATTCAAACTATTGATATCTGAGTATAGTACTGTAGCAGGTTTGTCTTCTTTTTCAGAAGCTACCATTTTTGTTCAGACATTTCTGTCCGCGTATTTAATGCACTGTACTATACTTTGTCCTGTAGTGCCAACGGAACAATGCATGCTTTCTGAGGCTTTGCACGTCCTTTTCCAGAGATTATCACAGATCCAGATATCACTTGTTAAGAATATATTGTTTCCTGGAAACATAATCTTTATCCAAGGTATCTGAGTGTAGATATCTGTGGGCACTTTCCTTGTTTTAGAAACCTTCTAATTCTCAGATATCTCTTGTAACACTGTTTATTTAAAAACACTTGTCTTCAAGAAATCTAGTCATAGGTATCTGAAAACCTTTGTCTTCAGCAATCTTGTGCAATCTTTAAGTCTTCAAAATTTGTTGAACTTTTCCTGCCGGATGCCCTCTTCTTGGTCTTCTTTAGAAAATAAAAATTACATTTCGAGACCTAACATCCTATACAAGATTTGCTAGACTATCATACTTAGTGAGTTTCCTCTTTTACAGTGTTCAAGTGAACTAAGAGTACTAATCACCTTCTTGAGCTAAGATAAGTCATTAGATTGCTGATCAAAATCTAAACAGATATTCCTAACAACACTAAAGACACATGATAGTTAGAAGTCGAATCTAACTTGGTTTTCTTTTGCTTAGTGATCAAGAATTCATTTCTTATTAGGAGTGGAATTCAAATTTTGCTAGAAAAAGGAATGTATGTTGATTTCTCTAGTATATATACATATGTAGGTACTAGAATAAATCGATGAGAACATAGAGAGAATACATTGAGATTTCTTGAGAGAAACACGGTGAGGAATAGAGAACGGAGATCGATATAGCTTGATAGGTTTGGTTGATTCCTTGTAAACTGCGTTTTGGTTCTTGGTTAATAGAAATCTTGGTTATCCCGTGGACGTAGACAATTGTCGAACCATGTTAAATCTTGTGTTTGTGTTTATTTTCTTGCATTTGTTTGTTGGTTGGTTTGGAGTTTATTGGATTGAATTGGGTTGATTTGATTAACAATTGGCGCCGTCTATGGGAAGAGAATCAACTGGTATCTATTCATCAATGGCGTCTCCAAAGTTCGACCTCAAACCGTTGGAAGGAAAGACAGACTTTGGTATGTGGAAGAGAAGGATGAAAGCTCTGTTAATGCAGCAGGGTGTGATCTATGCACTGACGGAGGAGTTTGATAAAACCATGTCTGATGCTGATAAAATGTCGATAAAAAACAAGGCGTACAGTTCTTGGTTATTAGCTTTGGGAGATAATGCCCTTATTGAAATTGGTGATCTTTCATCGGCAAAAGCAATATGGGAGAAGCTAGAAGAATTGTACAACGACAAGTTTGATGCAAATAAATCTATGCCAAGCAACGACTGTTTGCATTCAAGATGGTTGAAGGAAAATCAATCATCAGTCAGTTGGATTTGTTCAAGAAGATGGTTGCACACCATGACAATCTGGAAACTGATGAGAAGAACAGGATGAGGAGCCAAGACAAGGCAATTATCTTGTTGATTACACTCCCTAGGTCTCTTGTTCCATTCAAGGATGCTTTGGTGTATGGGAGGACAGAAGCATTTAAATGGAGGCTATTGAATCTGCATTAAGATCAAGGGAGCTGGATCTGGATGGTGTTCCACCAACACTCAGTACTGGTGAAAGCCTTATGGTGAAACAATATAACAAGTTTCCACCAAAGAAGAAGCAATATCCAGATCAAAGGAAAGCTCAGTATAACAAGGATGACCCTGAAACAAGGAAGTGTTATTATTGCAAGAAACAAGGACATTTGAAGAAGGATTGTATGAGTCTAAAGGCGCAGAAAGGCAAGGGTGTGGCGACAACACCGAATACTAATTATGGCACAAACATTACAAACCAATCAGAGGGTTATCATACTGCGGAAGCTCTTGTTACTGAGGTACTTTCAGTCACTCAAACTAGTCAATCAACTGAATGGGTTATGGATTCAGGCTGTTCGTTTCATATGACACCTATTAGAGAATGGTTTTCAACTTTTGAGCATAGAAACTGTGGATCAGTTGTTCTTGGTGATGATAGACCATGCATAATAAAGGGTATGGGAACAGTGAGGATTGAGATGTTTGATGGGGTGGTAAGGGATTTGCTTAATGTGAGATATGTACCACACTTGAAGAGAAACTTGATATCTTTAGGATTGATGGATACTAAGGGTTACAAGTATTCAGGTAAGAATGGTGTCCTTCAGGCCAAGAAGGGTGATAAGGTGGTTATGCAGGCTCTTAAAAGGAGAGAATTGTATTATCTACAAGGTGAAATCAGAATCGTGAAGTTTCCAAAGGTATGTTGTTCGGGAACACCGATGTTGTTCGACAACACCGTTCTATGGCATATAAGACTAGCACATGTTGGAGAGAAAGGTCTTATGGATTTATCTAAGAAGGGACTCTTAGGTGGAGACAAGATACATAAGATGGAATTTTGTGAGCTCTGTGTGTTAGGGAAGTCCAAGAAGAACAGTTATGGTGTTGGGAAACACACCACACAGGACATACTTGAGTATGTGCATGCAGATTTATGGGGAACGACGAGAACCACCACTAGGAATGGTGGTAGATATTTTCTGTCAATCATTGATGATCTATCAAGGAAAGTGTGGGTGTTTGTATTGAAGTCCAAGGATGAGACTTTCATGAAATTCAAGGAATGGCTTGTGGAGATGGAGAATCAAACGAACAAGAAGCTCAAGGTGATCAGAACTAGTAATGGGCTGGAATTCTTGTCTAATAAATTCAATACCTTCTGTGTTGGGAAGGGCATCTTAAGACACAAGTCAGTCCCTGGAAATCCACAGAAGAATGGAGTGGTTGAAAGGATGAATAGAAAAATTCTAGAAAGAGTGAGGTGCATGCTTCTTGGATCAGGTTTGTCAAAAAGTTTTTGGGGAGCGGCTGTGACTACGGCAACACATCTTATTAACTTATGTCCATCATCAACTATTGGTTTCAAGACACCTGAAGAAGTTTGGAAAGGTACTCATTCAGACTACTCATATCTCAAAGTATTTGGATGCTTAGCTTATGCTCATGTTAAGCAGGATAAGTTGGAGGCTAGAGAAGTAAAGTGCTTGTTTCTTGGTTATCCAAAGGGAGTTAAGGGATATAAACTCTGGTGCTTAGAACCAGGGCTAAATAGATGCATCATCATCAGGGATGTGACTTTCCATGAATATATGATGCCATTATTGAGGAATACTGACAGTGTTGAGAGAACCCTCAGTCAGGTGGAGCCTGTCGAAGATGGTGTGTCAGGAACACTGAATATGGAGCAGACAGACACTGGTGTGGTGATAACACCAATTTTCGCAGACCATGGTGTTCTGACAACACCGCATGCTCAATCTCAAGGAAATACTGACATACATGATCAGGTGGAGCCTGAATCGAATAATCAGGTGGAGAGGCATGTGATTAGAAGAAGGACAGGGATAGAGCTCAATAATCCAGATGATGTTGTGGATTATCAACTCATCAGAGATAGAGAACCAAGAGTTAGAACCTCTATTGCAGATCCAGATATGGTGTATTTTGCACTGAATATTGCCAAGGATATTGATTGTTATGAGTCTGAGAACATTCAAAAAGCTATAAGTTGCTCAGAGAAGAATAGTTAGCGCATTGCTATACAGCAAGAACTCTTGTCACTTGAAAAGAATCATACATGGGATATTGTAGCTATACATAAAGGAAAGAAGCTTGTCAGTTGTAAGTGGATCTTTAAGAAGAAACTTGGAGCTGATGGTGAGCAAAAGGTGAAATACAAAGCCAGACTAGTTGCTAGAGGTTTCACACAAAGAGAGGGTATTGACTACAATGAGATCTTTTCTCCAGTGGTGAAGCATAGCTCAATCAGAATCTTGATTGCTATGGTAGCTCAATTTAAGTTACACTTACATCAGATGGATGTTACTACTGCATTCTTGCATGGGAAGCTGGATGAAGAGATTTACATGAGGATACCTTAGGGTATTGAGGTAGATGACAAGGAGCACAAGTCTTGTTTATTGTTGAGATCACTATATGGTCTTAAACAGAGTCCAAGACAATGGTATAGAAGATTTGACAAGTTTATGTTGAGTCACAAGTTCAGGCGGTGTGACTACGACACCTGTGTTTACTTCTATGGTGAGAATGTCGAAGACATGATATATTTGCTTATTTATGTGGATGACATGCTTATAGCAAGCAAGCAAATGAAAGGAATCACTAATGTGAAGAATTTCTTGATGTCAGAATTTGAGATGAAAGACTTGGGAATAGCTAAGAGGATACTGGGCATTGATATTATTCATGGAAGTGATGGAAAGATCATTATGAATCAAAGTGCTTACTTGGAGAAGGTGTTAAGGAGATTTAACATGCACAAATCCAAGCATGCTGCAACACCTCTGGGGTCTCAGTTCAAGTTATCTAAGAAGTCTTGTCCTAATACTGATGAAGAGAAGAGGTGTATGGAGAACACACCGTATGCTAATGCTATAGGGTCGATTATGTATTCCATGGTATGTTGCAGGCCGAATTTGGCTCATGCAATGAGCTCAGTAAGCAGGTATATGGATAATCCTGACAAGGACCATTGGGAGGCAGTTAAGTGGCTGCTCAGGTATATTGGTGGTTTGATTAGACTGGGATTGGTGTTTGAGCAACACCAGACAAGGAATGATGCACTGATTGGGTATGTCGACTCGGATTATGCTACAAACTTGGATACAAGGAAGTCTTTAACTGGATATGTATTCAAATATTTGGTACAGCAGTGAGTTGGAAGTCTACTCATCAACCTGTGGTTGCATTATCAACTACAGAGGCAGAATTTATGGCCATGACGGAAGCGGTGAAAGAAGCTATTTGGCTCAAGGGAATTCTGGGGTAGTTCGGTGTGTTGCAAACACCGGTGACTATATTTTGTTAGTCAAAGTGCAATTCATTTGTCAAAACATCAAGCTTACCATAACAGGTCCAAACACATTGATATAAAGTTTCACTTTGTCAGAGATGAAGTTGAGGGGTACTATCAAAATTTAGAAGATCAGCACAGATGTTAATCCGGCAGATGGATTTACTAAGTCAATTTCTGTGATGAAGTTTGGATCGTGTCTAAGTTCTATCAAGTTGATGGAAGGAATGGTTGTGTCCTAACTCTAGGGACATGAATGGTGTGGTATACTGTGGTTACATTAATATGAAGCTAAGGTGGAGAATTGTGAAGCCGGTTAGCTTAATATTAAAGGAAGTAATGGAACATGGTGTACTGAAAACACTGATGACAAGGATAATGTTGTGTGGTGTGGTGTAGCGAAAAACACTGGAATAACACTGAAGACACAGGACAGTTAAAAGTCGAATCTAACTTGGTTTTCTTTTGCTTAGTGATCAAGAATTCGTTTCTTATTAGGAGTGGAATTCGAATCTTGCTAGGAAAGGAATGTATGTTGATTTCTCTAGTATATATACATATGTAGGTACTAGAATAAATCGATGAGAACATAGAGAGAATACATTGAGATTTCTTGAGAGAAACACGGTGAGGAATAGAGAACGGAGCTCGATATAGCTTGATAGGTTTGGTTGATTCCTTGTAAACTGCGTTTTGATTCTTGGTTAATAGAAATCTTGGTTATCCCGTGGACGTAGACAATTGTTGAATCACTTAAATCTTGTGTTTGTGTTTATTTTCTTGCGTTTGTTTGTTGGTTGGTTTGGAGATTATTGGATTGAATTGGGTTGATTTGATTAACAATTGTAATAGTTAAGAAGTACAAGTTTCGATCCGTATATTCTTACAAAAGATTAGAATACATACTCCTTTACATGAGACCTCTGCATTGATTTTCCTCTGTTAATTCTTGGTTACAGAATTCTCCTGAGATATTTTCTGAAAGCTACTTGCCTGTCATTAAAATAACACAGAGTGACTTTATATGAATCCAATCTTTTCTTTTGATTTGTGAAAGAAGATGCACGTGGTATAATAATGCACCTTTTTACAGAGATGGGAAGACTGACAAGAGTGTAGAATTGACAGTTTATACAAGAAGGGCTGGAATTAATCGGTATCGATCCCTCCTCCAGATGCGAGAACCATTGAGAGTTTTTTTGGCAGACAACGATAGTTTGTTTGTTTTGGAAGGTCTCGGATAGTAGGCTCGAGTAAGATAGAGAAAGGAAGGATGAGCAGAGTCGTTTTACCCTAGCTAGTGATTCGCCTTCTTGAAATCCATGCTAAACTATCAGTAGTATCTTTTTTTTTTTCTCTGCAGGCAGGGTGAATCCATTCCTCAAGATTGTTCTCTCTGGTAAAACTTTACTCCACTTCTTTTTACATACAGTATATATCTGGCCATTTAATATCAGTATAGCTAGAGAAATAGAAACTACGTACAGTATGTAGGAACGGACTAGATATAAATTCTTGCATACAACACACTTTACCTTTTACAACCAAAAGAAAAAAAGAACACACTTACATTACTAGTACCTGTAATTGTGTTCTAGTCTAACCCAACGACATCTATCAACTTAATTAAAATGCTTCAAAACTGCATTTTATGCCAAAATTAATTCACATATATGAAGCATCTAAGTTAAACCAGATCAATACTAGTCCCAAATTGGGATATAATCCATTTGATCATCGCATTCTTGAACATAATTATTCGCAAATCCAGCTGGTTGCTCAGCAAAAGAATAGAATTCTGAATATTCTCCTGCTCCTTGTTGTAGCTCCATCCACATTTCAGACGAGTCAAGTGGAACTTCATTTATAGCCTCAATTTCACTCGGTGATAGCCCTACTTGTGCCGCTACCAGCTCCCTGCCACCGGCAGTACTAGTACTGCCACCCTCCTGATCTTGGCTCGAAAACCACATAGCTGCTTCCCGAGCAGCCACTCGAATATCATGCGCACGTCCACTTGCTGGCTTGGGAAGAATACTCAACCTGTGGGGGAAGTTAAGTTTTGCGTTATTACCTTTTAGATGGAATGTTGCCACGTCATGAGCGGCAGCTGCCATTTCAGCCGTGTTGAAGGTTCCTAACCATATTCGGGTTTTCTGACCGGGCAAACGAATCTCGGACACCCATTTCCCCCCTTTCCTTGTCCTAACTCCAACATACTTACTCTCGCCTGGAGTTGCATGTTGTTGATCAAGAACATTAGTACTAACTTGTTGTTTGTCTTTCATGATATTACTAGCTACAACTGTTATATGTGGTTTGTCAGTATTCAACAACTTTCAAACTTGCTAGAAATGGAATTGGCATGTATACCCTATTTGGCTTTTTTTTTAAGGAATGAGTATTGTTTTCTACTCCCTCCGTCCCGTGAATCTGGACCCTTAATCCTTCTATGGACGTTCCACTAATCTAGTCCCATTACAAAAATATAAAAAAAGTACACCCACTAACTCTAAAAAACTCAACTATATCTCTTACTTTTTTCATTCTTTATCATTATATATCTTATCTCTCGTACTTTTTCCATTCTTTATCATTTCTCTCCCCAACACACTACAAAAAATACACAGTTTAGCGACAGATAAATTCGTCACTAAATTGAGACCGATCCGTCGCTAAATCCGTAGCGATATTTCACTAAATTGCTAAATATAGAAAGAAAAAAGAAAGAAATATAGTCCTTGTTTTCTCCGTCACAAGCCATTTAGTGACGGATAAATTATCCGTCGCTATTTTGTGATGGATTTAGCGACGGATAATTTCGTTGACCTTTTTGTGACGGATATTTATCCATCGCTAATAAGATTTTTTAAACGAAAATCCATAATTCTGTGCCTTTTAGTGACGGGTTTTCAATTTTTTTTAAAAATAAAATCCATATTTAGATTACTTAATTTTTTTAAAAACAATTGATGCCTGTTTTCATATTTCACCTGTTTCACAAATATAATCTACGATAATAAATCCAAAATAATTAAATTGTATTAATTAACAGAAAGCATTCGACGAATACAAATTATCCATAATGAAAGTAAATATCCGCACAGAAGCTAAAATAAGAAGTCAAGTGGCATAAAAATACAAGTGAAAACTAACTATCTTGGAGAAGCAGAATAGAAATGTATTAAGGCTAATAAGATGTCGTTTTCTTCTTGAATTGACAACTCCCAACCGTCGATCCTCCTCCACCGCAGCCTGAAATCGTAAAGTGCATACCATGAGTTAAGGATGAAAAAATACTCATACTACACAAATATGAACCTTAACAATGAAACGTACCGCAAATAAAGATAACAATTTAATAAGATAATACAACAAATTCAATGATGACTAACATATCACCCAAGTTCAGTGGCTAACATATCACTCACATATAGTACTCGCATATAGCGGCTAACATACCACTCATATTATCCTAAAATTTTCTAACACAATGGTGATTAACATATCACCCAAGTGTTAAGATCGATGATTGTTTTGTGAGCAAATAGTCAGTTTCTTATAAACCCAGGTATAATTACAGTTTAAATACACCCATTACTTTTCTAAACATCATTCCCAAATGAAAAAAATCACAGCTTTCATATTGTAGATTAAAATAGTAGTAATTCTTTCTGAGTTAATACGAGTCAATTATACTACAACCACCAAAATCACTAAATGGTCTCCAAACACTCAACCAAATCTTCCTAATTCTACTACATGTACGAAAATATCAAATTAAATACCCTACATATTTACAAACATCCTAACATGATACTAACAATTCAATTTCACAATAAATCTATCAATTGCACAACCTCAAGCTTAACCCACTACTTAATATAGCTAAACTAGCTATTAGAGACTTCACATAAACATACAATTGCTCAAATTATTCGAAATTAGCAAAGATGTCAAATTTAACAAAGTAAGAGTTTTAGACTAATACCTTCAATTACGTAAAAAATACTGAAGAAGGATGAAATTGAATGGCCACCCGAGTTCCTTGTTCAACGAGCTTCGAAAAGAGTCCAAGATTGGCTGGATTGGTGGAGTTTTGATCGGAGTTCTAGGTTGGGGGAAATTCGCGAGTTTGGGGAAGAAAGGAAGAAGAAGAAAAGAAATGGGGAAGAAGAAGACTACTGTCCCGCTTATGGACAGATTTAGCGACGGATAACCCTATCCGTCGTTAACTACTATTTTTAATTTTTTTAAAAATTTAATCAACCTAATTAGCGACGGATTATCTAGACGGATAGATAATCCGTCGCTAATCCATAGTGATTCGTCACTATTTAGTGACGGATATTAATATTCGTCGCTAAAATCCGTCTTAATTTGTTAGTCACGCAATAAACAATTGGTTTTCTTAAAAATAGTGCCGAAAAGAAATGGGTCTAGATGTACGGGAGGGGAGGGATGGAGTAGTATATATAGTCATATATATGGTGAAATGTCCTAGTCAAGACATAATAATCCATAATGAAAAGGCCACAACGTTGATCAACTATTAGCCATTTTTCAATAGTCTAAGGAATCCACCATTCCCATCGTGGTACACCACGTCAATTTCCAGAATTATTTACTTTTCCCAACTCCCAATAGTTTCAAAGCATTGAAAACTACAAATAACGACATGAGGCATCTCTCTTTTCAAAATCAATCCATAAGAATTTCAGAATTGAAGCCGGCTATGGAGTTGCAATTCCGTTTTCACTTTTATTACTTTTTCCGTCCGAGAGCAAATTAATATCATGTTTGTCGATTAAGACATAGTCTAAAAGATAGTAGAAAATGTACACAAGGGATCGGTGTAAAATATGAATGGAAAACAATGCGATACTTGTATTGGTACAGTAGACTGGCATTTCAAATGGTCGAGATCGATCGATTAGTAGTTGGGTCTTTACAAATGGTATCATACTCAAACCAACCTAAAGTTTGCTTTGGCGGTTGGTCTAGACCAAGGTGCGGCGGGGACATCGCACAATTCAAGAAGGGGTGAATGTAATGCCCCAAAGTTTCAAGTTAAGTTTCAGAGAGCTTAAAGGGATTGAGAACGCTACTCGTACCAACATGGTGCAACTTTCTTTTTGGGAATCCATCAATAAGAACTTCAGAGTTAAGCGTGTTTGCTCTGAAGCAATTCTATGATGAACTAGTACTAACTCGTGGCGATGCCACGGAATAGTTTATTTATTTATATAAAGTGTTGCTATATATATAAATTGTAAATTAGTTAAATATCTGAATTAACAGTGTATAAAAAAAGTGTATTGAGTCGAACTATACATCATAAGTTTCAAAAGCCAACATTTTACAAATTACTAAACACTTCCTTGTACATGATATTGGTTGTTGTATCTATGCACTCACCTTCTTCATCTAATATCAAGACTTTGAGAACTTTTTTGTTGTTGACTCTAGAGAAGACAATATAGAGTTGTATGTGGCTGAAGATTGGCTTAGATAGATACAGTCCAACATGAGTGAGCGAGTGTCCTTGACTTTTGTTAATAGTCATTGTATATCAAACAAATATGGGAAACTGCCTTCGCTGAAATCTTATAGGAAACTTCCTAAGGTCGGATGGGGTAAACACCATTCGAGGTATTAAAACCTTATTCCCGACATTTTTTTTTCCCACGATCATCTTTTCTTCGATGACGTCTTTTCCAATAGCAGTAACAACCAATCTGGTACCATTACAAAGTTCGACCGACTGATCAATATTCCTTAAAAGCTTTATAAGGCATCAAACTTTCAGCCGAATTATATGATTCGGTATGCCTGATGCCCTAATTGTATCAATCGAGTAGACATCTTCACGATTGGCAATGTCATCTTCATTGGGACATATGGCATCTGCTTAATATTTGGTATATTTAATAAAGAAAAATAACGCTAGCTCAACATTAATATACACTTCATTATATATCACATTAGTCATGGTGTCAGTGGGTGGGTTGGACCTTGGAATTGAGTTCTGAAGTTGGAATTATATCATCCATGACCTTGAGTTTGCATTGCCCCCTTAATTGAATTCTAATGTTGCAATTATCACATTTTTAGAGTTGATTTACACTCCGAATTGAATTCCAATGCTATAATTTTTATTTTTCTTAGAGTTTTTCTCACGAAGTGTGTATCAGGAAGAGTGGATTGTCTAAAGGTGGAACCGTTAGAGGAGTAAACACCCACTAAACATACTTATCTTTTGGGATCAACGCTGTTTATACAAGCTCCCTGTTCTTTTTCTGAAGTCAACTATGCACTAACTATTCGAATAGAATTTTCAAGTTGTAACTGTACCATTTTTAAAAGTTGGTTTATACTTCAAATTAAGTTGTCAAGTTCAAATTATGTACCACATTCTTAGGGTATATTTTCATAATGGTGTGGTTTACCAATTGAATATAGTTCTTAAATTGTAATTATGACATTATTAGAGTTGGTTTGAGTTTAAAAGATTGAGAACTATCCCATTCTTAGAGTTCAAATTACCCATTGGGTTCCATGGTTGAAAATTTATCATTCTTATAGTTGAGTTTACCCCTCGAATTGAGTTACCAAGTTGGAATTATTTCATTATTAGAGTTCATTTACCATTTGAATGTAGTTTCCAAGTTAGAATTATCCTATATTGGAGTAGTTCCTAAATTAGAATTTAATGAGGTTTATTCTTCGACTTTAGTGCTCAAGATGTAATTATATTATCCTTACAGTTAGTTTGCACATAGAAAGGAGATCTAAAGATTGAATTATCTCATTCTTATGTTTATCTTTCAAATTGTATTATGAAATTGCACTAATATTAGACTTGGTTTACAATTCAAATTAGATTTATAATAGTTTATCCTTTGAATATAGTTTCTAAGTTGGAATGATCTATTCTCGTATTGCTTCCCCAAATAATGGAGTTTCCACTTCTAGTTGACTTTCCAAATCGGGTTTACCCCATTTATAGAGTTGTTTACCCTTTTAATTGAACTCTCAACTTGGAATTATTACATTCTTAGATTATTCAAATATTGTGATTTACCCTTTGATAGAATTTCAAGTTGTAGTTATCGCACACTTATAGGTGGTTTTCTTTGCCAATTGAGTTTTCAAATTGTAATCATCACATTTTAGAGTTGAGTTTAGCATTCGAACTGAGTTCCCATATTGGATGATCTAATTATTATAGATAGTTTACCGTTCGAGTTGAGAAGTCCCTAATTAAGTTGGGAGTACTTATTTCCTAGAGTATATTTCATGTATAGTGCGGTTAACTCTACGAACATAGTTCCTCAAAATTGTAATACTTCCAATCTTAGAATTTATTTACCATTCAAATTGAATTTTCAAATGGAATTATCACATTCTTAGAGTATTTTTGCAATACAGTTTGATTAACGTGTCTAATCAAGTTTTCAAGTTTGAATTATGTCAATCATAGCATATGTCTACAGTTTGAAATTGAGATCCTAATTCAAAATTATCTTATTTTTTAGATTATGTTTTCAAATAACATGATTCATTATTCTTGTACAATTTCCATGTTGTAATCATATAATTTTTAGAGTTATTTTGCCCATCAAATGGGGTTCTAAAGTTAAAATCTTCCATTCTTAAAGTTGAGTTTTTAACCTTTCAATGGAATTTTCAAGATGAATATATCTCATTTCTAGAGTTAACTAATTTACGCTTCTCACTGAGTTCCTAAGTTTAAAATATCCCGTTTTCAGAGCTCCTATGTAACACTCCGTCCCCTTGTCAGTCGAAGCCTAACCCTTTGAGCCGGCACGGTTACTCATGTAATGTTCTCCGGGTGATATGCTGGCCAGCTGTACTAATGGATGGACTTTTCACAGATATTATCCTCACTGCAATGCACCTAAGACTTCAAGAGGGTCACCCATCATAAGATTACCCCAGAGCAAGCACGCTTAAATTTGGAGTTCTTACTAAAGAATTCCCGAAAAGAAAGGTGCACCTTGTTGGTAAGAGTAGTGTTTTAGATTCCTTTAAACTCTCTGAAACTCATCTAAAACTTTGGGGTATTACATTCACCCCTCTTAAATTTTATGATGTCCCCGTCGCACCTTTCCCGGACCAACCATCCACCCCTTGTGGGTTTTTTATTAGCTTGGCTTGATACCATTTCTAACGCACCATCCCTTTATGGTTCGAGGCCCGGCCTATTGGGCCAGCGCAGTTACTCATGGACTGCTCTCCCGGTGATATGATGTCCCTGTTGAGGGGTAAACCTCGAACACCAACACTACTACTGCAAGTAACCTAATCTAAAATCCACCTCCAACTTGAAGTCCGAGAGAAGGCTTGTCCGAGCAAGAGTACCTGAAAGGACTAAGTGGGGTTAGAATGGGTCACCCAGATTGCCTAAGTCAATCCGGAAGGAGGCTTTACTCAAAGGAGAGATGATAGCTCTCAATGCAATCGTAATGGGAAAGGTATTATGTCCCGGAAGACTTTGGGATAGTTGCTTTGATCTTGCTTACCTTAAGGTCTTGGACCTTGTGCTATATTTATAGTTATCATGTACTTATGAAGAGGTTCATAAGATGATGCCAAGTGTATGATTCAGATTTGGACACCAATGCTCCCTTTGGCCCATAGCCCAATAGTGAACAGTAATCCAATACCGAAAAGTGGGCTTGGGAGGGTAGTTTGGACCTTTTCCCTCTGAGAGTACTGTTCCGCCTGTTGGGTCCGTGTTAGTCCCTCGGACAGATCTGTCTGCTTGGTTGATCTGCCCTTGGGTAACTCTGGATGTCCGAGCCCAGAGTCTCACGGAAGTATCTCAGTGGTTCTGTTATATACGTTTGGTCTTAATGTAATGGTGGCGTCCGAGATTCTCTCGTACGGTCCGTTAGGCATCTCTGTACTGTCATGGTCAGGTTTGGAAGTCCTTTCCTTAGCCAGCTCGGACTAGCTGTGGAGATGTAGTGACTTCAGCGTACTGGTCGATTCACTTTGGTCGTTTCATGTGAGGTCGGACCAGTACTGAATTGGCTAGTTAAGCCGTGATGCGCTTTAGGACACGCTCTATGGCGCCCTTAACAGATTGGACACGTTCCGTATCAACATATGTCCCCCCAGTTTTCAAGTATCTTAGTAGAAGATAGTTGGTAACTATGAGGGAGGGATCAGTCGTGTCTGTGGAGCGTGTCCGAATCGTTAGTTAAAAGAAAAAGGAAGAAAATCCTTTTTGTCAGAATCCGTCGTCCGTGTCCTCAAGGATTCAATATATCTCTTTCCCCCCCCCCCCCCCCTTTCCGTCTACAGTCCGAGTTATCACATAACTGGGACTGTAGAGGGAAAAGGTATTTGTATCCGAGATATATGTGTCCGAGTACGGTTAGGAGCTGACGTAGCCCTCCGGAAGCTGTCCATTGGACCGATTGTTGAATTGGTCCTCCCGTAAGCCCAAGAGGCCTAATAGGTTGTCCGTTCGGCCCACGGGAGAAAGATCCCGAGTCAAGGGACGTGACCGTTGGATCAGGACGACATCAACGGTTGGGGTTCCAAGTCCGATTGATGTGACACGTCTGTCAAGCATTAAATGCGATGTACTGACAGCCATCCACTCGCGAAGCGGCACAACCCTTGGATTGGAGAGGATCAACGGCTGGGATTCAAATTCAAGCGATGTGACTCTTGGCTTTTCCCAAATTGCCCTTATAAATAGTCAGCCCATCAGTCACTTTCACACTTTTAGCAATCTCGAAATTCGGAGCAATCGCAAAGCAATCCGAGTGTTTGAAGACACATCCGAGCAAGCAAGAGTCGCAAAATTTGAAAGTTCCTTCTTCGAATCCGTACCCTCAGAGAAGCAGCAAGGCTTAGTAGTCCGTTCAAACTTATCAAATCAACTTTATCAAGTACGTACATCTTCATTTTTGCTGAGTTGTCTTCTTTTCACGATATGCTTATTTCGTGCTCATATGTTTTTGCCTTGCTCGAATATGAAATTGTCGAGTCTGTCTTTGCCGATATTGCGTGTGATAGGCTTTAGCAACGTTCTTAGTTGAAACAATTTCTCCTCCGTACTGTTGCATGCCAATTTATTGCCAGTATCTTGTTGATGCATCTCATGTGTATGCCGACTGTAACCAAAATTTGATTACGCATGCTTATTTGGTAATGTGTTGGTGCCAATCGGCACACAGTCTTGCGTAAATTTGCCCCGCTCAGCGTGCTGGGTAAGGTAGGTGATAGTGCCAACGGCGCGTTAAGTAGAAATCCGTAGGCTTTCTTTGACTTAAGAAATTACCTAAACGAACTCTCGGACAATCAACACCATCATTCCTGACTTGTTTCCTTCTGCCCTAGGATGTCCGGGAGCGATAGTCAGAACCAGCACGAGGCCCCAGGTTACAATGACGTAGTAGATTTAGGGACCGGGTCCGTCGATCTGACCTTGTCCGCGAGAGATTTTGTAGTTGTGGAGCTTGGGTCGTCCAGAGATTCTGATGCTGGGCACGGAGTTCGCGGTGCGACAGAAGCGCAGGCCGACGTTTCAGCGGACCGGGGTGACCTTGCTAGGACTAGGTCGTTAGTCCAATCTCGGACCATAGGTGGCATTGGGACATCCTGGGATCCGAGCGAACTGCGTGCGGAGCGGGAAGGCGACAGCGGTCGGGAGGCTGATGAAGTCGAGATGTTCGAGGCTGGACGAATTTGGAGAATTAAACACGGACGGGCTTCTTCCTACGTGTCCATCCAGGGTTAGGGCGGAGGACATCCCCGAGTGGAGGCGGAAGTGGGAGATCCCTGAATCCGTAGAAATCATGGTTCCCGAGCCCGGACACGCCTTTTACAACCCACCCGCTAGGTATATGTGTGTGCACGAGGTAGCTTTTGCTTGTGGGTGGAAGGTCCCCATTGCAACGGAGTTGAAGCACATTCTAAATCACATTGGGATTGGTCCGAGTCAGGTTATCCCGAAGTCCTTGGGTAATCTTATTTGCTTCGTCGTTTTTTGCAAGAAGAAAGGGCAGCCCGTAAATTTTGAGAACTTCAGGCAGCACTTTCACGTTTCGTTCAGTCCGGGGAATCCCCTCTTTTATACCTTTACGAATAGGAAACCTTATACTTCATTTGTGACTCCATTTCGTTGCTGGGGTCGAAGTGGTGGGATAAGTTCATTTTTGTGCGGATGGCTCTGAAACCAGGGATGTCCGAGAGACAGAGGGAACAATGGGGGCTGCCCACAAAATTCCTTAGAGAGAGTATCCCAGATTGGCGTCCCCTTCCGAAGAATGTGGCTCCGTGGGTGGCGGCAATCCACAAAAAGCATGACCCACCTACTTATCCGTTTCACGGATTAATCAGTCAGCCACTTCCCTACCTGTACGGACTAACAGGTGCAGTGGATGTAGGAGGGAAGACGGACTTTAGTAAGGATTCGTTGACTTGAAACTTGGCATTCTTTCTTCTTCAATATACTCTACTTTGATTGCGTATTTCCGCAATTCTGATAATTCTTCTTTAACCCGTCTGTATCTAACGCCTCTGGTTTATTGTGCAGCTTATTGGTTCGACTACATCATGTCGACACTCCGCGAAAAGAAGAAGTTGCAGAGAGAGCAGCAAGCCCTGGAGGTCGCCGCTAGTCAGAGGACCAAAATCATCAATACTTCCGCGGGTCTTCCCATGTCAGATCCGAAGAATGCCGCAGTTTTTGCCGCGGAGGAAGAAAGGCGGAACAAGGCTAGAGAGGATTCTCAGGCCTTGGCGGTGCCCGACAAGGGCAAAGCCCCCGTCACTCGGAGCGCCACCGCTCAAGTCCTGTGCTGCTGCACCACAAAGGGAGGTGTTGATGCGGGATGCCATTACCTCGGGACGCAAGAGAGGAGCAACTTCGGAGGCTCCTCCCGCAGCAAAGAGACAGCAATTGTCCGCTGTTCTTCCTGTTGACCAAGCTGCTCTTGACAAGGAGTACGAGCTGGCCTGCGGACTCCCTGAGGTTGAGCGGGTCAGAGGGCTGGATGGGCTATACTAACGGGTAAGTAATCTTTGGATGCTCTCCATGGTTTGTTCTTAGTATGACAAAAGTGCAACTTATATTCTTACGGACTTCGCATGACTGCTTGTTCGTACATGCAATGAAAGGTCACGAACGCTACCATTGAGGAGGACCTCAACAAGGTGGCCACTTCCGGATGAGGCGGAGAAGGAAGCAATTGGAGATCTTGGTGAAAGAGCAAGAAGTGAAGTTCCATAAGTCAAGGCCACCGAAGAAATCAAGGCGGACCTCGACTGGCAGGAGAACTTTGTCGACAAGTCGATGAAGGCTTTTCTGGATTCCAAGGATATACTGCTCGGAGGCCTCCAATATGCCCGTCTTCAAGCTGGTCGTGACTTCATGGAGTCCGACTCCTTCAAGTTCTTGACGGCGGACAAATCCGATGCTTCCCGCCTGGATGGGTTCGTGTCCGTTATCAGACAACTGCAGTCCAAGGGACTACTTCCACCGGACTTTAATGGAAGGCGGAAGGGTTAATCCCTTCTGCGGATGCTAATGGCGTGGAAGTCCCTGTAGACAGTGTCTCGGATGAACAGTTGGCCACGTGCGAGTTTGCAGAACTCGTCACTGATGAAGGTGAGATCGAGATCCAAAATGGCGGGCCCTTCCTCCCGAGATGGGTCCCGGATGCTCTCCGAAAGGTATGCTTTGTACCTTTCGACAATTACCGGGCTTTTCTGAAGAAGTGGTTCTCCCTGCCTTGCCGGGTCGTTGGTCTTCCCGCGGATTTCAACTTGTTCAATATTGTTGAATCCCTTGTCGCGCAAGCCACCTCCAATGCGCCCCCTGTCGATCCGCCTCAAGCTGGTGAAGCTGGTCCGAGCTAAGCTGGGCCTCAGTGAGAAGTCCGGGGTATGCCCCGTTGAAATTTTGTATTTGCTGAATCTTTCTGTTGGATTTGCATCTTTTGATATCTCGGAATGTCACTACCTACTATAGCAATGTTTCGTATTTAATCCGAGGAGTTGAACCTCCTATGCTTCCGAACTATTACTTGCTCTCTTCTTCGTTCCTTTTTATCTGTTGTTCATAAGCTGAGTTATTATAAATTACCCATCTCTTAAGAGCACGGACCGCTGTAGATGGCATCTGATGTAGAAATCAGACCATCATCTTTCCGATACTCGGTTAATCGCCCCTTGGGATGTCTAATTCTTCTAGAAGGAGGAAGGTGAAACAGTGAAATAGTCATTATGACTTCGTCTTTTCATCTCCCCCGTCGTCGGATTATCGACATGTGGTGAGATCTTGAGGACCCGTCGCAACTATAAATAAGGGTGTGGTAATTCTTCCCTTTTCACTTGCATCTTCTTCGCTTTGTGTTTTGTTTCACTGATTCCAGCCATCCACAAAAGCCGGAGTTCTCCAGGATGTCGGAATCTGAAGACGAGGAATATCAGCACTGGGTAAATTGTGCTTGTGGGCACATGCATCCACCAATTTACCCGGGTACGGGGACCGCAGATGACCCGATCCTCCTTGATTTTGAAGGCGATCAACCTCTATGTCCGGGAATAGCTAGGAGGCGAGCCGAGGAAGAGAAGGAGCAGACGTTGAAGCTGATCCGTAGGAGGATCCGCATGCAGCAGCAAGCTCGTCAGGGCCGAGGTGGAGGCTCGGAGTCCCAAGGCTCGACTTCCGGAGTCTGGTGAAGGAACAAGGTGGGGTATGCCCCGTGGATGCATGTACTTATCCTTAGAAGTTTTCACATTGTACCTCTGTTTTGTAGCTTTTCGGATAATTTTATCTATAAAATTCGAACCATTTCTGCTTGGGTGAGATCGCCATCTTTTCTTGTCAGGCACTTCGGATTATATTGACGCACATATCTTTGTAAGATGACCAACAAACTCGGACGTGGTGGAAGGGTTTGTTTAGGCTTGATTGGGTTTAGGCTTGATTGGATAAACCTGTCTGGCCCAACACTGTTCAACCCAAATGAATAGTTTAAGCCCATTGTCGACGTCGAAGTTCTAATGTGTCGGACGCCTATTGGTTCGTCACTTCTATAAATACTGCGGATCCCTCTTGGCCTTGGTCGCTCAAATCCAACTTCCAATTTCCAAATCTACTCAATAGCAAGAAGACGGTCTCTTGAATAGTTTCCCCCTCTTGACTCCCGTCCACTCTCAAGTCGGCGTTCATCCTGAGCTTGAGAGTGGCGTGGGTCTAGAGGGGAAAATTGTTGAAGATCAGTCACCGAAAGGCATAGATCTCGGTTTAAATGTATACCTGTCCGTCTCCTCTGCTTGCTTCCAACCCCACTTTAGTGGTTCAAATCTCTCTTATATTGGAAATGGTTTTCGAATTTCAAGAGAGTTTGAGCCACTAAAGCCGGTGAGGCGGAAATCCCTTCCTGTCCGTACTTCGTTTTCCCCGGACACAGGACTTGCATTGCCATGTTTTGGTGGTATCCTGAAGGATTCCAGCACGTTAACCATTCTCTTGTGTGCAGGTAGATCGAGTTCCTAGCCTCCGCGGAAACCAGACTTGCCGCTTGACACGGAAGAAGTTTTTCCCGGCGGGGGAACGATCTTTGCTGGGAGATGACGTATCTCCAGAGATGTTTTTTTGCATTTTTCGTATTGCGTCTGTAAGTCCGAATAATCGATCCGGGATTGTAAATTGTACAGACAAGATTATGTATAATCCGTCTTTGTATGAATGAAATCTCTTGCTTTCGTTGTTGTTAAACGAACGGTAAATCTCAGATGCGTAAATCAAAAAATCACAAATCGAAAGATAGAGGTTGTATTGATTTGCTGGAAATTCAATTACAACTTGCGGGCTCTATGGCCAATGGCAAAAGGACCAAAAAGAAACAGAACTGACGGAGTTCCTTGTAACAAGTAGTTGAAATTGAGATGATCAATCGACATGATGGAGATCCGCGCAGTTATCTTTATGCGTAGAACTTCTGAAGGTTTCTAGCATTCCATGGACGCTTGAGGGGATGTCCGTTTTCATCTTCTAATTCATAACTCCCATTTACTCTTGCCCCGACAATCTTGTTGGGCCCTTCCCACTTGTGCTTGAGTTTTCCAATATTGTTTAAAATGTCGGCTCGTCGAAGCGCCAGGTCCCCGACTTGCAAGTTAGCCGCACGAATGTTCCTGTTGTAGGTTCGGGCAGCAGTTGCCTGATACCTAAGGATATTCGCCAGCGCCTCAGACCTTTTTTGTTCAAGCATGTCCAGGTCGAATATCCGAGCTTCTCGGTTTGCTTTGTCTTCGAACTCTCGGATTCTCAAAGTCTCTACGGCAATCTCGGATGGTATGACTGCCTCTGAACCATATACCAAGGAGAATGGAGTTTCTTTGGTCGCAGTCCATGCAGTTGTGCGCCACAAAGACGCCTTCCGTGTCGTCCTTGACTTTCTTGCGAAGTTCTTAACCGCTTCTCGAGGATCTTGACTATTGTTTTGTTTGTGGACTCAGCCTATCCATTGGCTTGCGGGTATCCAACAGATGTAAAACGTTGCTCGATTTTGAAGGACGTCAGCCATTCCTTGAGCCTATGTCCTGAGAACTGGGCACCATTATCCGAGACTAGGACTCTTGGTAGGCCGAAGCGGCAAATGATATTCTTCCAAATGAAGGTCCGCACTCGACTTTCCGTGATGGTCGCTACAGCCTCCGCTTCTACCCACTTGGTAAAATATTCTACCGCCACAATGAGAAATTTTTTCTGTTGGGTACCCCTCGGAATGGTCCGACAATATCGATACCCCACTGATCGAACGGACACGCTATGATTGACGGAATCATAGGGTTCATCGGGCGATGTGGGATGTTTGCGTAATATTGGCAATCCTGACATCTCCGGGCGTGGTCGGCGGAATCTTTACCGATGGTAGGCCAATAGTAGCCTTGTCGTATGATTTTCTGGGCGAGAGTCCTCCCCCCGGAATGACTCCCAGCTTATTGTGTATCTCTTCCAGCACGGTCTGTGCTTCTTGTGGGTTCAATCATCTCAGGTGAGTCCCGGAAAAAGATCTCTTGTACAAATCATCACCCATTATAAA
Organism: Plantago major; assembly: GCA_026545765.1. Lineage (NCBI taxonomy): Eukaryota > Viridiplantae > Streptophyta > Magnoliopsida > Lamiales > Plantaginaceae > Plantago > Plantago major. The sequence goes on along the minus strand of CM048841.1, from coordinate 14,327,275 downwards.
ATATCTATTTGCTCGGCATTGCACACTCCTTGATTCTTTCAGATCAACTGGCAAAGATCCATCCTTGAGATAGTTAAAAATGTCAGTCATCCAGTTTCTTCCTGTGTCAAGTATCATGACCGCCGAACTGGAACTCATGACGGATGAATCAGTAATGGTGAGTAGAATTACTCTCCTTGTGTCCAAAGCCGCTGTAGCAGATGCGTATTTTACCAAGGCATCAGCTCTTTCGTTCCAAGCTCTGTCAAACTTTTCCAAGGTGAATTCCTCGAAGTGGCTGGCCTCATTCTTGAGTAGCTCAAGATACTTGATCATCGAAGGACCTTTTGTGGCAAAACTTCCTGAAAATTGGGCCTCGACGAGCTGTGAGTCCGTGTAAGCTTTGACCTTCCGGGCTTGGAGTGACTTGGCTAGACGCAGCCCCACTAAAAGTGCCTCATACTCAGCCTCATTATTGGTAACTTTGAACCCCAAGGAAATCGCATAGTCGAGTTCCGCGCCATCTGGGCTCTTAAGGTAGATTCCAATTCCTCCCACTCTTCCGGTGGAAGAACCATCCACTTCTAATGTCCAGATATCGGAAGGATATTTTTGGGTTTGGAGATCTCCTGCAAGCTGCAGAGGTTCCGCTCTTGGTTCATTCCCTCCCGTGATTTCCGTTCTGATGTTGTCAGCATTGGAGTTTCTGGGAACATCACCAAGTAGAAACATTTGGTCGACCCGAGTTTCCCCATCTGACAAAGGAAAAGGCCGATTGATGAACTGGGCTTCCTCGAGGTTTTTCGGGTTGAACTTTGGCAGAACTGGCTTTCGGACAATCTGCTTAGTGATTAAGCACTCGAGCACCTGCTTGTCAGGGACTCTCTGAATCCATCTCTGGATAATCCGCTAAGAAGTCGGCGAGGACTTGAGCCTTTTTGGCTGACGGAGCCTAGTAGCAAATGTCGTATTCGCTTAGCTCGATCGCCCACTTAGAGAGTCGTCCTGATTGGTCGGGCTTTCCTAGGACCTGTTTCAAAGGTTCCGCAGTTAGTACCACTATTTTGTGAGACTTAAAATAAGGTTTTAACCGTCTGGCGGTATAAACTAAGGCGTATGCGAGTTTCTCGATCTTCACGTATCTTGTCTCCGCCCCAGCAAGGGCTTTGCTAAGATAGTAAATCGGCAAATGCTCATTAGCCTGAAGCCGTACTAATACGGAGCTCATTGCCTCTTACGTGATTGCTAGGTAGAGGTAGAGCGGTTCTCCTTCGACGGGTTTGGAGAGCAATGGAGGGGAATGGAGGTACTCTTTCAGCTTCTCGAAAGCCTCAAAACATTCCGCGGTCCACACAAAGTTCTCTCCTTTCCGGAGGATTTTGAAGAACGGAAGATTCTTCTCCGCTGATCGGGAAATGAAACGACTTAAGGACATTAGACGCCCAATAAGCTGTTGTACCTCGTTGAGGTTCTTCGGATGGGGCAAATCTAGGATTGCCTTGATCTTCTCGGGGTTTGCACTTATCCCTCTTTCTGTGACCATGTATCCCAGAAACTTGCCTCCTTTCACCCCGAACGTACACTTTTCGGGGTTCAACTTCATTCCATACTTCTGAAGAATGGAAAAGCAATTGTTGAGATGCTCAATATGCTCTTTTCAGTCTTACTTTTAACAAGCATATCATCTACGTAGACTTCTATAGTCTTGCCCAACTCCCCCTTGAACATTTTATTCACCAACCGCTGGTATGTAGCTCCCGCGTTCTTCAACCCGAATGGCATCACCTTGAAACAGTATACTCCTCCTGCCGCGAAGAAGGTTGTTTTCTTGATGTCGTCCTTGGCCATCCGGATTTGATAGAAGCCCTGATATGCGAGCGCACATTCCCGCGGTAGAATCTACCAACTGGTCTATGCGAGGTAGGGGATAAGGATCCTTTGGACAAAACTTGTTGAGCCTTGTGAAGTCGTTGCACATCCTCCACTTTCCAGGGGCCTTCTCGACGAGTACCACGTTACAGACCCAGTCCGAGTACCTAACTTCTTCAATGTGCCCGGCTTTCAAGAGCCGGTCCACTTCCGTAGATATGATTGCGTCCTTGACTGGGCCAAAGTCTTTCCTCTTCTGTCGGATATATTTGATCGAGGGATCCATGTTCAGACGGTGAACAGTGATTCTCGGATCTATTCCCTTCAAATCATCAGTACTCCAAGCAAATACGTCCCTGTTGTCTCGGAGACAAGCAATAAGTTTCATTTCCACTTCTGTGCTCATCTCTGTTCCGATTCTAGTCTTCTTATCCGGGCTTCCAACAACAATCTCAATTTCCTTGAGAGATTCGTGAGGCTCGATCCGTGCAGTTCTAGGGAACTTCTCCTTAGGGCTTCCTACCCCTATCTGCGGATTCTCCTGTTTGGGCGGGAGAACAACTCTCGGATCGGAGGTCACCGTGACTGCCAAAACGGGGGCAGATGCCCTTCTCGTCGACATAATGTAACACTCCCAAGCTTCTCGGATATTTCCTACCTCTTCTCCTACTCCGAAGGGAGTAGGAAATTTCATTCTGTTGTGTAAGGTGGATGAAATAGCCCGGAATTGATTGAGTCCTGGGCGCCCAAAGATGGCGTTATAGTCGAAGGTCCGATCAACCACGATAAATCGGACCGACTGTGTTACCCTGGCCGGGAAGGTTCCGAGTGAAACGTGCAACGTAACACTTCCTAGTGGTCGAACGGTTCCTCCTCCAAACCCTAGTATAGAGGTGTGTACTCTGTCGTAGCGGATTCTTCCCAACTCCATCTGATCTAGTGTCCTCTTAGAGATGATATTCGAAGAACTCCCGGTATCCACCAGAATTTTGTTCACTCGATAAGTCGCGATGGTCAACGAAACTACAAGAGGAACGTCCGGGTCGTCAATCTCCTCGCCTCCTACCGTAGGAGGGGGAATTTCGCTATCGTCGAAAGATATTGCATTTGTTCCTTGAATTGCGGGGGCACCGTACGCCCTGTCATTGTTCCGAAGGTTTTGGGCGGTCCGCTCCCTTGCATTCCTGCTATCACCTCCAGAGGGTCCGCCTGCGATAGTGTTGATCACTCCGCTGTACGGAGGGTTCTCCATTTCCGTCTTGTCGCTGTATCCGTACGGATGTCCTCCCCTATGTGGCGGATAACCTACTGGCGGAGGTGGCAAAGATAGTGGGCGAGGTGGTGGGTCAGCAGCGTTATCCTCCCTCCTCCGCTCCGTTCTATCGTGCCTGGAGGGCTCATCCACATATATGTGCTCCTTCAACTTGCCTTCTCTCACCAGGTGTTCAACCTCTGTTTTTAACTGGATACAGTCGTCAGTATCATGGCCTCTGCTCTTGTGAAATTTGCAGTACCCCTTCACATTTCTGTTTCTCCGATTGTGGGATGGCTTTGGCCATTGGACGTCCAACTTCTTCTCAACAATAGTGGCCAAGATGTCGGATCTCGGCTTATTGAGGCGCGTGTAGTCCGCGAATCTCCTGGGCGGACTCCTCTCCCTGTAAATGCCGTTGTCTCTGTGATCTTTCTTCGGTTCGAACTTCCCCTGGCGTTGCTCTTGTTTTTTGCGGTTCCTTTCCCTTCTTCGATCCTGCTCGGACTGGTACGTTCCTTCGATATTCTTCTCCGTACATCACCTCCTCACAGATGTCATCCAAGTGCTTTTCGCTCCTCACTTCCTGACTAGAGAGCTTCCTCCGTAGCTCGGAGTTGTAAGTATTAGCGTACAGGTGACGGACCCGTTCTTTAATACTATGGGGCTCAACTCGGAGTACTTCCGTATTGAAGCGATCTAGGAAAGTTCGAAGATCTTCCTGTTCCCTTTGGATGACTTCAGCCAGGTGCTCTACAGTACGTTTTCTTATTTTTGATTTTCCGAATCGTGCTAAGAATTTTGAAGACAGATCTGCATACGACCTTATTGACTTGTTTGGCAAAGCGGTGTACCAATCCATAGCCATGCCGAAGAGGGTGGATGAGAACGTAAGGGCTATAGTATTGTCACTCAGCCCCTTGGAATCCATCTTGCTGTTGTACCTTGTCAGGTGACCCACGGGACAAGTATCCCCATAGTAGTACTCCAAGTTCGGAATCACTTGGTCCGAGTTTCTATTTCTTTCCTTTTCCCTCATGATATCATCACACAGAGGGTTTGATGTACTTGTAGTGATCTGCTCGTGGTCTTTTACCAGGCGTCCGAGGTTCAGGATTTGGGTTTCCAAAGCTTTTTGTTGGGCGTAAATTTCATCAGCTGTCATGACCTCTCTTGTCCGTGGATGGACTGCGATATCCGCGGGGAGTTCGTCTAGCCAGACAACTGGAATGGTTTCTGCTACATGATCCCTGTTCCTCATGGGAGCTTGTCGCGGACCTCCTGGCTGCCTGTTACCTCCTTCTTGGTACTCTCTCCTCCCATTCGGGCTTCCCTCACCCCGAACCTGCGAAGCAGAGGCCCGTCGGTCTAGAAGGTTTCGCAAATCCTCATGGGGCAGCTGATCTCCCAACCTCTATTGGATCGGATGCTATCTGTTTCTTGACAAGGCGGGCTCCGCTTGAACCGCAGTAATCACTGGCGGAGTGGCTTGCTGAGGGTGGACATTGTTAGACCCCAGGCATCCTTGGATAATCGTGAGCAACCTATCAAACTGGGTTTCGCTTAGTCCGAGGTCGCTTTTGCGGACAACGCGACCATCGGGCATCGTAAACTGTTGACCTGTGGTAGGGCCTTGAGCTTCTGCCGGAAAAGCTCGTGCTACCCCTTCTCCATGGTCCGTAGGCACGATAGTCACAAGGATGCTTTGGCCTCCTCTAAGTGGGGCGTCTCTTCCCTAATCCGAGGATGGGCTGGCGGTCCGCCCGTCGCTCGGATATCTCCTTCCAGCGTTCCTTCCAGCCCCAGCGGCCCTTTGTCCCCGGGTGGGCGGACGTCCTCGTGGGCGTGGTGGTGTTGTTCCCACGCCTGCAGCACTAGTCCGGGCTGTTCGTCTCGTTCTAGCCATCGGCACAACACAAACACAGATCTTTTTGTAAAGATTCCCACAAACGACGCCAAAATGTTGAGGGGTAAACCTCGAACACCAATACTACTACTGCAAGTAACCTAATCTAAAATCCACCTCCAACTTGAAGTCCGAGAGAAGGCTTGTCCGAGCAAGAGTACCTGAAAGGACTAAGTGGGGGGGGGGGGGGTTAGAATGGGTCACCCGGATTGCCTAAGTCAATCCGGAAGGAGGCTTTACTCAAAGGAGAGATGATAGCTCTCAATGCAATAGTAATGGGAAAGGTATTATGTCCCGGAAGACTTTGGGATAGTTGCTTTGATCTTGCTTACCTTAAGGTCTTGGACCTTGTGCTATATTTATAGTTATCATGTACTTATGAAGAGGTTCATAAGATGATGCCAAGTGTATGATTCAGATTTGGACACCAATGCTCCCTTTGGCCCATAGCCCAATAGTGAACAGTAATCCAATACCGAAAAGTGGGCTTGGGAGGGTAGTTTGGACCTTTTCCCTCTGAGAGTACTGTTCCGCCTGTTGGGTCCGTGTTAGTCCCTCAGACAGATCTGTCTGCTTGGTTGATCTGCCCTTGGGTAACTCTAGATGTCCGAGCCCAGAGTCTCACGGAAGTATCTCAGTGGTTCTGTTATATACGTTTGGTCTTAATGTAATGGTGGCGTCCGAGATTCTCTCGTACGGTCCGTTAGGCATCTCTGTACTATCATGGTCAGGTTTGGAAGTCCTTTCCTTAGCCAGCTCGGACTAGCTGTGGAGATGTAGTGACTTCAGCGTACTGGTCGATTCACTTTGGTCGGACCATGTGAGGTCGGACCAGTACTGAATTGGCTAGTTAAGCCGTGATGCGCTTTAGGACACGCTCTATGGCGCCCTTAACGGATTGGACACATTTCCGTATCAACAGTCCCCACTATACCAATACATGTCCTTTCACGCACACCTTGTCCTCACTCATGCGTGCACAGGAAAACTTCACAGTAGGTCACCCATTATAAGATTGATCTAGAGTAAGCAAGATTAACTTTGAGTTTTTATGGATGGATTTCCTGAAATAATGGTGCACCTTTCTGGTATTAAATAGCGTTCTCAACCTCTTTAAGTTCTTTGGATCTTATCTGAAACTTTGGGGCGTTACATTTGTAATGCCCCATCCCCTAGCGGGAGGCCCGCGCGGTTACCCATGGGCTTCTTTCTCAATGATATGTCGGCCCTAGTGTACCAAATTATGTCCTTTTTCGCACACTTTGTCCTCACTCCTGCGCGTACCAGGAACTTCTCGACTCGTCACCCATCCTAAGATTTCTCTATATCAAACTCGCTTAACTCTCGAGTTCTTATGGGTGAATTTTCCGAAAAGAAAGGTGCACCATGGTTGTATGGGTAGCATTCTCAACTCCTTTAAGTTCTCTGAAACTTTTGGGGAGTTACATCCTAAGTATCTTCTCATATAGTGCGGTTTACTCATTAAAAATAGTTCATAAGTTTAAATTACCTTATTCTTAGATTTAGTTTACCATTCGTATTTTTTTCCTTTAAATATTTTAACATATAGTGTATTTTACTATTTAATATAATCCTCAAGTTTGATTTCCCGTTTTAGAGTTGGTTGGCGTTCGAATTGAATTTTCATATTGCAATTATCTCACTTTTTAGAGTTGATTTTCCTTTCAAAGTGAGTTCCCAAGTATCAACTATTCCATTCCCAAAGTTGAGTTTATACCCGTTTGAACCAAGTTTCCAAGTTTAAATAATCTCATTCTTTGAGTTGGTTTGACATTCAAATTGAGTTTTCAAGTGGGAGTGATCTCATTATTAGAGTCGGGTTTCAATTCACATTGAGTTCTCAAGTTAGAATTATCTCATTTTTAGAGTTGATTTTACTCTATAAATTGAGTTTTTAAGTTGGAATCACTACTTATTAAGATTTATTTTTATATTGTTGTTTACTCTTCGAATAGAGTTCTCAAGTTGAAATTATCACATTCTTAGAGTTGATTTGACCTTCAAATTCAGAATTATCTCATTAGAGTTGAATTTACCGTTAAATTGAGTTATCGAGATTGAATAATCCTATTCATTAAGTTCGCTTTACACTTCAAATTGAGTTTGTAAGTTGACATTATCCCTTACTTATAGTATTCTCATATTGTGTGGTTCACTCTTTGAATAGAATTCCCCCATTTGAATTATATCATTTCCAAAGTTAGTTTGACCTCCAATTTGAGTTCTCGGTTGAATTATCTCGCTCAGAGTTAAATTGACCTTTGAATTGCTTTTCCAATTTAAAATTATCTCATTATGTTGGGTTGAGTCTGCCCTTAGAATAGAGTTCACAACTTGAAATTATCACATTCTTAGAGTATGCTTACGTTTCTAATCGAGTTCATAAGTTGACATTATCCCTTCGCATAATTTTCCATTTAATGTGGCTTACTCTTCGAATATATTTCTCATTTGTAATTATCACATTATATATTAGAGGTGATTACTTTTCGAATTGAGTTATCAAATTGATAGTATCTCATTTGTAGAGTATTTTCTTATATTGTGTGTTTTACCTTTCTAATAGCGTCGCAAATTGTAATTATCTCATTCTTATAGTCGGTTCACCTTTCGGATTAAGTTCTCAATACGGGATTATGTTGTTCTTAGAATATTTTCTCATATATTGTGGTTTACACTTCAAATATATTTCCCAAGTTGTAATTATCCAGTGTGTTGAGTTGGAGTGAAATTCAAATTCAGCTCTCAAGTTTGATTTATCTAATTGTTAGAGTTGGGTTTACACACATTGAATTGAGTTACCAAGTTGTAATTATTTCTTTCTTTGAGTTGAGCTTAATTAGTATTCAAATTGAGTTCCTAAGTTTGTAGTGCGCTTGCTTTTTCTATTGAGCTTTATCGATTCCGTTCAAATTTTCATCTTGTGTGCCATTCTCCTTATTCACTCCTCCATCGGTTTTCCCTTCTTTTCGGTGCAAATATTCAATCTGACTCGCATTCGCTGTCATGACAAGGCATCAAGATTTAAATATTTTGAATCTCATTTATTAATTAGTTTTGATTTTTTTGTTACTTGAACTGATCAATTATGTTAATATGATTTATTCGTAAATGTGTGTTGTATGAATCTATTTTTCTCTTCTCTGTTTTTACAATTTATATTCCTTATCTAATTCTTAAGCTTATTGATTTAACCGAACACTGATACATAGGATATTATTGACGTTTGTGTGAGTCCCAAAATTATTTTATTTAACTTAGTTTATGTGAGGAGCGTTCTATTTTGTTTTCTTTTTTGTTTTTTTTTTTTGTTTTTGTTTTTTTTTTTTTTTTGTAAAAATTGTGATTGGTTGTGTAATAATTAAGTTAAGATTGAATAACGATTTTCAGATAGGCTAAAATATTTGAGCCGGAATTTACTTCAATCAGTATAGAAAATTTAAACTTTTGACAGACACTTGAACAAAAACATATATGGTCTATAATACGGCATACACCATATAAATAAATTTATTTTTTTACTTATTTTTGTAGAGGAAAAATAGAGCATTTTTTAGGCTTGTTAGGGACTATGGCTTGGATTTGGGTCTAGCCTAAGTATCTTGAGTCTTTTAAAATTCTAACTCAAACCCGGGCCATTTGCATCATATACATAAACAAACCATTGATTATTATAAAATTCAAAGTTGCATGGTGCACATTAAAACCGGACAGAGTAGATAGAATACAAAAGTCAACCATGCCAACTCTTTCGCAAAATTTATTGTCATGTCATATTCACAAAATAACCCACAAGTTGACAAAAGAATTCATTTATAATTAAGTATAAAAATATATTTATAAATAGGCATAATGTCTTTAAATACAGTAAAAACTCCATACATGAATACTCCATAAATGAATAAACTCCTTATAGTAATAAAAAATTCTGGCCCCAACTTGGGACCAGTTATAAATAAGAATAAACTCAACATTGTAATATTCCATGACTTTTTCAGGTCCCATATTAAGTAATTATACTCCCATATAGTAATAAATAACATAATATTCGATAAAAATAATTATATATATGTTTTTTCATTGCATGGAGTTTATGATGTAAAATACTTATTTAAAGTTGTCTATGATACTAACTTAAACTTTTGAGTGATAAACACTTTTAGCTTATGTGTATTAGTAAATGATCTATATGTGAACCTTTTTGTTGGACACAAAACATCTCTAGCTTGTCAAGTAGGTTCGAAGCTTTTTTACATGAAATTTTTGCTAATTTTGTGTTATCGTCTTCCGGATTATCGCCCTACAATTCTTATCTAATTGATATTGATGATTTCGTATAAAGATGAAACATCCACAAATTGTCATCCCCCTCCGCTTCTTGTCTAATATATATATTTTTTTACTTATTTGTTAATATTTTATAAAACTTTTCAAGAAATATGACATTTAAGCTATCCAAGTGGATTTTATTTACAAAAAGATATTTTTACCACAAAATTCTAGTTAGGAATAAACTCTCTACAGGAATATTTTTTCCCGGTCACGACAATATGATTGTATAGAGTTTTTACTGTATCATGTTTTTCTACGAATATACTGAATAGTACAAAGTACAAACAATACAAATGCACTTGTAGGTAGTGCTTTTTTTTTTCTTTTTAAATTTGATTAGAAATATAGATCATGACAAACGTCAATTTTTTTCGCGTTTGTAAGCAAATTTATGTCAATTGAAAAAAATAATTAACTCGGACGGTCAGTCCCGAATAATAATAAAACACCATACTGACCATTAAATTTTTAAAACTTTATTGTATCCGACACAATAATGCCATTTGGTTTATGATGTAACCGACACAATTCATGTCATTTGGAAAATTAGTAAAGCTTTTTAAAGTGAATTTATTTTCCCTTTTTGATTTTGTATAGAAAAATCACCTAGAAATTAGTTTGGAACCCAACAAACATTATTGCATAAAGATGTTTAAACCATAACTTTTACATAATAGTGGGATAGCTACTTCTAACTATTTTAAGCAGGTAGTGTTTCTCTTTTCAATTGAAATTAACTAAACGCATTAATTTTGCGGACACTTAGCTTTTAATTTTACCAATTTAAACTGACTTTTTCAAAGTAGTATAATAATTCACAAAGTGTCACTAAGTTTGTAATTCAATTTAAATCTCATCCGTTCATCTTAATTATTCAATTTGAATCTGGTGCGTGTTTAAGTAGGAGGTGCATAGTTCGAATCTCATTGGCGTGATTTCTCCCTTTCATTTTTTTTCTTCATGTTTTCTCTTTTTTTCAATAACAAATTCATCTTTTTATATAAAAATCCTTAACACACGTATAAATGCTAGTAATCAATATATAAAAAACACTACCGACTTTGTACATTTGCTATTTTTAATCGTCCCACATACCACACCCAACAAACAATGAAATATTTTAAATTTACACACAAATTACACATTTTTCCACTAAAAGTACATATTTTCCACAGTTTTATATTATATTATATTATTTATTTAAAATTCTCACGTAAAACTACGCGTCAACCCTAATACATAAAGTTCTTCGGGACCGATGTTTTATCGTTTATTTTTAATTTTCACGTAAAACTACGCAACATCGTTAATGTACTTGATTTTATCAACTAATATTAAATGCAAGCAAACAATTATCAGTAAAAGTATATGTGAACACACATTGATGTCTTTCTCCCACCTTACGTGAACTTTAGCAACCATTATAATCTTTTAAAAACTTGTTAGTTAACAATAGTATACTGCAAATCGAATTCCAGTTCAAGCATATTGTCTTATGATGTCTGCCTCATAAATTCACGGTAAGTCATACTGTACGAGTTTACAAACATATTATTAGTACTCTATGTTATAAATCAAAGACAGAATTAATCGCACAAACAAATACATAATCAATTAATTATGTACTCTCTCAAAACATTCAAAACATAGGAGGAAAAAGGAAACAACTCATCTGGACATATACTAATGTTTGAGAAATCTTGGAATATTTGGATGAGTGATGGGTTATATTAAAATATATCATTCTATTGTAGGGAGTCCGTAATTCTTTTACATATACTAACCAGTTTCACAACAAATGAAGAAATTGAGATGTTTATGTATTCAATATGAAAAGTTGGGATTTCCATCACGATCGTTATTCAGTCACATCAGGTTAATGTATGATCAATAAAATGTAAGTGCTCGACAAACGAAGATGGTGCTTAAATTAATCCATAAATGTAAAGAAAATGCTTAACAATCCAAGGTGCTATAATAAAGTTCCAGCATGAAAAATATCAAATTTCAATCAAAGAAAAATACGCCAGGATGTCTTATTCTTCAATCAAAGGTACTGTTATGAGCTTTCTATCACCCATCATCTTCACTTCTTCTCCCTCTTCATGATTTTGGTGTTGGACTCCTGTTTACTGATATGAGCAAGGGCCGGCTGATCTTCATCATCAACTTCCATTTCTATAGATCTCATTGATGTTGTTAAAATAACGGGAAGAACATCGTTAGCTGGATACAATTTTCAACAAATCTATAATGAACAACATGATTAATATACCACAAAATTGCATAGCCATATCGTGTCAAACCATCCAATGCTAACAAAAAAAATTAGACGGATCTGATAGGAAATGGAATCTCAAGACGACTCATCTGCGTCGGATTTTACTCCGCCGATGGGAGCCTTTTTCCACAAAGGAAATTGGACGCTTTAAGGATTTCATGCTTGGAATGTTATGGTGAAACAACAACTGAGTGCTCTTCGAATTTATGGGGGAAAAGTTGCAAATCAAGGAGCTAGCTTAGTGGGATATGGTGTCATGTCTATATATAAATGGGGTTAGGAATTAATGAAATTGAGGTAAAACCATCACGTTGATTTTGTTTCTAATGATAGGCAGAGGTTTAAATTTTGTAACATATAATTAGCTAGCCATTTAATTTCCATGTAATAATGGAATTCATACTAAAGGTATGCTATTAATTAACATAAGGAGTGGTTACACAATTATGTAACCGTCCGGCCGAATCATTCTACTAATTGCTTGACAAACATCTAATATATAGGAATAAAAATTCCAAATAATTAGGTGATTTATTCCACATCAGCGTTTTGAGTCTCTAGACCATCTTAGCTTTATAATAAAAACTCCTCTTTAATATATAGATGGATGACAAACTAGAAAGTTTCTTCGTCCGCACACGAGTGAGGAAAAATGCGTGAGAAAATCTTGTGTTGTTGATCTGACCAAAGATATTCTAGGAAATGTTCCATGACTAACCGCGTCATCCCAAGGATCGGGTTCGATCGATTAGTGGTTGGGTCGTTAATTACAATTTTATTCATTTAAATAACAATCAAATTACCAATTCATTATTTATTGGTTTTTCATTAAATGATATTTAATTTTCCAAATTTAATATTTGATTTTACTGTTGAATGTGAGACCAATAAAATAAATAATAATCTATTTTCGTCGGGAGTCCTATTGTTTTGCTGCTACTAGCTAGTATGGTGGCATGTCACTCTCACACTATAATTGAAGAAAGATTCAGTCAAGAAATTTGACTATTGCGTAGATCAAATTCACGTTTGGAAAAATAAATAAATAAATAAAAAATACGCTTGGCAAACACACCGTCACCCAATAATCTTATTTGACAATTTGGTGGGTCAGCTTATGCAGGGTAATCTAATAATAGTAACCCACGTCACTTGTGTTTGGCTACCGACTAAAACCAAAAAAGTATGGTTAAAAATATATAAATTTTTATTTAACTAAAAATTTTAACTTTATAATAAACACTTCCTAGTGTATTAATACCATTTCTGAAAGTGCAATTTATTGCACTTGATATTTGAACTTGTTTAATGTTAATTTAGCATTTATTCACATTTTAACTAGTTCAACGTTTTTAATTGTTTTTCTAGTGATTATTCTGTAGATCAAAAGATTTGGCTTTTTTGACTTTACTTTAGAATGTAATCTGGCCCTTATATGAGTTGCTTGATATTATCTTGTTTTTCCTACTAACTACACTTCAGGTTTTTATGAAGAAACGCAAGAATTAAGGAAGATTGAAAGTGCAATTTATTTGCACTTGTTATTATTAATCCTGCATTTCTTCGTTTATTAACCGGTTCAATGATTGTAGTTGTTTTTATTGGATATTTTGTAGGAAATGTCAAGATGGGCTGCAACATGATTTATTGGGCTGAACTTGGCTAACTTGGGCCTTAAGAAGGATCTGGAACGCGCCATGTGAAGAAGGAAACGCAACCATGAAACTTAATGAAGGACTTTGAGAGATCTTGGACATAAGGAATGCAATCTAGAAGATTCTCTCATTATATGGCAAGAGATTTGAAGAGAAAGAAAAGATCTTATGTAATAAGTAAAGAGTTCTAAAGATTTTGGAGACAAGGAAGTCAATTTGAGCAACAGGAAAAAAAAAATCTCTAGAGATAATCAATTAAAGAAAAAGGAGATAACATCTCTAGAGATAATCTTTTTGAAAGATTTTTTTCCAACCAGTGCAGACAGCAAACTAATGTTAATTCTTCCTGGAGGTCGACCTATATATCCAGGAAGCTCCCTTTGCAAGAACACACCTTTTGAGCATATACACTACAAAAAAAATGGTTACTTGAGAGGAATCTCTCAACAGGGCCAAAATTCCTCACATTTGACTATCAGAGAGGAAAAAATTTCCTCACAGCCTTGTCACCATAGCCTCCTCAAAATAGGCTATAGAGAGGACGGGTCCATTTCCTCTCAATTGTACAGTACCAATTGTGACGAAATTTCCTCACATTAGGCCTTGAATAAAATTTTTAAAAAAATTGTAAAATGCCTTACTGGCCAACATAAAAAAATAGCACATATTTCATAACTTCAATACAATAACAAGCTTCCAAACCATCAATACGCAAATATTATTTGATCAATACAATCACAATACTACACAAGTTAAACAGCATCAACATATATGTATACAAATATTTTCTCATAATCACTACTAGTTTCCAAAAACGCTCTCTGCAACGAGACTATGGCAGGAAGCATTCATACCAGCTACAAAATCCATCTCCACCTTCCTACAATAACAAACTAATCACTTATAATTTACTTTTCTCGTTCAGGTATCTAGCATGTTATATTTATTGAATTTGAATGTTTCTTGTCGATTGCAACAAGTGGATAAATATACGTACATCTTATATTATATTTTACATAGAAGAAATTTAGGGTTCTTGCTTTACTAGACATTGATATCGATTTCACTTGTGAGTAGTCTCTAAGGATTGAGGTTTACTTTAGTGGAATTGAACTAGAATAGGTGTTTCTGTTCTAGGTCTAGTTTTCCAGTTTAATTATTCATTTGTAATTGGTTAAACGTAGTTTTTGTAATTCTACTTTTACTGATAGTGGAAATTTAGCCTACGACACGGTCGGTATAATTTATATACCGGCTGGAATTTATTTATGGTGTTCAGTATTTTTATCCGCTACAAACTGCTCTGTTCCGTTCGTTATTGTTCACTGCTGTCGTTTACTATTGAAGATGATGTTGACTCAACACCATAGTCAACATTGTCTGAAATTTGTTCAGAGTACCAATCCCGGTTCAAAAGTTCTAACAATTTCATTCCAACCGTCTTACCCAGTAACATCAACATCAAATTCAACTAAACTCTTCATCTCCGACACTCAAACCATACACAATCCAAATTTCGTTTCTTCTCCTCTCATTTCTTTTAAAACCATACTATTCTTGTAACATCCCAAAAATTCGTAATTCAATTTTAGGCGTTTTAGTGAAACGAACTTTGAAAAGGAAGTGGAGCTTTGTTTTAGCTTACACTAAAATTGGAAAGGTTTAATCTCTTCTCCATTATCTTTATACTTAGTGCACCGCGTTAAATGCGGTGCCAAGTGTACTTGAATGCGATGCGTGATGACAATTTATTTTTACTTTTGAATATAATTTAACATTACAAATTGTTGCAGAAAATTTGATTTGCATCTGCATATATATGTTTATGGAATGTGGCAAGTTGAATTCCCCGGGCCCGGGCACAAATTTTAAGAAAAGAATGAATAAAGTAGGAGATAGTGCGATAAAGTAGGAAAGAGAATGGATAAGAGCACATTTTGTAGCAAAAGTTTAAACTTCCCCAAAATCTGTTTTAAATCCCTTTTAGCTATATTTGAGCTAATGTTTTTTAATTGAAAGTTGAGGAACCTATTGTTCAGTTTAATATAATAAAAGCAATGAGGGTAGTGTGATAAAATTTGGTATTGTGGAGTCTACAATAATGAAACAAGAAGCAAGCTTCCTCATCTTTCCCCAATATAGTTGGGAGGCTCCATAAATTTTGGTGGGCCATGTCCAATATAGGAGACCTGAGGTTTGATTGGTTTTTGTACAAATTTAACATTTTATGTTAAATATAGAGTTAACATAAAGTTTGAGAGTCTAACAAAAACTGCTCAAAAGTTTGATAGATAGTAAAGAAAGTAAAAGATAGTGAATAAAAGGAGATCTACATTTTCAATTAATGGATGGGAAGTTGAATTTGGGACGTCCCAAAATAAAATGTGGGAAGTTGAAATCGGGACGGAGAGAGTATATAAAATAGAGAGAGGGGGGGGGGCATTTTTATTTTGCTTTTCTTTTAGATTTTACCCTCGTAAAAGTTTCAAATTCTAATAAACAAATTCCAAAAATTTTAATTATTCATATTTTCATCCAGCTTCTCCATTAATTAAAAAAATTGAAATAAAATTGAAAAATAAAAGCTAGGTTGGAAGCTCCAGATCAGATCTGGAGTTAATAGAATACAACGACCGTGTTAAAACTATCATCTCTCCCTTCCACCACCACGGCTACATGCTGCCACCCCCTCCCACCACCACCACTTACTATGTCATATTGTCATATGAATTTTACTATAGTACAACGTGTTGTACTTAAGTATATAGTTAGTGGTGGTGGGAGGCAGGGGCGGAAAATAAATGGGGCAAAAGGGTTGTAAACGAATCAAGTTGTTCACGAGCTCGCTCGTCGCGAGCAAGCTCGATTCATTTTCGATCGAGCAACGATCATGAAGATGAAAAGCTCGATGCCCGCGAGCATCTCGGGACCATATAATAATAATACTAATAATAATTATTATTATTATTATTATTATTATTTGTAATTGTTGGTTGCAAACTTGCAACTTTCAACTCCAAAGAAAAAGATGAGAGAGGCTCGGCGAGATAGGGACGTGAGGAATCCAACTTTCCGATTTGTGCAATCGAATCGACTTCAAAAGGGTTACCCAAGGCGTGTTGCAGACAACGATGGATGGCAGACTGTAATGAATCGAAAGAGGAAGGATAGGATTTGTGAGGAAGAATCTTTTTGAATCGAATTAACGAGAAATTCATGAATATCTATGTTGCGAATTTCCCTGACTCTTGGAAGGAATCGGATTTAGAGGACAAATTGAAGATGGTGGGAGTGAGTCGTGGCATTGTGATCCCGAAGAAGAAGAACAAACTAGGGCAAAACTTTGCGTTTGTTAGATTTGCACGACTACAGGGTGATACGAATTCAGCTCTGGAGGGACGAATTAGGAGAATTCGGAGTGGAAATCATCGTCTATGGGCTAATATCTCTCGTTTTGATCGGAAAACGCACCAGGTCTCTATGGGTACAGCTCGTGTGATTTCTCCGGTGGGGACAAACCATGTGTGGGTGCCAAAGGCAATTCAGATTGCTAAGGCGCCAGTGGTGGTGGCTGGAAAACAGAACACCGGTGAGGGGACTATCGTGGAGGGCAGGTCTCCTGTGGTGGTGGTTGGAAAATAGAACAACAGTGAGGGGACTATCGTGGAGGACAGGTCCATTCCGGTGGATGGAGATTGGACTGCAAGATGTTTGATCGGACGAGCAAAGAGGAGTTTCGATGCTAAAACAATGGAGAAGGTGTTAGACGTGAATAGACATAGAGGATTTCGAATAGGTCGATTATCGGAGGACGACTGGTTACTTGAGGCGCAAGATGAATCTTCAAAGAAGAACCTGTTGGAGGAAGAACCTGCTTGGATTGAGCAGTGGTTCACGAAGTTGCAGCCTTGGAGGACTTCGACGAGTAAGGCCAAACGGGTGGTTTGGGTCAGCATTTATGGTGTGTCTTTGAAGATGTGGAATAAGGAAACTTTTCGCAGATTAGGTACGACGGTGGGTAAATGTTTAATGATTCACAAGGATACGGTGGAGCGGCATGACTTGAGACGGGGGAGGGTACAAATTGAAACGCCGTTCTTTGGTCTGGTTAGGAAATTTTCTTCTATTATAATGAATGGGGTGAGGATTTGGGCACACATTGTGGAGAATTGTTGATGTGACATGTTGCAACATGAGTGTTCGCAGTTGCGCAGAGGTCGAGTTGGTGGTGTCAGAGGGAGGGAGGAGACATCGGACTCAGGTAAATCGGATTTCTTTTCTGGAAAATCTTCGGAGGACTGCGTCGAAAGTGATGGGGAGAGTAGCTTATGGGAGGATGAAGAGAGGCACGGTGAGGGTGATCAGGCACAACGTGATAGCCTCATTCAGGAGGAGGGAGAGGTTGTTGGGTTGAAGGAGGTAGTCGATTTTCGAGTAGGGGAATTTGGACAGGCTACTGGTCAGGCGGCTATTGAGGGTGGTGGAGATGAACGGTGTTTGACGGAGGCGGGACAGAATGTGGAAGCTCTGAGGTTTGGACAGGCTGTGATGAAGGAGGGTGCGGGTAACCCGGGTAGGGGTGAAGATGTAGCCAGCGATGGAGGAGTTGCGGTTGAGGAGGCTGCAGTTGTTAGAGTCGCTGAGGAGTTGGATTTGCACTTGCAAGGGGCTGCGGGGGTGTGTGTTGGGGAGGTAGTTGGAGAAAGTGTAAGAGAGCAGGTCGGGTTGACGGAGGTGTCTGATGGGGATTCAGATCCTTTTGATTTGGCGAAGCTATTAGAGGAACAACCGGCAAAAACAATGCATGCCCGCTCGGGTAGAAAGGAGAAGAATAAAGGAAATGTAAGTTCGCAAAAGAAGAGACGAGAAGTTTGGAGTGATTTTATAGTGGATATTGGCAGCGACAAAAAGAAAAAGAATGGGGTAGTAAGACGTAAACCACGGAAGGTGAGGGAGATTCCACGAGAGGTGGTGAGTACGCAAATTGATGGTGGAGCGTGGGTTTCAGATATAGAGATTAGAGCGTGTAATTTACAGCTTCAGGGGAAATCCCGGGATGAGGAAGCTAGAGCGACGATTGAAGTGGGTATGGATCTGGGCCTAATCAGAGAGGAGGATAAGGGGAAGGCGATGGAGGTCTTTCAACAATGGGATCAACGGGATCAACCGGATACAGTGGGGCTTGAGGAGAACCACGATGAGGATATGTTTAGTGGTGGATTATGAAGATCTTATGTTATAATATAAGGGGGTTGGGAGGGAGTCTTAAGAAGAAGGAGATACGGGAGTTGGTGGTGAAGGAGAGGGTGGATTTTGCTTGTATCCAGGAGACGAAGAAGTTGGCTTTTTCAAAGAGTGAGGTGGAACAACTTTGGGGTGGAAGTAATGTCGATTGGATCTTTAGTGGTGCGCTTGGGACATCGGGGGGCCTCTTGAGTATGTGGAATACGGACGTTTTTGAGAAGGAGGAGTTTTGGGGTGAGGAGGGAGCTTTGGGAGTGAGGGGTAAATGGCAAGGCGAGAAGGTAGTAATAGTTAATGTTTATGCTTCGTGTGTAGACATTAAGAAGGAGGAGTTGTGGAATTTATTGAGTGCGCGAATCACTTCGGAGCCTAGTTGGAGTTGGTGTGTGTGTGGTGATTTTAATGCGGTTCGGAGGAAGGAGGAGCGTAACACTACAAAAAAACTAGGCTGGGGCGACGGATAGATCCCTCGCTTCAGCCCAACGATCCGTGGCCCCAGCCCTGGCGACGGATCGGGCGACAGATAAAAAATCCGTCGCCCTGTTGGAGTTGGGCCGACGGATAGATAATCCGTCGTCCAATTCGCGACGGATTGGACGACGGATTATATATTTGACCTTTTTTTTTTAAATCGAAATATAACGACGTATAGATTCTATCCGTCGCTAAACCGGACGACGAATAGAATCTATCCGTCGTTATATTTAGCGACGGATAGATTCTATCCGTCTCGACATTATTGGAATTAGTGACTAATCAAATTCGCCACTAATTACATCCTTGAATTTCCGTCACTAATTCCGTCACTGTGAATCCGTCACTATTAATCCGTCACTATTTATTTCATATTAATCCCTGTTTTTCGTAGTTCACCTATTTAATCAATATAATGTTCGATAATAAATGAATAATACGGAAAATATTTCAATAAATTTTGAATAAAAAAAGTAATATCCGGAGCTGGAGAAATTATCCACACAAGTGTAAATATGAAAAAAAAATCCGAACATACAGATACATAACTAACTAGCTATCGGGGCGGGTGGGTGATGGCGGGCTGACATGAACGCTCCATACAGCAAGGCGCTCGTTCTCCTCCCTTTGTTCTTGGGCGGCACGCTGCATCTCTTGAGTTAGAGGCAACTTTGTTCCGGACTGCATCGCACCATTTCCGAGACCTGGTCCTGTGTGTAAACCGGACGTCTGGACTGCTGGGATGATGATGAGGAGCATCCCGGACTAGCCAGGCTCAAACCGAGGCTCCCGAGTCCATATATTCATCCTTTCTTATCCGGTTTGTTGACCTCTAGGAAGATGTTGTCAACTTGTTCAGTTGACAACACATCACCCGTCTCGTCCTCCTGCCTCGCCACCTGAGCATCAACCTCAGCCTGAAATCGTAAATAGCAGATATCATGATCAGTTACTGTTTTTAAAAAATAACTTGTAATAGTGTACAAATATGAACTTTAAGCAACATAAACATACATGATAGGCGAGGCCGGCGGTGGTCTATACCCTTATGCTTGGCCTTCTTGAAGATGGCATACTTGGATGTCACCTCCCCCCATGCCACCTGAATCAAACCAGATCTAGTCAACAATTTATCATCTACAAGTAATAGAGCAGCAGAGACTTCATACATACACGTAATGCTAGATTGCAAAAACACATATATACGCACCGATTGATAATAATCAGTGACAGTAGATCGCCTCCCAAGGTGGTGAAAGGCCCTTCTTGCCGTGTCGATCGGGATGCCGGTTACACTTTGTTGGTGTAAACAACGTCACGGACATCGATTCGGCCAAGATGGGCATCCTAAAGGGCCCACTCCGCTGCATCAACCTGTGGAGGGATTTCGCCACCCCGATCCCGAATGGCCTTCCACGAACAGACCATATCCCTGTACAGTTTGGATCCCACAGTCTCGTAAACACGCTAGATCTGTGGGATCAACCTGCTGGGAATGAAGTACTCCTTCTACACTCCCAATTTCATACAACATCCAAAGTCAATACATGTATAACCTCACCATGTTACATCAATTTAACAAGATACAACAACATAACAGATATGGTGACTAACATATCACCCAAACAAAGTGGCTAACATACCACTCACATATAGTGGCTAACATACCACTCACATTGTCCTAAATTTTACTAACACAATGGTGACTAACATATCACCCAAATAAAGTGGCTAACATACCACTCACATACAGTGGCTAACATACCACTCATATTAAAACGATTATAATTACAAACGAAGGAATGCCATATTTTAACTTACCCTCAGCTCATCGAAGTACTCGGCCCTCATGCGCTCCGAGATGTGGCTCCAACACTCACCACCCTGCCCCGGTGGCTCTCTCCTGCTCCGGAAGATGTCACCTAGTTTGTTGTGCACCTCCCGAGGCCATAAGTTGTTGTCAATGTATAAGATACAAGAAACGAATATATATTACTTTAGTACAACAATTTATACTTGTCAACTATCATTATAAGTTATGTTTTACATATTTAAGAAGAATGTATAATACTTACTTGGCAGGACCAACAGGGAAAATCACTGGCAAGCCGTCCCACGTGACGTTGGGATGGTTTGGATCGAACACGAGGTAGGGACAATCGTCGTGGTCGTCCTCCAGCATGTGTCTGTGCTGACTGGTAGAGCCACGGCTGCTCTCTCCTGCCGGGGGGGTCTCAGGAATCCGAGACCTGCTGCCCTGACCATCGGAGCCCTCCCTGTCGTCTGACCCTGTCCCCGACCCACCACTACTATCCTACGGCCGGCTGCGTGGTGGGGGACGATAGGTGGACCGCCGTACGATCGTACATCCATGAACGGTCGGAATTCATTGTATACTTTATTTTTAACCTGACACGTTCCAATTGATTAGATCGTATTTAATTTATTAGATCGATTCCAATTCGGATAAGAAGATTGTGGAGGTTAATTGTTAATTATTATATGTTCCTTATAAATTAATTATTAATTAAGTGTTCGATATGTTACAAAATTGGGCATATATTTTAACCATTTCAACCTCTTAGTACATATATTATATACTTAACTACATATCAAATTAACTAATTACTCTATACCTATCGAATTACTACATATATTCATATCAAATTACGTACTTAACATACAAATTTATCAAATCAAAACTACATACTTCTATACTTAACAAACATATCAAATTAATTAAACTAACTATATATAGTTAACACACAAATCAAACTAACTACATACATTCATACATACCAAACTTAACATACTACATACATTCATATCATACCTATCATATATACATATCATTAACTAAATTAACTATCAAATTACATACATACATACATATATATATATATATATATATATATATATATATATATATATATATATATATATATATATATATATATAATTGAACAAATTACATATAATTGATGAAATTAACTAAACTAACTACTACATACTTATCATATATACATATAATTGCTCAAATGAATCAAAATAAACAAAATTCCCAAATTTTTAAAAACTAGGGTTTTAGCCAAAATACCTTGATTAATCGGTAGAAATATGAAATTGATCGAAGAATCAAACTCCTTGTCACACGAGCTTCGATTAGGCACCAAGATTGGCCGGAATAACGGATGATTGGCCGGAAAACGGATTGAGGAGAAGAAGAAAATGAGGATGGAAGAATGAAGAAGATGAAGAAAATGAGAGATTCTGCTCTCTGTCCGAACATATGAAAACTGGGCCGACGGACACGTATCCGTCGGCCCGATTCTTCGATCCGTCGGCATGATGGTATCCGTCGCCCCATAGCGACGGATAATCTAGTCGTCGCCCAGTTTGTTTTTTTTTTTAAATCAAAATATTAACGACGGATAAAATTATCCGTCGTTAATAATTTCCGTTTTTTTTTTTTAAAGTCAAACTTGGGCGACGGATAATTATTATCCATCGCCCAATTTAGCGACGGATAAGTTATCCGTCGCTAATAAGCGACGTATAACTATTATCCATCGCCGATTGGGGTGACAGATAGAATCCGTCGCCCCAATTAGCGATCCGTCGTTATGGGGCGACGGATAAAATCCGTCGGCCCATAACGTCGGATTTTCCCGATTTTCTTGTAGTGTAAGGGTAGAACTAACTCGAGTTGGGCGAGGAGTATTCGAGCTTTTAACACCTTCATTGCGAATTCGGAGTTGGTAGATTTACCTCTAACTAGGCGGAAATTTACTTGGTTCAGTAGTAATGCGTGTAGTAGGCTTGACCGTTTCTTACTTTCGGATTCTTGGTTGAGTAAATGGCCTGATCTTGTCCAAGTAGGTTTGAAGAGACGCTTATCGGATCATGCGGCTATCATTCTTCGTCAAGAGGGACGTGATTGGGGTCCGAAACCTTTTCGTTTTCTTAATGAATGGGTTGAGGACAAGAATTTTATGCAAATAGTGGAGGACTCTTGGAAGAGGGAGGGTATTGAAGGTTGGGGGAACTATGTTTTTAAGGAGAAGCTAAAAAGATTGAAAGAGGACTTGCGAAGTTGGCATAAGAGAGAATTTGGGGTGCTTGATAAGCGAATTGATGCGCTTGTGGATGAGTTGGCAAAGCAAGACTTTGAGCTCGAAGAAAGGGTCTTTGGGAGGATGTGTCATCCGTCTGCAATGATACTAATGCGGTAGAGGAGATAGGGGTGCAGAGGTGCGGGAATGCAGGCGAAGGAGTGAGCTTGTAGGAGTTTTCACGAAGATGAGGTGGTGCAGTCTTGCAGGTGGGAAGTGGCGGGCAGCACTGCGATTCTTGGGCAGTGTCTGGTCGGTACAAACGCTGCAGAGGCAGGGGTGGTGGACAAGTCTGTAGAGGGATCGGCGTGGGATGCTAGGACAGAGCCGGTACAGCAAGGAAATGGGCGGATTTCTCAACATGAATCAGTGGGGGAAGGGAGGGAAGTGAGTTTTAGTAAGGCAGCTGAATTGGAGAGGTTGTTGTCTATCAAAGAAGGTGTTCGTTTGCAAATGGCGAAGAAACGATGGGTTAGAGAGGGGGATGCTAACTCTAAGTTTTTCCACGGAACTTTGGAGAGTAGAAGAAGGAGGAATGGTGTTCACGAAATGAGAATAGATGGGATTTGGGTGGAAGAGGTGCAAGCGATGAAGAGTGGGGTAAGGGAGTTTTTTCGGCATCATTTTGAACAAAGAGTTGAAGGGGTTTTTAATTCCGTGGGGTTGGAGGGGAAGTGCTTGGACGAGGATTTACGCAGCGATTTGGAAAAACCTTTCGATGAAGAGGAGGTGCGTTGTGCGGTTTGGAACTGTGTGATTGATAAGAGCCCAGGTCCGGACGGTTTCAATGGGTTATTCTATCGGACTTGTTGGGCAGTTGTTAAGGAGGACTTTATAAGGGTGTTTGATGAGTTCCATCGGTTTGGTAAACTGTGCAAGGGTACTAATAGTACTTTCATAACACTCATACCGAAAGTGACCAATCCGGTGAATTTAGGTGACTATCGCCCGATCGCTTTGGTGGGAAGCTTATACCGGATTATCTCTAAGGTGCTTGCGAATAGACTTGGAGGTGTGTTGGAAAATGTCATTTCTGAAAATCAATCGGCTTTCATAGGAAATAGAAATATTCTTGACGGTGTGCTTATAGCTAATGAGGTGATTGATGAGGCTAAGAAGCGGAAGAAGAAGATGTTCCTGTTTAAAATTGATTTTGCAAAGGCCTATGATTCGGTGAGCTGGAGATTTCTATTTGATATGCTTAAGACGTTGGGGTTTGGGGAAGTGTGGATTAGGTGGATTGCCGAGTGTGTGTCTACAGTGTCTTCGTCGGTTTTGCTAAATGGAAGCCCAACCGAAGAATTTGGAGTCCAGCGAGGCTTGCGTCAAGGGGATCCGTTATCGCCGTTCTTGTATTTGGTGGTGGCGGAAGGCTTGTGTAGGATGTTTAAGAAAGCAAGTGATCTGGGTCGTTTTAATTCGGTTCTTGTTGGGTCTAAATCGGTGCCTATTTCAATCTTCAATTCGCGGATGATTCTCTGATCCTTGGGGAGTTTTTGGAGCATAACTTTGGTGTCGTGAAGGAGATTCTAAGGTGCTTTGAACTTGTTTCGGGTTTGAAAATTAATTTCCAAAAGAGTAGTCTAATGGGTGTGGGTTTGACGGAAGAAGAACTTACGATTGGGGCGACTTTGCTTAACTGTACCGTGGGCTCTTTCCCCTTTACGTACTTAGGCTTGCCGGTTGGAGGTAAAATGCATGATAAGACAATGTGGAAGGAGGTGATTAGAAAGTTCGAGAAGCGTCTAGGTGCATGGGAGAATAGATTTTTGTCGTTGGGCGGACATATTGTACTAATAAAATCGGTACTTAATGCTTTGCCTCTCTATTTTTTATCTTTCTTCAAGGCACCAGAATCAATTCTCCTTTGTTTGAAAAGCATGCAAAGAAATTTCTTGTGGGGAGGAAAGCCTCATGACGATCGTCGGAAGATCTCTTGGGTGAAATGGGACATTGTTTGCAAGGAAAAGGAGGAAGGGGGTCTTGGCATTAAAAATTTAAAGTCCTTTAATCTTGCTCTCCTTGGTAGATGGGTGTGGAGAATCTTACAAGGTGGGGAGGACCTTTGGTGGAAAGTGCTAGACTCTAAATATGGATCCTTTTTACATAATGTGGAGCATTTTTTGAGTAATAATTCCGGTAGAAGTTCGTGGTCGGTATGGTGGAAAGACATTATTAAGTGGGTAGGTGCCAAGTATTGGTTCGTGTCAAATGTTTGCAAGAGAATTGGCAATGGTAATGATACTCTTTTTTGGGAGGAGAAGTGGGGTAATTTACCGGAGAGCTTGAAAGTTTTATACCCGAGGTTGTATGCCTTGGAGATGAATAAGCGTTGTTTGTTCTCGCAAAGGGTAGTAGGTGAGGGGTCCAACTTGGTTTTAGCTATGGGAGTGGAGGCCTAACTTATTTAGTTGGGAAGAAAGTGAGGTTTTAGCTATTGAAGCAATTGTAAATGCCTTAGCCCGAAATGCAAATGTGAATGATATGTGGTTGTGGAAGGAGGGGATCGATGTGATTTACACCACCAAGGCCGGTTATCGAGTTTTGGAGACATGTGTGGGGGAGGAGTCTTGCAAACCTTGGTTTAAAGTGTTTTGGAATAAATGGGTTCCGTCGAAGGTGAATGCTTTTGTTTGGAAGGTGTTACAAGATCGCATTCCGTCGAAGGAAAATTTGAAGAACCGAGGGGTGTTTATAATTGATAGTGATCTTGCTTGTAAACATTGTGAAGAGTTTGTTGATAGCACGGGGCATATTTTTAGAGAATGCGTAGTTGCTAAACGCGTGTGGGATTTGTTGTATAGGTGGCTCAAAAAGGAGGTGGTGAGTGCCTCGAGTGTTGAAAATTCTTTGGAACTTCATATGGGGCTAACAAGAGGCCGGAACACGGAGGTGTGGAATGTGTTTTGGCATGCAACAATTTGGAATATTTGGTTGGCTCGTAATAGTTTTGTCTACAAAAATGAGGTTAGATCACCGGATGTTATAATGGAGCGAGTAAAGTTGAATACTTGGGCTTGGTTTAAGGGGAAGGGTCAGCTGAAATCTTATAACCAAGTAAATTCGTGGCTCTTGGAACCAGTGTTGTGTCTCAATTTATAGGAAGTTTTGGAACTGTTGGGTGGTCCGAGTTTTTTTTTTTTTTTGTGTGAGTTTGAAGTGAGGACGAGTGATTAATTGATGCGATGCATCTTGGTACTGGATATGTTGACAGAGAAAGAATTAGAGGCCACATGCATTTTAATGAGGTACAAGTAATGATGAGGTGCAAGTCTTGATGATGTTGGTTTTTGTTACTGCCATGATGTTGTCATCGCATGATGAGCTGATAATGAGGATGTTTTTTAGATCCAAGGCGTGTGGGTGGACATGGTGTGGTCCCGATTTTGTCTTCTTGTGGCCAAGCACATTTATTACCTTTCACTTCCATGTGCAGATTTGTATGGGGTAAGTATACTTGGTTTTGAGAGGTTTTTTACTTCAATGATTTTCCAAGTTTCTCAACTCAAGTAATTAAGCCATGGTGACTTAGTTTTAAATAGCTTGAGGAGCTCAAGGTATTAGACCATTGTTGATTTAATCTTAAATATCTTGGGCGTGCTTTTTGTGTGTTTTGGAGTTTTTGGCGTTAGTGTTGGTGTTTCATCCGGTTTTGAGAAGGGGTGGCGTGTGCTTTCTATGATCACCGGATTTCTAACTCAAGTAACTAGACCATTGTGATTTAGTTTTAAATATCTTGAGGGGCTCAAGGGATTGAACCATTGTGATTCAATATTGAATATCTTGAGGTTGTTTTGTTCTTGGTTACTTTCCTAGCCTTTGATCACATATTAAATTACTCGCCACTTGTCTTGAAAGATAGCAAAGGGTGGAGGAATGTGGTTAAGAAGAGGCCCGGAGTGGTTCTGTGGTGTTTACATCACCGTTGTCGTATTGGGCGTGTTTAAATACTATCCAATATCGACCTGGAGTCGTAAGGGTTGATGAATGCGTATCCCAAACCAATACGTACAAAAGTACGGACTTCGGTAAAACAGACACTGCCGGTTGGTTTTTATATGATTTGACGGGATCTCCTTCAAATTTGCTGAGGCTGGTTTCTGAGATGATGCAACATATTAGG
The DNA here is from genome assembly GCA_026545765.1 of Plantago major. NCBI lineage: Eukaryota > Viridiplantae > Streptophyta > Magnoliopsida > Lamiales > Plantaginaceae > Plantago > Plantago major. Next base: position 14,300,027 of record CM048841.1, on the reverse strand, counting down.
GGCTTCGAATTCCGTGGACTTTTCTCTGGGCGCACTTTTGTTTTTGGAACTTTGGAGAGTGGCTTTCTTTTTTAGTGTGGTTCCTGGAGTTTCATTTGCAATTGTAATCTTGGTGGTGTAGTGGGGATAGTGCTTTTTTGGCTTTCTGTTAGTTGCGGTGCTTTGTTGTTTTTGGGTGGAACTGTTTTGATTGAAGTGGTCTTGAACTCTGTATTTTGTCGTTTGGAGAGCATTTCTTATGCTCTGTTGCTTATGAATAAAATTTTTAGCCGTTTCAAAAAAAAAAAAAAAAAAAAGATATGTATGTATGTGTATGTATGTGTGTCATTTGGTGTGTTTGGAAAAAAATGGGCTAAAGATCAATTTTACTACTAGAATAAATGTTTTTATCCTTACGTTTTCCATTCGATTAGCTCGCGAGCTTTTTCATAACTTGACGAACTAATTAATCTTGATCTCAAATATTTAACGATCGTCGAGCCGATCACGATCACATGTCAAAATCAGATGAGCAATGATTGATCACAATTGACAGAGGAACAAATCGCTGAGTTCAAGGAAGCTTTCAGCCTCTTCTATAAGGATGGAGATGGTAGATAGTTTGCTTCGGACTCTTTCTAATTTAGAGTATAGACTATTTATTTGATTCTGCTATTTTTTATGTCAATTAATCGTGGAAAATTTGTTGGAGCTAGGTATGGTTATCTTTTGGTTCTGGATGTGTTCTTAGACAAAGTTCGTTTCAGTTTCTTTAGTACTCTTCTTTATTTGATTGTATTTCAATTTTCAAGAATGCTTCAAATTTTCTACTTCTTCAGAGAACTGTGTATAGAGCATAGCCAAAACAAAAGTTTCTACGTAGACCTTCGATTTTCTCAGGCAATATGTTTTGCGAAAGAGGATAACATGAATCGAATTAGGGAGAAATTTATTTTCTTTTGCTGGGTGTCTTAATTTTGATATGTCACCTAGTCTTCAAGTTGTTTGATATCAATAGTCAAGCAGAAGTTATTGGTGTGTCTCTTGATGCTGTACGGCGTAATTTTTAGCGAAACGTTCATTTTGATATGAATTGCACTGCGTTTCTCTGGCGATTGCTGATGGACTATTAAGATCTTTGAAATTTCAATTTTATAAAAATGATTTGGATCAATAGTAACATAAGTTGAATGTTGTAAAATGGATCATTGTATTCTCTTTGTGATGAAACTAGCGAGGAGGTTCTTTGTTTGTGATAAATGTTTACTTTGTGAAGTACTCCATTTTATTTGCAAGTTGATTTAACGTGATTTCTGATCCGATGCTTGTTTTTACCTATGTCTTACTGTGTTATTTATGGTAGGTTGTATCACCACTAAGGAGTTGGGGACAGTGATGAGGTCACTTGGACAGAACCCCACTGAGGTTGAACTCCAGGACATGATCAATGAGGTTGACGGCTTGACCAGGGGCGAAGTCAGGAATTTACGATGGGCAGTACTAAATTTAAAAAAAAATTGATGTGTATAAATATTGGTAAATTAAAATTTTTAAAATATAAAATATTAATAAATTCATTAATATATAACTTAATTATATTAAAACTATCCCATTTATATTATCTATATCATGTATTGGGTAGGTCTATTTACATAATTTTACAAAAAAAAAAGACATATAATTTTTTTTTTTTTTTTGAAGGGTGGGGCTTTAGCCCTACCCTCATAACACTTGCCTTCGCCCCTGGGCTTGACGCTAATCGGAATGGCACCATTGATTTTCCTGAATTCTTGAATTTGATGGCTCGTAAAATGAAGGTGAGTTAGTTTCAGAGTCTTGTAAGTTTACAGTAGACCTTAAGAGTGCAAAGACCATAACTATTAAGTATTGGCTGATTTGTTACATTCTTACCCCCATCGAGTACCCTGTCTCTGGATTTCATTTATTGTACTGTGACATGTTATTTGAAAGCTGATGGGATTTGTGGTCACTTTCATTAATATACTTCTGAAGCTGGTTAGGCGTATCGTATTTGAAAATGCATTGCAGATAATGACCTGAAAATGTTCACCACTAACAATCTATGTTACCGTTGACTCTTTGATTCCCTTTGCATACCCGTGTCATATACTTGACACTCCAACATGGGTATGGCACTTGGAAACTTCGTTTTAGGCCAAAAAATGAAAATTATCTTGAAATAGCCAAGTCAGTCACCCATTTGGATGCTTAGTGCCTAGTCTGGGAACATAGTTACAATTCCAATATCATTGTGTATTTGTGTATTGTTGTATTACGTCTCTGCATGTTTTCATGATAACCCGTATCATTCTTGCCGATCTCTGATATTACGCTTCTCCTAGTGATATACATCTGGCTGCCTGAGACTACACTCAGAGTGTGGTTTCTGCTTATATTATAGGTTAAAATCATAGCACGTCGTGCATGCTGCCTTTAATGTTATATGGAGTCAGGGTTTGCCACCTACAATCTTACATTCAGCCGATCAGATGTGTGCTCATGTAGATTATCTTTTGTTCTTTTGTTGGTTGAGGTTTCATTTGGTCGACCATATTTCCCCTTGGTGCACGCCTTATAGAAAAAAATAGTGAACTGATTCGCACCCCCTAATTGTTGTCATTTTTAAGATTCCCCTGACATTTGGATTTTCACAATTTACCTCCGTGGTTAGAAATTACTATCCATTCTGTCATCAAAACATCACTGCTTGCAATACTACTTTGACATTTTGTGATGAATGGATGGAAAGAAATATTTGACAGGAAGAGGAAGATCACGCAATTGGTGAAACATTAGGGTGTTAGTTTCCAGATTTCAAAAGCTGGGGGCTGTTGTTCTCTTCTCTCTCAATGTTCCTAAAGATGTCCTGCGCATAAAGAAAAGTCCCACTGTTTTTTATTTTTGGATCGTAATACGTATGTGAAGTAATCTAATTTGTCTATTGTGAAGGATCCAGCTGGCTCAGTCGAGGAACTTAAAGAAGCTTTCAAGATCTTTGATAAAGATCAAAACGGCTTCATCTCTGCTGCTGAGGTAATCTCTCCACCTTTCACATTTTTCCTTCTGAATCTTATTCATTCGCTTTAGTACTTTAGTTATTGACAATGTTTAAAATCTTTTCATTTCTAAAATTCTTGTGCTCCATCTGACAATTTGGCAGCTTCGTCATGTTATGACAAACCTTGGTGAGAAGTTGACTGACGATGAGGTGGATGAAATGATCCGCGAAGCTGATGTGGATGGTGATGGATGAGGAGTTTGTTAGGATGATGCTAGCCAAATGATCTTGTGAACCTTTGTTAAATCTGACGTAGCTTAACATATATAGGGTGGTATAGCAGCCGTATCTAATCTACACCCTTCCAGACATTTCTAGTTGGCAGATTGTTTTCTGCCAGGGGCTTACTAAAACTTAGGCAGGTACACTCAATTTCATAGGTGGAACCGTGGAAGAGCTCCTCTGTTTGCTAAGTTCTTTTATGAATTCGCTGGCTAAATGTATGTTGCTCTTCCGTTCACTTTGCTTTTACTCAGAAATTAGCGCTGACAGATCTCATGGTGTTAGATAGCCATAACTGGTAATAGGTCAAATTTAAGGGAATTTCTTTTATTTCAGTCGCGGCCTAGGATGTGACCATGTGGTACATTTCTCTTTTACTGTAAGATTCTATTTTGATTCAAGAAAACCAAATTAAAGAAATCATCATATTTTGCACTATATGCAGCAGATTTATTAGACTTTCTGATATTATTTATTCGCGTGTAATCGTTTCTCTGCATCTTCCGATCCAAACTTCTCTGCAACTCACGGCATTTTCTCCTTCTGTGTCGATAGAAGTACTTGAGTCCCATTTCAGACTTGCCAACATGTCGTGCATTAACATGGACGATTTTTCTTGTTATTTTGGGTAGCGACTATGGTGCGTTGATGTGTTGTACTCCGTATTTTACTTGTTACTAAGACCTTTAGTTGTATTCTGGAACATAATATATGCAGAGTGTTACATGGGGGTTACCCTCTTGATCATGTTATAATTACAATAATGATGCACAAGGACACTACAACTTGGCCTTTCCTGACTGATTTGATCAATGCCATCTATTTCACATACAAAGAAGCCATGAGAAGCTCAGAAGGAAAACATACAAACTGTTAATAAATCAAATGAGGTTAACACTTGATATAACCAAATAGTAGTACATAATGACATGAACTACTAATCAAATGAGGTTAACACTTGATATAACCAAATAGTAGTACATAATGACATGAACTACTAATCAATCTTCTGTAAGAGAGGATGTATTTCCATTAAAGGCAACAGAGTTGCTATTATTCTTGTGATTATGCATCCAAACCTTAAAAACTTTCCTACTTATCCCAACTCGTCTACAGAACCTCTCAATCTCATCATCAGCATCTTTCCTCAGCATCTTCCACCCCAACTTCTCCGCAAACACCAGCATCTTCTCCTTCTGTTCCTCTGTAAACTTCGTCCTGAACCTCTTCTTGCCCGTCGAGTGATCTGGGGAATACGCCACTCCAGCCGGCAACTGGCGTTCTACCATCTCTGGTCGTACACCGACCTCGTATGGTCGGCCTTCGGTGACTTTGCGGTGGAAGTTGCGATGGCAGCCACACGCGGCACAGTTGAGGGCCCCGGATTCGTCGTCTAGAGTGAATTCCCCACAGCCATCTGTGGCATAACTACCAAGACTAGCTGCATGGTTTCTTAGACACTCTTTGTACAAGCCATTGCCACTATCTTCACCCTCCATTCTTGATATCTCTCTTGCTTGCTTAATTACTGTGTAGTTCTTGATTTATAGCTAAATAAGTGAGTAGTGCATATATATATGATCAAGAAAATGATGGAGGAAAAACGTGGTAGCAATGAATTATGACAATGTACATGGTTACCTATAAAACATGTATAGCTAGATGTACATGGGTGGATATATAGTGAGGATATAGTCTGATACATGAATAAAAATGTGTGATTGGTAAATCAGTTGTTTTCCAGTCACAAGACAAATCGACAAGTGACAGAAAGATTTGGTATTTTTAATAAGAGAGATGATATATGTTGAGATATTGTCTTCTTCAGCCCACCTTTTACCGTTTCATGTTGATTTGGACTGATAAAACGATGTGACGTTCTCTAGTTTAGTTCTGATGAGGGAGGACTGGAAGAATGTGTGAACCAAGTCGCACTGTTGAACTTGCGCGAATATGGAACCCAAAAACTTTTGCAGCATCACGATTGCTAAGAAATCTCCAAGGTCCATTTATCCTACTCATATGCGCGGCGTGATAATAATCTCAAACACCATGGAAAACAAAGCACAAACACCACTAAGACCTACTAGACCACTAACAATAACCTGGCCTGCGGTCAATCGATCCACTAGATTACCAGCCATCAATTACATAGGCAATCTAACAAACTTGTGAGGCCACCTAACCCTCTACAAGCTACCATGGTATCCTTACAATACTTTTCGAGGCAATCAACGGGGCCATAAGGTCACCTCTAACCTTATAGAATGGCCGCGGTATCTTTACAGAAACTCTCTAGCTATTCCCTGCCAAGGTAAATTATCTCAACTGTGACAGTGTAAACTCAACAATGATATGGATCGTTGAACGGCTTAGATTAAATATAGAAATCTCAATAGTAGTGATCAAATACGGTAATTGTAAAGTGGAGAATTAGTTAGATATCTAACTAATTTAGTTTCCTGATTCTAGAAGAGTTCTAGTTAGTTTCCTTATGCAAGAAGGTTACCTAAAGGAGTTTTCTTGTTCTAGTTGGATTTGGTAGTTGAGTTCTCTATATATAGTCAAGGGAACTTGTTTGTTTCATAGATCAGATCAGACTAGAATATCAACAATAGAAGATTGATAGGAAGTTAGAGATCATACTTCGGAGAATAGCATATTAGGTTGGTCTTATCTTTTATGTGGGATTGTTCATGTTACGTCGTGTAGTTGCAACCTAAGTATCAATAAAGGTTGTTGGTTGATCTCCATGGACGTAGGCATTGTCGAACCATGTTAAATCTTGTATCTCTGGCTTTCTGATTTTGGTTCATTGTTTGTTCGATTATTGTTTTATGTCATTGTTGCATATTCATCATTGTTTGAACTTAACAATTGGCTCCGTCTGTGGGAAGATGAAGGAATTAATTTTCATCAATGGCGTCTACAAGGTTTGAGATCGAGAAATATGCCAAAGGAATATTGTCGAAACTAGAGACAATTTGCAAGGTAAAAAAACTTTGATTCGTTTTCTATGGTGGATTTAAACTCAATCGAACGACCGTCCAAAATTAGAAATGAGTTCTCTTGTGTTTGGGATCCAATAGGCGTTGATTCGGGGTTCAAGAATTGCAAAAGTACCAAGAATTAGTCGATCGCGAAAGGATGCGATCGCATGTGCAAGACGCGTTACGGAGATTGGCGAGTGAGTTTCACGTGCCGGGAAGAAACATTGCGCAGCGATGGTGAGATGGCGCGTGACGGTGCGTCCGGGCTCGGAATGGTGCGTGGTCAAGGCCGTTGGAATCCTGAGACGATTTTCCAGGTGATAGTGTTTGTACCCAATTGTTATGGTATCCTGGAAAGCAGTGGAATGCATCCAAGAGACTTCTTTGAATGCTTTTGATTACATGAGAAAAGCTCTTCGAGGTCCAAAGTTCAGATTGTGTCTGGATTTGGTGGAGTGAAGACTTTTAGGATTGTGTCCTAACTTCAGGGATACGTTGAGATCAGTTGATGGGTTCATTGATTGAGCTAAAGGTGGAGATTGTGCGAGTGTTAACTCAACAATGATATGGATCGTTGAACGGCTTAGACGAAATAAGGAAATCTCAACGATGGTGATCAAATCCGGTAATTGGAAAGTGGAGAATTAGTTAGGCATCTAACTAATTCAGTTTCCTGATTCTAAAAGGAGTTCTAGTTAGTTTCCTTATGCAAGAAGGTTACCTAAAGGATTCCTTGTTCTAGTTGGATTTGGTAGTTGAGTTCTCTATATATAGTCAATGTAGCTTGTTTATTTAATAGATCAGATCAGACTAGAATATCAACAGTAGAAGATTGATAGGAAGTTAGGGATCATACTTCGGAGAATAACATATTAGGTTGGTCTTATCTTTTATGTGGGATTGTTCTTATTACTCAATAAAGGTTATTGGTTGATCTCCGTGGACGTAGGCATTACCGAACCACGTTAAATCTTGTGTCTCTGACTTTTTGATTTTGGTTCATTGTTTATTCTATTTTTATTTTCTATCATTATTGCATATTCATCATTGTTTTAACTTAACATCAACTTTTTCTCATCATAAACGAAATGAATAGGGTTGAAACATATTTATAAGTAAATAGTGCATCCCTAATATAACCTAATGGGCTAAGTCAACGTCACTATAAACAAAGACTATATTCTACATTAATTATAATATTAACAACTATTCTTATATTAACAAGACGTCCTAGTAGGTAACGATCTGCAAATTACCCAAGGATCATGGGTCACAAACTAAACCCAACAAAATAACCTACTAAGGACAACCAACTAATGAAACAAACAATATATAATAAATAATAAGAAATAAAGATGGTTCAATGACGAGTTCCATTATCATCGTGCTCTCGCAACGAACCTTAACCTTGTCCCCCAAGGTTCTCTTCAAGCATCCCTAAAGTGCTCCTTTCCACTCTTCGGGTGTAAATTCTCGTACGCCTTCAACATCTTTGACAACCCGACCCTCCACAAGGACTCTAGACACGAGCTTGGGCGCGTAGTTTCCCATCAAGCGACCTTAGGATCTACTTCGGATAAGAATTAACAGAGAAAACTTAACACATCAAAAACACTACTACATTTGTATCGAATACATCTAGCAGTGTCCGGCCTGGTAGCAAACCAACCAAGGCTCTTCTCCGTCAACAAATTATGATGATCTAGACAACTGTCATTTTTTATTACGAAGACAACACACCTTGGTAGACCGGTCTTGGATAGACCGGCTTAGGGCGTTGTCCCCATGGATAAGTGTCAATTTCTTATTGACTCTTCATTTAAAGGGACCTTGTCCCCTACTCAGCACGTATCAAAACCTAGATTACATGGAGCAGAATTCAAAAACGGGAGCGAAAGCGAGAGCGAAATTCGACAATTTAAAAAATATACGAGAGCGAGAGCGATATAATTTGAGTGTAAAAATAAATAAATAAATAAATAAATAAGTATATATTATTAGTAGTTATATCACTTGACTATATAATTCTTTTGTCTATTCCAGAAATACAAATATTTGTATTGTCTAGACTTCCCCGGAATAGACATAAATCATTTTTTGAAGGTAGAAAACTCTGGTAGATTAACAATTCTTGTACCTTCCCTTCCCCTTATACATGTATAATGCCAATTTACCTTCAAAATCTTTAATCAAAGAATTAGTCTCTTCTAGTTCGTGAATTAAGAAAAACTAAAACGTCATAGAGCGAGATTTGACCTCTCAAAGCGTGAGAGCGAACTCGGAACGCAATTCGATGACGTTGGTCGAAAAATTATGTGAACTAGATCCAAAACAGTAACTAAAGCACTCCTCAAATTGATAATTAAACCCCTCCTTGTGTCTTCAAGTCTCCGAGTAAGATAAAGAAGCTCTGCACACCGATCCACGGAAAAACAGCTCTATACTAACCTATGTTTAGCTACTTACCTACTTAATAACTATCTACTAAGCATGATTAATTTTTTCTCTAATTATATGGGTCAAATGACAACAAATGGACTAATTATATGAGTGAGGTATGTAATGAGTAGAGGATCCACTCCGATTATTCACCTAAATGCATATGAAAATTTTTATGTTGAACTCCCAACGCAACACGAATTCACAATCATCAAGAAGTTATATATATTGGACTCATGTTTGTTGGAAATTGAGGAATTAGAAGATCTATTTGTTTGTAAGCTAATATTGATTAAGATTTTCCGTATCCGTATAATGTGAGGGCTAGGAGATCGAGTTTCGTATGCAATGCAATGTACGGCAATTGTGGCTACATTACATCCACGATGGTGATGAGTTGATCATGGATAAAAAAATTTAAAATCCAAGGAGTATTGAAATTAGTGTTAATTGATGAGCATTTAGACTTGAACATAGTGAACAAATGCGGTGCCACATGAGATATTGTCTTCAGTTTGGTATATTCAGGAGGGGCATAGCTTGTCTTCGTCTCCCTAATATCTTTTAAAAAAAACTTTTATAGGTAATATATATTTGTAATAATTTAAGAGTTTCTCCAACCTCCAAAATAATCTCATATACTATAAAATTTGACCTCCTCGACCCCTAACCATTTAAGGGTTTCAAACAAACACACTTTAATCATTCTCGCATAAATTAATTATCACAATTAAGCATGGTACGAAATTTGTTAGGCTTTGGCTGTTATAGATCATCTTGTAGCAGATCTTTAACGACCCGGCCCATTGGACCGGCAAGCATCGTTGATATAATAGTATTCACCGATGTGGGATGTTACATCTATCCCCCTTAAGGCTTGACGTCCTCGTTGAGCTTTCAGGGGCTACAATTGGTCCCGAGATCATCCAGTCGTGCAGGATTCTGGAGGTGGTCCCTACGGGCTCAAGAGGTGGCTCCCACCGCCCATACGGTGTAGCACTTTGTCCCGCATGGCACTTAGTTCTTGCAGTTTTGGATCATTCCGCTCTATACCACTTGTAACGACCCGGCCCATTAGGCCGGCAATGTTACTCATGACTGTCCTACACACTTCTCATTGGTATGATATTGTCCGCTTTGTGCCGGAGCCCGCACGGATTTGTTTTTGTATTCCCAAAAGATCTCATACCATAGAAGAGTGGTGGTTTGCATATATATCATTCACCACAACTACTTTGGAATCGACGTGGGATGTTACACAGATGTAAGTCTTCTTTGGTTTCCCAGTAATGAAGTAAAACTAAGGTGATTAATTTAGATTCATTCAAGTTTATGATCAGTACAAACAGTAGTACTAAGTACTAAAAGTATTTTAATAGTTTCTCCCTCTCTTTCGGACATGACAGAAGAATGGATCCATCAGAAGAGGCTCAAAATCAATGTATCATCTATGATAGTGATTAATTATACAAGAACTAAACAGTACCACATAAATTGGAAATAGTCACCTTGTCCTGGTTCATGTACGCAAATATATATTCTTAATTATAGTATTCGCTAGCTAAGCTTGGTTTAACTTTATCTATTCAAGTTTAACCCAAACAAATGTGGAAATTATTTGCCATGTGATTTCCTAATCATTTTGGTCAACATGGACTATCATCCTTCTTCTCCCAATAGCGGGGTTGTACATGGTTCCGATTCCGGAGAAATTGAACACTAGGGGTGAATCGATCTCACCCCACACTATGATCGATCTCACCCCTCACAATGAAATTCATAGTATATATGTCACATTGTAGGGGCATTGTTATATTGAGGTGGTGAGATTTAGGATCTCATAAACTTCGATTTTGGTGTCGACTCCCATGACAATCGTGGAGCTTACGGTTGGACAATTCAGAATCGCATGTTTCACAACTGAAATGACCATTCTTTCAAATGTTAAAATATTTCACATAATCAGTACTTTAAAATATACATATGTATTTAGAACATTACAAATGTACCACCCACTATTAAGTCTTTATGCTTTCGTTAAAAGATTAATAACCGGTTGATACCGAACCATCTAGGTCGTCATGATTATCAATGAATGGGCATGCACACATTTTGTTTGGTATCCTATCATACCCTGTGAGAGGGTGTATCTTTTTAGATACCATTTATCTCATTCGCGGTTCTCACAATCTACCTCCTTAATTAAATGTTCGATGTATCGATCGTTGAGCCTTTTGTGGGGGATAGTTATGTCCCATGACCAACCATGTGCACCCCCTCACATGTTTGGGGATGATTATGCTCTAATACCATTTGCAATAACTTGATCTAGACCCAACTCTCTGTGTAGGCACAATTATCAATAGCTGGGTGATACGTGTTTCATTGGTATGACATTGTTCTATTTGAATCGAAGTTCTCACAAATTTGTTTTTGGTATCGCCCAAAAGGTCTAATATAGTATATTTGATATATACTATGAGTCATCTAATTATATACAGTTTACGCCTCTCGTTTTTAACAAATGTAGAATGACGAGTATAACAACCCCAATTATAGTTAATACACCTTGTGTTGGAGAGTCTTCGAATCAAATAGTAAAAATAGAATGACGTTTTAGTTTCCTAACACTTAGTACAAGAAAAATATTGAGTCACGTTATTTATATTATTAGTGATCACCATCTAAGTGTTAATTGTATTTTATGAGATTGGTGTAATATGAAATGGGGCCATTCCATCAATTAGTATCTCCCGTCAGAAGCCTATATCATATGACCATGATTGATATAATAATGTACATTGGAAAGAAGCACAAATAAATTAGTTTAGTGTATTATCCATGCATGCTTAATATACTTGGCGACTTGGCGTTGAGCTTTCTAAACGGCTACTAACCGAACCCACTCCTGCACAGGTAGCTAAAAATCACATGCAAAAACAAGATACTAAATTATCTTGGATCACAATAATCCACGTTATTTAATAATTAGTTTAATAAATTAAAATAATTATTTTAAAACTTGAGGCTTACTATATCATGATCATAAGGATAAAACTCGGTTTATAGAAGTACTTTGGAATGGAAATGTAACCAAAGACAAACTATCAGAATTCTCTTAGGAAACCGTCTATTAGAAAGATAGAAAAGAGACGGACAGACATTAGGATTATTACCGTTGACTAGGTTGTTTATTTAAGAAGATTGAATTCATAATTAAAATTGTATTTTGTTACCAACATCAACGTTTTAGTTATTAATGTTTTTTAAAATATTACTCGGTCTATTTATAATTAATAATAAACGATATTCCACGTTACTTTTGTGTTTTTCAATTAACTTACTTTTTCGTTTATTGACCTCTCACTAATACTTCATCCGTCCCGACTCCCGAATTCAACTTCTCACATTTCATTTTAGAATGTTTCAATTTCAACTTATCATCTCTTTAATGGAAAATCTTGTTCCTACTTTGTTCACTCTCTCCCATGCTTTATTAATATCTCTTATGCTTTATTCAATCTATTTCTTACGTTATTACAATCTCTCTTATTTTATTTACTTTTCTCTTAAAACTTCTGTCCGGATCCGCGGGTAAATGAATGTGGGACGGAGGAAGTATTAAATTGTCTCAAGGCCACTACGAGTGGCTCGTGCTCGTGAGAGTGGTGTGTGGCCATGCCATTTTCGTGATGGCTGATTCTATTAGCTGAATAGTTAAAACTGTCGTGTAGTAGGTTGTGGCAACAAAGTGGTCGTCAAATTTTTTTATTTTTTATTACATATTTAACATATAATAATATAATAGTATTTAGAAGTTAAAACTAATGAAATTACACTTAAAAATATTATTTTTGCAAAGAAACACAATATAAGAGCGAAATTTAAAGTGTTCAGAATATAGTCATGAGTGGTATCTATTTGTAGAGTATAATTTTTATAATTTTTGAATATATATTTATACAATAAAAATAATTAAAATAATGGACAAAATGTACGTGCAGTAAAACCTTGACACATTGCACCAAGAGGTGCCATAGCCACTCCCCGAAATCAGACACGACGTGGCTGATTTTGGATTTATCCATATGGATGTACGATCATAGGGGTTGCGTGACCACCGTGCTCTATGGCTGGGACAAGGTCGGCCTCTATGGCATAGCTTGTAAATAATCATTGTACGCTCATCATCTTACATATCTGAAAACTGTCTGAGGTATACTCGAAAATTTACTTCAGAAATGAAATAGTGAACCTTTTCTAAAAGAAAAAAATTATGAATAAATAACCCCCCCCCCCCCCCCCCAGCTCCCTAAGGACATTTGTGGTCATTGCACATTTTTTTTAACGGTTCTAAATGTTGAAAACTAAGAGAACGTCTAGGTTATCTGTAATTTCTCGATTACTCTAGGTGTTCGTATAAATTTCTCATAATGAGAACGTCTACCTGATAGTTTATAAACTAACTGATACAATAAGTGTGTTCATTAGAAAAAGTAAGCTAACTAATTTATTTTTAGGGAGAATTACATAATGATACTAGCCCCAATACTTTACTACCTATTAGTCATACATGTATTCTTTCCTACAATTTAGTCACTATTTCACTGATTTTTCAACTTTACCCTCAATTAAACAAGGTAATAGCCAAAACAAGCATCTTTGATTGATATCATCGATCAAGCTATTTTTAGTACATACAAAATCAAATCTCTGTCCATAATCTTTACTAAACCAAGAATCAATCGATTCCTCTTGAATCAAACGATTCTTCTCTGTGTTTCATGAGCAACCGGAAAACCCTTATTTTTCTCCTAGCATTCTTGACCATCTGAGATTCAATAGGAAAGAAGCAAGCATCCATCGTCGGTTAGGTATTAATCTATCCACCTTCCCCCAATCGATTACACAATCAGTGTTAATAATCGATGTTGGATGCTTATTGATGGTGGTTTCCAGTGAAGCAGGCATCTATTTGATTTTGTTATCGCCTCAAGCATCTTGTAGCTTCTGATTATCTCCGCAAGCATCAATTATCGCCGCAAGCATCTGTTAGTTCCAGCTTCTGAAACTTGGCTTTTGATTCATCAATCAGCTTGTGGAATTCAAGCATCATTTTTTTTGAATTTTAAGCATCATTTTTTTCTAGATTTCAAGCATCTTTTGTATTATTAGTGCTGGAATTCAAGCATCTTAAGAATTGAAATCAGGCATCTCATTTCTTGAATTCAAGCATCAATTGCCTAGGATCTCATTTGTATTACTGCATCAAGTGCCTAGGATCTCAAGCATCTCAAGTATTGAAATCAAGCATCTCATTTCTTGATTTCAAGCATTAACATAATTGATTAACAACAAACACTTCCCTGGAATTCAAGCATCATTAGTTGAAATTCAAGCATCATTATCAATAATACCCAACAATTTTTTCTGAATTCAATACCACTCAAATGCTAGCATCACTTATCATGAGAACAAGCAACATAGGTATAGGATAACAAGCTTCACGTTCTATTGAAAGCAAGCCTCATGAGAACTGGAAATCAAGCATCGCATTTCTGTAAATCAACCATCATATCACAAACTCCATCAAACAACACAAAGCAAATAAATCAAGTTTAGGTTGAGTTTCAGAACAATAGAAGGTCCTGAAAACAAGCATCATTTTAGTCCAATAACATATATAGACTGGCATAATTATTTGGAACAAACCCAACAAAAGCATCCTCATAATAATTGAAAACAGACTATGAACCGGAGAATGATCAACCAACCTTGGTACTTGTGGATAATTTGATGTAAACAAACAAAACAATACACTTAGCAAGAAGAAAACAAGAACCGAAAAATAAAATGAGTTAGGAAGCAAGATGCTTAATTCTTGAGATGATGATGCTTGGTTCAATGACTATGATGCATGCCTTATTTCAAAATGGTTTGAAATGAGCGCTTCTGTTTCTGACGTTTGAAAAGCCTGTAAGATCTTCAATATTGATTTTTGATTTTGAAAGAATCTTAGTTACCAAAATACATGATTTGATTACATATGTAGTTAAGGATGATTTCATCAAAAAAAGTAATGTTACATATAAAAGTTCGGCTTTTCTACCATCAGGCAGGCTTTCGCCTTGCCTGACAACAGGCATCGCCCAAGGATAATTTAATTTTTAAAATTTTATTATTCCCATTAAATGTAAAAAGACTGAAATGCCCATTAAATAATAAAAAAAATTAGAAATACTAAATATTATATATAAAAATTAATTTAAATAAATTAAAATATATTTAGGATGGGCCGGGCCATTGTAATTGGGCTCCCACAACCCGGCCCAGCCCGGTATTTTTTAGGCCGGCTCGGGCCACTAAGAAGCCCGCCCGCCCGCCCGGCGACAGGATCACCACCTGGGCCTCTATCGCCCAACCCGCACTTGTGTGAGCCCTTTATATTAAAAATAAAGTGAGGCAGTTAGAGAGATTCGAACATGTGACCACATGGTTATATAATGGAACACTAACCACTTAGAGAAATATCTCAATTTGAATATTTATTACCACAATATACACATATTATGGGAGGGAGGGAGGGAGGGAGAGAGAGAGTATATGAAATTTCACTTTAAGTGTGTGTATAATATTAGCTAGGTGCGTACATGTTTCATGTTAATCTAAACAATTGTATAATAGTTTACTTTATCTGAATTACATACAGTATGTGTAAAGTTGGTTTACCCATATACTAGATTTTAAAATTTATGTCTTATTTTAAAACATGTTTTCTTATGTTGTTGCGTACATGTAAAATTTAATATTTATAGGGTTCGAGCAAATAGGGTTCTCCTCAGGGCTGCACGACATATCAGATCTATCTGTTGAACGGATATTCGTATAAACGGATGAAGAAAAAGTTTATTCATTATCCGATCCAGTATGGACGTATCGGATTGCAGATCAACCAGTGTAGATCTGGATTATCCGCCAAATTTATAAAAGAAAATGTTTGCATAATTAGCCACTCATAAAAAAATATCTAAACGTTGACAACGAAATGTAAGAAGTTCGAATATTTAAAATACACATTAAAAGTTAACTCCGTGAGTTTAAGTTACCAAATTATGCAACTAGCAATGTACCATACCTAATTACAAGTGTATATAGACACAAGGGCATGAGAGCATGTGAAAAGAGTCATATCTGATTCGCTCCATACGGATATGAAAAAGTTGTATGCGTTATCCAATTCGTTAGCTTACAGATCGGATCTCTGATCCGCACATGCGGATAAACGGATTCGAAATATATTACTTTACCTTAATTGATTAAATGTGATTTTTGTTAATTTTTTTAACCTCCGTCTCACTATAAATTAAATTTAAACCATAATAAAAAATATGTTATGTATTTCTAATCATTATACTACATGATTACGATTAACTTATAGTCATATTTCCATTGAAAAAGTAAAAAAAATTAAATGAAAAACTTAATACGGGACTGATGAAATAATATATATTCAACTAATGTAAAAAGTTGAAATGTCATTAAATAAAAATTCAAAAAATTTTAATAATAAAGGTACTAGGTACTTCAAATATTTTACTTCCCCTGCCCCGTCCCATATTTCCTATTTTGATTTTTTCGGTCAACCATCTCCAACTTTGGTTACGAATTAATATTAAACTGCAAATGTAAAATGTTTAATTAATTTATATTATAAAACTTTAATCCCTAAAGTATCATAATATAATTTCAAATTGAAAAAAAAATCTCACCTTGAAAAGTCTTGCTTCCTTCTACGGAGGCAGGGGAAAGACGACCGGATGAAAAGAGAAAAACGCAGGTGATAAAAACGGATCAGCCTTGGATAAAAACGAAGCCCTAATTAAAAGATAACAATTACTATGATCAATACGATAACAGTCTAAATTTAGACACAAGTTGTTCATGGCCGAGTGGTAGATTACCTTCCTTATAGGAGTCATGACCATGGTTTGATTCCAAGTTGTGTGTTAATTTTTCAATTAAATTTTGGAACAATTAAATAACAATAATAATAACAATTATTATAATCAATACAATAACAGTATAAATTTAGACATGCTTATAGGAGTCATGACCATGGTTCGATTCCAGGTTGTGTGTTAATTTTTTAATTAAATTTTGGAACAATTAAATAACAACAACAACAACAATAATAATAATAAATTTGGAATAAAAAATAAAAAATAATAATAATTTCGTAAAAAAATAGATATTTTTATTTTATTTTTCAGGGCAAATTTGGTATTTTACTTAATATTTGTATTTTTTCATTTTTAAATATTCATAAGGCGAAAAGCGATTACCTTGTCGCTAAAAGGCGATAGGGTGATCGCCTTGTCGCCAAAGTCGATTTGATATGAACCATTAGATCAAAGATCTAATGGTGTATATACAATTGCATGTTGTCAGGCAGGGCGAAGCCTGCCTGATCGTAGAAGAGCCCATAAAAGTTATTAAAATTAAGAAGATGACTAATTTGTAGAAAAGTTTAACTAATTTGTAGGATGTTTTTTTTTATGTATAACTAATGTGTTTAAAGTTTTTAAGAGTATTATCATTTTGTAATTTTCTAATTAAATCAGCTAGGATCCATAAAATCAGTATTTAATCGCTATCAACTAGTTTACTTAAATATGGCTCCATACTTTACTAATCAGCTGACTTGTAGTTTTATATACTAGAAGGAGCCATAGTTGTCACATGCTATTGCAAGTTGTAATGTTGCAAAGAAAGAAGAAAGTATGGGTCTACTAATAATTGACAAAGAGAGTATGGGTCTACTAATAATTAACAAAGCACGTTGCAACTTGTAAATGAATTCAATCAGTATGTTGTAATTTCACATATCAGCCTTCTCCTGCTGCTTCCCAATGAGTGACACGATCACACGATGCAAAGCATTCATCTTTCTTTTCTTATCCAGTCTGAGGGAACATATCGCCACTTAGGTCAAGTTCTACAAAGCATTGGCCATCGCGGTAATTACCTTAAAAACCATGAAAATCCGGAGATTTTTCGGCTTAGTAACACCTCATAACCAAACAATATATTCACATATCATATACATCTAACTAGATCCAACATTTTGTCCTTTTGACCCATTTTAAAAAAATTAAGTTCGATCACTTGATTAAATTCCTAAATGCGAAAATCATCGAGCCTTACAGTTGGCTCAAACTTGTTCAAAATAGTTACATACCAACAATATTGTGGGATAATCCCAAGTCATTATACTACATTGTTCAACAAAAGATAAACTAGGGAATAGATTAGGAGGCTGATTGGCATAGAGTTTTAATTGAAAGATTTTAATTGAGTTACTATAACCGATGAATAGTAACTAAATTTTAATTGAGTTATGAAAATTGTGTTTGTGATAGAGTTAAAGTTTTATAGATTTTATAGGGTTGTTATATAGAGTGTGTAAGAGTGAAATGATGTGAGTTTTTAAGATCATTTGTTTTAATGTTATTAGATTGGTTTAAGGATGTTATAATAAATGAAAATGTAAAGTGAGAGAAAAATAATGTGTAGGGAAGTATGGTAGGTTTTAATTGAGTTAACTCAATTAACTATATAAGTAAATTATAATGGTAGACAAACACAATAGTATGCATTACTACTCAATTATAATGGAGCTATAATTGTGTGCCAAACACTTACTAGAACTATCATTTCGACCCTTGTTCGACAGAAATTAAATCAGAATGTCTTCATTTTCTTTACCGCATACTCCATTGTTTATCTAATTTTTCACAGTTTCTCTGTTACTTTCTAATTGCTAAAAAAGTCCATTAATACGAGTATCCAAAGAGTATAAGAATTATTTTTTTTTAAACGTCAAAATATATCATTGAAAAATCAAATGATTCTCCTAACCCCAACAGAACAGAATCAAGGCATGCACAAAAATACACATATTAGCCTGTATGGGGCTCCACCACTATATTAAGAGAAAAAATGGAGAAAGTAACATTTCTCACAGTTCTTTCTATTTTATATTGTTGTTACTTAATTTCCCTTATCTCTCTTGTGTTAGAAGTTACTTTCACTTTTATATATATATTTTTAACATTTTCTCTCTCATTTCTTTTCAATATTCTTCTTATTTTGTTATTTCAAATATTGCAAAATAAACAGTACTAGGATGTAGTTAATTTTGCCTTCCCAGACCAAAAGGTATTTCACAGATGAACAGTAACAGTTCACTTCCAGATCTCCATTAAGTTCAAGAAATCCATTTTTGCTGGATTGTTGGTTAGAACTCTACATTATAAAATCTTACACATTCTATCTTAGCTTTCAAAGAATAGACAACAAATTATGAGGTTACAACAATTTATTCACCTTTACACCATTCTAATTATCTTTTCTGGTATGCCGGTATCCTCGTGAGTGCTGCAAAAATTTTACCTTCCAGTCTCGTACTCCATTTTGGATCACTGGCTAAAAGACTCCGAAAAATGTGGCCATTGCAAAAACCAAGAACAATGATCCACCAATGTATCCAACCTGATAATAAAAACTACGTTCAGTAAACAAATCGAACGGCTATTTCACTCAGAGGTTTGCAACTTATGGTTTTTACCAGTTTTTCAGATATATATTTGGCAAGAAATGCCCCGCCCAGTATGGCAATAAATGTCGCTATCAGGTGCCCTACAATGGCACCACTTGCTACTCCCCACGGAGACTGCAGTGCCGAAAGCATAACAGGATGTTCAATAGTAACACATGAATTTGAAGTTAAGGAATTTTGGCCTGATCAGTGTTCGTACCTGAGCTGCACCAAGGGCAATTGTAGCCAGCATTGAACGGTCTCCCCATTCCTAACAGTCATACATAAGATAATCAAAGTTAATGCTCTACAACATAGAATCTTAGACTGAAATTGGAAAAAAAACAAAGCAACTCTGGTGCAGTTACATTAATGTCAACTTGATCAAAGTGGACATGAGAGGTCCACTTGAATGGTAACTGAAGCGGAAAACTGACATACAATAGAGAAATGAGAATGCTTACAGCAAAGAAGACGAGACTGAATGACTTCCACAGAACTTCGAGGGGATTTGAAAGTCGTTCTGGTGCCTGTGAGGGTATTAAATGTAACATCAATTAATACTACGGCTCATATCATATTAGACCAAACATTACTCAGACGACTCTTGTTTACAACCACTGAGTTTCCGTAAAATACCAAACAACACCTGAAATTTCAGTCAAATTGGACAATTAGATGCTTCTGAAAGTACGAAGGTAGTGTGTGTGGTATAACGGAAAGCTTCATTTGGATATTTATTATATACCACTATGTCAATAAATTTCCAATAATACAGAACTTTGTGTTTGGTGCGTGAGTGAAAATTAGGGGAATGCGCCCAACACCTGAGTAAGAGGGCGTGTTGTCATTCCTACTATTTAACTTGTGCCTAACTGTTAGACCGTCAAACAAAAGTTTTCTTCTATTATAGAACAACATTTTTTTTCATGAGAGGGAGAACCTTTTCTTTCACAAGCTCCTCAGCTTCAGTGAATTCATCAGATTCCTGGTTAGCCCGATCACCAGCTTTAGTCGTCATTGATGGCAGGTCCCATGCATCTTTAATGGATTTAAGACCGAAGAACATCAAAAGCGCTACCGCTGCATATTCTCCGATTGGTAGTGCTGTCAAATGATAAACAGACTAAAAGTAAGACAAACAATTCTCCAAGCTTCAACGATTAAACAATAGTAGATTACTGCTTCTGCTAAATCTTTCATTGTTTTCTGCTTAAGAAAGTTCTTTGTATTTACATGTAAACTAACTAAAAAACACTACACTAAATGATATATTGAAGGCAAGAACTACAGCTTACTTGTTTGAAATTGAGCAGGCACAGAGTGAAATATACGACCAATTATGACAGACAAGATTGTCATAAGTGATAGTGCCCCCATTGACCCCAAAAGGACCTGCCAGTGTAATAATAGTAAGAGCACACTATTTCGGTCAAAGAACAACATATTTTAAGCAGTTTCTAAGTCAGCATAAAATCATAAAGTAAAACAGTCATTAGTGCCCCTCTGCGTTGTTAGCAAATTTTAGCAGTAAACTTCCCGAGACTCCGAGAGTCAATATGCACTTGACACGAGATTATATAACTTGACCATGTACTTACTTCTAATCTACAGCATCCCCCCCCCCAAGCGTCCCATCAACCAGTTAAAATCAATCACATACTACATGAAGAATAGATCCTCGCTATGTGCCATGCATCAACAAAACAACTTGGCTGAAAATCTTTGAGAAGAAAAGACATTCACTGACAGAGAAATTAACGATTTGGTCTATTGATCTATATTTACTAGGAAACAAAACCTTTCTGAATAAGATTCATAAGGACAATTTAAGCAAAGCAATACCAGCGTGAAATTTTTTATTAAAACACTAACTGAAGCAAATCAAGAGCATCTAAGACAAAAATGAGACTTGACATGTTGATCTAATAAAAAGCAAAGAAATGCAGCTGCAGTAGTGAATGTCTAGAGAAACAGAGAGAGTCATACCAGTACTTTATCGTATTGCATTGCCAGGAGAGCCGCTATGAAAAAGGTCTGTTAAATGAAAGCACGGCTTTAGCCAGAGTAAGGTAATCAAGATCTTCCTTGTTAAATGAGAACCTAAAATATCATTCATCAAATGAACTTTCTACAGGAGCTACTAACGGGTAAAATTAAAATAACACGAACAGTAGCATTTAGGTAAAAGCTCCAATGTCAGTTATATCCACTTATAATGTCAATGGGACTTGGGCAATTGTATATAAAATAGTATTTGCTCAACGATAATCAGTTGTAAGTTTACATATTAATGGAAAGAAAAATAAATAAAACAAAAAAGAGTAAGTCTCCCAAGAGACGGTCTTATGGAGAGACTAAAAGAGACAGACAAACATTACAGTTATATCCAAAAACATTAGAGGTTTTACTAAAAACATCGGAAATATACATATATATATAAAAAATGATATAAAATATCCACTCATAAAACATTATTGATGTTGTTTAAAACAGTATACATATAATTAAGAACATCAATCCATCTTTCAGGTCTCTCACTAATACACGTCTTTTCCAAGACAAGACTTTGTGGAAAAAAAAAAACCAAAACAAAGGATAAGTATCTCACTGACTGAACTCAGCAAAAACAAATTTGAGTATTGATACTACCAACTAAACCTTTTATCTGAATAAAATTGGGTAGGCTACATCAACCCAAAATAATCATGCCGGGTCACATGCAACAATTATCTTCTCCACGTGTTTCTCTCCACAGTTCAATTTTTGTTTACTCCTTTAACCTCCATATCTTTACGTGTAACTTTTAGCCAAGTCTTTAGTCACCCACGTATTCTTCTAAAGGACCCTAACTCTAGCAACTCTACTCGGCAAACTGGTCATTCCTTGGGCCTCCATCGCACATGGCCAAACCACCTCAGTCTATTCTCTTGCATCTTATCTTTCATTAACAGTAATTGCAGAGCCAAATTGATAATTTACACTAAAACCTGCAAGGGCGGCTCCGTTGGTTAAGAATAGAATAAAACTATCATCTTGGTCACAGGTTCAAAACCGAAGAGAGAAAATTCGTGATCTATGTCATATGAGTTTGAGCGTGTCGCACTGGGTGGAATTTACTTAGCTTGCGTGTTGTTAGCCTGTTTCATGAGCCTGGTGATTTACCCATTGCGCACCCAAGGTTAGCGGCTACTAGTATATATTACCACTAAGATGAGAAACAATGAGATCTTATTCCTACAACTATGGATTGCAAAACTTGGACTCTAAACAATCATGCTTAATTAAAGCACTAGGTGGGGTTTACTTTGCAAGTTGTTACATGAACTCGGGGATTTACCCGATTCACACCCAAGGGTAGCAGCCGTGGGTTCCGAATGTCATCCAAAACAATAAAAATAAAATACCTCTAAGATGAAAACCAGTAAGATCTTATTCCTGCAAGTATCTCGCCAAACTTGGACGCTAAACAATCATATGCTTAATTGAAGATATCATAGAGATGGAAGGAAATCTACAAAGAGAATGAACCGTAAATGTAAGATTGTATCGCTCCCATTTATTTTATAAGATGTTTGGGTTTGTCACACATTTTAATAAACCTTATCCAACTCCTTGATATTCTAAAAATTCCCTTATTTATGTTACTATTTCAAGGTAATCAAAATATTTGAGACAATAAAATGTTTCAACTAGCCTGAAATTCAACAACTTGCATTAATTAAACATGGATAGGGGGTCAAATACTTCATGGGGTAAATGCAAAATGTTTTATATATTTCAAATAGTTTAAAACTTACAACGTCCTATATAAAAAACTGGAGGGAGTATCATTCAATATGAACTAAAAGATTGGTAAATCTAGATATATGTCTGAGATTAAATATTAATCGTGAAGGGAAACAAAAATTATCACTGAACAGGGTATATGATCTACAAACATCACAAATATACATACAAGTAATGTAATATTTTACCTTGTCTCCAATTTCAGAAACAAATATTAAAGAGAAAGCGGCAGTGAATCCAGACTTGGCAAGTGCTGGTAAGAATGAGGATGGTCCTTTCGTGAAGACAACAAGTAGAAATACTAAAGCAGATGCTGAAAGGGCAAGAGCTATAGCAAGAGGAAAAGGGATTCGACCACGAGATGTGTCACTGGCAATAAATGTTTACATATTAGTCAGGACAGAGGTAAAAAAAAAAAATAGCAATGTGTACAAGTGAAACTAAGGTGTTTCTATCACTTCTATAGTCAAATACGACTATATAGATTAGAATCATTTAAAACCCTCAATTATATTGCTGTCATAATATATTGAAGCCCAAAATGCATGTGGATGAGAGTTTCCTAAGCACATTGGAAAAGTTGAATATATACTAAATCTTTTAAGGTAAACAAGTTTAAATGATTTTAAATTATGGAATTCATAAGCTTAGGGAGTCTACACAATGATCACACATAGTATTCATCTGTCTGTCATCTACTTCTACATATCATATGAAGACACTTTTAGACTAAAAATTAATGGGAGGAACTATAGACCAACATTTTAGATGAAGCATCTCTATTTTGTCCCCCAACAGAGGAGCTTTGGTGATTGTTTTCATGACTCTCTTCATAACCACCAGCTCCTGCTCCAACATTTAATGCACGTGTACTTATTTTTCTGCTCTCGACGTCTGACTTGGTCGCTTCCCTGCATCGTACTGTAAATAGAAGTCATTGTATTGCGTGGAACGTAAACGATGAGACTACATGATGGTAATTAAAAGTGAAAATAACAGCTAGGTACTTATGATTGCATGGACCTAGATTAGTTTTTTGCAAAACAGTAACAACTATAAGAAAAGCACAAACATGCAAAAGAATACTTGACTATATACTCAACATAACAAATTCTACCCCCACCAGTCAGAAATTTTTGCGCGTTTCACAATCACAACTAGGACCATTCGTAGTCAGGCACTATAAGGAATTTTAAGGAAAAAGAAAGCTTTACCTTGGGACGTCATCTGTTAATGAGTGGGTGTTTATGCAACTACTTCTGCAGAACAGCTTTCAGGTTTTAACTCATTTCTAGCAAAACTAGTGATTTGGTTTTTACTAAGACAACTTTTAGATTATCTTCTCTACAACTATGCTGGAAAAATCTGTTAAGGCCATATTCTACTTGGCTCCCTGAAGGTAAGTACTCCCGAAAGACACATAATGGTCCAGGCCAAGGTCATGGCTGCATCAAAATGAGCAGGCTCAGGTGGTGCATTCTTGAGAGTATAATGCAAGATGTGGATTGTTAAAGATTTGATGTAAGTTACGATATCTGTTTAACATTTTAGCACTGCTAATCAGATAGTCAAGAACTACAAAAGAGCACACAAACCAGAAAACAAGAAACAATAACTTCAGCCCTTGAAATGACCAAATGCTCTTCGGCAACTCGTTATTAGTCCTTAATAGCGAACATGCTTGGAGCAATTGTATGAATTGAAGCAAACATGGTGACTTGTTGTACTATAAAGGAGGTAAACATAGATATGTGAATTGAAGCCTTATCCAAGTCAAACTATTCCCATCCAGTTTCCCAAATCTGATCCCAGCTCAGGTCCACAGATTAAACCTTAAAATCACGATTGACCCACATGACTATATCTAAAGAATTCATGAAAGATTCAATTTTTATCAGTAGAAAGAAATTTTCAGTTCATCAAACGGAAACAGATTCAATTATAATGGAGAAACAAACAAGCAAATCAGAAGAATCACAACTCACATGAAGAAGAGCACGGTGAAGAAGCTCTAATGGGCGAGAAAGGAAGTGAATGAATCCCAAATATTGCTCCATTTGTAGTAGGAAGGAGTATCTTCTTGCTCCATCTTGTTGAAGGTCCCAATACTTGAGGCGTTTGGAAAGCCAAGAGTTGCATCTTTTTACAGCAAATGATAAATCTAACAAAGAATCTTGAATCCCATTTGACAGGAAACTTTTCTGGTACTGCGTGTTGGTCAGGAAGAAGGAAATGCTGTTGTTGATGGTAAGAAAGAAGCTGAGTTGTGATAGCGGATTGTCTGTCCCGTTCTGCGTGGGCGTGTGGTGTCAAACCATAGATGGACTATTTTATTCGGTGAAATCCTACAATGCTTCACAAATGTCAAACGATGGGTGTTAAACGTATAACCGTTTTTACTAAACGCATAACACATTTCTAACATTTTGTAGTTGTCACCAAAATTATAGTAAATTATAAAATAACCCACTAACTTCAAAATAATATAATTTTATCCAAAAACATTTTAAATTTTACATTTCAACTACCTTACATACACTTCCTCCTTTAATATTCGAACGAACACAATCGATGAACACGAAGGAGCATTTGAAGAATCATCAAGGTTAGTTCTTTTACATTTCATTAAATTTTGAAAGTCGCCGAGCTCGGCAAAATTAGCCAAATTGGCGGATTCGCAGCAACCGGTGAAGAGGCAAGCGAATCCGTGCAAAGCGGAGCTTGTGATTATGCTCCGATCAGGAGCTTTCGAAGCTTTAACAAAGCTCCGATCGGAGCTTTTTGAAGCTCCAGATTGGAGCAGCCAAGCTCCGATCAGATCGGAGCTTGGCTCTCGTCAGATCTGGATCTGACGAGAACAGGTTCTCGTCAGATCCGGTTCTGACGAGAACCCGATTTAATCGATCCGAATCGGACCGAGTTCTCACCAGATCGACGAACCGATTACGGTTAGAACCGGTTCATTGGTCCAGTTTTTAGTTTTTTTTTTGTTTCTTTGGTCGGTTATGACGAGAACCGGTCCGGTTTAACACTTTTTTTTCTTGCTTTTTCTACTAATTGTTCTCGATTATATGGTCTAAATTTTGCCTAATGTTTCATGAACATGTTGTAATTATTCTATTTATTATGCATGTTATAATTATTGTAAATTATTCTAGCAAGTTTTATTATATCTGTGACCTAATTTTGTGTTATACATGTATAATAATTGTTGTTATATAATTATGTGTATTTCTTCTCATATTCTGCATGTCGTTTTGGTTGGTACGGATTCTTTGTTGATTTCTTTTGTTTATTGTTTAATGTAGATGGATAAGGGTCGATCTGGAAAACAGAGAGTAGTAGTTGATAATTCCGGACGTCTCCATGGTCGAATTATTCTGGGATCACGTCGAAGCGGCGATGATGTGAGTGGTACTAGGGATGCTGATAACATGAATACGCTTCATCATGGTGGGAACTTGGCATCCCACACTCATACTGCGACTCCTATTCGAACTTTGATAACTTCTCCAGGTATTAATATTTCTAACATTATTTAGTCTAAATTTTGCCTAATAAAAATTAATGTTTATGCATTTTTGCCGAATTGTTGTGAATATGTACTGTAATAATTGTAGCAAGTTTTAGTGCTCGAAACCTTCGTTGATTTATTTTGTGTATTACAAAGTCTTTGTTGACTTCTCCAGGCTTCAACTCTGATGATTATGATGATGATGAGGAGGAGGATGATGATGATGATGGGAAGTTATCTCCAGAAGTACTTGCATACGCCGAGAGACGAGCAGAGGAGCAGTACCACGCTCGAAGGGGAGGATTACCAGCACGATGGGTGCCTGGGAGAGGAAAAGGAAAAGGCCCGATGGTTCCACCACTATACTCATATGCTACTGATGATGAGCAATCGTATGGGGAGCATGTATCAGCGATCAATCTACAAGGGACGAGTAGGAAAAATGATGATTCTGGGTATGATAGTACGACTAGTATGGTAGATGATGGAGTGCCTAAGCTGAAGGACTTGATTACCACATTTGGTAACCATATTGCTTATCACATATGTTTAAAATATCTTGGTTCGCCATCATTTAAGGGAGGTTCTTCGTCTGAATCCGTTGGATATCTATCCGGATCAATATATGGATTACTCTGACAAATTCAAACATAAGATCAATGTCAGAAACAAATAAAAACAAATTTAATCAAATCATATACGCTAAAACAATATAACTAATCACTTTTTTAAAAAGTATTAGTAAAAAACTGTCCAAAATATAGTCTAATTACTTAAAGGGCACTTAAAAAGAAAAAAAATGAATTAAAACGGAGGCGGGCCGCATGGCCCCGCCTGGCAGCCCCGTCAGCCGTGACGTCTTCGTTTTTTTTTTTTTGCGTTTTTTTTCGAAATTCTAATGAAATTTTAATTAATTTAAAAATACGAACGCAATAAACTAATAATAAACACCAATAAAATATTAAATTAAGATAATGAACAAATTAATACCTCTTCAGATCTGTCATAGTTGCCAAAGTCCGGCCAATAGTTGGAAGACATGAGTTTTTGTTATCGTATTGTGTTGTTATGTGTTTACGATTATATAATTGTGAAAATGTGGGGTTTTGTAGAATATAACATAAATATGGGACCAATTTTCATATTTATACTACTTGAGGTACTTTTTGCAATATGTTAAAAAGTGTTATGCGTTTAGTAAAAAGTGTTCTGCGTTTAACATTCATGATGTCAAATCTAAACTAAATTTTGAGCTACTTTACTCATCGTCGAAACTTCTCATTTTTATACCGATTCTACTTAATTTAAAAATCGACGGAGTAATTTTGTGAAACGGAGATAGATGTTCTTACATAAAAAAAGTACTCTTATGTAAACCACCAAACGCTATAATTTCTCGATAATAACTATTCCATCTAGTTTCGAATCATTTTTAGCCCTCACATAACTTCATAAATTACTAAAAAATGAAATATATCAACACCCAACAAACAATCAACAATATCACATTTTATCACTAAAATCACATTCTTCCACATTTTATATATATTACCATTACTTTAATTTTTCACTTAAAACTACGTGTCAACTATATGAAATTCTCATGAATAGAGGGAGTATAATGTTTGTCCGTCTTTTTTATATTTATAGTAGACGGTCTCTCAGTTATTTACTCAATAACATGAAGTGAAATATTTTGCTACCCAATAATACTCCCTCCGTCTCGAACTCAACTTCTCATTTACCGTTTTGATCCGTCCCAAACACAACTTCCCCTTCTTTAAATGGAAACTTATCTCCTACTTTATTCATTATTTCTCCAACTTTATTCACACTCATTCATACTTTATTTACTCTATTTCCTACTTTATTAATGTCTCTACTACTTTAGTCACTTTATCTTAAAACTTGTGTCCGGACCAACGGAAAGTTGAGTCTAAGATGGAGGGAGTATTTTTTTTGGGAAAGACCACATCTCGGATCGATATTTAGGTACAATTATCACATGTTTAAATTTAAACAACTGTGTTTTAATGTACACATCATTTCTCATTAGTGTGTGTTTAACACATACACGTGCGGTATAGAGTTCTAGGAAATCGAAACCTTCATCTTGCTCTAACTTACGTTGTACATCAGGTACCGTGATATGGGCACGAACAACAAAAGATTAACACTCAATAAATCAAACCAAATTGCAATAGAAATTCAATGAAGAATTTAGAGTTCTATGAGGCTTTTATTTCCTAAAATAAAGTAAGTTAAATGTTAGTTATGAGATAACCTAGAAGGGCTTTTGTACAGTCAAGATTATTCACATCTGACTCGTAATGCGAATATAAGCAAATGTTGGTGAACCTTATTTCGATTACATATTATCCATGAATGATGAATATCATTAGGTGAACGTGAGTAGTCCTGTTTCTTGGAATGAAAACTTGAGCTCAAGACTTTTAGCAATAATTGTAAGTTATGAAACATGTGTTGGTGAACAACTCCGATAAACTCAAAGTTGTCTAACCCCACACATTAGTTAGTCCATGTAGTAACTGGTTAAGATCCGTGTACTTGATCATCAATGATGATACTAAGTTGAGCCATTATACTAGCTTTACTTGACAATGTTTGTAATGAATGATTGTTTATCGTCGTTGTTATTCCTAACCATTTATGATTTTCCAAACTATATGTAGTGCCTCTTGTGTGATCACTCTGATTAGTCAGCCTTGGATAAGCCAACACATATAACGGTCAAGAAAGACACTAACAACTTTATCATTATATCACAATAATAAGGATACGACCCATTGCTGACTAATCATAATAAGCACCAACGAATAAAATTATGATACACTATGCACATAACGTTTATACTAGATTCAAGGTCACATGATATTCATATGAATTATAGTATTCATATGATATCTTCTCCAATATATACATCCCAGTCAAATTCGGACGATGGGAATAACTCTACCAACGAAAGTGTGATTGTTCTTCGTTTTTTAAGAAAGAAAAACTTATATAACCTATCACATTATTTGTTCTTAGTGTTTTTTAGCCCATTATATTTTTGTGTTTGTTACGAATATCTGTTTAGATTTTGATCAGTAAACCATAATGACTTATCTTAGCTTAGAAAGGTAACTAGTACTCTTAGTTCACTTGAACATTGTAAAAGAGGAAACTTACTGAGTATGTTAGTCTAGCAAATCTTGTATAGGATGTTAGGTCTCTGAATGTAATTTTTATATCTTTGAAGAAGACCAAGAAGGAAGCATCCAGCAGAAGAACTATTTTACTGAAGATCAGAAGACTGCACAAGATTGCTGAAGACTAAGGAAAAATGTGTCCTCAGATACCTTGGCTCATATACCTTGATGAAACTAAGTGTCTGAGAGACAAACGTTTCAATAGGTTTCTGATGCACTATAGGTCACTGAGAAAGAACTTGCAAAGCCTCAGATAGCTTGATTGTTCCGTTGACACTACAGAAAAAAAGTTGGTACAGTGCATTTATTACGCAGACAGAGATGTCTGAGCAAAAGAGGAAATCTTTGAAAAGAGACAAAGCTCACTGCCGTACTAACTTCAAATATCGTTAGTTTGAATTTCATTGTGCCTAACGGATACTAATTCAAACAGCTTGAAATTCAACTATAAATATCAACAATTAGAATGCTTGAAAACACACCGTGAACTACATTGAACATATCTTACACTCAAGCATACAAGCCTTCAAACCTACTTACTCTCTAGCTTACTGTTGCGACAAAAGCTCTTGAATTCTAAGTAGCACGAAAATTCTAAGTGTCCTGATCCTTAACAAGAATTGAATATTGTGAAGGAGACACTACAAGAAATTCGCTGAATAGCGACGGACAGGGGCAACGGATGCCTATCCGTCGCTATTTAGCGACGAATCGGTCATTTTAGCGACGGATAGAGAGTTTCGCCCGATCCGTCGTTGTTTCTGTCGCTATTTAGCGACGGGTGCCTATCCGTAGTCTATCTGTCGTTAGTGTTTGTTGACTTTTTGATTTTAAAAAAAAAAACAAAAATAGTATTTTAACGACGGATAGATTATCCGTCGTTAAATAATTAATTTTAAAAAAAATAAATAAAATCGCGACGGATATTTCTATCCGTCGCTAAAACCCTAGAAATTCGCATATACACCAGATCTGCCACCATTCACCATATCTTCTTCCATCTTCCTCCACCACTCTTCTTCTATCTTCCTCCACCACCCAACTCCACCACTCTTCTTCCAACTCCACCACCGCACCACCACCCTCCTTCTACCGCACCACCATCCTCCATCGCACCACCACCATCCTCCACCGCACCACCACCCTCCTTCCACCGCACCACTGCCTCCACCACCACCATCCTCCACCGCACCACCACCCTCCTTCCACCACCATCCTCCACCGCACCACTGCCTCCACCCTTCCACCACCACTGCACCACCACCCTCCTTCCACCACCATCCTCCACCGCACCACTGCCTTCAACCCTCCATCCAAATCCACAACCACCACCACCCTCCACCCACACACCACCATCACAACCACCACCACCAAATCCACCACCATCTTCCACCGCACAACCACCACACTGCCCAGATCCCTCCAGGTTCGATTATCTGTTTATTGACATATGATGTGTCAATATCGAAGTTTTAATATTTGTTTACTTAGCCAAGAGCTAACTCTCGACACTACGAAAACCTATAGTGAAGTGAAGTTAACCCCGAGGTCGGTCTCTAGGGACTTAACTAGGCTGAGCTTCAGTTTACTAATAAAAGTAACAATATGAAAAGCAGTAAATGTTTGTTTGCTTCGGCTGCGAGATAATAGACTAAAGTGAATAACTACTTGCAACTACTAGAAACCGATTTGATAGTAATGAGATTGAAATATGAATAGGGAAAATTATGGAGTGGTAACGTCAACAAGCTAGCTAGCAGGATATATGTGATTCACGGGATTGATTACGCAAGTTGTCACAGACTTGAGTTAAAAAACGAATAGCACTAGTGGAGGCGTCAATTCCACTAGGCTACAATCAATCTAGCTAATCCTACTATTATTGTTTGCAACTAACTGTTAGATTGAAGTAAGACGAAAAACATTTGGGTGTATTGATTAAATGCTTAATCTAACAGTGATATTGACGGATTGCGCATCAAACGTAATAGCAAGATATGCGATTAATCTAAAAAGCACAAGTAATCGAATCCCGATGCACTTCGAATCACATAAACCCTAGCTAGCATGCATTGAATCAGTCACCACCCCATAATAGGGGTGTTTAGCTACTCATGACAAGCGAAAGCACAATCATACTTGCAATAAACATAATATCAAGCACAAAACAAAGATTCGAGAGGATTGATACAATTTTACCCTTCGTTGTCACAAACCCTAGGTAGAAATTGAAGAACGAAAACGAATCGATGCAAAAGCTGTGTAGATAATCTCCCAATCAACATCAATCTTCAAATTACAAGGAAAACGGTTCAATTACCTCAAATCGGGTAATTGCCTTGAAAACTAGGTCTAGCTCTAAAGCAAGGTATTGTTCTTCACAATAGAATGAATATCCAAAGTGATTATGTCTTGTTCTAAGTAATAGAAAGGAGAAAAACTAGGTCTGGACGAATTAGGAAACAAATCGTAGAAGGAACGGCAAAAAAGAAAACTGGCGTCGCCAGTTCAACCAACCAGCGTCGCCGGTTTGGTTCTGATAAACCTCTGACGCCGATTTGATAATCAAGGCGCCGATTCTCTGAAGTTACTACTTTGCCCTTCGACGCCTTTTGACTCCAATTCTTGATATTTTGGCCTTCCCGCTCCACTTCTAGCATCCATACGAGACATTAGAACTCCAAATCTTGTACATGCATATAAAATACACCATTTTTCCTTCAATTAGCGCGGTTTAGCCAAATATCTACAAAACACACAAAGAACAAAACAAGTAAAAATATTCTAGGTTAACTAAATAAAACTATACTCAAGGATGACAAAAAGACGATAAAAAACACCAAATGAGACGGTACAAAACCGACTCATCAACATAATAATAAAAAAAACAAAAAATAGCTAGTAATTTAAAAAAAAAACAAAAACCAGCTAATAATTAAAAAAAACAGCTATTTAGTGACGGATACGGATAGTTATCCGTCGCTAAATAGAACTCGAATTTGGTGAAAAGGTCAACATTTTCTCCGTCACTAAATCCGTCGTTATTTAGCGACGGATAATCTATCCGTCATTAGAATCATTGTGACGAACAAAATGACGACGGGTTTTTTATCTGTCGCTAAGTCCGTCGTTGACGACTTAGCGACGATCGGTGGCTGTTTAGAGACGGATAGGTTCGTCGCTAAACAACTAGCTTTTTGTAGTGGAGTTGAATCCAAAAGATATAGTTGCGACTCATATATATGATTCATTCTCTTGAACAACATCAAGACTTGGGTTAGTAAAGAACAACTTACCATACATTGAAAAGTGTATTAAGTAAGCTTGATTCTACAGAGCACTTATATAACTGTACAAGTTATTAAGAGTCTTCTCACCTGACAAACTACAATAACCAACACACACAGGCGTTGAGCACAGGAAGTACTTAGTTTAAGAAACTAAGGAATAGCTCAAAGGTTACTGAGCAGTGGAAGTACTTGGTTGGGAAAACCAGGGAATAACTTAGGGGGAACACTTGGTTGGGAATATAGTGTAAAAGGGATCAAGAGATAGGACTTTGTAAGGAGAACTCAATATCTTATCTTAGTGGATTCAAGTCCTAAGAAAGTGCGAGTGGATTAGTTGAAGGATTACGCCACCTTCAGATACCACTATAAAGCTTTGTGTTATTTACTTACTGCACTTACTTTCTGTTTTACTTACTACTTGTTGAGTACTTACACACTTTATAGCTTGCTGAGCACGTGCACTTATCTGAAAAGACTTCCGCTCTCTGAGACTAAGTATCAGATACCTTCACAAGTATCTGAAAACTATTTTATCGTCAAAAGTTTGAAAAGACTATTCACCCCCCCCCCCCAGTCTTTTACTTTGTCGTTATCTGGATCAATAAGTGGTATCAGAGCGGGAGGTTCCCAAGCCTTCTGCACTGAACCTAGATCCTAGATAAGTGCCCACTAACCTTTTGCTCCCTGCACTTGATTTGTTTGTTTAGTGTGTTTACTGCAGGATGTCTTTAAGCGACACTCCCATTCTCAAGCCAGAGAACTATGTGAAATGGAAGAATAGCATGATGCTTCACCTTGAAGCTATCAGTGACGAGATGATCGAAGTTATAAAGAATAGCCCCATTGTCATTCAACAAGAGAAACAAGTCATTGAAGTTTCAAATGGTCAAGACAAGGAGCATGCTGACATAGATGCTGCTGGTTCCTGTTCATCTGGCACAACCACAAGTGCTAGACCAATCAGAGAAATTGTGTATGAACCAAAGCCCAGATATCTCTGGACATCGGAAGATTCCAAGAGAAATAGGCTAGATGGTTAAGCAAGAAACATCATTATACATTCTACTCCAGACCACATACAGTGCAAACTGTGGTGTGCAAAAATGGCGAAAGAGGCCTAGTCACTAATTGAAGAAATCTGTGCCGGCACTGAGAAAACTAAGAAACAAGTTCGAAGTTTTGAAACTAAAATTCCAAAACTTCAAACAAGGTCCCACTGAGACACTTGAAGAACTTGATTTCAGGTTTACAACATGGATGAGTGAAATGGCTGCACTTGGTGAAAGTGAGAGATATTCTAACTCTGAAAAGGTCAAGACTATCGTGAGAAGCTTAAATCAAAACTGGGAACACACTCAGTACTTCTATTTCAACCAAGGAATGCGCAATATCACTCCAGTGGAGTTTTTCTCACACTTGGCAACTGTCAACTATGAGACAAAGCAAAGATGACATATGGCTGCTGAAACAATGCATAATGTTGCTCTAGTAACTCAAGGTACTTCTGAAAAGAATGATACTAAAGAGGTGACTGGGGAAAATGCTCTTGCTATAAAGCATATGAGAAAATACGTTAGTCAAGAGATTGAAAGAAGGAGGACCAAAGAGAAGCTGAAGAAGCATCTCGGTCCCAACTATCACCAGTATAAAAGTATGCAATTAACTAGCTCGCTGAACAAGCCTGCCCAACAAGCATCAAGTACTGAGGGAGTAGAAATCGGAAACGATATTTGTTTCTATTGTCAGAAACATGGTCACTTTAAAAGAGACTGCCCAGCTTACAATGAGCTAAACACAGGTGACAAGAAAGATAGGAGAAATTTCAATAGAGGTCAGAGATTTATGCTCACTGAGGAAAGAAAGAAGATATAAATTCAACTAGATGCTCTTGATTTGGATTCAGAGTCTGAGGATGAAGATTCAGATGATTCCAAACTTCCATCATCGGAGTTGTGTGGCATCACTCATGAAATGGTTGACTTTGGTCAAAAGAAGAAAGAAATGTGCGGGGTTGCTGAGGAGATCTATCCAGATTGCTCCAACATTGAACCATGCCTAATGGCTGATGAGGTAACCACCATTTCTCGATTTATAAATTATGAGAGTGATGAGGAAGGAATCAAAGATCTAGAACACCTCAGAAAAGAGCTTGATCTTTATGAAAAAGAATTTATAGTTCTCCAAGCTAGAACCAAAATTCTTGAGGTAGAAAAGAAGTCTCTCGAAAAGGAGTGCTCACAACTGCAAAAACTATCTGAGACAAAGGATGCTGAGAATGCATTCCTAAAGGCACAGATAGCTGAGACATGAAAGTTACATGAAAAGGCAATAGACATACTTCAAAAGAAGTGTGAAGGTCTTCTTTCTGAAAATGATGAACTAAAAAAGAAAGAATTATCCTTCCAATCTTATGCCAAAGCTTGTGACACTCTCACTGAAGTACACTCTTACCTAAGAGATCCTTCAGAGAAAGGAGGACTTAGGCTAGACACACAAACAAAAAGTTCTACCACTCTGAATAAGAGTGGTGAAAGAATGACATTTGTTAGTGGTCAGCAAGGTAGTTCCCAAACAACCTATAGCATTGGTCAGAAAGCTAAGGTTGCTGACAAAGGAAAGGCAGTCGCGACCAAACCTTTGAGGAAAAAATAAGTCCCAAAGAAATTTGATGGGAAAGTTCTTGTAAAAGAACAACACACTGAAAAGTGTAATCACCCACAGTGTTATGTCTCTCAGAAAGGGAAGATTGCTGGAGTTGGCAAATTCTCTAATGTCACATTTTCTGGAAAGAAAGATAACCCAGAGACTAGTAAGGCTGCTGAGAGAAGAACTCAGTCGGCACCAGGTGCTCGAAATGGCATTGTCTATAAAGCCATCGGGAAACAACTTGCTCATGAGTACAAACTTGAGCAAGAACGATGGATAAAAGCTAGGATTGCTCACAACAATCATCAGAAGTGGAAGAAAGAACAAACCACAATCAATCTGAATGCCACGACTAGAATGAATCTGACAAGGAAATCTAAGTTCGCTGAAGCAGACTCAGCAACGTGACAGGTATCTAAAAGCACCACGAGGAGCACCAAGGACACACCAAGAAGGAAATTAGTTTTTGATAATAATGATACTAGTCATTTACCTAGAATTCCTCCTCATGTTCCTATTAGACAAAAGAAAGTCCCTAAGAAATTCATTCAAAAATGGATTCCTACTGGGAGATACTTCAGTCTAGATGGTTCCATTGTTGGAATGAGAACCTAACTCCATATTTCCTATTTTGTGCAAAACACTCTAAAGAAGAATCCAACGTGGCACTTTGATAGTGGATGTGGGAAGCACATGACAAGAGACAAAGCAAATCTGGTTAAATACAGAGTGTGTGATACAGGACCAAATATTGGGTTTGCTGGAGGAGAAGTGAATCCAACTGTAGGATTTGGAGATCTGAAGTTGGGAGCCCTTACAATCACTGGAGTACTACATGTAGAGGGATTGATATATAATCTACTTACCATGAGTCAATTTGCTGACAAGGGGTTCTGAGTGAAGATCAAATCAAATCTCTACAAATTGATTGACAATGAGTCAAAGCAGGTAGTCTTGGTTGCTAGGCGGAAAGGAAGTCTCTATGTTGCTGACTGGGCATCTGCCACAACTGAAGAATGCCTCATGGTGAGTCAATCTGACTACACTGAAGAAAATTGGCTATGGCACAAAAGGATGAGGCACTTGAGTTTTAAAACTCTGAACAAGATAGCCAAGAAAGAATTGGTTGTTGGATTACCTAAAATGGCATACAGAAAGGTGTTGGGTTTTTTGGAAAAATAACATCTAAGGTAATGCAGCGGAAAGTTATAATTTTCACCAACAATGAATAATTGATAAGCTATACAGATACTTATAATTGCAAACATATAAGCTTTACTTGCTATGGTGGTAGATTAAGCTTCCTAGATCCTGATGCATTGAACAACGAAACCCTAGATCCGGTTGTCTGTATAAGCGATCGACCTTAGTTGATCTACAACAATTGAGCACAAATGCACTTGAGCACAATCTCGCGTATTGTTGGATTCTCCTTCGAAGAATTGCTACGATATTCTTCTAAGAGAAAATTCTACATAAACTATTTATAAGAATTATTGAAATTCTTGCACACTACTAAAAAACCATGAAATAACTTACAGACAAAACATGTTGGTTATGTCAGTTTTATGTTGGTTCAATGATATATTTTACAGAGTGTTGTTAAATATCACCGTTGGTATTGTGGGTGTAACCTATTGAAGATAACCAATAGATCCGTTGGTTATAGTTTAATAACCAACAGTTGTGAATTGACAGTTGTCTGTTGAATTTATGCAACTCACGTGCCACACTAATTAACAAACAATGTAGAAGCTGTTGGTTATCAAATCTATACGTATTGAAATACGTATTTGTACAAGACACATAATCAACACTTTATGTTGGTTATCTTTAACATACATATTTTTTTATTTTATGTTTTACACTATAAGGATTAACATAAGGCTGTTGGATATATGAGAAAAAGTGTAGAAACAAAAAAAATCGATTTGCAGGAAAATATTCCAGCCATATTTAAAATTATGATTTTTAGCAAATTTATTAATAATCCACATTTGTTATAAAGATATACTACAATTGTTGAGAAACATCATAAACTCATATTTAGAAACACACATTAGCTGGTAGTTAAATTTACATAACTAATGTAAGCAAAGTTAACAATGGTTATTATAATAAACAAAGGAAGTATACAACAAACAAGCAAAATTACAATTTCCAGTTACATAATCTAGTAGCTGCAAACCCTTAAGAAACTAAAAAAGTAAACAATATTAATTACAACAACAAATCTCTAACAGTGACTGACTATTGGGAAAGAATTAAAAGCTAGAAGAAACTTTCTAAGCACATAGAAAAATTACATGAACTATGCAAAAACAAAAATAGAAGAAAAATCAAATGATTCTATCCAAGCTTTGCCGGATTGCAGTCAAGACTTCAAGAAACCAAAGGAAGTAATGCGGTATACATCCCGGCTTGTGGGTAGGTTGAATGAGCGGCACGACACGGAAGGGAAGAGACAGACGCATCGATCTTCAGTCGGATTCCGACAGGCGTGGTGTGTAAATTGTAGTACAAAGTGAAGAAGAGAAAATGTTGTGTGAAGTAGAGAGAAAGTGTGAAGATGGCTTCTCTGTAAAGTACAGGGAATGTTATATAGAATTTGAGATTTAATATAACCAATAGTGATATGTTGGTTATGTAAGCAAATAAGAGGGAATTGAAAATTTGAAGTGATTTAAGTCGATACATGTGGGAAAATGAAATTTTTGGAATTTGAAAATTTTCGATAACCAACAGACTAATATTGGTTATAAGCTCATCCTTATAATCAACCCCAAACTGTAAATGATTTCTATCCGGATATATATACTCCAAACATTTGTTTTGTACAATGTATATATTATAAAAAAGAAAACTTATAGGAGAGTGTGTGTGTGTGTATATGCTAAACTAATTTAATAAAATCCAAGTAATTAGTTATTGGTAAAATATAATAATTACACTTAAATACTCATGTTTTAAGAAATGTGATTATTTGAAATCAAATAGAGAAGAATGTGCATACTACAATACTCTTACTATATACTTGCTCTGTCTCGGATTCAAATTCTCGTGTGATTTATAAAAGAAAACTATCTTGAAGCAGTTAACATACCAAGTTGATTAGGACAATTTCAAATTACTATTTTGACATTAATCTTATTGTATGATTATAAAAAATAATACATATTTGGGGTCTCCATACATTTGACTCATAGGCAGTCTCAGCAGTCACCAAAATTGTTTACGATACCTGAGTTTTAAGTAATGCTATCTCATCATCCTTATCCTCCAAAACATTTGTGAGTTCAACAAACTTCTTTTTGAGTTCTTCATAAAGTTCTTTGAAGTATTTCGCTCGAGAGTTACTCATCAAAAGATCTTGTTCCAAGATTCTAACTCTCTTACGAGATGTTCCATATATACTCTCAACTCCACCATCATCATTGTCATAATTAATTAGTCTAGTGATAGAGTTTACCTGATCAGTGACAAGGCAGTGTTCGACCTTTGAGTAGTCTAGATATATTTCTTCAAAAACTCCACAATGTTCTTTGCTTCCTCCAAAGTCAGTAATTGATACTTAGATTCAGAGAGCGAAAGTCTTTTGTGATAAGTGCACGTGTCAGAAAGCTATAATGTGTCTAAATACTTCAGAAAGCAGTAAAGACAATAATGTAAAGTGCAGGTTGTAAATAACACAAAGCTTTATAGTGGT
Source organism: Plantago major (assembly GCA_026545765.1). Lineage (NCBI taxonomy): Eukaryota > Viridiplantae > Streptophyta > Magnoliopsida > Lamiales > Plantaginaceae > Plantago > Plantago major. The sequence goes on along the minus strand of CM048841.1, from coordinate 14,260,564 downwards.
ATCTGAAGGTGGCGTAATCCCTCAATTAATCCACTCGCCCTTTCTCATGACTTGATCCACTAAGATAAGATGATGAGTTACCCTTACAAAATACTATCTCTTGGATCCCGTTAACACTAGGTTCCCAGCCAAGTATTCTCCCTGAGTTGTTCCCTGAATTTCTCAACCAAGTACTTCCTCTACTCAGTAACCTTTCTTGAGTTGTTCCTCAGCTTCCAAAGCCAAGTACTTCTTATGCTCAGTAACGCTTGTTTGGTGTTGTGGTTATGGTAGTTGGCCAGATGAGCTTCTTTATAACTTGTTCAGTTATTTCAAAGAGCTCTTAGAATCAATCTTCCTTAATACTCTTCTCAACTTATGGGAAGTTGTTCTTTACTGGCCCAAGTTCTTGTTTATGTTCAAGAGCATGAATCTCAGATATCAGTCGCAACTTGTTTCTTCATAAAGCAGTCAAATAAACAGATAGACAAATAGCTTGATGTAAGAGTAAGTGCAGTAGTAAATACACAAGTTTCTAGTGGTATATGAAGATGGCGTAATCCTTCAACTAATCCACCTCACCATTTTTCAGGACTTGAATTGACTAAGACAGAAAGTTAAGTTCCGATACAAAATCAAATCATTAGCTAAATTCGTTCAACCCAAAGTTCCCAACTTTGTAGTCTTAATTAAACTTTTTCCTTAACTTTCCAAGTCAAGTACGCTGGTTACTTCCAAGAGTTCCTTAGTTTCCCAAACTAAGTACTTCCTCTCTTCTTACTTAGTTTAAGCCGCATGTTGATGTGTTTGTTTATAGGTTTGTCAAGATAGTGAACACCTATGTAACAATATTTCAGTGAACAAGAAACTCAACTAAAGTTCTTATATTTGAAAAACTAAGTATATTGTTTCTGAAATACGAGACTTGTTTATGTTTGAAAGAAAGAGCACGGTTATAGTCGCAACTTAAAAGCTTCTTCTACTTCTTCACAAGTTGCTTGCTTCGCAAAGCTTGAGTCTTGTAGTAGAGTGTTAGGAAGTTAGCGGGGTTGAGAGGTTGATCGCAATAGCTAGTTTAAATGGGAAAGCTCTTCTTCTCTTCCTTGTGGTGATAATACCAATAATCTTTATGTTGATCCTTACAGGCCTCTTGAATTCTCTCGTTACCTATTTCTTTGAATTTGTTTTTATATCTAATGAGGCTTTTTTTTTTCTTTAGTATTGAATTGATATAAAAAAAAATCTTGTTAAAACCTCAGATTCATACTAAAACCACGATAATTCAATGAAAAACATAAGTTAAGCCGAGGATTCCCTGAGTACGAATTGTTGGATCATCACGCATTCCATGAATTAAGATTCGAAAAATGACTCTCTCTCTCTCTATATGTATGTATGTATGTATGTATGTATGTATACTATTCTAAAAGAGAACTACCCAAAAGTAGTTGCTACACCAATCAATTTAATTTTGACCAATTAAATTAATTTTGACTCCAAATTTCATATATAAAATAAAGCTAAAAAGAAAAAAGAAGGGAGTTGTAAATCATCTCCCACTACTCCCACCCATTATAATCACCAAAGCTTATATTTTCATTGATAACTCATATAACATACTTCTATACATATTATAATTGAATTTATAACTAATTATAAGTTTAAATATATATTATATTATTTATGTCATGCATAAATAATTTTAATATGAGACACTCATCTATTTGGCATGGCACGTGAAAATTCACGTGCACATATATATATATATATATATATATATATATATATATATATATATATATATATATATATATATATATATATATATATATATATATATATATATATATATATATATCTGTGTGTGTGTATCTTTACTATTCTAAAAGAGAACTATCCAAAGGTAGTTGTTACACCAATCAATTTAATTTTGACCAATTGTTTAATTTTGACTTCAAATTTCACCTATAAAAATAAAGCTAAAAAGGAAAAGAAACAAAGAAGGGAGTTACACATCATCTCCCACTACTTCCACCATTATAATCACCAAAATTTATATTTTTATTAATTACTCATATAATTAACATATATTATGATTGAATTTTTAATTAACTAAGTATAAGTTTAAATATATATTATAATGTTTATATTATGCATATTTAAATTTTAATATGAGACTCATTTATTTGGCACGTGAATTTTCACGTGCACAATTTTACTAGTGTGTATATATATATATATATATATATATATATATATATATATATATATATATATATATATATATATAGGTATACATACGGATGGTAATAATGGGTAAGATTAAGATTATAAAGTACTGTAGCAAAATCAGTTTTTACTGTAGCAATGAAGAAAATAACCAGAATTATACCTGAGATAACTCTGAATTTAACTCTGACTTGAAATTTGATCGGATTACAACTCTGAACTTTGAAATTTGATCAGATTACGTGAATCAATCTTGCTAAGCTAATATTTTTGGGTGAAATTTTTACAAATACATAAAGGAATCTGGAAGAATATAATACAAAGAAAAAACTATCTGAATACATTTTTGCTCTGGGATTTCTTTTGTTCTTGGTGTTTTTTCTTCTACCCATCTTTGTTGTTGATTGTCGCCATAATATAGGGAGAGTCTCTTCCTACTGTGCGGATTTGAAATTGTTGAATTCACATCCGGATGACTCTTTGGGAAAAGTTGATTGCAGTTTGTCGGGAATCTTGCTTTGTGCTGATTTTTCCTTGATTGAACAGTCTGTCGGGAACAGTCTGTCGGGATTTTGCCTTTCACTTTATCTTTCTTTTCTTTGAGCAGTTTGTCGGGAATCTATCTTGTCACTTTCTCTTGTTTTTACCTCTTTGTATGGGAGTAAAAATCCCATAACAATCATCTTCATTGTCTTGTTCAAAATTGACTGAGGAACTTGATTCTTCATCTTCACTTGCGGTTGTAGAATTGCTTTCATCTCATCCAATGAGCTTGCTTGTGCTAATCTTGTTTGAATGGTATTTTTCATCATCATGAATTCTTCATTTTGTTGAACCTTTTCTGGGGAGACAATTTGCTTGCTAAACTTTGGATGAAGTTTGAACCATTCCGATATGCTGTCCAGTTCCAATGGACTGGTGTCCATTTTGTTCCACCATTTAACTTCTGCTTCTTTTGTTAACCAATATAAATTGGTATTTTCATCATACCAAACATTTTGTAGGATTCTCAAAATCCAAGTTAAATTGAATTCTTTGTAAAATTTGATCATCAGGGGGTATTTGTGAGAACAACTTTGTTTTTTGTACCTATCCGAAAAGTACTCAAATGATTTTTGAACTTTGTGGGGGAACATTTCTGGTAATGGTCCAAAATCATGCCACCATGCAAGAAACCAGTTAGGAAGTTCTTCTGGAGGTGGTAGAGTTTTTCCCATTAAAAAGAAATATGACATGGAGTTGACTGCATTTTGTTTGTAGAGGAATTTTGTCCAAGCTTGTATGTAATCAAAATAATTACAAATAAGATGGGGTCTTATCTCTCTCAGAGTATAAGGGTTTCCCCAATCGGCTAAACTAATAACTTTGTTGATGAAAATTTTCGATAACCAATGGTGATGAGGTATCTGGATGGTTTTTGGAACTTTGTTTTGAATATGAAGAGAATTTGTTTGGACTAAGATGTCCTCATAATATTGTTGTGGTTTCGATGATTTTCATAGATCCCCTGCAAAATTTGTCGTCTAAGATAAATTGTGAAATGTTAGCACCTTGTTCTGCAAATTGTGAGGCATTATCATTATCTAATTGTTTTGGAAAATTTTCTGGAAACCAGTCATCTTCAATGACACATTCTTTGTGAAAGTGTCCTGTGCTTAAATAGGGACAATCTGGCTGGTCATCTCTATTTGAAATTTGGGACTTGGTTTGTGTCAAAGTTTGTTGGGACTTAGTTTGTGTCAAAGTTTGTTTGTAGGTAGGTAATGTGGCCAATTTTGAATGCAGTGGTGGAAATTGTTCAGGCTTAGGATATGGTGTTAATGCTATTTTGCTAAGAGGCTGAAATTTGTTGGCAATCTGCAGAGATGTCTGTTGCCTTGTTTGTGGAATATTTTGTAATGGTTTTGGTGACAAAGTTTGTTCAGGCTTACTCTGTGCATATTGTGCTAAATTTACCATTGGTCTTTTCCCGGAACTTGTGCTTGCTGCTGCCAATGGTACTAACTTTCTTTCTTCCATCCCTGGAGAAATTCTCTTGTCAAATAATCTGGAATGCAATTGTCAGTTCCTTTTATGAATTCTATATCAAAATCAAAAATGGATAAGATAGCTTGCCATCTAGCAAATATTTGTTTTGATGCCAAATTTTGTACATCTTTTGTCAAAACTTCTTTTGCTGCTTTACAATCAATTTTAAGTAAAAATTTTGGTTTAATAAATCATCTTGAAATTTGTTAATGCATAAGACTATTGAGAGTATCTCTTTCTTAATAGTTGAATAATTTTGTTGTGCTCCTGATCTCCAAGTACCCGAATGATATCTAATAATTGTCTCTTTATTATCAATAATTTGTTTAAGAATACCTCCATACCCTAATTCTGATGCATCTGTTTGCACAATCTTAAGAGTATTAGGGTGGCAAATGGTTAAACAGGGAAGAGTTTTGACTTTTGTTTTTATTTCTCTAACTATCTCAGTATGTTTGTTTGACCAAATTGGCGGGTTCTTTTTCAGTCTTTCAAATAAGGGTTTGCAAACTTGTCTTAGATTAGGGTAAAAATCCCCTACATAATTCAAAGCTCCAAGGAACCTTTGTAATTGGGTTTTATCTCTAATTTCATCTGGGAACTTATCTCCAAATTCTAAGGACCGTTGGATGGGTATGATCGTACTTTCATGAATCTGATGTCCTAGAAACCTTATACTTACTTGGAACAATTTTATCTTTCCGTAAACAACCAAACCATTTTCTTTTATGACTTTTAAGAAAATATTTAGATGTTTCCAATGTTGTTCTATGTCCTGGCTATATACTAAAACATCATCTATGTAAACAATTGTAAAAGTAGTGTAAGGAGTGAATATATCATTCATAACTTTTTGAAATTCTGATGGAGCATTTTTTAATCCAAAAGGCATAACATTCCATTCAAATTGTCCAAATGGAACTGTAAATCTTTTTTGTACTTATCTTTTCTGAAATTTGTATTTGCCAGAACCCTGACTTCATGTCAAATTTTGAAAATACCTTAGCATTATAAAGTCTCTTGAGTAAATCACTTTTATTTGGAATCGGATATCTAATCCATTTGAGAACTTTGTTCAATGGTTTGTAATTTATAACTAGTCTAGGAGTTCCTCTTTCAAGTTCAGCATTCTTTTGTACATAAAATGCAGAACATGACCATGGTGATTTGCTAGGCCTGATAATCTTCATTTTTAGTAATTCAAATTTCTTTCTTCTGATTCTAATAATTCTGGTTCATTTGTATAGGCCTTGCTCTAGTAGGAATTTTATTTTCTTCAAAATCATTTTCATAAGGTAAAGTTACAATATGCTTTTTTCTTTCCCAAAAGTCATGGGAAACTCTGAACAAATTTCTTTTCTATTTTCTTTTGATAAAGTAAAATTTGTTCTTTGAAGAACCTGGGCTTTTAATTTTTCTTCAATTCTTTTATTTGACCCAGTTCTTCTTTTAGATACATAATTTGTTTTTCTTTATTTTTATTTTTGAAAAATTTTCCAGTTTCTTGTAAAAGATTTACATCTCGGTTGTTACGGATATTGGAATTGGAAAAGTATTTTCTTTCCTAGGACCGTAGTTCCTACACCTTGGTTATCCACATGTAAGGAAATAACATTTGTAAGAATGGGTTTCCTAAAATGACTTTTGTGTTCAAGTTTTTATTAAAACAAAACTTGCTCTAAACAAATTCCATCATTGCAAATGTGTGCATTTGAAAGTTTGTAATTTATTCTTAGGTTTGTTGCATCTGGTTGATAACCTTTCTTTTGTTTTTTCAAAATATTTTGTCAGATTATCCTTCTTGTATGCAATTCATATACGCTGCTTTGTCCATTAAAATTTATTGTTTCTAGGGTAAATGTCCCTATAACAATTTTAATTTTGACATACCATCTCCGTAGGTAATTTGTGATAGAGCATTTATGAATGATTCTCCATTATTCTTATTTTCTACATCATCAACTTCGTTGGTAATGCTTTCTTCTTTTAATTCATCTTTTAGTTTTAAAATTAAAATATCTTGTTTTATTTCTTCATTTTCTTGCCTTAATTTGTCGTTACTTTTTTACTTCCTTAATCTCTCGTTGAATATCATTAACAGAGATCTTTGTTTTGTTTAATGGGAATTGAATGTTTTATTACATCTTTGAAATCTGTTTTTGTTTATTTGAAGTAGAAGTTTCTTGTCCTTTTCTAAAATCATATCTTTTAATTTCTTTAGATAATTATCTTTTGTTGAGGGTCTTTGACACGTCAATCATTTCAAATATTAACTCATCTTGATTTTGTTTTGTGATTACTAGAAGTTTCTTACTACAATTGCAAACACTTTTTCCCATTTGGTCAGGGAGACAGTAACACGAATCTTCTTCTTCTGAATAATCAGAAGTTTCATCATTATCTGATTGAATCTGATTAAATTGATAATCTTCTTTATCTGTTCTTATTCCTTCTTCATCAGAACTTATTTCAGAAATTATATTTAAAAGCTGATTTTTTAATTGTTCGTCTGAAATTAATTCTTGTATCTTTTGCCTTACCTTGCAAGTGTTGGCATAATGTCCAGTGTCTTACACTTGTGACATATTATTTTGTCTAGAGGACTCTTTCTTTTTATAAAATCTTTCTTTTTCTTATAAAATTGTTTTTATTATTTGGTTTGTAATCTTGCTTATTGACCTTTTGTTGGAATATTTTCTTTTGTAAGTCTTTTCATCATGGCTATGAATTGGGGTTTGATTTTATCAAAACCAAACTGTTCGCACCAGCTTCCCAATTCCTTTCTACTTACCATATTTTGTTTCTTTAACTGGGATTTTAATTTTAAATCATTACAAATTTGTAATCCAGTCAGATTTATTTGATTTATAATTTCTCCGTAAGGCATTGTTTCTATATTTCCATTGATGTTTTTAATCTTTTCTCTTACCTTTTCGCAAATAACTTTGGTAATCACGAAATAAATTTTTCTTTCCAATAATAATTATTCGGATCATCCCTTTCATAAATTTTTGTAAGGAAAACATCTTTGTACCATTTGAAATCAAGCTTTCTACATTTTAGATTTTGTAAAATCTCAAGATTTCTTTCACTATACCAATTAGGATCACCAACAAAATGAAGTAAAATTGTGTAAACGAGGGAAGTAATCGCTTTCTGAAATTTGTCTATCATTATCATCTAGAATTGGTATTCCATTGTCATCTTGTTTAATACTGTCTAGTATTACATTTTGTTCTAATGGTGTAAGAGAGTTATCCCACCATCCTTTTAATTGTCCATTAAATCCTAAAATTAAAGTTTTTGCACAATCAACTTGATCCATTCTATTTTCATATATGTTTGATATGACTACCATTTCTTGACAAGTTTTATAATCGATATTACGCTAACCCATCTATATTCCACTCAGAACTGTTGACCCATTAAAAGTCCTTTGAGTATGTGTTTCTTCTAACTGGATGTCTGGGGGAGTGGGTCTAGGATAGAAATTTTTGTGTTCTACAGGAAAAATATGATTACTATCTTCAGACTCATCACCTGAATGGACATTTTCTAACGATTTTTTTAAAGTATTTAATTTTTCTAAATTCAAATCTCCTAACTTAGAATTTATTTTCAAGAATCTCATTTGATTAACTTAGGTTTATACTCATTGATTTTAAAAGGAAATCTGTGTATCTGCTTATCCGGTGACGTATGTTCTTTACTTGAGGATGCTAAATTTGTCTCGACTGGGGATTGGCTACCTAATTTTTTTTCTATACTATCTTCTATTCTCTCTAATTGTTTTCTTAGACAATGTAAACTTATATTAGTGTAATTCCTTTGTTTCATTCCTGACTCATCTTCTTTGTTGTCAGTAAGGACTGGTGTACAATCTATGACATCTGCTAAAACCTTTGTTCTTAGAGGCTCTAAAGGTGGAAATTCATGCGAGACACTTGAGCCATCTTTCTTTGTAAAATAAGATTTTGTTTTGGTTAGAACTGAAAGTTTATCATACTTTTGAAAAAAATAAGTAAAAAATGGTATATGATTTTGTGTAGTAACCATAAATTCATACCAACTGTTTCTTATGATACTCCTTTGTTTTTTTTGAGAATGTTTCCATGAACCATTTTCTTTCTTGTTTGTTTTCGTCACTCATAAAATCTTTTTTTATCAAACTTTTATCTATACAAAATTCTTTTGTCAAAACGTATATGCTTGAAAGATTTGGTGAAGTTGGTTTGTCCTCTTCTTGTTGTTCTAAATCATTTGTGTTATCACTAAAACCTTGTGAAGTATAAACGGTTGGGCAACATTTTTATGTGTTCTAACTCCTTGAAAATTATGTCTATCTCTTTCAAAAATACTAAAAGAATTTCTATGGAATTACTCGAGATAAATTTTCACTATTTCTCTGTGAGCTATAATCTCGAATGACATAGAACCTTGTGCATTAAATCTTATACTAACCTCCATCCATCGGGTGGTCTACTATATTTTCTATTTCAAGATTTTCTATTGGTTGGGATCTTGGTATTGTTCGAGGAAGCAACCAAGTTTCGTGAAGATTAACATTTTTCCATTCTATAGTCTTAGGGATTGTAAGATTAGACTTGACTTATTAATTTCCCAAAAGATAGTTTGTCCGAAGGTTTTTCATAATGTCTTGCCTTGACATTTAACCCGTATTCATAACTTTGTAATGTATTCTATAAAATATTTCATATATATGAGAACCATGCTTCATTTTGTAATTATGAGTTTTACATTTAAAGTAAGAATGTCTAAAATATGTGGGTCAGTCAGGGATATGGTAAAATTTGGATAACAATTAAAATAAATTGGTCCATTACAAAGACTTGTTTCAATTAATCCTAAAAGGGAATCTTGAAAATCAAAATGTCTAGCATCTCTAAGTGCAACAAAAATGCTAGTATCTAATCCTTCTCTTGTTAAAGGTTTAATAGCAATTTGTACAAGACCTATATGTAAGAATTTGTATCCACGCTATATGCTTTCTAATTGACTTTTAGTGAATAAATGTAAAGTTTGTTGATCACTTACTAAAGGAAGAACTTGTTCTTACATCTTTATAATATGTGTGATCCAAGTCTAATATGCTCTGTTTATATATTGTACTTTTATCTACGTTTGGTGGTTTCCAATTGAACAAATCTTTATCTTCCCAAGTATTTTCAATAGTAGATACTACATTTTCATTAGTATCTAGTACAGATGATGAGGCAGAAGCCATATTGTTCCCAAAAAGCTTATTCATTAATCTTACTGGCTTGATTTCGTAAAAGCTAATTCAGACATCGTCTTACACACCTATCCAAGGAATTAAATGCGTGTCTACCAGAATTAAAACTTACTACAAAACCAAGTTTGTTTAATTAACTAATACTCTCCCCGGGGACTTTATGGCTCTGATACCATTTGTATCAGATAGCATAGCGGAAATATAGGTATACATACGGATGGTAATAATGGGTAAGATTAAGATTATAAAGTACTGTAGCAAAACTTATATATATATATATATATATATATATATATATATATATATATATATATATATATATATATATATATATATATTAAAGTTTTGACTAAATATGAAAAAAAAAAAAAGAAGTTAAGGGGTACTTTAGTTATAATTCGACCAAAGTTAATGGTATTTATACTGTATACTTAATTAACGTGTCTTATTTTCATATTTTTAAATATTTTACAGAAATATATTACTTATACTTTATCTATAACTAACAGTAATTCATTAAATATATAAAGTAATATTTTAAATTGTATTATAACATAATCTACACAAACATGTTAGTTATATATATGGGCCCCACTCATTATTTGACTTGCGAAAAGCCAGTTGTCATTAACCAACAGATACATGTAAATTATCATTTTTCAAAGTTCAATACATGCGTGTGAGACCTGAGCTTTATTATAACCAACAGACTTACTAATGATGTTGGTTATATTGAATTATAACCAACATCAAATAAGCCTGTTGGTTAAATGATGTTGGTTATTTATGAGTTTTTTAGTATTGTTGAGAGACTTCAATAAATTGAATTCTCTTGTGAATTCTCTACTGTGAATTCATCTGATAAATTCTGGTGTAGTAAATTATGAAGGGGGATGTTCTATTTATAAGGTTTTAATAATTCTTCAAAAGAAAAATTATCAAAACAAAGAAGAAACAATACAAGGTAATAATTAGGGAGCAAGAAAAGCATCATCAACTTCTAGAATCTCCAGGGCGCATGTCAAACACGTGCCCCGTACTTTTCCCGTCTGGCCCAACAACTCTTTTGTCTTCCTTTCTTCTTTATTTTGGGCCTTGGTCTTTAATTCCAAATCCGTCCAAGTACACTATCTTATAAATAATTAATTTAGTCCAAATAAATTCAATTTAACTCAATTAAATATTTTATATCAAATAGAAAATTCTCCATTAAATATATTTAATCTAATAATATATTTGATTCAATTAAATGTTTAATCCAATTAACATTTAATTACTTTCTATCAAATAGAAAAAAAATCCTTCATAATATAAATTAAATATTTATAATCTAATTAGATATTTACCTAAATTAAATGTTCAATCCAATTAACATTTAATTAATTCCAACATACGATTGGTGCAACAATTACTATATTGTGTGACCCTTAGGGCCTTATGTATATCAAGCACTAATCAAATTAAGGTCCGGACGAACTCCTAGACGATTCACTGGACATTCTTGATACATAAGGACGTTTGTGAGGACTTATACAAACTCCCTGAAATGTAGAGCTAATGATGATACGATCCCTTCATTCACGAATACTCAATTAAGTCTAGAACTTGATATTGTGTCTGTTCCAATAACTTAATCAATATCTCTCAATTGTATTAGTTGATCCTTGATATATTCGAACACTATTTCGAATACATATCCAATGCACTGGCCAGTGTCTAATGATCAACTAAATATGAGAAGTAGAGTATTCTCTCAAATTCTATTACGAGGAATGAGTTCTATCTTGGCTCAACTACGACTTCCATATGCTCCATGATGTACCCAGCGAACGCCGTATCTACCCCACAAGAGTGCAAGCGTTGGTCGTGACCAAAGTACATCACTTCACACATAAAGTCGCATTGACCTCAAGTCGAAGGACTATTACATCACCCTACAAGCCGATACTCCCATAGACACATAAATAGAATACACCAAATGGTTTCTCGGTAGGGTATACCAGCACTATCTAAAGTGTCCATGTTGTCGTTAGAGGTAATTGCGTAGTGTATTAACTAAGAAGTTGGGAGTAGCGTAATACGAGATTGGTCAGGGGTCCTTTACACATCACCCACATCGATCACAACATCAAAATACGAGTGCGATTCAATCTTATGTTTACTTAAAACCTAACTTTAGAAGCCATGTCATTAAAATCGACCAATCAACTCCCCCCCCCCCCCCCCCAATTTTCGGAAATGAACAAACAAGTGATAATGGGCCAGAAATGCATTGTTAGACTGGGTTTCATGCCAAACAGAACCTAAATGGTTTCTCCTAAATTACCTCCTAAATCCCAAGAATCTCTTCTTCTTGTTGCCTGGCTCGAGACAAATCACTAGGTCTCTTCTTCTTCTTCTTGCCTTAGCTCCGTGGTCTCTCGCGATCCAGAATCATGGCCGATAGTATTCTTTTTCCATCTAGCTAAATTATTTTCTTTCTTTTTTTAATGTCTTGAATTCCGGTTAAGAATTTTGTGGATCTCAGGTTCTTTGTTGAACGAATGATTTTTTGGTGATATAAACCAACTTTAAAAAAAATTAAATTCAGGTTGTAAGATTGGGTTTTGGGTTCTAAGTTATTGAGAGACGATTTTGTTGTATTCCTTTACACTTTGCTATAGAGAGTACTGCAGGTTTGGAATCCGGCACTAAGGAAGAGGGTGTGGAAGTGTCATATATGGTTCTTTCCGCAGAATTCTTTCTAAAACCTTTTTATTCTTTCTTTTGTGGTGTTTTCTGTTTACCCGAGATGTATCCCAAAGAACACCCTAATGGCAGTAAGTTAATTTCCTTTAGGCAAACTACTAATTTCCTTTTTTCTAGTGTGCTTTACATTAATGAAAACTAACCTGTGTTTATCTTTTTGCTTACATTAATGAAAACTAACATGTGCTTACGTTGGAAACGGGAAGGACACAAAAGTGGTAAAATGGGAAGTTTCATACTGGAGGGGGAGTAGTAATACAGAAATTTATTTTGAGCCCCACCACTCGAACACATAATGTATATAACAAACTCCTGCAAAAAATCGAACGTAAAGAATTCATTGGGACTGAGATGGAGAGGGAGTATTTGTTAAGTATAGAGATTTTGAGATTATGTTGATTTCTATAACTGCTGATTAGAACCATTAGCCTGGCCTAGCTGAATAACTCAAATTTTAGTTGATGCATACTATTTTATTTTGTAATGTCATCTCATCTTTCCTCATCTCAGGCAATAGTGGGCCGACAATACTAGTACGTGAAATTCAGAATAATGTAGCTGAGGGTTCTCAGTTGTTTGTATTCCACAAGGTTGATCTGAAACTACGCGAGTTGGAGGAAAATTGCTACCCACCTGCGTTTTCTTGGGTGGGAGAGGGTAAAATGTTTTGTGTTTCTTCAAACATTTACATGATCGGTACCAGTGACTATCCTGAAAAAGTTAACGTCACCCCCCCTGAGGATGCTCACCACTACATAGGTGCCTCGGTTTTGGATACTAGTAGGAAAAGCTGGAAGAGAATTGCGCCTCCAGTGAAGAATCATAATAAGTTTCCTTATTGTGCTGCACTTGGAAACAAGTTGTATTATCTTGGTGGCCATCGGTATCAAGGGCCCATGGACCCTGAAGCTTATGATTCTACTTCTGACTCCTGGGAGTACTTAACGCCCTTGTTCGTCTTCTTAATCTCCGCATCTATGGAGCAGTTGTACCTGACCCCATCAACAAATGGTTGCTCTTCAATGTCCCTGATGGTAAGCGTCCTACCTTCGGGAACCTCCATGCCTTCTACCCTGATCGCGAAAAAAAAATCGAAATTGTCTCTTTCGATGTGCATTGGCCCACAATTGTGGTGGTAGCAAAGGATGTAGCTTACCTTCACTGTGGCTTCCCAGGGCGGTGGGTCCCAAGGGAATCTTATATATCTTATATACTTCGTGCCTATGATATTTCCACAAAGGTATCCACAGTGTTCAAGGATTCTAATGGTGGTGCGGATGTGGATCTAGAGGAGTGTAATTGTAATGCCTTGTTTTATGTGGGCAGCGACATCTTATGGATTGCTTCTTGGTTCCCTACTTTTAATCTCAGCAAAACCCATCTCTACTTCCTCAAGTTCACTGCCACCCGCGAGAAGGACAAGATTACTTGCACTCCCATTGAAATCCAGTGCTATGAACTCAACTCCAGCCACCGTATTTATGATATTGTCATGATCCCATTATGAGTAGTGAGGTATATACATACACCCAACTTTAAAATCCTAACACTACTATGTGTGCTGATTGATTGTTTCTCCTTTTGTCTTTAGATAGACTGAAGTGATTGACTGAGCCTGGTTAATCTAAGGTTCTTCTTGTATTGCGTTTGATGTCATGAATGAATTTCTTTTTAACTACCCAACTTAGCAATGGAAACCCTCCCTAATTAATGGTCTTGTTAGCTTATTTATTGGAATATGGTTACATGAGATGCTGATTTTCACAAGTGGTGTACTCTCACTGACTGTTGGAGTGTAAAACCACTCCCTATTGGAACGTAAAACATGTCATGAAGATCGAGCTTAAACTCTAGTTGCAGAACTTGTGTGGATATCTGTTATGTTGTGACTACTTTCACTTGATTTTCATGTTACTGTACCAACTGAGTACATGAAGAATTGGTTCAGGTGCCTAACAAGATCAGAAATGATTAAAACATGCTTGCTTGCCCTGTACTTACACCTGGTGCAATTTCTCTTGCCTAAGTTTGAAGTAATAATAATTAATTTAGTGTTTGCTGGGAGAGCAATTGATGAATGGATGATTATAGCTAGAAGCCACAACTTATTTTATTTATTTGATGAAGACGTTATATGGTTAAAGTTGGTTTTCTTTTTCTTTTTGTTTGTGAGCCTATTGCAATGACAAAGGACAAGTTTAAGTAAAGCTGGAATATAGTTAAACCAGAGCCTGTTTGGGCAGCTACTTTATTATTAGTTTTTTAATTTTAAATAAAGAATGGATTACTCCGTGCTATATTCATAAAGTGGGATGATTTATAATCTTTTTTTTTTTTTTAACTAAAACATGCAGTAGTATTAACAATCAACAGCTAGAAGAGGATTAGAGGAGTATAATAACTGAACAAGTACAACCAACAGCAAAGACCAAAGAGAATGAGCATGAAGCTCTTCCAAGAACAATGTAAACTCCATACTAGCTTGATTAGCTAAATAACTAAGAACCAGATTTGTTTTCTTTTTAAACTCTGTGAAAAGAGATGGAAATATTTCTTGTCTCTTGGCTTTATCTGGAGAAAGAAGAAGACCCTAAGAAGCAATGGAATGAACAAAAGAAACCTACTGGAAAACAATTAATCTATCTCACTTGTATCAAATTTAGTACTTTTCGTACAACTCTTTGGTGTCATATTCCGACTGGGATATGGATACCATGTTCCAGGAATAGGTAATTATATTAATTAATATCCCGGTCTGTCTTTGTTAGCTAAAGAAGTTGATGCTCTGTCCTTGCAGGAGTGAAGAAGCGAGGCGAACGGACTCTTATCTTTTAGCTTAACCTACAAATATGTATGGTATGCTTGGAGGCCCGCCGTGTTTGGTTGCTATTATTATTCAACTCTAGTGTTATTATTTAAAAATAAGTTGACTACTGCTCTCTGTTCAAGTTATCCTTCTGAATTAGGGTGGCATTTGTGACTCACCCAGCTGGTCTTATTGACTTATTATTATTATCTTGTTAATGTTGTTTGGTTTTCATTCATCCATGATATGCCTCGTATGCTGCAAATAAACACAGCAACATTGAAGTAGTTTGCACTTGATTACTAGATAGATCTTCATACCCTGCCCCTTGCACAAATCTTGCTTTTGTTGATTAATTTTGGGGAACATGGTTCTGCTGGGTCTTGTATGAAATTGCAGTTGCAGCATGATGTTGGTACGTGTGAGATTGGGTTTTGATTTGCAAACAGTAGTTAATCATCGGTAGTTCTCAATAGATGACTGCTGAAAGTATAATCTTGTATCCTATTGTTGCACTTGCACCACAGCCTTGAATTCCTTGTATAGCTTAGAAATAATTAGATATGGAATAACTAGTTATTCCCCAACCCAGTTTGATGAGTAGAGAACGATATTGCTCAATGTATATATTTATTGTTGTCCTCACACTATCTGACTAAGATGAGGTGTAGGGCTGAGTATAAAATGGCCCGAACCGAAAAACCGGACCGAAAAATCAGTTTTCGGTCCGAACCAAAACCTATTCGGTTTGGTTTGGTCCTGTTGAGGGGTTGAGCCTCAAACAGTTACTAAACTACTACAAGTTCCTAATTTAAGGTCCCCCTCCAACTTGAAGTCCGACCTGATGACTTGGTCCGAGTCGGAGCACCTGAAAAGACTAAGTGGGGGGTGGGGGGGGGGGGGGGTAGATAGGTAACCCGGTTTGCTAGATGTCAAACCGGAAAGAGACTTTATTCAAGAGAGAGATGAAGGCTCTCAATGTAGTAGTTATGAGGGAAATTATTATGTCCAAAGAAAAACCTCTTACCTTAAGGTCTTGGACCTTGTGCTATATTTATAGTTATCATGTACTTATGAAGTGGTTCATAAGATGATGCCAAGTGTATGTTCAGGATTTGGACAACAATGCCCCCTTGGCCCATGGCCCAATAGTATGTGAAAGTCCAACACCATTAGATGGGCCAGGGAGGGTAAATTGATCCTTTTTCCCCTTAGAGTACTATTCCCGCTGATGAGTCCATGTGAGACCTTTTATAATGATCCGAGCTCTGTTGAGTTGGTCTGTTCCTAGGTAGCTCAATGACAGTCCGAGACACTAGCTGCTCGGAAGTATCTTTGAGGTTCCAGTGTATACATTTGGTCTTATTGTTAAGGTGGCGTCCGAGTTTATCTCGTCCGGTCCGTTTGGCATCCTAGGACTGACAGTGTGTGGTACTTGGTGAGACCATGTGACCTCTCGTCAGGTTCGGAAGTTGTGCACCTAGCTAGGTCGGACCAGCTGAAGAGGTGTATTGACTTGAGCGTACTGATTCACCCGGAAGGCTTTCCTTAAGGCGGACTAGCCAAGATCGGATAAGGACTGAATTGGCTATTTTAGCCTTGATGCGCTCTAGGATACGCTCTATGGCGCCCTTAACGGATTGGACATATATCCGTATCAACATATGTCCCCCTAGTTTCCAAGTATTTTAGTAGAAGATAGTTGTGGAACTATGAGTAAATGAACAAGTGTGTTTAGGAGCGTGTCCGAATCGTTAAATGTGAGGGAGAAAATCCCTTCTTTTCATGCTAAAAATCCGTATCCGTGTTTCAGGAAATTAATATAACCCCCCCCCCCCCCCCCCCCCTTTTCGTTCTACAGTCTAGGATAGGAAAAATCCTGGACTATAGAAGGAAAAGGTATTTGTATCCGAGATATATCGAGATCCGAGTACAGTTTTAGGATTTGTAGAAGTCTCTTGTGGAAGAGTGTGTAGGAAGTAATCCGTTGGGCTGGATATGTGAAATGGTTCACCTGGACCGATGAATAGTGATCCAAGAGGCCCAATAAGTCGTCCGTCCAGCCCATGAGTGAGGATCCCGAGATAGTGGAGAATTTCCAAAATAAATTTAATGGGGCGTGATGTAATTTCGCCAAATGTAAACCGATGCGACCGTTGGATTGAAATGATCAACGGTTGAGGTTGGAATCCAAGTGATGCGACGCTTCATCTTCCCCAACTATCCCTCTATAAATAGTTGCCAGATCTGTCATTGTCACACTTTAGCCAAATTGAATTCAGAGCAATCCTAAGCAATCCGAGCAAACAACAAACTTTCGAGCGATCAAAACTTTCCAGTGAGCAATCCAAGATTCAGGGCAAGTCAGTTTCGGAGAGCAAGCAAAGCGTTATCGTCCGTCCATCCTTTTCCAGTTACTTTATCAAGTAAGTGAATCTCGTCTTCTTTAAATTCGGACTGAATGTTTTTCTGTTTCAGATGCACGTATGCTTTGTTGAATTTCCATGCTCATATGTTGTATAGATAGGATGTTTTTTTAGCCAAGTAATGTTCCGTATGTTGAATGTTATAGACTTTAGTATTGCATGCTTTCCGTAGTTGAAGTATGTTGCCAGTTTGTAGATATGACTTGTAACCTTGCCGTGTGAATGTGCCATATATGTTAGATTATAGTGCCAGTAGGCTTCCTGAGATCCTTGTTACCGTGCCTTGTGGAGTAGATAGCAGTGCCAATTGGCACGTAGAATTCCCTTATGGCACGACCTTGTGTGCCAAGCTAGGTGCCAATAGGTAAAGACAAAGACCTATAGGAATACCCAATAAAGTAGGGTTTCTTCGGACAATGGGACTTAATAAGATACATAAACGAACTCTCGGACGACCACAATATCATTTTCTGATCCGTTTCGTTGTGCCCTAGGATGTCCAGGAGCGATAGTCAGAACCAACACGAAAATGATGGAATAATCCAAGGTTCCGAGTCTGTTACGGTAAACTCGTCCACGTCAGACCACCCTGAGTTGGAGATTCTGCAGAACAGACTTCCTGCGGAAGTACATAATGCGGACGTTGTGGAGGTCGTCTCATCTGAAGATTCAGATGCTGGCATGGGGTCCGTGGCACTGCCACTGCCGGAATGATGCGGTGAGTAACGAAAGAAATGTTGCGAGAACAAGTGTACGAGTCCAATCTCGGACCATCGGCAGTGGTGGCATGCCTGCTGGTGGAAGTGTACCTCGGATAGAACAGGAAGGCGACACAGATCGTGAGGCGGATGATATAGAGATGTTCGAGGCTGGGGAGGAGGATCGTGTTGTGATGAAAACAGGTCCGTCCAATCCAAGTACATCCGGGAGACATGAAGTTGAAGAAGAGGAGGAGGCCTCTCAAACTGCTCGTCCGCGGGGACATTCTGGGTGGATCAATCGTTGGATTGTCCTGCATCCTAGAGTGCCCGCACATCCTAATCCGCCACTTGCTGTGGGTCGTGGAGCTCAGGCGGCACGGATTAAATTCCATCGCCCTGCTTCCGCCGTTGTAATAGCGGATCCGTATGGTGAGCTCAATGTGGATGGTTTACTTTCCACCTGTCCATCTAAGGTGAAGCCTGAGGATATTCCGGAGTGGAGGCGGAAGTGAGAAAATCCTGAGTCCGTCGAAATCATGATTCCGGATCCGGGGCATGCCTTCTACAATCCGCCCGCTGGATACATGTGCGTGCATGAAGCGGCCTTCTCTTGTGGATGGAAGGTTCCCATTGCGTCCCCTTTTTGTGTACAGAATCAAAAAATCCATTTTCTTTTCTTTAACAGAACTGAAGCACATTCTGAACCACATCGGTATCGGTCTGAGTCAGGTTATCCCCAAATCTTTAGGAAACCTTATCTGTTTTGCAGTCTTCTGTGCGAAGAAGGGGGCAGTCGGTAAATTTTGAGAACTTCCGGCAGTTATTCAATGTGACCTTTAGTCCGGGGAATCCCCTTTTCTATACATTTGTAACTAGAAAATCGTACAATTTCATTTCCGATTCCATTTCCTCGCTCGGATCGAAATGGTAGGAAAAGTATGACTTCGTGCGGATGGCTTTGAAGCCTGGGGAGTTCGCGAGGAGACGGGAGCAGTGGGGGTTGCCCACAAAGTTTCTAAGGGAAAGTATCCAGGACTGGCGCCCTCTTCCCAAGAATGTGGCTCCGTGGGTGGCGGAGATCCACAAGTAAAATGATCCACCAATGTATCCGTTTCACGGATTGGTCTGTCAACCGCTGCCGTATTTGTGCGGACTGACTAATGTCGTTGAGGTCGGAGGAAGGACCGACTTCTGTAAGGATTTTGTGACACTCGTGTGTTCTTTCTTGTTTTGTAGTTGTCCGCTATTCGTATATAAGTCCGTATCTAATATCGTTTGTTCCTTTCGCAGCTTACTGGTTCGAGTATATAATGTCGACCCTCTGCGAAAAGAAGAAGCAACAGAGGGAGCAGCAAGCCCTCGAGCTTGCCACTGGCCAGAGGGCCAAGATTATTAACACTTCTGAGAGTCTGCGATTTTTAAAGATTGCGCCAAGTTGGTTATGAATTCATTCAAGAATAAAAAATGGATGCAACCCTGTTTGCTGCTGGAGAGGAGAGGCGGAAAAAGGCGGGTAAAGATCGCAGATCTTGGAGGTGCCTGACAAGGGCAAAGGTTCTGCTACCCGTAGCGCTACTGCTTTGAAGCCACCAACCTCAGGTGCTCCGAGGACCTCTAGGCCTGGTGGTTCTGCTGCATCCGTGCCTCCGCGGGACAGTGCTTATGCAGGATGCAATCATTTCTGGGAAGAAAAGGAACGCGACCTCGGATGCTTCTCCTGCATCAAAGAGGCCGCTGTTCTCCGCTATTCTGCCGTTATCCGACCAAGTGGCCCTTGACGCGGAGTACGAACGGAGTTGCGGACTTCTGGAAGTTGAGAGGGTCGGAGAGATCCACGAGCTACATCAAAGGGTAAGTGACTCCCGCATGTTTTTCTTTCTTTGGTTTCAGCTTTTGCTTAGAAATATAACTTCTGATTGTTCGGACTTCGTGTAGCTCGGATGCATGATCAAGGCTATGTAGTGGAAGGCCAGTGAGCGGGCCACTATTGAAGAGGATCTGCATAAGGCGTTGGCTGCAGCGGCGGAGAAGGTCAAGCAGGAGGAGGCCCAATTGAAGAAGAAGGACACACTCATCGCCAAGCTAAAGGCCAACTGGGAGCAGGCAAAGTCGGACATGGAGTGGCAGGAACACTTCATTGATGGGTCAATGAAGTCGTTCTTGGAGTCTAAGAATGCGCTCCTCGAAGATCTCCAGTTTGCTCGGCTCGAAGCTATTAAGGACTTTATGAAGTTGGACTCCTTCAAGTTCTTCATGGCGGATAAAGCTGATGCTCTCCACCTGGAGGGGTTCTCATTCGCCATCGGCCAATTGCAAGCAAAGTGGTTGGTGCTTCCGAACTTCGATTGGAAGAAGGAAGGATTGGATCCGTCCGCAGGTGCTAGTGGAGTGGAGATTCCAGTGGAAATTGTCCCGGATGAGCGGTTGGCGGCATGTGAGTTCGCGGAGGTGGTCACCGAGGAAGCTGATATTGAGATCAACAACGGCGGACCTTTTCTTCCTGAATGTGTTCCGAAGGCACTGGAGAAGGTCTGCTTCATGCCTTTCCAGGACAACATAAACTTCTTGAAGAACTGGTACTTCATGCCCTCCCGGATCATTGGCCGTGATGCGGGCTATAACCTGTTCGAGAGCATAAAGGATTCCTTTGATGCTGTTGCTGAGTCACGCGCGGGTGCCTCAACTGCCGATCCGTCCTCCATCAATCCTCCTGGAACCAATGAAACCGGCCCAAGCCAGCCCCCTCCTCAATGAGAAGTCCGGGGTATGCCCCGTAGAAATGATGTAATAATTGAATATTGATTTTTGATGGCACGGATCTGTTGCCACGTACATTGATCTCCCCTTCTCGGTCTGTAATAGTAGTGCAAGTACAATATCTTTCTTTTGATATGTCAATGCTTTAGCTTCTATACTTCCTTGATTCGTTACAACATGCGTAGTTTTAGTAGTCTGCATAAATATACAACTCTTGCAAGCTCGGATCACTTGGAACAATATTTGATCTAAGACAACAAACTATTAACTTGCTGATCTTCGGACTACTCGATAGGCTTAACCTTCGGGTGTTTCCGCAAATGAAGTTTGTCGGACTTGTTGATGAGTGAATACTCGGATACGTTTGTGGGAAAGTTAAAAACATGGGCTCAATATGATCAGATGGGGTAAGCCCAAATGATCCAATACTGTTTGGCCCTTACGGATGGCCCAAGCCCATCGTCGACGTCAATCTTCTTACGTGGCGGACGCTGATTGGTTCATCTTATCTATAAATACCCGAGTTCCCCACTGCATTGATCGCATAAATCTGATTCTAATCTCCATTTTGTTGAATACTTCTTTCTTCTTTCTCAAGCTCGGACTCATCTGGCAGTTTGAGCCTAGTGGTCTCAATAGGAAGACGATTTCTTGGCTAGTCTCCCCCTCGAGACTCCCGTCCACTCTCAAATCGGCATGTATTGTTTTGAGTTTGAGAGTGGCGTGGGTGTAGAGGGACAAATTGCTTGAGATCTGTTGTTAGGAAACGTAGATCTTGGAAAATTTTCCGATCTGAGTAAGCCGACGGGCGACCCCATCGGTCGTATGTGTGATCCACCTGGTAGGAGCTTGTCCTATCCGAGGAGCTACTGGCGGGTGGGTCATGATACGATCAATGTGTCAGATCCGTTCTGAATAGTGAATCGGCGGGCAATCCCATTGGTTGTACGCGCGATCCACCCGGTAGGAGCTTTTCCTATCAGAGAAGCTGCTGGCGGGTGGGTCGTAGTATGATCAATGCGTCAGATCCATGTTTTGGATTCGAACGAATGGATGTTTTGAAGAATCTTAATGTCCGGAGACTGATTCTTAATTTGTCCGCGCTACAGGTACATCCCACTACTTGTTGTTTATGGAAGGATTGATACTGTTGGTGTTCCGAGGGACCCTTTGCTTGAGAGATCCTTTGGTGAAGCTATGACATATCTCGGAGAATATGACAGGCTTTTCCGTTGTAGTGTAGATATTATACGAATCCGTATAGATATATCGGATCGTAGCACGTACAAAGGAGATTGTGTGTACCTTTGATTATTTGTACAAAAAAGATTGTTGTTAGAATCTTTTTTTGCCATGTAAATAATCAAATTTCGTTTTGAATCGAAAGATGAAAGTTGTATTGATTTGCCGTAAATTCAATTACAACTTGTGGGCTGCATGGCCAATGACAAAAGAGTTAACAAAAACATAACTGACGGAGTTTTTCGTAACAAACAGTTTAAACCCGGAATGTCAAAACAACTGACGGAGTTCCGTGCAACAAGCCCTAAGCATAGAACTTTTGAAGGTTCTTGGCATTCCAAGTACGCTTGAGTGGGTGTCCGTGCTCGTCCTCCAGTTCATAACTTCCATTCACTCTTGCACCAACGATCTTGTAAAATCCTTCCCACTTAGGCTTGAGGTTCCCAATATTGCTTAAGATATCAGCTCCGCGGAGCACTAGGTCTCCGACCTGTAAATCTTTAGCTTGAATATTCTTGTTGTAGGTCGGGGCTGTAGTTGCTTGATATCTATAGATATTAGCCAATGCCTCGGTCCTCTTCTGTTCTAGCACATCTAGGCTATAGATCCGAGCTTCTTGATTAGCGGAATAATGGAATTCTTGGATCCTCATTGTTTCAACTGCAATCTCCGTTGGTATGACTGCTTCCGTGCCATAAACCAGAGTAAATGGGGTCTCCCTAGTCGCAGTCCGTGCTGTGGTGTGGTGAGCCCAGAGTACACTGTCTAGGTCATCCGTCATGATCTTGACAATTGTCTTATTCATGGATTCAGCTTGTCCATTAGCCTGTGGATATTCGACAGATGTGAAGCGTTGCTCAATCTTGAAAGAGGCCAACTATTCCTTGAGTCTATTGCCCGAAAATTGAGCACCATTATCCGAGACAAGAATTCTCGGTAAGCCAAAGAGACAAATGATGTTCTTCCAAATGAAGGTCCGCACACGACTTTCCGTGATAGTGGCCACTGCTTGAGCTTCTACCCATTTGGTGAAATATTCCACAGCTACAATTAAGAATTTCTTCTGTTGAGTGCTTCTTGGGAAAGGTCCGACGATATCGATGCCCCATTGATCAAACGGACATGCTATGACTGATGGAATCATAGGGTGTGTCGGACGATGGGGGACGTTTGCATAATACTAAAAATCAGGACAGTTCCGGGCGAAGCTCGCGGAATCCTTTTCAATGGTAGGCCAATAGTAACCTTGTCGGATGATCTTTTGAGCGAGAGTCCGCCCACCAGAGTGACTTCCGCAGCTTCCGCTGTGAATTTCCTCAAGTACCGTCCTCGCTTCTTGTGGATCCAAACATCTCATATGGGCCCCGGTGAAGGATTTCTTATACAAATCTTCCCCAAGTATGAAATATCTGTTTGCTCGGCACTGTACACTCCTTGACTCCTTCGGATCAGCAGGTAATGATCCTTCCTTGAGGTAATTAAAGATACCAGTCATCCAGTTTCTTCCTATTCCAGTGACCATAATGGTTGGAGTAGGACTCATGACAGATGAGTTCCTAATTGTGAGTAGAATGACTCTTCTCGTATCCAAAGCAGCTGTTGCGGACGCATACTTTGCCAGAATGTCTGCTCTTTCATTCCATTCCCTATCAAATTTTTCCAGGGTAAACTCTTCAAAGAGACTCACTTCTTGCTTCAGTAGCTGAAGATACTTGATCATTGAACGGCCTTTTGTGGCGAAAGCACCAAAAAACTGGGCTTCAACTAGCTGTGAATCCGTGTAAGCTTTGAGTTTCCGGACTTTTAGGGACTTGGCTATACGTAGTCCGACCAACAGTGCTTCATATTCAGCTTCATTGTTTGTAACCTTGAAGTCCAAGGATATTGAATAGTCGAGTTCCGCTCCATCAGGGCTTTTAAGATAGATTCCAATGCCTCCCGTTCTTCCGGTGGATGAACCATCCACTTCCAATGTCCAAATATCAGTGGGTTGTTCCTTGGCTTGGGGATCTTCTATAAGCTCCTGAATTTTTAACCATTGTTCCTCTTCCTTCTGAGTATCCTGGTCGGAGTTCTCAGCTTTTGATTCGATTGAGATATCATCAAGGAGGAACATGTGGTTGACTTGAGTTTCCTCCCATGACGTAGTTTGAGATTGATTGATGAACTGGGCATCTTCAAGGTTATCTGGGTTAATCTTCGGCGTAACTGACTGACGTTTGATCTGCTTAGTAATCAAACATTCAAATGCCTGTTTATCCGAGACTTTCTCAGACTCCGCTTGGGGGTATTCCACTAGGAAGTCAGCAATAACTTGAGCTTTTTTTGTTGTCGGATCCTGATAGCTAATGTCGTACTCGCTCAGCTCAATTGCCCACTTAGAGAGTCATCCGGATTGGTCGGGCTTCCCAAGGACCTGCTTCAAAGGTTCCGTAGTTAGGACCACTATCTTATGGGATTTGAAATAAGGTTTTAACCGCCTTGCGGTGTAAACCAAAGCATATGCAAATTTTTCAATCTTTACTTATCTTGTCTCCGCCCCAGCAAGGGCTTTACTAAGATAGTAAACTGGCATGTGATCATTAGCCTGGATCCGTATTAGCACAGAACTCATTGCCTCTTCCGTAACGGCTAGGTAGAGGTAGAGTGGTTCTCCTTCTACGGGTTTGGAGAGCAGTGTAGGGGAATGGAGGTACTTTTCAAGTTTTCAAAAGCCTCGGAACATTCCGCAGTCCACTCAAAGTTCTCTCCTTTTCGGAGGATTTTGAAGAATGGAAGATTCTTCTCCGCGGATCGCGAAATAAAACGACTTAAGGACATGAGACGTCCGGTGAGCTGTTGTACCTCATTGAGTCTAGGATGGCTATTATCTTCTTAGTATTAGCACTTATTCCCCTTTCTGTGACCATGTAGTCTAGGAACTTCCTGCCCTTTACTCCGAAGGTGCACTTTTCCGGATTAAGTTTCATTCTGTACTTCCGAAGGATAGCAAAGCATTTGTTCAAGTGCTCTATATGATGTTCCTCAGTTTTGCTTTTAACGAGCATGTCATCCACGTACACCTCCATGGTTTTGCCGATTTCTTCCTTAAACATTTGATTTACCAGCCGTTGGTAAGTAGCTCCTGCGTTTTTCAATCCGAAGGGCATCACTTTAAAGCAATACACCCCTCCCGCAACAAAGAAAGCTGTTTTCTTAATATCGTCCTTGGCCATCCGAATTTGGTAAAAGCCTTGATACGCGTCCATAAAACTCAGTAACACACATCCAGCTGTGGAATCAACCAATTGGTCAATCCGTGGCAAAGGGTATGGATCCTTTGGGCAAAACTTATTTAGCCTTGTGAAATCATTGCACATCCGCCATTTACCCGGTGATTTCTCAACTAGGACAACGTTGCAGACCCAATCGGAATAACATACCTCTTCAATGTGTTCGGCCTTCATGAGCCGGTCAACTTCCGCGGATATGATGGCATCCTTGATCGGACCAAAATCTTTTCTCTTCTGGCGGATATATTTAATCGAGGGGTCTATGTTCAGGCGGTGAACAGCGCCCTGAGGTCGTCAGTACTCCAAGCAAAGACATCTCTATTGTCTCGGAGACAGGGAATGAGCTTCATCTCCACTTCCGCATTCATCTCCGTTCCGATTCTAGTCTTCTTGTCCGGGGTTCCAACAACAAGTTCAACATCCTTGAGAGTCTCATGAGGTTCAATCCGCGCTATTTTGGGAAACTTGTCCTTCTGACTCCCCATTCCAATGTTGGGATCCTCCTTTTTTGGAGGGAGAACAATCTGCGGATCAAAAGTCAAAGAAACTGCTAGCACAGGAACAAATGCTCTCCTGGTAGACATGATGTAACACTCCCAAGCTTCTCGGATGTTTCCTACTTCCTCTCCAATTCCGCAGGGAGTTTGAAACTTCATTCTGTTCTGGAGGGTAGAAGATATAGCTCGGAATTGATTGAGCCCCGGACGACCAAATATGGCATTGTAGTCAAAGGTTCGATCCACCACTACAAAACGGACCAGCTGTGTCACTCTCGCGGGATGTGTCCCCAGCGATATATGAAGCATGATGCTTCCTAGAGGGCGGACAGTTCCTCCTCCGAACCCTAATATGGAGGTATTGACTCTCTCATATCGAATTTCCCAAATTTATCTGATAGATTTTTCTTTTGGCAATAATGTTCGAGGAACTCCCTGTATCTACCAGGATCTTGTTCACTCGATAAGTTGCTATGGTTAAAGAGACCACCAGTGGAACATCCAGGTCATCTATGTCCTCACCTCCTGCCGTAGGAGGAGGAATCTCACTGTCATCAAAGGATATAGTGTTGGTTCCACGGATCGCCGGAGCAGCGTAGGATCTATCATTGTTCCGCAGATTCTGAGCCGTCCATTCTCTTGCGTTCCTGCTATCTCCACCAGTTGGTCCTCCTGCTATGGTGTTGATCACTCCACTGTATGGAAGATTCTCTATTTCAATATCATCATCATACTTGTACTGGTGATAATCTGTCCGTGGCAGATGATTGGTCGGCGGAGGAGGCAAGGATAGCGGACATGGCTGCGGTTCTGCTGTTCGGTCTTCCCTTCTCCGTTCCGTCCTATCATGCCTAGAAGGTTCGTCCGTATAGATGTGCTCCTTCAACTTTCCCTCTCTTATTAAGTGCTCAACCTCAGTTTTCAGTTGAATGCAATCGTCCGTCTCATGGCCACGACTGTTGTGAAACTTGCAATACCCTTTGGCATTCTTGCTCTTCCGGTTATTGAGAGACGGCTTTGGCCATTGAACATCCATTTTTTTCTCAATAATGGTGGCCAAGATGTCAGATCTTGGTTTATTGAGACGGGTATAATCCGCATATCTTCTTGGCAGACTCCTTTCTCCATTGAAACCTTTATCTTTGTAATCCTTCTTTGGATCGAACTTTCCATGGCGTTGCTCTTGCTTCATTGGCTCTTTTCCTTTCTTGGAACCAGCTCTCACTGGAACATTCCTTCGGTACTCCTCTCCGTACATTACCTCTTCACAAATATAATCTAAATGCTTTTCACTTATCACTTCCTGGCTAGAGAGTTTCCTGCGGAGTTCTGCGTTGTAAGTATTAGCATACAGGTGACGGACCCGTTCCTTAATACTGTGAGACTCAACTCGGAGGACCTCCGCATTGAAGCGGTCTAGGAAAGTCCTAAGATCCTCCTGTTCCCTTTGTATAACTTCTGCTAGGTGCTCCACAGTTTGTTTCCTTCTTTTCGATTTCCCAAATCGTCTCAGGAACTTGGAAGAGAAGTCCGCATTGGATCTTACTGACTTGTTTGGCAATGCAGTGTACCAATCCATGGCTATTCCGAAGAGAGTGGATGAGAAAGTGAGAGCTTTTGTATTATCATTCAACCCCTTGGAATCCATCTTACTATTGTACCTTGTCAAGTGGCCCATAGGACAAGTATCTCCGTAATAGTATTCCAAGTTCGGAATCACTTGATCCAAGTTCTTGTTTCTTTCCTTTTCTTTCATGACATCACCACACAAAGGATTCGGTGCACTAGTGGCTATCTGTTCATGATCCTTTACCAAGCATGCGAGATTGAGAATCTGAGCTTCCAAGGCTCTTTGTTGAGCATAGATTTCTTCCGCATTCATCATCTCTCCCGTTATAGGATGAACCGCTACATCCGCGGGAAGTTCATCTAAGGGGACTAGAGGAATGGTTTCCGCTACGTGATCTCTAGCTCGCGGAGGTATCTGTTGCGGAGCTCTAGGTTGCCTGCTTCCGCCTTCCTGATATGCTCTCTGCCCATTTGGACTTCCTTCTCGTCGACACAGGGGCGAGGCTCTCCCCCGTGAGATTCCGCAAATCCTCTTGTGGTAGCTGATTCCCCAACCTCTGCTGGATCGGACGTTGTTCGTTCCTTGATAAAGCGGGCTCTGCTTGCCCCGGATTAGTCACTGGCGGAGTGACTTGTTGGGGTTGGACATTGTTAGACCCAAGACAACCTTGGATTATCGTAAGCAGTCGACCAAATTGACTTTCACTTAGTCCGAAGTCACTAGTGCGGACTATATGATCATCTGGCATGGTAAAGTGCTGACCTGGTGGAGGACCTTGTGTCCCTGCCGTAGGAACTTGAGCGGCCTCTTCTCCGTGATTTTTTGGTACAACATACTCAGGAACATTACGGACTCCCCTGGACGGAACGTCTCTTCCTTCATCAGATGATGGGCTTTCTGTGTGACCATCGCTCGGGTATCTCCTTCCCTCAGCGTTCCTTTCTGCTATAGTGGCCCTCCGTCCTCTGTTGGGTGGACATCCGCGTGGGCGTGGAGGTGGAGTTCCAATGCCAGCAGCACTGGTCCGCGCTGTCCGTTTTGTTCTCACCATCAGCTTAGCTTAAACACGGAACCTTTTGTAAGGATTCCCACATACGGTGCCAAATGTTGAGGGGTTGAGCCTCAAACACTAACTAAACTACTACAAGTCCCTAATCTAAGGTCCGCCTCCAACTTGAAGTCCGACCTGATGACTTGGTCCGAGTCGGAGCACCTGAAAAGACTAAGTGGGGGGGTTAGATAGGTAACGGTTTCTAGATGTCAAACCGGAAAGAGACTTTATTCAAGAGAGAGATGAAGGCTCTCAATGTAGTAGTTATGAGGGAAATTATTATGTCCAAAGAAAACCTCTTACCTGGGTCTTGGGCTTGTATTATATTATAGTTATCACGTTTATGAAGTGGTTAAGAGATGATCTAGAGTGTATGTTCAGGATTTGGACAACAATGCTCCCTTAGCCCATGGCCCAATAGTATGTGAAAGTCCAACACCATTAGATGGGCCAGGGAGGGTAGATTGGTCCTTTTTCCCCTCAGAGTACTATTCCCGCCGATGGATTCGTGTGAGACCGTTTAGAATAATCCGAGCTCTGTTGAGTTAGTGCATTCTAGGTAGCTCGGTGTGATGCCGAGACACTCATTGCTCTAAGTATCTTTGAGGTTCCAGTGTATACGTTTGGTCTTATTGTTAAGGTGGCGTCCGAGTTTATCTCGTCCGGTCCATTTGGCATCCTAGGACTGCCAGTGTGTGATACTTGGTGAGACCATGTGACATCTTGTCAAGTTTGGAAGTCGTGCACCTAGCTAGGTCGGACCAGCTGAAGAGGTGTATTGACTTGAGCGTACTGATTGACCCGGAAGGCTTTCCTTAAGGCGGACTAGCCAAGATCGGATAAATATTGAATTGACTATTTTAGCTTTGATGTGTTCAAGGACACGCTCTATGGCGCCCTTAACGGATTGGACATATATCCGTATCAACAGATCCAAAACCTAAAAAAATTGGGCTAGACCGAAAAAAACCGAATTAGTTTGTGTGTGTTCTTTTATACTCCATTATTCTTACTCTTCTGATTCTCAAACCCTTACCCCAATTCTCACTCTCTCAAAGTCAAACCCTCTCCGTCCTCCGCCCACCTCCACCTCCCCGTCCTCCGACCACCTCCGCCTCTCTCCGGCCTCCCCCACCTTCGCCTCCCATGCGCCTTTCTTCCTTCGCCTTCTGAAACCGCTCCGCCACCAACCATCAGTCCACACAACCACTCATGCGCCTCCACAGGCCAACTCCTCTCCGTCTAAAAGTGCATCTATATGAGCGAATTCTTCAGATCTGAAGCTAGATCCAGTTCTTCACATGGTCGTGGGAATTTGGATCCGACCATCAACTTCAAATTGACAGAAAGAATTTCAATCTCTGAGCACGAAGAGAACACATAAATGTCGACTGTAACTCAAGAATCGTTGGAGCAGGACGAGCAGCAACATCAACAGGAGCTTGTATGTGGTTTTAATTGATCCAATTTATGGACTCTGGATAGAAAGAGAAAGAAATTGGGATGAGTTGCTGCTTTGCTATACTATTCTACTATGTAGTAGTAAATCATAGTATATGCCGTGTCCTTTTCAGGCTTTTCTGTATATTCTTTGATGAGCGCCCGCCCTTGATTACCTTTTTCTATTCTTCTTATTATTTTGGTCCAAAGTCGGTTCTGGCCCGGCCCGAACCGATTTTTTCGGTTCCGTCCGGGTCAGGACAGAATATAAATCGGTTCGGTTCTCGATTCACTAAAATCACAAAATTTGGTTTCGGTCCGGTTCTAGACTGATGCTCAGCCCTAATGAGGTGTGATCCTTTTAACAAAACCTTACTGTCCTTTACTCCTTGCAGCATGGTAGATGATATTAGTTTTCCCCAGACATCATTGTTACGTCCTTTAGGTGCAACAGTGCAGGCATGATTTCGGGGGATCTTGATGTTAGTCTCGAATGTGAAGCTGAATGTGAAGCTGCGCATTTCTTTCGGATCGAGCCCCAATAAGACTTTAACCCTGGCATCGGCCCTACGACTATTAAATTCTCCCTCTATTTCAGAGAAAGTGTTACATTTGATTTTGAGCAGTCCATGCTTGAGTTTGTGCCATTAATCATAAACGATAATAGTAAATAATTTAATAAAATCATATAATAAAATTTTAATTACTAAATTTTCATTATACAATTTTAATAATTTATTTATTAATATCGTTTAAGAAGAATTATTAAACGCGAGAAATAACCGCAAAATAGTAAATACTTTTTTTCTGAAATATAGGTAGTATTACCCATTCAATTTTCTATTAAATATAATATATAAATACAAGCGGACATTAATTTTACATATTAAAATCTTTTTTAATTATATAAAATGGACGTGGCAGTAAGTGTTGACCGGTAGTCGTTGCCACAACCGTCCGATCAACATTGGTGGTGCCATTCACCGGCCACCAGAGTGATGGTGGTGCTGCTGATCGGCTGGCGGTGTTGTTGCCAATCTTAGGTTTATGTTCAATTTAATAGGATTCTAATACATGACCATCAGGTATGGTACATACAGGCTCGCGAGCTCAGATGTATTTTTGCAACAATTAAAGTCTGAATAGTCTAAATTGTGAACCCTAAATCCCAAATTGAATCAATGGATCAGGTACAAGTGTTGGTATCGATCCAAGTCAAAATGACACGACTATATTTGCAAAATTCATTGACATTGAATTCTCTTCGTTTAACATTAATTTTAGTGCCCAAACTCAACTTGATCCGACATACGTTTGTTTAATTTAAGCTCAACTCATAAGCTCGAATGTAAACAAGCTCGAACATTAGCTCGGCTCATAAGGTCAGATGTACCTACAACAATTGCTCATCAAACATCACTACAGTCTGTATTAATTTCAGCCAAGTCTAAATAAGGAATCCTAAATCCCAAATTGGATCAATCGATCAACTACTTCCCCAAAATTCCCTCTCCAATCAGCCGTAGCACTCTTACTTCGCCGCTCACCCGCTGAAACAAATGCTTGTCGTGATTGTTTGCACAACATGAACAAAGAGAGAAGAAGGATCTCCGTCCATGTCGATTATTTCGTGGATTCATTTGGCTGAATCCGTAATTTGTTTCAATTCATACTCACTTTACCTTTTTAAGCATCGACAATTGTTTCTTCGTTACAATTTACTCATATATCGTAATAATTTGTGGTTGTTGTATCTAAAATTCCATTGCACTGAACAATCTCTTGCCGTTTTTGTGATTTAGTGTCTATTTGTAAATGGTTGTGATTATTTGAAAGCAAAATTGGTCGTGAGAATCACTCCAGAGGTGCTTGTTTAACTTATTATAAGTTGATTTTTGCTTAAAAAGTTCAATATGTAGTTTTGAAAAGCATTTGATGATTAAGAGTGAGTATAGAAAAATAAATTTTATCTACTTCAATGTTACATTTAAAAATATATATTACAAGTCAAAATACAATTTTCTAGCATTTTTGAAATTTTACTAAATTAAATTCTAAAATAAAATTACTAGGTTACTTTATACTATATATAAATTTAAATAATAAATTATGTCACATGGCCAATATGGAAGGAAATCATGCACATTAGATATTAAATGTATTTTTTAAATCAAATATAAATCATATATTTATGGACCAATAGGAATGCATCCTTCTCTTATTAACAATGGAAATAATTCTCTTCTACAAGTATAAATAGAGGAGCACCTCATTCATTTCAACACACCACAAGTTGCAGAGCAAAAGCACAAGCAAGAGTCCAGAAGTCTCTCATCTCCTCAAGATCCGCCTTGAAGTTCGAACAAGCATTCAAAAAGTTCATATGAAAATTGAAGAGATTCATCGTTTGATCCAAGAAGAAGTCCCTGCGCCCTTGAAAAAAACGTTATTGGAAGCTCAATCATCGCTAAGGAAGAGCAAATTCTATAAATCTCGAAGAAGTTCAAGCAATGTTCTTGGAGTTCTTCACCAAATACAAGTAAAAAACCACGTCAGATTCAAGCCCAAGCTAAAAAGCCCTTGAATTAACGTTTCATGAAGGCCAGACTTCCTCCAAAGAAGATCAAAAGTTAGATTCAAGACTAGTTCAAAAGCGTTCCTCGTGAAGTTCATTGATCTATCAAGAAGTTTGTCATAGTTCATCGTAAAAGCCCTCAAGTCGACGATTTGATTCGAGAATAAACCAAGAAGCCCTCGGATTGACATTTTTCCGACTTTGAAGTCACAAGATCCCAGAGTGAAGACTTAGAAGATTCAAGTTTGCCGCTTTGTAAGACTAGAATCAGAGGATTTGTAATAGAGATTGTACTCAAAATACATAAATCAATAAATTTATTATTTGAGCAAATTTATTTGCTGCAAGGTTCTGGCACGCCCAGTTGAACAATCTCTACCTCTCATCTCTTCTCTTCAAGACCAAAACATCATGAACACTTTCTCGGAAGTCTGACTAGCAGTGCGCAAAAGAAGTTCTACTTACTCATAAGTAAGCCATAGTTAGGCAAAGCAAAAAAGAGCAAGTTCTCAAGGAAGATACAATTGCAAGTATCATAGTGGTTGGAAAAATTTCGATGGAAGAAAAAAATTACAAACTTGACAAGCAACATATTGCGGCTCATGAAAATGTATGAAGATCGAGATGCCAAGTTGGGCATGCTTTTGAACAAAGGTGATGTTGTAGAGACAAGTAATGAAGACAAGAAACATCACGAATATTCAAAGATGTTCAATGTACAACCAACAAACTCCAAATCTATTGTTATAGAGTCGCCAAATATTGTTGATGCCAAGTGATGTGACAATGAAATGTGCGATTTTGCATGCTTTTAAACCCTCGCTTTGGCCCAAGATTCAATATTTGCATCATATTATGGCCAATTACCAACTTCTTGTATATTTTGTAGATCATGATCGCATTTTTAATGAAT
This sequence comes from Plantago major, assembly GCA_026545765.1. Taxonomy (NCBI): domain Eukaryota; kingdom Viridiplantae; phylum Streptophyta; class Magnoliopsida; order Lamiales; family Plantaginaceae; genus Plantago; species Plantago major. The sequence continues at coordinate 14,227,076 of CM048841.1, read as the reverse complement.
TGCACGATTTCCGGTGCCAAAACGTCATATTTAGGCGAAATCGAGGAAAATAAGGAAATACGCTAATTTGACCGATGCACGAAGTTCGATGTGTCAAAACATGTCATGTGACCAACCATTGTGAAGATAATTGAAAATGCTACGATATTGTAGAAGGCCACTGTAGCAAATAAATTTGCACAAATGAAATTTTTATTGATGTCGAGGGTTAACCCCTCAACACTAATAAGTACTCGCTAAGTCTTGATCCTAACCCCTTCCAATAGTCCTAGTCCTCCAGATACGTTCCTAAGCTTCGAGATGACTTTCGGTAAGGACCTGTAGAAAGTCTAAGTGGGGGGTTAGAATGGTAAGCCCAATTTGCTTAATGTCAAACCGGATAGAGACTTTACTCGAGAGAGACCGTTTTGTCTACTCTGTATAATATTTTGGGAATGAGTGTATGATATGACTTACCTTGAGTTAGGGAAACTTTTACCATATTTATAGTTATCCCATGAGATGGAGTAGCTCATGAGATCTTGCCAAGTGTACGTCTTAGATTAAGACACCAATGCTCTTTTAGGCCCATGGCCCATTAGATTGTCTTAACCCATAACCATTAGTTGGGCCTTGAGGGGTGGTTTTGTCGTTTTTGTCTCTTTGAATAGTCTAGAGAAGTAGGACGATCTGGACTCTGGGAATTGATCCGAGTCAGCATGTCCGTATCTTGACCAACATGTTCTTCCCGGTGGTCATTAATGGTCCGAGGCATGACTTTAGATGTAGACCCTTGTTAATCTAGACGTGTATGTTTGGTATTTTCATTTGTGAGGCGTCCTACCCATTGGTCGTCCGGTCCGTTTGGCATCCTCAGAAGTTCACACGCCCTTCATCTGTGTATCTTAGTGATAGGGGCCAGATCAGCGGTGAGGGAGGTCGGACTAGAGGTCCGTACCTATTTAGTCCCTTATGCCACGTTCCATAGTCCTTATTCTTGTAAGGGAGTCTAACCCCTAGTTGGGTCGGACCAACAGTGGTGTCGGATCGTTCCATTACACTGGTTGACCCCGGAAGGCTGTTGGTGTCGGACCAACGCTGGGTCGGACCAGATTTGTATGACCTTTAGACCTTGATGCGCTTTAGGACACGCTCTTAGAACGCCCTTAACGGATTGGACATATTTCCGTATCAACATATGTCCCCCTAGTTTCCAAGTATCTTAGTAGAAGATAGTTGTGGAACTATAAGTTAGATAGTGTGGAGTTGGATGTTTGTCCGAATCGTTAATCCAAAGAGAAAAAATTCTCTTGTCCGTGTCTTGCAGTAACCTCTATATCTCCCCCTCTTTCTACAGTCCGAGAACTGTAGGTCAAAGAGGTATTTGGGGAAAAATCCGAACAAGGTACCCTAAGTTGTGACACTTCCGGTTTTGGTACCTTATGTTGTTACCGTCCGATTTTGGTACCTTAACTTGACTTTTTGTCCAATTTAGGTACCCTATAACACGTGGCGACTTAACTTTGCGACACGTGTCCTTTTGCAAAATACATAAATACATTGGACTAAAATTTAAATACGGCAGACTTTTGTTAATTTCAAATCGATCATTTTTCATTACGAAAATTTCAAAATTACCCACACATGAAAATTGGAAAAATAACAAAAAATTTTTTTTAAAAAAAGATAAAAACCATGGAAGAAGCTCCATGGTGGAGCTTCCGGCGGCCATGGAAGCATCGGAGCTTCCATGGCCGGCGGCCATGAGCTTCCATGGCTGGCCGGCCATGGAAGCTCAGCTACCATGGCGGATCTGCCATGGAAGAGCAGATCCGCCATGGAATCTCCATGGTGGAGCTTCCATGGCAGGCCGGCCATGGAAGATGCTTCCATGGCCGGCTTCCATGGCGGATCTGCCATGGAAGAGCAGATCCGCCATGGAAGCCATGGAAGCTCCATGGTGGAGCTTCCATGCCATGGCCATGGTGGAGCTTCCTTTTTTTTTTTTTTTTACTTTTTTTTTGTTTTTACCTTTTCATTTTAATAAGGTGGTTTTTGAAAATTATTTTGATAATGTGGGGTTCATTTATAATTATTCAAATCAGTGTGGTTAAATTGAAATTGATAAAAATTACTTTATTTGCAATTTTACCCATTAAAAGTCTAAAATTGCAAAGGGACACGTGTCACTCAATTATGATGCCACGTGTTTTAGGTGTACCGTAATTGGACAATAAGTCAAGTTAAGGTATCAAAATCGGACGGTAACAACATAAAGTACCAAAACCGAAAGTGTCACAACTTAGGGTACCTTTTTCGGATTTTTCTCGAGGTATTTGTAAGCGAGATATAGGCAGGTCCATGGACACAAAATGTTCTTTTCCGGATCTCCAATTTTTTTGCAAGAGGTGTGGGGTCATGGGCTGTTGTTTTGGTCTGGGGCTGTTGGGTTGCAACAGTGACCGTGTGTAAAGGCTAAGTGGGTTGTCCGGCCCACGAGTTACGTCACCCAAGAAAGTGGGTAGTATCCGAAATATTTATATTGTGGTTGAAAGTGCAGGTGTTGTCTCTTGGTATTGGCACAATACCATAGGACAACACTGTGTTACTGCACTTTAGTAATCCATGACTCTTTTATATAGTTTGCCTTTATTCACTTCCTAATATAGATCGACGATGTTAGTTTATATGTGCAGGTGATATATGTTTACATGACTTCAAGATTGGTGGATTAAAACAAGATGAACTGAGGTTGCTGAGGTTTTGCTTTCCTCACAATAAGGGGGAGAAGAAGAACCTGTTGTTACCTGCTCTGATAACTTTGGACTATATTGTTATGTATTGTCTAAACACTCTAACTATGTTTGTACTTTATTTTAGTATGACTGATGTGTATTATCTTCTCATGTTGTCTTCTTTAGGGGGAGTAAATACTCAGTGTACTTTGAGTGTTCTGGTTATACTACTATCTTGCTTGCAGGTTAGGTATTGTGAAGGAATGCAAAAAGGGGGATAATGAAAGTGCAGTCTGGCTAAGTATTTTCACATACTAGCTTAGCTAAGTATTGTCACAATACTAGCTGAATGTGCACTTGACTTTGTTATTATGGATTTTGCATTACTTCACTATAATGTACTTCCATGATTTTAGTTTAGTATTAGCAGGTTTGGCAGGTATAGGTTTCTCTTGGAGTAGGACTCTTGAAGCTTGGATACATGAAGATGTTAACAAGGATTAGGAGTTGAAATCCAACTCGAACAAGGATTCTTGAAGAGTTTGTAGCATGGAAGATATGAGAAGTATTAGAAGAAGAACATGATGATTCGACCTGATCAAGATCTTCAATGAACAAAGGACCCCAAATTGATTCGGTTTAGAAGTTTGAGTTGCATGATAATTTTGAGTTTGATTAGGAAAGGAAACCTGTGCAAATCAGGTTTCGGAGAGTTGCTATTCTCTTGGACTATATAAGTTGGAGCAGGAGCATATCACTAAGAGTTTGTAAAGATACGGAGAGCTTAAGAGAAGAACGTGAAGAAGAAGATCTCAGTTTATCTACAAGAAAATTTAGGAGATTTTGTAGGTGAATCTCCTAATGCGATAAGATCTTGAGTTGTTGATATCGATCTAATGTAGATGGACTTCTGGATGCTTTGGGTACGTGGACACACTATATATACAACCTGAAGTTCATCAAAACGCAGATGTGAGATTTGAGCCGAACGTCAGTATTATCGCAACATCTCATCTGCAGACAGATTAAAACAAGTTTTTACGCGTAACTTTCATATTCTCTAGTAGCTTGTTTAGCATCTCTTTTACGAAGCTTTTATTTAGTAATCTCTCTCTTTGTTTGTAAGAGATCTAGCATAGAATTGGTGGCCTGATTCACTCGCTTAGTGTTTTTGATATTCTAGATCATAGGAGTATTGTCTAGATATCTTTGTATAAATATGTTATTCTTTATATTGGATATTTCACCTGAGGCTCAGCAGATTATTTACGTAATCTACTTAAAGTATTTCGTGTCTTGTGTTCTTTACTTTCCGCTATTTAGACTCTTGAGTTGTTTAGATATTGGTTTTACGTATTGCTACAATACTTGTGTACAATATCTGTATTTGGTACTGAGTCCCGATCCATACAATTTCAGGGGTGAAGTGTCATTTCGCTATGTGTTCGTGTTGCCAGCCTTCAGATGAGATTTGATCAACGATCATGATCGAAACCCTAAAACTGCGACGTTTGGGCTTCCATCTATGTCCCTCTATAAATAGCCCTTCATTCCCGTCATTTTCGCCACTTTAGAGAGAAGATTTTTGCAGATTTTCAAAGCGTCCATATCAGCAAATATGGATCCGAGGTTGGAAGTTGCTTTCCGGAGGTTCCTGTGTTGCAAGTTGTCCGTCCAACAATCCTTGTTTCTCTTTTCAAGTACATATTAGCTTCTCTTCGGATCTTTTTAATTTTGTAGATGCTTTATTATATGCCGCGTATCCGTTTGTTGTAGTTTTTTTTTACGGAAAATGGTCTATTGTGATGGACCCGGACTCATGATAGGATCTAGGATCTGGATTGCAGATGTCGTTATGTGTTCTGACTAAGTATTAGGCTCTTTGGTTGTTAGATCCACCGTTTTGTAAGTAGAATGATCCTTGAGATAGAGAGGATCATTGTTTCTTTTATTGTTTAAATTCGTTGTACTTTTACTGACTTAACAAAACACCTAAATGAACTCTCGGACAAACAAACTTCCATTTTCGAGTTGACAAAATCGCCGCGAAGCTCAAGATTACGCCAATGGGTCAAGTTCCAGTTCCGGGTCGAGCAGCTCGAAGAGCACGCCCGTATCCATTCCCACTGTAGAGGACATTCCGAGGAATTCTTCCCATCCGAGAAATGAGAAGACGGCTCTGGAAATTGGTGTCGAGCAAGAGAATGTTGTGGTCGAGGTCTTCTCTTCATCCGCGTCGGATGCTGCTCAAAGAACTATTGATCGTGCTCCGGTTCGCAATTCCTCAGTGATTCCGGGGCAAAACACGTTCGGAATCTTATCTAGGGGACACGTGCAGACTCGGACCAGAGGCACTCTAGACTTTACTGAAGAAGCTAATGGCTTGGATCTCCCGGTACATATTCGTGATCTTTGTCGCGGATTAGGTTATAACGTTAGATTCCATCCTGACTTTATGCCTTTCATTCCGAATCCTCAGGAATTATTGATAGAAGAGGTATCTGATACGGCTCAGCCTGCAAGTGACTTGGAAATGTTTGAGGCGGGTGTTGAAGATAGAGTGGGTTCCGAGGTGGGGCCTTCAGTGCACACTCAGTCAACTCAGGCTCTCGTCGAATCGGATGATGAGGAGGAGGAAGAGGATGAGGACGAGGAGGATGAGGGTGAGGATGAAGAGGAGGGCGGACCATCACAACCAACTCAACGACGGTCTTCTAGTATGCAAAGTGTAAGCGGCTTGGAGCGTTGCTTGGTGTGCATCCGACTCTTAATACTCAGTCGGTTGCCAGAGTTCCGCAGCCTAGAACCGGTCGTGGTGCCCGTGCCTTTAATGTGAAGTTTTGCGACCTGCCTCTGCTGTCGTATGTCCGAACCCGGCAGGCAAGTTAAATCGCGATGGTGTACTCCCCACCTGCCCGACAATAATCAAAGCATCTGAGATTCCCGAGCTTCGGCGGAAGTGGGAGATTCCGGATTCAGTAGAGATCATGATCCCGGACCTGGAGCATGCTTTCTACAATCCGCCCGAGGGTTAGATGTGTGTGCATGAAGCAGCTATGATGTGTGGATGTAGGCTTCCGATCATCCAAGAGTTCAAAGACATCCTGAACTATATCGACATTGGTCCGAGCCAAGTGATTCCGAACTCACTTGGAAATTTAATTTGTTTTGCAATGATATGTAGAAAGAAGGGTGTAGATATTAATTTTGAGAACTTTCGTCAATTGTTCCCTGTCGCTTTTAGCCACGGAAACCCTTTGTTTTATACTTTTGTAACTAGGCAAGCCTATACTTTTATTGAAGATCTGATATCCTCGTTAGGTTGTAAATGGTGGGAGCATTACATCTTCATCCGGATGGCGCTTAGGCCAGGTCAATACGAGGACGATAGAGAGCAGTGGGGTCTGCCCACAAAGTTTCTAAGGGAGTGCATTCCGGACTGGTGCCCCTTGAACAAGAATGTTGCTCCGTAGTTGGATAATATTCATAAGAAGAACAATCCGGAACGGTATCCGTTCCACGTATTGATATGCCAACCACTGATGTATCTGATTGGGCTAACGGGTACGGTACCCATTGGATATCATCATGACTTTAGTAAACTTCTTTTTCGCTCATACTTGTTAACCTTCGAAAATACTCTTGTATGTTTATGTACTAATCTCGGATTATGCTTGATATCTTGCAGCTTACTGGTTTAACTACATTATGGTTACCATCCGTGCCAAGAGGTTGTAGCAGCGGGAGCTTCAAGCTGCACAAATTGCTACCGACCAACGAAAGAAGATTATCAATACCTTTTCTGGGTTGCCCATGAGTGATCCAAAGAATGCCGCAGTGTTCGAGGCCAAGGAGGCCCGGAGAACTACCGCCTGTGAGGCACTTCAGGAGATTTCCTTGCCCAAGAAAGGCAAGGGAGGAGGAAAGAAACTGGGCTCTTCCAAAAGTGCTCCGAAGCAGCCTACTGGTAGTGGATCCCAAACTAACCTTGCAGGCGGATCTTCTGCATCCGTACCTCATAGTGACGTTCAACGAGAGGCTATTTATGCAGGCAAAAGGATTGCCCAAGCGGACCTTCCTAATCCGCCTAAGTGCCAATTGACCATGTCTGCAGTGTCTGTTGCTGACCAGGCTTCTTGTGAGGCGGGGGTGCAGAGGCCTCCTGGAAGTGGAGTGTGTTGGTGAGATGGATGAGGTACATCGGAAGGTTAGTTTCAGAATTTGATTTCATCAATTTTCATTGTTAGTGAAGTTCTAACTTTGTTCTCTTCGGACGTGTTCTAGCTCGGTTGTATCATCCAGGCCATGAAGTTGAAGGCCATTGAGCGTGCGACCATTGAAGTGGACCTCCACTTGGCGGAGACGGCGCAGGCTGAGGAGGCGGAAAAGTGCCGGAAATTGGAGGCTAAATTGAAGAAGGCGGATCAAACCATCTCCAGGTTGAAGAAGGATCTTGGCGAGGCACGGAGGGATTTGTGTCGGCAGAATGAATTTACTAAGAAATCCTTCCGTGCTTTTGCAAACTTCAAGGAGAAGTTCATGCTCAACCTGGTTCGGACCCGGCTAACTGTAGCCAAGGACTTTCAGTGCTCTGCCTCCTACAAGTTCGCCCAGGAGTGTCAGTATGATGACGTCCGTTTGGACGGCTTCATGTCCGTCGTGGGCCAACTGAGTCGTAAGGCTCTAGTTCCGGAGGGTTATAACTTGGAGGAGAATGGCATCTCAATCAAGAAAGATGCAGAAGGCTCGGAGATAAAACACCATTGGTGTTACGGATGGTGAGTTGTAGTCTTGCGAGTTTGCTGAGGTTGTTGCAGATGGGGAAATTGAGATTGACAATGGTGGTCCATATATGCCTTCCTTCATTCCGGAGGACCTGGAGATGATCTGTTTTTCTCCATTCGAGGATTATCAAGAATTCCTCAAGCGATGGTATCATCTCCCGGCCCGTGTGATTGATCATGACCCGGAATTTAACCTGTACGAGCAAGTTCGGGCAGTAAGGTTGGAGGTGGAGAGCAAGAAAGCTGAGGACACTACTAGTTCCGAAGATGCCACTGGGAATCAGAACCGTAGTGAAGTTTGATTTGTCTGGGGTATGCCCCGTTGAATCTCTGTAATGAATTCTGTTATCTTTTTGTTTTATCATCCGAGTGATGAAGTAAATTATGCCGTCTCTTTATGTTATTACTATCTTTTGCGTATGTGTATGAATGTTGCAGATCTATCCATCGTGTTGACATTCGTTAAATCAGTTGTTTGCGTGTTCGTAATCGATGTTCCGAGTGAGTGGTACAGATCTTCTACTATAATCCTTAATCTCGTAAATAAACTTCTTGTGCTTCGGAACAATCATCTGATAAGGTGCTTGCCTTATATTGGTTGAGGTTCACCAAGCTTTTAGATAGGCAAGTTTAGTCGGTGCGGATCTTGTTGAGCCTCAAAGTTGGTTCCGTACGTTAGCGATCCAACTGGGTTTGTAAGCCTGTTAAAGTGGATTCAGCAAAGCCCAAACTATTTGGCCCAAGTAATGGCCCAAGCCCATAGCCCACTTGGTTAGACTTACGTGTCACCCAATGATTGGTGGGTGGTGTCTATAAGTACCCACACCTTGATGCATTTGTTCGTACATTTTCAACTTGTTATTCTTTGGAAGCACCAGGAAGTCTTACGGTCTTTCTCGGAACTCCGATCTTCAGGGTCTCGGTAACTTGTCTTTCATTTATCTCCGTTTGAATCCGACTCGTAAGTGATGGGCAAGTTGCCATGACCTTGGTGTCTGGAGAGTTGAAAGATCAAGATGTTATCTGGTTGCTGCATGTCCGAGTGTGTTGTTCTGTATCTTCTGTCTCGGAGGGGACGTCACATCAGCACCAAAGACTGTTGGAACGGACTTGGTGACTAGTGTACAGTTGTTGGTCTGATGTGACTTCTTCTTTTCGTGGACAGCATTCCGGCCCATAGACACGGAATCTAAAATGTGCGAATTTCTTGATTGCACTGCCTCAGTTACCTGTCTCTCATTTACTTTGATTGGTTCGTAAGACTGCTTCGTAAGTGAGGACATGTAACGGATGTGGTAATGTCAAGGATGTTCCTTTCAATATGTGGAGCGATTTTCCTGTGGAGAGAATCGTTCGTGGAATACTTTGGCTTGCCCAGGATCATCATGTTTTCGATGGGTGACATTTGAGACAAGGTAAATGATTTTTTTTTATTTATCTGAATGGAAGTTTGTTAGAAATTGTTCTGATCCGGATCCATTGTGTCCGAAGCTCATTTCTTCAGTTTGTCAGAGTTTGTAGCAATGCTTTGAATAATAAGATAGAAGCTGCATTGATTTGCAGTAAATTCAATTACAACTTGTGGGCTTCTAGGCCAAAACAAAAGAAAGACAAAAGATAATTGGCGTAGTTTCCTTGACCTAGGTCCTAAGCATAGAATTTCTGAAGGTTCTTAGCATTCCATGTCCTTCTGAGCGCCCTTCCTTGTTCATCTTCTAACTTGTAACTTCCATTCACCCTTGCCCCGGTGACCTTGTAAGGTCCTTCCCAGTTTGGTTTTAGTTTACCAACATTGCTCAGTATGTAGTCCGCCCTGCTAAGCACTAGGTCTCCAACCTGTAGGTCTTTGACTTGGACATTTTTGTTGTATGCTCGAGCTGTTGTGGCTTGATATCAATGGATATTTGCCAAAGCTGCACTTCTTTTGCTATCCAGCATGTTGAGTTCATAGATCCTAGCCACATGGTTATCTGCATGTTGAAAACCTTGGATCCTTAGTGTCTCTACGACAACCCTGATGGTATGACCACTTTAGTACCATAGACCAGAGCACAAGGTGTTTCTCTAGTTGCAGTCCTAGCCGTAGTACGATGGGCCCAAAGGACTCCATCAAGATCATCAGCCCAACTTTCTTGGCTGTTCCTTAGCCGTTTTTCCAAGATCTTAACTATTGTTTTGTTAGTGGACTCGACTTGTCCATTGGCCTAAGGGTATCCCACTGAAGTAAACCACTGCTCGATCTTAAAAGACTTGCACCAATCTTTAAGCCTGCTTCCAGAATATTGTGCACCATTATCCGAGACCAATATCCTTGGCAGTCCAAAACAGCATATGATGTTTTTCCAGATGAAGGTCCTTACGCGACTTTCGATGATGGTTGCCACAGCTTCTGCCTCCACCCACTTAGTGAAGTATTCCACCGCGATGATTAGGAACTTCATCTGTTGTGTGCCCCTTGGGAATGGTCCAAATATGTCGATGCCCCATTGATATAATGGGCAAGCTATGAGACGGAATCATAGGATTAGTAGGGCGGTGAGGAATATTGGCATAGTACTGACAATCTGTGCATCCTCTAGCAACGTGAGTTTAAGTCATGTCATGTGCAAACCTCTTAGGAATATCTGTTTAGATTTTGATCAGCAACCTAAGGACTTATTTTAGCTCAGAAAGGTGCTTAATACTCTTAGTTCACTTGAACACTGTAAAAGAGGAAGATCACTAAGTATGTTAGTCTAGCAAATCTTGTATATGATGTTAGGTCTCTGAATGTAATTTGTATATCTTTTAAGAAGACCAAGAAGAAGGCATCCGACAGAAAAGTTCAACAAATTTGAGGATTTGAAGACTGCACGAGTTTGCTGAAGACGAAGGAAATTGGTTTCATCAGATACCTATGTCCAGATATCTTAGAGAAACAAGTGTTTTTCAATAAACAAGTTTTGCAAAAGATATCCGAGAACACAAGGTTTCTGAACAAGGAAAAGTGCCCACAGAAACCCACACTCAGATACCTTGGATAAAACTATATTTCTGGGAAACAATGTTTCAACAGGAATCTGGAGATGTGAAGGTCTCTGGAAAGGGACATGCAATGCTTCAGAAAGCGTGCATAGTTCTGTTGGCACTGCAGGACAAAAATAGTACAATGCAATAAATGCGCAGACAGAGACATCTGAACAAAAGAGGAAATCTCTTAAAAGAGACAAGGTCTTCTGCAATACTATTTACAGATATCAATAGTTTGAATTTCATTGAGCCTAAAGGATACTATTCAAATGACATGATTTTCAAATATAAATATCAACACTTAGAATGCTTGAAACACACACAGACACTACACCTTGAACTTACACTGAAAATAACAAGCTTCTCTGATAATACAATTAGTGGTATCTTTCTCTCAAGCATACAAGCCTTCAGCCTACTTACTTTCTAGTTTACAGTTGCGACTAAGCTCTTGAATTCTAAGAAGCACGAAAGTTCTAAGTGTCCTGATCCTTAACAAGCATTGCTATCTGTTAAGGAATTAAATCAAAAGATCAAGTATCTGAGTTTCATTCTCTAGAACATTTAACATAGACTTGGGTCAGTAAAGAACATATCACCACACATTGTGAAGTGTGTTAAGTGACTCTTGTTCAAGAAGGTAGTATTACATAACTGTAGAAGTTATTAATCTACCAATCTGACAAATTCTTCTTAACCAACACCATACACGGTGTGGAGTACAGGAAGTACTTAATTTGGGAAACTAAGGAATAACACCAAGGTTACTGAGCATAGGAAGTACTTAGTTTGGGAAACTAAGGAACAACTCAAAGGTTTCTGAGTATAGGAAGTACTTGGCTGGGAGCCGGTGAATAACTCAGGGGGAACACTTGGTTGGGAACCTAGTGTATTTAGGAATCGAGAGAAGATATTTATAAGGTGAACTCAATTATCTGTCTTAGTGGATTCTAGGTCTGAGAAAGGCCGAATTGGATTAGTTGAAGGATTACGCCACCTTCAAATACCACTATAATTTGCTGTGTTATTTACTTATTGCATTTACCTTGCTTTAGTCATCTTGATAAGTACTTACACACTACTGAGCACGTGCACTTATCACAAAAAGTCTTCCGCTCTCTGAAATTAAGTATCATATATCCGTGAAATTTTGTTTATCGACAAAAATTGTAAAAGACTATTCACCCCCCCCCCCCCCGGCCGCCGCCTAGTCTTTTCCTTTGCCGTTATCTGGACCAACAAGTGGTATCAGAGCAGGAGGTTCCCAAGCCTTCTGCACTGAACCTAGATCCCAGATAAGTGCCCGCTAACTGCTTTTCACCTACACTTGATTTGTTTGTTTAGTGTGATTGCTGCAGGATGTCTTTAAGTGACGCTCCAATTCTCAAGCCAGAGAACTATGAGAAATGGAAGAACAACATGATGCTCCACCTAGAAGCCATCAGTGACGAAATGATTGAAGCAATAAAGAATGGCCCCATAGTCATTCAACAACTCAAGCAGGTCATGGAGGTTTCTAATGGTAGAGACAGAGATCCCACTGATGAAGAACCAAGTGGTGGTTCCTCACAGACAGATGCGTCAACCAGTGGAAGACCTACTGGTCAACTTGTTTATGAGCCAAAGCCCAGAGAGCTCTGGACATCGGAAGATGCCAAGAGAAATCGACTGGATGGTCAGGCTCGTAATATCATCATATGTTCCACTCCAGAGCACATACAATGTAAACTGTGGGGTGCAAAAATGGCGAAAGTGGCCTGGCAACTGATTGAAGAAATCCGTGTCGGCACTAAGAAAACAAAGAAAATAAGTTAGAAGTTTTGAAGCTCAAATTCCAAAACTTTAAACAAGGTCCCACAGAGACTCTTGAAGAACTAGATTTCCGATTTACAACACTGATGAGTGAAATGGCTGCACTTGGTGAAAGTGAGAGATACTCTAACTTTGAAAAGGTTAAGACTATCGTGAGAAGCTTGAATCAAAACTGGGAACATACTCAGTACTTTTATTTCAACCAAGGAATGCCAAATATCACTCCAGTAGAACTCTTTTCTCACTTAGCTACCGTCAACTATGAAACTACTCAGAGAGAACAAATGATTGCTGAGAAAGTTCACAATGTTGCTTTAGTAACACAAGGTACTTCTGAAAAGAAGGATACCAAAGAAATGACTGAGGAAGATGCTCTTGTTGTGAAGCAAATGAGAAAATATGTCAGTCGGGAGATTGAGAGAAGAAAAGCCAAAGAGAAGCTGAAAAAGCATCTAGGCTCGAACTATCACTAGTACAAAAATATGCAACTGTCAAGCTCGCTGAACAAGCCGGCTCAACAAGCATCTAGTACTGAGGAAGCAGAAATCGGAAACGATATATGTTTCTATTGTCAGGAACCTGGTCATTTTAAAAGAGACTGCCCTGTTTTCAATAAGCTAAAGACATGTGACAAGAAAGATAGAAGAAACTTCAAGAGAGGTCAGAGAGCTATGCTCACTGAAGAAAGGAAAAAGATTCAAATCCAACTGGATCCTCTTGATATTGAGTCAGAATCTGAGGAAGTAGACTCAGATGACTCCAAACTACCTTCACCAGAATTATGTGGCATCACTCATGAATTGATTGACTTTGGTCAAAAGAAAAGGGAATTATGTGGGGTTGCTGAAGAGATCTATTCAGATTACTCTAACTTTGAGCCTTGCCTAATGGCTGACAAGGTAACCAACATTTCTCAATTCATAGACTATGAGAGTGATGAGGAAGAAATCAGAGATCTAGAATATCTCAGAAGAGAACTTGATCTCTACAAAAGAGAATTTCATATGGTCCGAGCCAGAGCCAAAATTTTTGAAGAAGAAAAGAATTCTCTTAAAAAGGAAAATTCACAATTACTGAAGATATCTGATAAAAAGGATGCCGAAAATGCATTTCTCAAAGCACAGATATCTGAGACGGAGAAGTCACACAGAAAGGCAATGGAAATACTCCAAAGGGAATATAAAGATCTTTCTAAAAATGAGGAACTCAAAAAGAAAGAACTATCTTTTCTATCCTATGCCAAAGCTAGTGACACTCTTACTGAAGTACACTCTTATTTAAGAGATCCTTCAGAAAAGGGAGGACTTGGGCTGGACACACAAATAAATAATTCTACCACTCTGAATAAGAGTGATGAAAGAATAACATTTGTTAGTGCTCAGCAAGACGGTTCCCAAACAACCTATAGCATTGGTCAGAAAGCTAAGGCTGTTGACAAAGGAAAGGCAGTTGCGATCAAACCTTTGTGGGAAAAACAAGTCCAAAAGAAAACTGTTTGGGAACGCTTCTGTAAAGAAACATAACACTGAAAAGTATAATCACCCACAGTGCTATGTCTCTCAAAAAGGAAAGAAAGACGTTCCAGAGACTAGCAAAGCTGCTGAGATGAGAACTCAGATAGCACCAGGTGCTCGAAATGGCATTAGCTATAAAGCCATAGGGAAACAACTTGCTCGTGAGTATAAACAAGAGCAAGAACGATGGATAAAAACTAGAATTGCGCATAGCAATCATCAGAAGTGGAAGAAAGAATAGGCTTTGACCACTCTGAATGCCAGGACTAGAAGAAATCTGGCAAGGAAAGCTAAGTTCGCTGAAAAGCAGACTCAGTAATCTGACAGGTATCTGAAAGCACCACGAGGAGCACCAAGGAACGCACCAAAAAGGAAAATAATTCTTAATAATGATAATACTACTCATTCACATAGAATTCCTCCTTATGTTCCTAATAGACAAAAACATGTTCCTAAGAAATATATACAAAAATGGATTCCTATTGGAAGATTGTTTAGTCCAGATGGTTCCATTATTGAAATGAGAACTTAAAGTCTTATTTCCTGTTTTGTGCAGAACACTCCAAGGAAGAAGCCAACATAGCATTTTGATAGTGAATGTGGGAAGCACATGATAGGAGAAAAAGCAAATCTGGTCAACTACAAAGTTTGCAATACTGGACCAGATATCAGATTTGCCGGAGGAGTCATAAATCCAACTGTAGGATTTGGAGATCTGAAAATGGGAGCCCTTACAATCTCTGGTGTACTTCATGTAAAGGGACTGAAATATAATCTGCTAAGCATGAGTTAATTTGCTGCCAAGGGGTTCTCAGTAAAGATCAAATCAAAATTCTGCAAACTGATTGACAGTGAGTCAAAGCAGACAGTCTTGGTTGCTAGGCGGAAAGGAAATCTCTATGTTGCTGACTGGGCATCTGCCACAACTGAAGAATGTCTCATGGTGAGTCAATCTGGCCACACTAAAGAAAATTGGCTATGGCATAAAAGAATGAGTCACTTGAACTTCAAAACTCTGAACAAGCTAGCCAAGAAAGAGTTGGTGGTTGGATTACCCAAAATGGCATACAGAAAAGATGGTGTATGCTCAGCTTGCCAAATGGGGAAACAATCCAAAACATCTTTCAAGTCTAAAACTAGACACTCCAGTGAAAGGCCACTACAAATGTTACATATGGATCTTTTTGAATCCTCTACTATGCAGGAACGAAGTATGGTCTGGTTGTTGTTGATGATTACTCAAGATTCACTTGGATTGTTTTTCTTAAACAAAAATCTGATGCAAGGATTGAAATACCCAACTTGCTGAATAAGCTTGAAGTCATGAAAAATGACAAGGTATATGTAATCAGAACAGACCATGGTACTGAGTTTGTGAACCAGTACATAAAAGAGTTTTGTACCTGCAAAGGTATACCACATCAACTATCTTCATTAAGGACACCACAACAAAATGGTGTTGCTGAAAGGAAGAATAGGACCCCTAAAAGAAGCAGCAAGAACAATGCTTGCTGACACTGAAATAAGTGAAATCTATTGGGTTGAAGCTGTTAACACAGCCTGCTACACTCAAAATAGATGTTTGATCAACCAACACCATGATAAAACTCCTTATGAACTTTTGATTGGTAGACCCCCTAGTATCAAACATCTAAGGGTGTTTGGTTGCAGATGTTTTGTTCTTCACAATGGAAAAGAATACTTGAGAACATTTCAACCAAAGGCAGATGAAGTAGAATTTCTTGGTTATTCTCTGAATAGCAAAGCCTACAGAATCTACAACAAAAGAATGGAAAAGATTGAAGAATCTGTTCATGTAGTTTTCTATGAAGGAAACAAGAAAGTACCCTTGAAGAAGAACTCTCAGATAGGTTCAAAGAACTAATGATTAAAGATTCTGAAGAAGAATCCTCAAAAGGAAACAATTCTATCATTCACTTAGAGGATGACTTTGACGATGAAAAGCAACCATTGCTTAGTAACAACCAGATGACTCTAAGACATGATGAAGAATTTCCTATGAGAATTCCAGAAATGGAACAGGTTACTGAGAATCTTCATCATGAAGAGGTTTCTGAGAATGAGATTGCTGAAAATCCAATCCCAGATATCTCTAACACTGAAAAAGTGTAAGATATCTATGGCATTCGTGTGCCAGATATCTCAGGTACTGAACAAGTATCCTGTCAAGATCATAATGATTCACATTCAGATCAAAATGATATTGATCCTACTAGTTCAAAACCCATTATAAAATGGATAAGAAATCATCCTGCCAAGGATGTGATTGGTCCTTTAGACCAAGGGGTTAGAACTAGGAGAGCAATTGCTGGAAATGCAGACTCTCTCTATGGATGTTTCATCTCAAACATTGAACCAAAAACTATAGAAGAAGCATTGAAAGATCAAGATTGGATCTCTGCAATGCAAGAAGAGTTGGATCAATTTGAGAGAAACAAATTCTGGAAACTGGTTCCATTTGTTGATGGAATATCTGTAATTGGAACCAAGTGGGTTTTCAGGAACAAAATGAATGAGTCTGGTGAAATAACCAGAAACAAAGCAAGGTTGGTTGCCAAGGGATTCACCCAGACTGAAGGACTAGATTTTGATGAGTCATATGCTCCAGTTGCAAGATTGGATGCAATTAGACTATTTCTAGCCTTTGCAGCTCATAATGACTTCAGAGTTTATCAAATGGATGTCAAAGTGCATTTCTAAACGGTGAAGTTGCTGAGGAAGTCTATGTTGAACAACCACCAGGCTTTGAAGTTTTCGCTGAAAGTAGAATGGTCTATAAGCAGAAAGCTCTGTATGGACTGAAACAGGCTCCAAGAGCATGTTATTATACTTTAGCCAAATACTTGCTGGAAAGTGGCTTCAAGAAAGGAGATGTTGATAAAACACTCTTTACTTTGAACCATGAAGGGAAACTACTTTTAGTTCAAGTATATGTTGATGACATTATATTTGGATCTAAAGACAAGTAACTTTGTGAAGACTTTGCTGAGCTCATGAAAAGTAAATTTGAGATGAGCATGATGGGAGACTACTTCCTAAGGTTACAAGTCAAGCAACTTAATAATGGAATATTCATCAGTCAAACAAAGTATGCAAAAGATATGCTCAACAAGTTTAATCTAAAGCCTTCTGAAAAGAATACTAAAATACCTATGAGCATTGGAACCAAAATGACCTATACTGAATCTGACAAGAGTGTTGAACAACACAAGTATAGGAAACTGATTGGGTCTCTACTGTACCTCACTGCAAGTAGACCTGATATTCAATATGCAGTTGGAGTGTGTGCTAGATTTCAGACAAATCCGATGCAATCACACTACGACATTGCTACGAAAATATTAAGGTATGTAAAAGGTACTGTAGAAGTTGGATTGTGGTGTCCAAAAGACAGTGGATTGAGTTTAGTTGGCTATTCTGATGCTGACTATGTTGGATCATTGCTTGATAGAAAAAGCACTTCAGGAACTTGTCAATTTCTTGGTGCCAGACTAATATCATGGTTCAGCAAGAAACAAAACTCAATTGCCACATCTACCACAGAGGCTGAATATTGCTGCTGGGTGTTATGCTTCACAGATATTGTGGATACAACAACAACTCAGAGACTATAAGATCAATGAAGAGAAAACTCCTATTTCCTGTGACAACACAAGTGCTATTGCTATAACTCAGAATCATAAGTTTCATGCAAGAACAAATCACATTGATATTAGACACCACTTCATTAGAGATCATGTTGAAAAAGGCAATATAGAGATACTCAAAATTGGTACTGAAGACCAACTTGCAGATATCTTTACAAAGCCTTTGCAAGAAAGCAGGTTCTTAACCTTGAGACATAGTCTTGGGTTAATGGAGTTACCAAAAGAACTAACAAGTTCTAATCGCTGAGATGGAAACTCAAAAGGGAGAAAAGATATCTGAAATGGGTATCCAGATATCCAAGGCAAAAAGGTATCTGAGACAGGAACTCATATACTAAAAGGAGCTAAAAGTGTGAGTGAGACAGGAACTCAGTATGACTAAGAAGGGAAAAGAAGAGATAAGATATCTGGAACGGAAATCCAGAATATCAAAGACAAAAGGTGAAACACATAGCAAAAAGATATCTGAGAATTTTCGGATATCAAAGGTTAAAGGTAAAATGGCTATTTGAAGATTTACGAGGTACTCGGATATCTAGATCACTTTCGATGAGGGGAACACAAAAGAAGAAAGTAGTACAACTATCTGTAGTCAACTACTCTCTCGTTTTTTGTATTATTTCCATATTTTTGAAATATATGAACAGATGTATTGTTTGAAGATAAATCCAGAAAACAAAACTGTCCCTTAGTCACACAGAAGAAATGTGATTCAGATAGCTACTCGCCAAAGTTCATTAAGTGGGCATGATTAAATGAAGTGATTGTGATAATTGCTGGAAAAGCAATCCCAGCCCTTGATGAAATAGTCGTTCCAGATTCAACGGCCAAGATTTAATCTTGCTAAAAAGTAGTGGACTGTAAAAACAGTTATAGCCCACTAGCATTTAATGCAAAGTAGTTTTCACCCACGACCTTCTGCACGTACACAGATACATATGCACAAAATCAATTTGTATGTATATGTCTGTTGAGATTTGTGTTGCTATATATATAGGATTTTGGCAAAAGAATTCACTTTTGCTCAATCCTACATTTGCACTTGCATAAAAACAGCAAAATCTCCCAAATTTCCCTACAAATCCTCACTGCAAACACTTATTCCTACTTAGTTTTCTGCAAAGAATCACTAATCTCCTACCTTAATCTCTTTCCGACTTTCAAAAAATTTCACTATTTAAAGAGATGGCTACAAAATGTGCTCTTACCCAGAAATTCCAAGCTACTACATCTGGTACCGCTGAAAAGCAAGCACCAGTGCTGGTCATAACAAACAATCGGTTGATTGGAGAGTTCAATCATGATCATTGGACCTCAAATCACAGGATGATTTGGGGAGGTGCCATGATTGAGGAATACCTTGATGCTGCTATTGAAAACCAAGCTGATAGGAAGTTGATTCTTGGTATGCTTGAAAAGGCACAAATCAAGGGTTTCCTATCTGCTATTCCCAGTGGAATTTCTTCACTGGATGTGTTGGAATTTTACAACAATTTCAGGATTATTTCCTGTGTTGCTGAAGGCACTAAAATAGTGTCTATAAAATCAAAAGTTCAAGGAAAGGACATCCTTTTGAACTTGACAACTTTCTGTGAGTTGTTTGAACTTCAAAATCTTGGAAATGATTTTGAAATAAACACCAAGGGTGATGATCTCTTTGAAGGTGTGAAACAACTATACAGTGATGTGAGTGATCTTGAAAAATCAGATACACCCATCGACTTCAAACTTGCTGACATCAAAACCAGACATATGTTGGTTCACTGGAATGTGTTGGCATGCATTCTTCACAGATGCTTTGATGGTCTACAAGGAGGTGCCGACCAGATAAGCCAAGAACGCTGGATGATGATGTTCTTGTTGAATCAACATAACAAAAGGCTGGAAAACCCTTTCAATTGGGGGAAGTACGCCTTTATGAAATTTGTGGAAAAGATTCAAGGCTTTGAGCCTAAAATCATTAAGGGCCTTGCTGAGCCAAAAGCCACAGTAAGCTATGGACTAAAGATATGCTTCTTGCTAGAGAAGCTTGGCATTGAGCTCAGAGAGAAGGCTGACATAGCCAACAGTAACCTGCTCTACAAATATGAGTATACAAACATGATGAAAAAGGTTACTGCATCTCAGAAAGGTTCCAAGAAACAAAAGCCTGATGAGGTATCTGAGGGTTCCATTGCGACCAAAAAGCCCAGAACTTCACGAAAGAAGTCTGCTGGCAAATCAGAAGGCATACCCATTGTGGATGTCGACTCTCAGATATCTGACCCCATTGCTGATGAACTCATCAATGCTACTAAGTGCCTTGCTGATGAACTTATCAATGCTGATAAAAGCAGTGAGAATCTTCAAACACTCTCTGCAGAAGCACTAGGGATTGTTGATAATTCAGTCCCGGATTTCAATGAGGAATCTGAAGATGAGGGGGAAGCAATAATCCCCAAGGTTGCTGAAAGAGCAACTAAATTAAAAGTTGCTGAGAAAGCAACTAGTTCAAAGCTTGCTGAAAGAGCAACAACTGTAGAGGTTGCTGAAAAAGCACCCACACCAAAGGTTGCTGAAGAAGCAACTGTGTCCAAAGTTACTGGACAAAACACACCATCAGAGCAAGTAACACTTAAGCATATTGAAGATGCTCTGATGAGTGGCAACTTAGTGTTGGAGGATACTGCCATTGCCTCAACACTTAAAAGTCAGTCTCAAGCATATCTAGATAGGCCCCATACAGCATCACCTTCTTCATCCAGATCAGAATCACCACACCAACCACAACAGCCAATAGTGGATGCTGCTGAGATGATACTTGAGTTACAGCATGAGATACCAGCATCTTTCCTTGCTGAAGAAAATCCTGTAAAAGAGTAGGTTCCCCAACTCAATGAGAGGGATCAAAATGAGGCATCTGCTCAGAATGATCAACCAGGGGAGGCAACTGAGTTGCACACTCAGGATAGGTCCGAAGTACCTCAAACTTCCAATAAAGAAGTGGTCCAAGAACAACAAGACCAACGCATGGAAACTTCACAAGTTCCAGAGACCAGTCAGCCTGACAAAGCTCAGGTAGCTAAATGGTTTAACTCTTTAATTTTGATAACTTATGCTTAAATCTTTTTACTTATCAAAATTTCTTTGTTACAAGCTGAATTAGAAACACAAGAACAAGAGGAAGCTAGAAAGCTTGCCTCAGAGACTGAGAAGGAAGCTACCACAACCTCACCTCTTATGGAATTTGAGCCTGTGCTACAGGTGATAGAGAGTTCCTTAAGATATTAATTTTCAGATATATGTTAATACACTTAACTAATTAAGTGAATGTTTCTAATAGGCTCCAACTGAAAAAGAAGAATGATGAGGCTGAGAAGCCTAGCTCATCAGAGAATCAACCAGAGACTCACATAGTCTCTAAGGAACAAGATTCTGAGCCTTCTACTAAGAAGGTATATCTCAGACATCTATACTTTCCACTCTGATACTCTGATCATTTTTCTAAAATGCTTAACACTTTCTACTTACAGACTCAAAAAGAAGTAGAAGTTGCTAGGGATATGCCACCTCAATCCCCACAACCAATGGAAGTTGATGAGGCCAACAAGCCTTCATCATCTGAGAGAATACCAGAAACTGCACAAGTTTCTGAGAGACAAATATCTGAGCCTCCTATTGTGGAGGTAATTGACTTCTCAGATATCTGAAATTGTCTAATTATTTCTCTTAACAAATTTCTAAGTGTTATGCTATATTCTCAGATTCAAAAAGAAAGAGAGGATGCTGAGGATCAGACTTCTAAGTCCCCTCATCACACCGAGATATCAAAGACACCTGGAATCTCAATAGTCCAACCATCTGAGCCTGTTGCTATTGCACAGGTAACACAGATACCTGACTACTCTAAAACCCAGATATCTACTAAAGTTTTGAAACTAACTCAAAACTCTCTCTTTCAGGCTCATAAAAGTGCCACTAAGGTCCCTTTTGATGAGAAAGAGGACATGCTTCCTTTCTTCAAGGAACACACTTTGCCAATGCACCTAAAATGCTTCAATAAATGGCAGAGACTCAGATGCTCTGATTTGACTGAAATAACAAGGGTCACTGATCACCCTACCAGAAGAGAAAGAGCATTTGACCTTGAAAATTATGTCCATGCAATGTTCCCAACAGAGCAATATTCTTTGCTTCTCTAATGCATAAGGATTTCATCAAGAAAGTGGCACACAAGCTCACTCAAGCCTTTGAAAAGGCAGTTGGTCAGACCATAATGGAGATGGAATTCAAGCCAATCTTGCCCAAGTCTCTACAAATCATACCCTCTAAGCAAGAGGAAGTAAATGGGCAAATGATCACTATTCCAGAAGTGATCAATCTGGTCTATGAAGATGAAGAAGAGAAGGAGACTGATGAGAATGATTATGAAGAACCTCCTTCTGACCATCACAAGGATGAGGATGATAAGAAGAATGATGATGATGCCCCTGTACCAGGGACAGGAAGGATAGCACAAGGAACTAGTGCCTCAGCTGCTGAAAAGCTCACTGAGAGGACATCACAGAAATCCCCTCCTTCATCTCCTCAGAGATCTACCCATCTATCTCCCCAATAAAAAGACACTACTGAACAAGTAGTTGAGCACTTTGAGAACAACACTCAGAAGATATTGAATGCACAAGCCAAAGTTGCTCAACTCAAACAATTGTTGGAGGAAGAACAACAGCTAAATCTTCAACTAGAAGAAAAGATAGTTGAATCTAAAGCAAAGCTCCAAAAGATTGAAGATCAAACCATCAAGGAAATGGAAGCTTATGCTGAAATGAAAGAACTCCAACTTGCTGTTCAGGCAATTGCTGAAGAATTAGATACTGAGCAAGTATCTAAAGACAAGCATGATGCTAAGGGCTGCATTACCAAAAGATGTACCATCCTCCTCACTGAAAGGAAAGAAGCCTGATGAGACAATATTCTAACGTCTCATTTGGTCCTTTTTATTCGTCTTTTGTTAGTCTTTGACCTTAGTTTTATATTGTTTTAGTGCGTTTTTACGCTTTGGTGTTTTGTTTACATTTTGCAGAAATCGATGTCTTTTGAGCTAAATGAGAACAAGCTGCTTAGCATGGCTCGCCGCGGCAAGGGATTCAATTTGCCGCGACGAGATTTTACTTAGCTTGAGTCGAAATTGCAAGAAGGCTCGCCATGAGGAAATCGATCCTTGGCGAGATTTTGCGAATGAAGCTCCTGTCTTGAAGATTGAAGCTCGCCGCGGCGAAATTATGCGAGAGCTATATATATTTCGATTAAGAAGGCTCGCCGCGGCGAGATACGCAGAACATAATTTTTGTTTTTTTCCTTATTAGCTAGGAATGGGGATTTTTTCTCTCATACTTCTTTTTAACCTAGTTCAAGAAAAAAGCTCCAGATCCCTACTTTCACATTGAGACAATTTGGAGTTTGGTTTTTGCTTGTTATTCAAAGGATTGATATCGAATCCACGACATCGTGGTAAATCTCTATCGTTTAATCTTATTCAATTCGTTCTTACTCTATTTCCCGAATTGTATGAGCTTGCATGCGATTATCATTCTGTTTGTGTTTATCATGAGCAATATCTCGTATTCTTTCGTCCTTGCTTTGATTATGAGTAGCTAAATCGCTCCGGACATGGTAGTTACGTGATAGCTTTGCGTATTCGCATCTAGGGTTT
Source organism: Plantago major (assembly GCA_026545765.1). Taxonomy (NCBI): domain Eukaryota; kingdom Viridiplantae; phylum Streptophyta; class Magnoliopsida; order Lamiales; family Plantaginaceae; genus Plantago; species Plantago major. The sequence continues at coordinate 14,203,883 of CM048841.1, read as the reverse complement.
CAAATCGTTCATATAGATTAGGCTCGTTCAAAGATCTTCGTAAAAACCCTTCGATTCAATACTCTCGTTCAAAGATTTTCTAAAACGTTTGGTTAAGGATCGTGGATTGACGACCCACGATTACTCTAGTTTAGATATCTTCAAACGCGTTTGGTAAAGGTTGAATTGATGGTTTTCTGTACACCGACCGTGTGACAAATATGAACGTATCCCTAGAGCGAATTAGCATTGCTTGATCGTAACTATTGTGTCCTCTCTATCTCATTGTTACAAACAACTACATTGCATTTTCTCTTTTCTAGTTATTAGAAGTACTAGAACACAAACAAATCAACTCGTTTAACAAGTAACTGTTGGCTTTCAATCGTTGCGGTAGTCTAATTGGTTCCTTAGCGAACGACTTCGTGGTTAGCTTATTTATTCTACAATAACTGCTTGCTACTTGTTTACTAAGTATCAATTTGAACACATCAAAGCCCATCTCTGAGATGGTTGCTGGACTAGAAAACATTGATGAAAATGTCCAAGAGGATGAAGATCACTGGGCTGATGACTCAGATGATGAAGAAGAGAAGAAATTGGCTGAACACCGAAATGAGCACTTGGTGGTGTCTCATTTGAAAAGGAAGCTGATTGCTCCTGAAATTTTCAACAAGCTGCCAAATGTCAACTTCAATGAATACTTGAACGGATACCAAGTACTGGCTAAATTGAACAAGGAGTTATCTTCTCAGAATGAAGCCTCTATTGCATCAGTCCCTGCAGAGATGAAGAAATTCACTGAGCTCATCACCCAGAGAACAACCAGTTTGGTCATTGCTCAGAAACACCTAGGCATGGTTAGGGATGATGACCGAAACTTGGCTGCAAAAGCTTTTGAAGAGGCTAGCTATGCTGCTGGAAAAGCAGATGCTATTCAAGGTCCACTAGCAGAGCTCAATGATTAGGACAATGGACTTATCAAACAAAATCAGGAGCTCAAGGCTGATCTGGAAAAGTTGGTTGCTGCTTACAACTATCTGCAAGGAAACTTTGACTCCCTTTCAGAATCTTTTGTGATTCTTAGTCAGTCAACAATGACTAAGGGGGAAGGATCTCAAGGTGCTCAGAGAGGAAGATGAAGAGTAAACAAAAGAAAATCTAAACAACCACCTCTCAGACTAATTGAGCCCTCCTTCAGTCAAGATGCTACTCAGATAGTAGCAACAACTCAGCAGATTCCTGAACAAGGAATAATAATAAGGGCCAGATCACAGAGACCTCCAAAGGGAACCAAGTCCCCAAGGAGAAGACAAGTAAAACGGATTGAAGAAGAAGAAGAAGAAGAAGAAGAAGAAGAAGAAGAAGAAGAAGAAGGCCAAATCAAATCCCAGGGCAACAAAGAAGGATGTAAATCTCCCACAAAGATTAACATTGATGATGATGATGAAGAGACTGATGAAGATGAAACTCCTCTTCACAGGAAAAGGAAAGGGTTGATAGCCTATCTGAGCCTATTGCTGCAAAGCAATTGGCAGCCAAAACACCCTCTGGAAATACCAAGTCTATCCAGGGTGGTTCTTCAAGCAATCCCCAAGGGAGAATACAAGACAAAGGAGGAACATGCTAAAAGTTGAACAAAGAAAACTACAACTTCCACTCAGGCTAGAGGATGCCAGAATTGAGTATGTGAAGACTGATGAACATTCCTCCTACAGGTGCATCCAACAGAAAAATGGCTATTGGATACTGGAACACAAGCACTTGCTTGTAGATGAGAAGGGATTTCCAGTACCCATCCATCAACAACTCATGGCATGGAGAAAAGACAAGCCAAGCCTATCTTGATCAACACCAATCATATAAAAATTTGGTTGGATTTTGAAGTGATCAAAAGAATAAAAGCCATGAAGAAGGACCTCTCTGATGAATGTCCTTATGGAAAGCCAGATGATGTGCACAGAATTCCTAACATCACTGGAACAGGCACAAGAGCAAGACTTGATGTGGAACCCTATGAGTCTTTTTACATGACTCAAGAGCAATACAAGGGTGACATAAGATATCTGAGGATTATATATGAATGCTTCAAGCTATCAGATATCAGAATTGAGCATGCCTGGAAATGGACAAAGTATCTTTGGGTTAAACACTTTGCCAAGAAGAATCCCACCAAAACCTACAAGGAAGTCTGTGGATTTTCTAGAAACACAGAGATGCTAGTCAGGACCTTGCTCTATGACTACTCAGATGATATCAAAAGGTTTGGGGATAGGGAATTGGCTAACTGATCCATAGATCTGCTATTGAAGACTTGAAGATTTTGAAGACTTGAAGACTAGTTATTTAGGACGTTTACTTGGAGTTTGGTTACTCCTGTTGTCCTAATTCAACTATGTATTTTTGTATCTTGCTGATTGTACTGAAATGTGTTTTATTTATTTAAGTTATCTATGAACTTTCCTTGTAAACATATCTGATGAACCTACTCTCAGATATCAATCTATAAAAAGATAACTTGTCAGCAAAGATTACACCTTGTGATTTGGTTGATGTTTACTTTCTCCACTTAATTAAATGAATTGAAAAGATCATAAGAAATAATTAAGTGTTGGATTGTTCCCTCTTCCAAGTTGTAATAGGTTTTAAAGATAGTCATCGTTGACTGATCAAAACGGGGGAAATTTGTTAGGAATATCTGTTTAGATTTTGATCAGCAACCTAATGACTTATTTTAGCTCAGAAAGGTGCTTAGTACTCTTAGTTCACTTGAACACTGTAAAAGAGGAAGATCACTAAGTATGTTAGTCTAGCAAATCTTGTATAGGATGTTAGGTCTCTGAATGTAATTTTTATATCTTTTAAGAAGACCAAGAAGAAGGCATCCGGCAGAAAAGTTCAACAAATTTGAGGATTTGAAGACTGCACGAGTTTGCTGAAGACGAAGGAAATTGGTTTCATCAGATACCTATGTCCAGATATCTTAGAGAAACAAGTGTTTTTCAATAAACAAGTTTTGCAAAAGATATCTGAGAACACAAGGTTTCTGAACAAGGAAAAGTGCCCACAGAAACCCACACTCAGATACCTTGGATAAAACTACGTTTCTGGGAAACAATGTTTCAACAGGAATCTGCAGATGTGAAGGTCTCTGGAAAGGGACATGCAATGCTTCAGAAAGCGTGCATAGTTCCGCTGGCACTGCAGGACAAAAATAGTACAATGCAATAAATGCGCAGACAGAGACATCTGAATAAAAGAGGAAATCTCTGAAAAGAGACAAGGTCTTCTGCATTACTATTTACATATATCAATAGTTTGAATTTCATTGAGCCTAACGGATACTATTCAAACGGCATGATTTTCAACTATAAATATCAACACTTAGAATGCTTGAAATACACACATACACTACACCTTGAACTTACACAGAAAATACCAAGCTTCTCTGATAATACAACTAGTGGTATCTTTCTCTCAAGCATACAAGCCTTCAGCCTACTTAATCTCTAGCTTACAGTTGCGACTAAGCTCTTGAATTCTAAGTAGCATGAAAGTTCTAAGTGTCCTGATACTTAACAAGCATTGCTATCTGTGAAGGAGTTGAATTAAAAGATCAAGTATCTGAGTTTCATTCTCCAGAACATTTAACATAGACTCGGGCCAGTAAAGAACATATCACCACACATTGTGAAGTGTGTTAAGTGACTCTTGTTCAAGAAGGTAGTATTACATAACTGTAGAAGTTATTAATCTACCAATCTGACAAACTCTTTTTAACCAACACCATACACGGCGTGGAGTACATGAAGTACTTAGTTTGGAAAATTAAGGAATAACTCCAAGGTTACTGAGCATAGGAAGTACTTAGTTTGGGAAACTAAGGAACAACTCAAAGGTTTCTGAGTATAGGAAGTACTTGGCTGGGAGTCGGGGAATAACTCAGGGGGAACACTTGGTTGGGAACCTAGTGTATTTAGGAATCGAGAGAAGATATTTGTAAGGTGAACTCAATTATCTGTCTTAGTGGATTCTAGGTCTGAGAAAGGCCGAAGTGGATTAATTAAAGGATTACGCCACCTTCAAATACCACTATAATTTGCTGTGTTATTTACATACTGCATTACCTTGCTTTAGTCATCTTGATAACTACTTACACACTACTGAGCACGTGCACTTATCACAAAAAGTCTTCCGCTATCTGAAATTAAATATCAGATATCTACACAGATATCTGAGAAATTTTGTTTATCGACAAAAGTTGTAAAAGACTATTCAACCCCCTCCCCCCCCCCCCCCTCTAGTCTTTTCATTTGCCGTTATCTGGACCAACAAAACCGTTATGCCAAACGTCATAATGTTATATCCATATTTAATCATTATCTTTAGAATAAGACGTAACTGACACGTATTATTTACATCTTTCAAATTTTCCAGTCATGGTAATTGCAATAATCTTTCTTCTTCACTTCTCGATTCTACAAATCCTCCACTTTGAGGAATGTGTACAAATGGAAGGCCATATACAATATCACAAGCATCCAATAATGTATTTCGTTGACTATGATGTTGATTCGTGTTTCAAACATAGAAATGTTCGCCAACAAACATTCTCTTTGTTTTCAACATATTATAGAGCAAAACAGTCAACGATTGCATCATTTATTGTTAGTGTTATCGACGTCAGCTAATTGTTTGCTCGCCACTATCCGACATATATTATTTCCACGTTTCATAATTTCAGTCTTGTTATCTCAATCCTCATTCATCGTCTCCACTTCTCAATTCTACAAATCCTCCCCTTTTAAGGACCTTGTATAATGGAAGACATATACTAATATCACAAGCACCCAATCATGCATTTATTCGATTATGACGTTGATTCATATTTCTAATATAGAAATGCTCGCCAACAAAACAAAACATTCAACGATTGCATCATTTCACAGTTAGTGTTATCGACGTGAACTAATGGTCGCCACTAACTGTAACAATGCATACACCTTTTCGCCTGTTCCAATCAATCGTGTTCTGGTAATCCAAAACAGAGCATGACAAAGAACAACAACGTATGCGACAATAAGTTGAATACGTAAATTAATGATTTGCTCGCCACTAACTCTAATACTACACATTCGTTTCCGATTCAGTCAATCGCATTCTGGTAATACAAAATAGAGCATGGCAAAGAACAACAACGTACTGTATGCGACAATAAGCTGCATATGTAAATTAATGATCTGCTCACCACTAACTCTAATACTACACACACATTTGCGTCTGATCCAGTCAATCGTGTTCTGGTAGTACAAAACAGAGCATGCCAAAGAACAACACCATTTGCGACAAGAATCGTCCAACACTCCATCATCATTTCTAAATCATAATCCAAAATCAAATATTATGTCCATAATAGTATATAAATAAGAAATCTTGTGAAAGCATAGTATAGATTGCAATAGAAGACTCTTCAAACCCATTGCACTTGGAAAGGGAAGTACAAACTTACAAGAGGGATGACTTCATGTCTCCACATGAAATGGTACCCTCCTCAAGGCATGTGTACTCTCATGCATAACCATTTTCACAAAAATAGCATTTAATACTAATTTTTTCCTTTTTTTTCCATTTATACCGATTTGTCACTTGCCTCTTTTCCATTTCCAATGTGTGAAAACACAGAAAAAACCCTAAACCAGCCGACTCATCCATTTCCTCAGTAAGTTCTCTTCTCACATTTCGCATTAATTTCTTCTCCGTTCCGTTTCTAATTACATTGGCATCACTTTTACAGAGATCCGTTTCGATTTGCTTAGTTTCTGTAGATTTAGATTGCTGCAATTTGGTTTTGTTCTGTCAGATTCGATTGTGTAATTTGGTTTTGTTGGTTTTCTTGTTTTTCCTTTTCTATGTAGGTTTTGCTGCGATATGGCTTGAAAAAAATGTTGATTGTGTTTGAGAGCGTAAAATTCACTTAAACCACAGTTAATTGAATTAGGGGATTCTTAGCTTAATTTTGCTGGTTGAATTTGGTTGATTCTGTTTGGATTTGAGATGGACGGAAGAATTACTTTTAGGAATTGGAATTTTACTGAACAGTCTGAACCACAGCATAGTAATCACAATGGTAATGCATTTACTAGCCATTTGGGCCTCCAGCTGAGGTCGTCTATGGACGAGAAGCCGCTTTTCGGGGTTGGGGGTGTTAATGGTGTTCGTGAACACCATCATGTTCATCCGTTGCCTGTTATGTCCTCGATTAATGGTGGGCCGTTTCATCACCACCGGGTTGGGGGCATTACTGACTCCCACATACCCAACAACTATTGGATCAATCAGGAAAGGGAGAAGTACGTGAACCTCTTATCCGGTAACCGCCAACACAGTTTTTACCAACCGGTTTTTGGAGTTCCGCCTGAGGCTTCGTCAGTCCATTCGATTCAAATGCCTCAGCAGATCACTCTACCAAAGAGTGAAATTGTAGTCCCGCAAATGGAAGAAGTTGTGGAGGAAGTAGAGAATAATAATAATGTCCTGATTCTGAAGAAGAGAGCTGGTGAGAAACTCAAGTCTGCCCCGAAAGAGAAGAAACCGAGAACTAGAATCCCTAGGGTTCCAAAGGACGATCCCTCCACATCGGCCAATCGTGCAAGGGCTCCCAAGAAACGAGCTGAAGTTGTCATTAATGGAGTTAACATGGATATCACGGGCATTGCTATACCAGTCTGCTCTTGCACTGGGACACCGCAGCAGTGTTATAGGTGGGGATCTGGTGGGTGGCAGTCTGCTTGTTGTACAACTAGTTTGTCCACTTATCCTTTGCCTATGAGCACAAAGCGTCGTGGTGCAAGAATAGCAGGTCGGAAGATGAGCATTGGAGCATTCACCAAGGTTTTAGAGAAACTAGCATCGGAAGGATATGATTTCTCTAACGCGATTGATCTCAAGAGTTATTGGGCAAAACATGGTACTAATAAGTTCGTTACAATCAGATGAATGATAGAGTTGTTGTAGCTGGCTCCTAAATGCATGTGGCGATGCTTTTTCTGATGTAGATATCCTAATGCCATCAGATGCAGAGGTTTCTCAGGTAGTTTCTGATTAGTGTATATCCAGTACTGAGTTACTGTTCAGCAAAAGTTTCCTTTCAGGGCCTTCCCTTTGACTATTTATGTTCGTAGTTTAAGAAGAGTATTAATCTTATCTGGTGACTGGAACGAGAACCTTTTGTACTTTCTTTTTTCCATCCAATTATGACATTTAATTTTCCAGATGACCTCGTGTTTAAGATGATAACAATGTTCTTATTTCTTGATTTGCTTGCTTAATATAGCAGTACTTTTGGATTAATCCTGATATGTTGCGGAGTAAACTGGAAGGGAACTTATATGAAGGGTCATATGAGTCGAATGACTTGAATGATATATGCAGGAATTCTGTTCTTATATGCTGACAGCAACAAGTTCATGTAAGCTTACTATATATGATCTGATAGATAAGGAAATTATGAACTTTGTCCAAACTGGGATTGGATGCTTGGGATGTTTGAAACTTGCCCAAACATAGTATATGCTGTCAGAAAGTATAAAAAATAGCTTATCTTATATAAGCTTTTATAGCTAAATGTGGGTGTGTAAATTATACCACTTTGTAGGTTTATTTGGTTGATGTATACTTGTGTATGTAGTTTTGGAGTAAAAGTTCATGCAATACTTAGAAAAAGATATATACTATAATGGCTGTATGATTAAATGGTGAGTCTAAACAATGGATAGAGAGCTATAACTAGAAAGATGATGTTACTTCAGTTTAATGGTAACTTTTCTTTGCTATGCTGCATTTGTCAGCTCACTAAATAGTTACTCAATAAAAGGCACGGTTCATGTTGACGTAGATACGCATGTAGCTATATGTTGGTCAATATCTCATCAGACCTCCAGGCCGTATGGAATACGCAGATCAAGGTTAGTAATTCGATGAATGAGCAGTATTTCAAACCTCATACTTGATGTTCTTAAAGTTTCCAGAGTTTGGTTGTATTTATTTATTTAATTTATATATTCTTATTAATATTTTTAGTGTGGATTCAACAAACTTATATGCAATTCTCAGAAAGGGTTACTTGTGGGGAGTGAGTGTTTTTAAATATAACACTTCTCCTGGGAACCTGGAAGGGAGCTATGGTTAGTGGGGTACTCTGGTGAAATTTTCTTAAGAACCTCAATCTCTCTTTATGGCTTGCTTGTATTTTTACTTGAGGGAATAGGACACGCCGACTTCTGGATGATGTTGAAATTACATATAAATCGATTACCATGTTCGTGGGGTTTGTCGCGGGGAACATTTTTCTTTATTATTATTATTATTTATAATTGTTATATTAGTAAGAATATTCAAATGTATAGAAGATTTGGTGTTGAAAATGGTGTTTATTTTTATGTAAATCGAGCAACAAAATCAAACAACATAAATCATCAATAAAAAAGGTGAATTGTGAAGTGTGAAGAAATATGTCTTCATTGGTCTCTATTTACAAATCTCGAAAAAATATGGTCGTTTGTATAATTTTTATATTTATTTAAATTCAAAATTTATAAGAAAAAGAAAAAGAAATTAGAAATGGGGCTGGGTTAGGCTACCCCAAAATGTAATCGCGGCCTGGTGAGTTTTGGGCCCAACGACCTCCCCACAATGGGCGGTTATCAGTTCAACGTGTAATGTTCAAATATAACGTGGCGCATAAATTCCATTGGGTATTGATTTTCATTAACCCGTACGTTTCTATACTAGTATGTGAGAAGTAAAAAATTTGAGGGGGACAAATGTTTTTGAGCGTCAATTTGTCATTTTGTTCTATTTCCCTTTGTTTTGTTCCCTTCTTTTTGTGACTTCTACCTTTGTGTAATTTTGGTGGTAACAACTACCTATGATGATAGTGATATAGATTATCTATATATCTTCATACATAATGTTTTATCAAATGTAAAAAACACCGTTGGGAGGGCCGCCCACTCAAAAAAGGCATTGTTAAATTGTTTGCTTCGCTCATACTGCATTACAATAATTTTCTTCTGAAGTAGTTATAGTATAAATTTTATCATTTTATATGTAATGTGTTTAAAATATATATTTAACCATCTTTTAATATAAATTTTATTTTCTGAAAAGTATCAAGTATTTGGCAAATATATAATATGTTTTACCTAACTAATAAAACACACTTCAAGAGATTCACGCTTTGTTGTTTTCCACATTTTTTAACGATTTTGAACTTGCGATGACGTTTGCACTCCCGCTCATTCTTCAGCTGATATAGGACTCTTTTAAAATGACATAACTTTCTAACTATACAAACTTTTGCGAGAGAGCATCTCTCAGAGAGAAGGATCAACATCACATATTTAATTACAAACATCCTATATGATTAAATTCAAATATTATGTGTATAATAAACATGCATTGTCTGCATTTCTAAACATGTGATGTTTGTAACAAAATATGTGATGTTTAATCTTGTCTCTCGTGAAAGTTGCTCTTGACTATGTCCTACAATTAATACGGTATGGTATCGATTGAAAAATGTTTCACTTCTTAATACGTTTGAAAAACATATAAAACATCTTATAAAAATAAACAGAGATAATATGACTTTAAGAGAGTAATCCATGTAGACCGGCCAACTGAATCTACATATTCCGGAAATTACAAGAGTGATCTACGGAGAAGTGTGTACCGACTAATTGTTTCTAATTGAATCGACATATTGAGGAAATTCAATTTTGTGAAGTAAAAAAAATGTATACTAGAAAAAAGAATGATCTAAGGAGAATTCGATACCGACTAACTATTTTGAATTGAAATAACAAATTGAGGAAATGAAAATTTAAATTGCAGTGAACATGGATCGAACACGTGAACTTCAAATCTTCACTCTGACACTCTCCCAACTGAGCTATCCCCGCATTTGTTGTGTAGTAAAGCTAGTTTGAATGGATTCATGGACCAACAGGAACCCTAATTACATTCTATCAGTTGGCATACGTATTTGCGTTGGAAATGTAATTTATAATTACCTATGTTTCAGTTCTTCATAACAAACGAAATTTTTTTATCCCACATGTATTAATTTTTGTTTCTTTTTCTTATAATCACAAGGTGTGGAGCAAAAGTCATCAAGCACAAATAAATGAGCTCGGTGTCGGACCATTCTTCTTGGATTAAAGAAGCGAACTGGGTTAAGCCCATCATCCACTAGGCCGATAAAAACCTCTATGCCTCTATGGTCTAGCTTCGAACTAGGACACTAGGTCTAGTCCTGGCCGTTTAACTTCCTACTGAGTATCAAGTGTCATTCGTGGAGACCGGCCTAATTAAAACAAGCATGAAACTCTGACAACCCAACCATTCTGGGTTCTATTCAGGGTCTCCGATTCAAAGTGAACTCCATGAAATGTTCGAAAAACTTGTTAAGAAAAGAAGGGGTTTTCTATTTTCAGGTCGGTACGAAGCCAAACTGAATATAGGTCTCTGTTAGATACGATCTTGCAAATTATACAATACTAATTATATTTTAATAGTTAAAATAGATGTACTATTATACCCTTATTCAATATTAATTAAATTTAATAAATAAATTTTATTATATACAATCAGAACCCTACCTTTACATTAACATAAAAACAATCAATAATGCTCATCATCGTCTTCAATCATAAACCCAAAACGGCAATTGTCCGTCCGTCCGTCAACCAGAACGGCAATTCTCCCTCCGTCCGTCGTCCATTCAAATCGTGTTCAAGAGAGTTGAATTATCAACACAAAACAATAGATTAATTAATTGAGTAGTCATTACTAGTAATTAATCACACTTTCAATAATGTTACGGAATCAAGATTGGGAATAAAATACTATAGACACAGAAGTTTCATTGGATTTGACATGGTAGTCTTCCATGTCTGTAAGAAAGGAAAAGAAATTCTCGAAGAAGGCAATAGATGTGATTAGGTTTAACATTTTGACGAAACAGGGATTTGTATCAACTATTGTGTTTGTTAATTAAGGTTATATGTATTATTTTACAATATTGATATAATTTATTATATATTTTTTCTTTAAAAATATAATTTTTTATAAGGGCAATATAGTCAATTTATATTTTGTGAGTATTATAAAATTATTTTATAACATATCGTACTTAAAATTATAGATAGAATGAATTCAAACCAAAACTAATGGTTGGGATTCAGTTAAGTGCCACGTGGCGATCATCTAACGGATACCTATGTTCAGGTTGGTACAAAGTCGACCTGAAAATAAAAAGCCCCAAAGAAAGAATCACTTGCTAAGATGCATCAGGGTCCTATCTACCCATAATCACATTTAAAACAAAAGGTTCTATTAGAACCAAGACAAGATTGGGTATGGTTTTCCCATTGTGAATTTGAACGAAACTTCACTTGAGAAACAAGACTGGGTATGGTTTTCCCATTGTGTATTTGAACGAAACTTCACATAAGAAACCAATATAAAACTTGAGGGAAGACTTCCAGCACAATTGAAGATAAGCCCAATCAAGGTCCAATAGATTTCATGGAATCAATCCAATTACATCAGTTCTCATCTAAAATCTTGATTATTTTTACTTTTTTAGATTGGGGTAAGATCAATCCATTTACATTAGTTCTCTGACAGTCCATTTCACTAGTGTGCTTATTCGATTCCACATCAAATGAATTCTCGACATATAAGTTGGATAACCTTATTCAGTTAATAAGAAATTTTAAGGATATGATGACACAGGTCTTATAATGATATTAGAGGTTTAGGTAGATCTCAAAGTCCGGGGGATCAATTTTGCCCTCCGGCCATCAATCCACTCATATTCAATTATCCCCTAGTTGATCCTCCTAAAAGAGGTTGTACTGAACTCCACGGCCGGACCAAACCTTTTAGAAACCCAATGCGAAAGTTTCAAAATGGACGTCAAATAACCAGATACTAAACAAAACAATAAAAACAGAAGTTTCGTAGATAATAATGAAATTATTTTGCTAAAAGATCATAGAATACGGAACATATCTCTTTAAAAGTGTAATATTTAAAATTTTATTTGAAGCAAAATCATAGCACTCATTATGACAAACTGTTATTTTCATATTTCCTATACCCTCCTAGTAACATTATACTAATTTTGATCCCCTTAAACCGTGGGCCCTATGCGGGTGTACATCTCGCATTGCTCAGCCCCGATGAACTCATGAGTGACATGGAACATTAGAGGGTTATAGAAAATGGATTACTTCATGAGTCTGTAAATGGTAGAGTAAGTTTTATTCACAAAAGAAAATGATACGAATATTGGTAAAGAATATGATTTTTCACTTCAAGTGTTTGTTATATGGAAAGAATACACCAAGCCCCTCGAATAAACACTCCTCACTCATTGGAGCCCTAAACTTTTTAACAATAACAGACCAGGACAAGTTCAATAAACCAAAAACATCCACATCATTTTTCTAGTCACATTGTAAGTTTTCTTTTTTTGTTTAAATCAATATCATCTAACTTATGGTCATGTTGTCAACATTGTTGTTTCAATTAAGTTATATATACTTTATTAACTTTCAATCACTTTATATATTAGTCTGGAATCTCATAAATAGTGATAATATGAGCTCTTGTATTAGTTAATTTTCAGTTAATCTAGTTTTATTAAATATGATATAAATCTTTATAGCACTAAATTAGTCTAACCTTTTTTAAATAACATGAATTAGAGTACATATTAGTCTAACCTTTTCTAGATAATATGATAAATCTAATAAGTATATACTACTTCCTAGTAGTCTTTCTTACCATCATATGTATCAAAATGAAAAATTATCTCCAATCTAAACTAATATTTATTTTATTGTGGGAAGGAGAATATAATGCAATGAGAATAATGACAAATAAAAGAATTTAGAGGCGAAAGGATATATTGTACATCCAAGTGGTGTTATTTTATTGTGTCGAAGTGATGGGGACATGATGGGAGTTGGATTCTCATCGCAACCGAATGTCTATCGCAATCATCTAACCCACTTGTTCTTTGCAACCATGAATACTTATACTTGCAAATTGTTATTTTACTATGTAGCCTATGTTTCAAACCAAATATGAATGATTATTATACCCATGAGCTTGGACCACCTTACACTACAAAGTAATTTACTAAGTTAATTTTGTAATGTTCCACAGTTTCATAAAGTTTTAATGGATGAGAACGTATTTATACTATTAAGATACAACTTTTCTACTTGAACACATATATAAGAACTAAACTTGTTTGCTCTAAAATAATTTTATTATGAGGTTACTATATAACCCATAGAGTAGTACTTGAGTAATTATGCCCGTCAAAAGTATCGGATCTTTGTCCAAAAGGGGGTGGGCTATTATAAATGGTATAAGAGCCAAGCCGTTGACAACATTTATAACAAACCGACCACTAATTGACCGAGATACGACCCTCTGGACCGATACAATTACTCAAATATACATTTCCATATGATATGGCCCCACAAACTCACTCATTTCATTCCCCGTGCATTTTATCATCACTCGTGTATGCACCGAGAAACTTTACAGTTGATCGTTTATTATAAGATTGCTCCACACATAATAAACACGTCTAACTTTAAAGTTATTACGGATGACTTTTTGAAAAAATAAGTACACCTTATTTGTATTAGTACCACTGCTAATTCATTTTAAATTCAATGAAACTTCGTGGAACTACAATCTGAGTGGATTACGGCATCCATCAGCTAAATTCGGCGCAGTCAATAGGAACGAACTCTTAGAGCAAGAGGTTGATTTGTTATGCACATTTTAAATTTTGGCAATGGGTGCATTGCATGAAAGATAATTTTTTAATTAGATTAATAACCAAGACTCCAACACTAATCAATTCTAAAATGAAGTCTTGGTTAATGATTAATTTGTCTCAACTCGATATGATGTTTCTACGTGACGCCATATGATTAATTTAACAATTAAGCCCCCCTACGTAAAGTTAATTAACTAAATTAATTTAATTTCTTTTCTGTTCTTTAGTCACTATGTAATAAGAATTATTGTCCCCTATATAGTGATACGGATCATATGGTTCATGCACGAACAAAAGCACAGATCTAATCTTTCGACATTATCTTGATTCTCATGTGTTGACAAGATCTAAATTAATATTACAAGTGTACTTTAAATTATTAATCATAGTAATAAGTAAACATTAAAAGTGTACTTTATATACTAATTTAATGTTAAAGCATAAAGAACAGAGCTGGAACATGTGCTGGTGGTGCCTCTTTTGGACACCTGTGGGCTGTGGTCACCATTTCAGTTTAAGGATTAACTAGTTAATGTCCCCTCGATACTCAGCGAGGTATGGAGAAAAAATTTAAAATAAAAAATAAATAAATTTTGTATAATAACATGTCGAAGTTGCGGAACATATAAAAACTGCAAGGTGACAAAATGCACGATCTAATCGCTTTAACATTGCATCGGAAGTCACCCATTCCTGTAGAAAAGTGCATAATGTAAATTAGTATAAAATAAAATTAACTCATCACTTGTCAAACACTTCTCTATAAACATTCTACAATGAAAACATGTTCGAGACCATTCTCAAAATTATCTTCCCTAGCAATGCTATATGCGCTCAAATTTTTAATGCTATCACAAGACATTTTTTGACATGACAAATTGGTTTATATAATCAAATATTTCATTTGTAGGTGCAAGAATATCCCGGTGATGAAATATACACTGTTTAAGTGATGAATCACCTAAGTGATACAACAACAAAGGATATGTACTATCTACAATAGTTGGAATATGACAAATAAGTAAACGCTCGAGAATCTTGATATCAACCCACAGACATTAGGTTCAACGGCAATGCCCTCACCTACCTGTGTTATCAACTCAGCAAATTCTTCCGTCTCTTAAATTTCAAAAGATGACGAACCAGATTGTATAGGATTAAATTGGACGTAAAAAATGATAAGTTGAATATGATATATGCGGTATATATAGATAAGACGGGCCATCACATCCTTCAAGCTCCTATCGATTGCTTCAAACAATATCGGTTTGTCATGGGAGCCTTATCGCAAATATAAGTCGAGCTTCCTTGAGCAGTCTTGTGACCTCTGAATCATGATCTTATTGCATGTTGAGTCATCGTGATTTGCAATGGTATTACAAACCTCAAATATGTTGGGCTATCCTCCTACCTTTATAAAGGAGTGATGCAATGCCACTTGACGCAACTGGAAGTACAATATCTTCTCTAGCCCTCAAACCAGAATACATCGTTCTCCATATAAAGGTTTTTGTGGTCCCTCCGTAGATTTATAAGAAGAATACTTCGTCATTTTGACATCGACAATAGACATAATTTAATATATGGCACGTTATCCATCGGTCAATTGTGGGTTTAAACCATCGTGCTATGCTCCATTGCAACTATAACATAGAACATCTAATACAAAATGAAGAGTGGGCATAATAGCAATGTTTTTCTTTTTTAATTTTCATCAGTGATTTTCAAACCTGGATGGAGAGTTCTCTCTCGTTACATGACAATTACATATAAAATTTAAACTGTTTGTCATTGGATGTGGGAATTGGTAATATAGTCTTTTAATTTATTGTACCAAGATTACTGAGTATCCTTTGTTGATTGTCTATAATGTCGTCTGATAATAAATTCCATGTTTTGTTCCACACTTCCTCAGGCCTCGACATGTTGCGTGATAATAACATGGTTATCAAAAAGTGACGTAAAAAACTCGTAAATCCCCATGACTTGCCCCTTTCAAACAACTAATATACTCCCCATCATTGGATAAGAGGCCCATAGCTTCACATGCATCCTTGTGATATTTGTGCACAACACAGTCAACACCATTATACCGAAACCTTGTCTCTTTATTTACATACGAACTATATTTTATGTTCATTTTTCCAACATTGATAGCGAGGAATTTTAGCATAAGTCAGCTTCCGGGCTCGAGGATCTGTTTTTTTCAGCTCGAACCACTGCAAGAACTGCAATTGTTTGACATTGACTTTGTTGACGACATCTGGCATGCATTCACCATCTTTGAAAGGAACAAACTGCTTATTCACCAAATGAAAACGACAATCACTTAACAACATAAATTGTATCACGCAGTGGGACTCTAATATCCTCCACATTGCTTTGCATGAAGACATATAACGACAGTCCATATGGCTCATGGTCTTATCCCCGTTTTCTCGATCAATGAAATTAACCCAATTTTATCTCTCCCTTTGAATATATACTTGAAGGGATGTGGTATTGTCCATGCTATTACAGTATTCCATGTTGATATTTGAGCATCAAATGGGAGTTATGTGGAAATGTGTATCTATGTTTCATAATAATAATAATAATAATAATAATAATAATAATAATAATGATAATAACATACGACATAAATAAAGGCTTTGAAAATATAAATCACGTAAAATAAATTATCATATATAAAATAATATAATAAATTATAATCCATGATAAGAGATATGGATTAGAATATTAGATACTCCCTCCGTTTTAGTTTCATCCTCCCGCATTCTATTTTGATCCGTCTCAACTTCATCTTCACACCCCTTAAATGAAAAATCTCTTTCCTACTTTATACACTATATCTCCTACTTTATTCACTATTTGTCATACTTTATTCACTCCCTTTCCTACTTTATCACCATCTCTCCTACTTTCTTCATTTTTCTCCTAAATTTGTGCCCGAACCTGCAGGACGAGGAAACCGGAATGGAGGGAGTATATGTTAATTTATTTTGAAAATAATGTGGATCAAGATATGGATTAGATATATGCTCAAGTAAGCACTTATATGTGCTTTGGACCATGGTAGGAATATGAACACTCACTTCTTGAAGAAGAATGTCCCTCTGGCATCTAGATATCAATCTCACCGTCATTATCACCGCCAGCAACTCCATCACCAACATGTAGTATCCACTATGCGAATTCTCCTCTAGTCTCCTGAATCTCAGTTGTTAATGTACCAGCGTAAAAAAATAAAAAACACACTTAATAAAATATAAAGAAAGATACAAATTACTAAAATCAAGATTACCATAAGTGAAAAAAACATTCAGTGACCTAAAATCGCATGTTCTTTGTAAGTCTGAGTACCTCACGTGAATCCAAAATATTGGATGAACATATTGCTGCAATAACAATGACAGATCTCTAGACCCTCGCGGAACCACTGGCAGTATCTATCTAAAGTCTCCGCCAAATACAATAATCAAACCACCGAATTGTGTGGCTAGTCGATGCACAACATTCTCAAACTCCTATCACACGCTTCAAAATAATGCATATCAAAATATACTTTGGGAAAAAACTGAACAATAGGAATGCTCGATAGTTCCACGTCAGCATGACACATATGGCTATGCTTAGAGGGCTTGAATATATATATATATATATATATATATATATATATATATATATATATATATATATATATAGTGACTAAATTTTAATTGAATTGTTAAAATTTATGTTTGGTATAAAATTAAATTTTTATAGGGTTTTGAAAGAGAGAAGAAACATAATCTCTTTGAAACTAATTGTCCCGTTTTAATGGGCTGACCAAACACAATAATGAATTCTATTATATGGTAACACTGTTCTAAAGCAAGCTTTCATGAATTCTGCCTTATTTTATGGATGGAGTAGCAAATAACAATAAAAATACAGATACATGAAACAATCTACTCTACATTTTCTCCATTTTTTTATTTTTAAGTTGGTGTCTGGAGAGCCTCATACTTTTTAGTCCAGGAGTTCAGATTTAAGTCCTACCAGAAAATAGATTTATGTGTGTTCAATCATATATATTAAAATATTTTTTTTGGATGAACGTTTATTGAGAAATCGATAGTATGACAATAATATGCATATGCCTGTTAACAAATTTTTATAGATGTGTGATTATATACTCCATGTATGATCATGCTCGATAAGACAATGTAAAAGGACTCGCCATGTATGGGGAGGGGGCACAAATCTCATTATAAAGTGTCACAAATTCACAATAATATGCATATACCTGTTAACACAACGTTGTGTTCATAAGAATTCAAGTAGTACATAAATAATTGATGATTTACAATTATCTGCTTCAATATTCGATTCCTCTCAAGTATGTAGGACTTGGATTTCCATCAAAATCTTTGAGTAAAATGTTTTCTCAGCAGTTACTTTAATTTAGCAATACTATTATGGCAGCATATTTTTGTTAAAAGAGATTATGTACGTAGCAAATGTCTTTTTATGAATGAAAAGACAATGTTAATGTCTCTACAGTATATATAGTGTGGTTTGAACCACGATATAGTACAAAGGAAAAAAGCGAAGAAGAAGAGAGCATTTTATATGAACCATGATATTTTACTGACTGACTGACTTTTATATATTCTTAGCTTACCTTAGCAACTTAAAATTTGGTATTAATGATTTGGTTTATATCTGCCTTTTATATTCTCCTTTCCTTAATTATTTGATATCACTGACTGAAGAATAATTGAAATTTTGAAGGTGTATTGAATGAAAATTATGTTTCACATTGAAACATACTTATCCAAACTAAAATACATCTAACATAATTATTTTTTGGACCAATCAAAACAAAAGAATCTGCCAACATGGAATGAAATGGACCAATGACAGCACTTTATTTTGACAGATATTTGAATTACTTGGACACTCTAGAACTAAAATAGAGTCAGTCCTTAAAAATAAACCTTCTTTTTCCAAGCATAAATCATATAAAGACAAGTGAAAGAAATATCCTATTATATTTAGTCTAGAAACTTATTTGCGCGTAATTTCTTCTTGCTCTTATTAAGAGATTATCACAATAAATAACAAGGTTACATCACTCATTATTATTTATATTATTTTAAGTTCAAAATTTTTTGCTTAATGTATTATATAGATTAACAACCTATCTTTATTCAATTAAATTAATTAATTAAGCAATATTTAATCACAGACCATCATTTCCAGCGTGAAATTTAAGTGTCACATAATATATTATACAGATAATTACAAAACCCACCCCTGCTAGATGGCCTCTTTACAAATTAGTACCCGCTATTTGAACAATTACAAATGATTCCAGAAAATGAACTAAGTGTTAGATCTAATTACATATAAACCCATTAGTCAACGCCGGAGGCATACTTTCGGACCATGGCCGGAGGCACACTCCTCATGATGACATGGACTGCCATGTCATTATATTTGCCAAATAAGCTGGGTTTATATGTAATTGATTTGAATATCTATTTGATGAGTGTTGTAACTAGAGATTGACACACACGCGCGGACTACATGTAATTGGATAGTTATTGTCTGGGTTTATATGTATTTTTTTTTTTTTTTTTTTTTGAAAAAAACTAGCCGTTACTAGCCATTTTTTTAGGGTTTTTTACCTTTAAATAAGGCTTCTTCTCCCATTTTTAACCACTCTTCTTCATCCCATCTTACCTCATTGTTGCACATATTGTCAATGGCAAACAATGCTTCAAGTTCGAGTGATAGGAGGGTATCATTTGCATGGAACATGTCACAATAATCACAATTCACATTTAGCTCGAATCAGATATACACTATGACCACACAAAGCATTGGTGGTACATGCATCGACTTTCACATAACATATCCCCTACCATAGGGGTCACACACATAACATTAATGAGCTGCCTATATTCTCTTATGGAACTAGTACCACTTGGGAATAGTCTTCGTTTTAGACTTTTACATTAATGAGCTGCCTATATTCTCTTATGGAACTAGTACTAGAAATATTACTTCACAATACTACCATAAAGTACGAAAGGTTTAAGTTGGTACATCCCCCTTTACCCATTAGTAATTCTTGCTTACGTTCTTGTGCTGCTCCGTGCCCAATTATTTCTCAACTTCCTTTCCTTTCAATTGATTCTTCTTCTTTTTTTAAATTTAATTATTGCTTTGTACGGTTAAGCTATTTTCATTCAAACATAAAAAAAAAGATTCAAAAAAATTATATTAAACTTTATTATTCCTCTATTCGTAGAATTTATCCTTCTAATCGATTCTCTAATAAAAGCGGAACAGAAAAGTGTACGTAGTTCTTTAATTAATATCATCGAGTTTTGCTTTTTGAAATTATTGTACATTTTTGGGTGTTAACCCTCTTTTCTTGGTACATATATAAAGACCGATCAATTTATTTATGTTTTAGTGCATTTGTAAGTGTATTTGTCTCGTTTATGACTCACGATTTCTATCGGATGTAGGAATAAATCAAAAGAAGACTCATGAGATAACTTTTTCATTACAATGATAGGCAGAGAAAGCGAAACACATTTCTTTTAGGTGCAATATCCCAAACTTATACTTTTCAACTGCAACTCTTACTCTAAGCTACGTGTTAGTTTACTATTCCAATTCCTCACAAGTAGTGAAATATACCGAAAAGTTAGGCTCAGTGGAAAATCTAGTCTAGTAATACATACTCTCTCCTAATAATTTATCATATAGATTTACATAAATTAAGATTTACACATATTCCTTACTTTGTAGTAGAAATTCTTAATGGTAGCATGAATGGGACAAGACATGCCTCGATGGTAGATGACGTTTTTGGTTTATTTGAGCAATGTACTTCCTACTTAAGTTTTTGAATTTAGGTACGGTACTTCTTTCTTGGCGAAATAATAAAGGAGAGGAGAGATTCAGTATTCGAAATATCAAAATAGAAGAGAACACAAGTATAAAATAGAAAAGCATAGACAAGTATAAAACCATAGACAAGACAAAAGGAATCAAGCTTATAGTCCATAACATAGCCGTAGATTCAATCTCGCCTTTTTTATAGAATAAATGATTTACTAATCCAAATATTGGTCATAATAGAATATTCCTGTTTGGTGCTCCGATTGGGGCTGTTTTCAGTCCCAACCGGAGCTTTGTTGGCCTCCAATGGTGAATCGATTTTTACGCTTTTTTTCTTTTTTTGAAAAGTTTTGAGTTTGAGTTTCAAGAATTAGATTTGTGGAGGAGTGTGTTGTAAAATGGTTGGGTTGATTTAGCAAAGTAAAATTTACATTTGAATCTTTCAAAAAAAGAGTGGGTCAATTTAGTAAAGTATATAAATATAGAGATCAAATTTGTAAATTGATATTAAAATCAATTACATACAAACCCATCTGATTTGGCGTAAATTACATACAAACCCATCTGATTTGGCAAAACTAGTGACATGGCAGTCCAAATCATATCCACATCATCCATAATTGCCACATTGGAGCCGGAGTCAACGCCGGAATTCAAAATTGGGTTTATATGTAATTGTTCAAACAGTGGGTATGAATTTGTAATTGGAGAAAAATGCAGGGGGTCTATATGTAATTGACCCTATATTATATTATTATGTTGTTGCGTAGTATACTCAAATCAACTCACAATCTAAAAACTACAATCAATCTACTAAAACCAAAGCCAACCGAACAATGATTTCTACAAAAACAATAAGAACACGAAGCAATTACGTGGTTCGATTGGTAAATGCCTACATCAAAAGAAGTAATACTAGAGATTTTTATTGATCAGTCAAGCTTTACAAGATCATACAATGAATCCTACAAACAGAGATTTGCAAAAAACATCAATCTCAACTCAAGAATCGTAACTTCTCTTCTACTTCAAATTACATAAGGGAGGTAAATGTTTTGTGTGGAATTGGAAGAAAATAAATGTTATCTGGATTGTGTATAATGACTGGAACATATCAATTTATATCAATTAGCCGGAACATAGATGAATTAGTCAGAATAAATCGACTTGCAACAGCTTCCGGAAACAAAGCATAATTAACTTTGCTTCCAACGTACGGCCAGCTTTCAATCTTAGCCCTCCGATCATAACCGAATTGATCTGAATCATTCAAAACAATGATCCTAGATTGAGTTACTATTTTCACAAATCTCAACCTTAGCTCAATCTCTTCTCTGATCAAACTCCATCACCACTCCTAAGGTTGGAGCACTCCCTTCTGCATTTTCATCAACAAAGAACACAACTAAAACTTTACAACTGGCAAAGCTTTGGTTAAACTATCTACCATATTCTCTGATGTATGTATCTTCTCCACCTTGATTCTTCCTCCAACAATTACATCTCCGATGTAATACAATCTCACATCAATGTGATTTGTCCTTTCATGATACACTTGATGTCTAGCTAACTGCAAAGCACTTTGATTGTCACCAAATATAGTACCTTCAACTATAGTGCTTCCTTTAATGCAATAAACCCAGCTTCAGTAGTTGAAAGTGCAACAACTGGTTATTAAGTGCTTTTCCAGCTTATTGCAGTACCATAAAGAGTAAACATATACCCTGTGTTCAACTTTCTTGTATCAATATTAGATGCATAATCAGCATCTACATACCATACCAGAGGTTGCTCAGTAGTCTCAGAAACTTTGAAGTATAATCCATGATAAATTGTTCCCCTTATAATCTCGATACACCTTTCACTGTCTCCCAATGAGCATAACCTGGATTACTCATAAACCTACTGATCACACTCATAGCATAAACTAAATCAGGTCTGCAACATACCATGGTGTACATGATACTCCCAACTTCACTAAATAGATTCCATTTTATGCATTCTGACTCAGTCACATGACATCAATGTGACTTGAGGGTACAGTTGCAGGTTTAGAAGTATATATTTTGTACTTGACTAAAACCTTGTTCAAACCTTGTTCAGATAGCTCACTTGTGTGTTCTGATCATACTTCTGTATACCAAGTATTCTCTTTGCATATCCCAGATCCTTCATCTCAAACTCCTTTTTAAGATTCACCTTCACTTCTTCTGTTCTTGATATACTTTTCCCATCAATCAAGATATCATCTACATACAACAACAAATACAAATATCATGTATCTTCATTCCCAGTCTGCTAGATACAATTGTAATAGCAACTCCTTTTAAATCCCACAGATGTTTTGAACTCATCAAATCTTTTATACCATTGTCTTGGAGATTGCTTCAATCCATGCAATGACCTCTTAAGTAAACAAGCTTTTGTTTGTGCATTTCCTACCTTCACTCCATCAGGTACCTTCATGTATATTTCTTCTTCAAGATTTCCATGCAAGAATGCAGTTTTCATATCCATTTGATGCAGATGAAGACCATTTTGAGTGACAATTGATAGTAAGATTCGGATTGAAGTATGTTTCACTACAGGTGATCAATAGATTTCTATGTAGTCTCTCCCTTCTCTCTGGGTAAAACCTTTAGATTCTGATTGAAGCAATCTAAACCGTTATATTAATGGATTGAACTAAGTGACTGGTGTTAATCTTGGCGACACATTGGCTGACCATAGCCCCTTTGACATCTCCTCATCTGCAAATAATTCTCGATGTGAAAACACAGAACCGGGGGACTAATCTTTGAATAGGAAAAAGAGCGGATCTGCAGGGTCCCAAAGGAATTGGCTTAAAAGCCCACGTTTCAAAGATATCAACTCCCGTTAGTCCATATGTTACATCTTTTACCGGGGAAATCTGATGAAATCTGAAATGATAGATAGTATATATTTTTTTCTTCTAATTTTCACTCGCAAATTGAATCCTGTAATATTATTTTTTATTATTATTCTTTTTATTCAGTTTTTTGGTCTGAAATTGGCAAAGCCAACAACAAAAACCAAATCATACATTCTAATTCCAAATAAGGACCATATCCTATTGTTTGGCTGCTACTTGCCAATGCTGCCAGTTACATAAAAACGTGTATTTATGAATAATTTTTCTTCAATTTTCTCTCGCTGTCTTTGTTTTTATGTTGGTAATAATTGAACCTTTTAAGCAATTAAAGATATTCTTGGGCAAATTGGGAAATTTAATTAAGGAAAGATAATGCTTAGTTGCTAATATTTGGCCATATGTTTTCTTTCCACAATTCCCATACGATTAAGGCTATATCTATTATACAATGAAATCAATGGAATCGAATCGAATCGAATTGAATTGTAGTGGAATGAGTTTTAGGTTGAAGAAGCAATTAGCTAAGTCTATTATGAGCAGATCTAGAACAAAGATAAATTAAGAAAAACAAACATCTAACATTATTATCTACTTCCTTCGTCCCGGAACAAGTTCCCAATTTAACTTTTTGCGATCAAACTTTTCCAACTTTAACCACGAATTAATCTTAAACCGCAAAATGTTCAATTTTTTTTTATATAATGAAACTTTAGCCCCTAAAGTTTCATTATATAAAAAAAAATTGAACATTTTGCGGTTTAAGATTAATTCGTAGTCAAAGTTGGAAAAGTTTGATCGCAAAAAGTTAAAGTGGAAAACTTGTTCCGGAACGGAGGAAGTAGAATTTAGGGCGTTAGACATTGGCAGTTTTTATAAATAAATAATCATTTTGTTAATAGCGTATCATTTTCTTTAGCAAAATTAATGGTTTTTTTTTCTTGAATTGTGGCCCGTACCAACAGTTGTTGTCTCAAGGGATAAGTGCTTTGAGTTCACTCAAGCAAGATTTAAATTTCAAGCATTGTGAATGTAAAAAAAACGTCGTTGGAAAAGCCACCCCTCAAAAGGATCTGACAGTGCTCGGCTGATTGGTCGCATGTAGTAGATATCAGTGAAAAATCGAAAAAAAATTGTAGTTCTTCTAATTTTGAATTAATTATAGACTGCATTCTACTACTTCCTGCATCCCAAAAAAAGTTTACGTTTTTTCAGTTTTTGCGTTTCGAATAAAGATTCTCGTTTCCATTTTTCGCAAAATTTTGCCTCCACTATGATGTAGTAGTATTTAAAAATTAACGATAAAAGTACCTTCACTCATTACAAATTAATTTATTCAACCAACTTACACTATATTATTTAAAAATTATTGATTCTTAGATTGTTGACCACAAAAATAAATGAGAATTGAGAACCTTGTTTCGATTCTAGACACAAGAAAGAAGCAAAAATTATCTTTGGGCCACTAATAATAATAGTAGTGCAGTGGGTCAAAATTTGGCAATTAGGGCCCAGTTGAACCAACCCATCACCAAATGTCATTTGCATGAGACAATCGTTTTGTCGCCTTCCACTGTTTACCCCCATCACAATATCAACAAAATTAAATAATACTGTAGTATCTACTTTATTTACTCGCATAGAAACTTTACCGGTTGTTTAGTATGGTAGTAAACGAAACTATTCATCACTTAATTTTTTCAGGCATCTATCATTCAATTTAAACATTACTTATTTAAATTAACTAGTAAAATTGTGCACGTGAATTAACTAGTAAAATTACATACAAAATAGATAAGTGTCTCATATTAAAATTATTTATGCATGACATAAACAATAAATATATATTTAAACTTATAATTAGTTATAAATTCAATTATAATATAGATGTATGTTATATTCCCTCCATTTCAGAAAAAGTGTTATATTTTACTATTCTGCGGTCAACTGTCTCCCCGTTTGACCACAATTTACTCTTAAACGATATTAATAAATAAATTATTAAAATTATATAATGAAAATTTAGTTTTAAATTTTTATTATATGATTTTATTAAATTATTTACTATTATCGTTTATGAGTAATTTGTGGTCAAACTCGAAGACAGTTGACCGGTCAAAGTCAAAATGTAATATTTTTTCTGAAATGGAAGGAGTATGAGTTATTAATGAAAATATAAATTTTGGTGATTATAATGGGTGGGAGTAGTGGGAGATGATTTACAACTCCCTTCTTTTTTCTTTTTCTTTTTCTTTTTAGTTTTATTTTTATATATGAAATTTGGAGTCAAAACTAATTTAATTAGTCAAAATTAAATTAATTGGTGTAACAACTACCTTTGGGTAGTTCTCTTTTAGAATAGTAAAGATAAAGATTTCAGCTCCATTAAACAATTTCTCTTTTTTATCGTATTTCTCTCTCTTTACTTTTACAATTAAACTAACAACCTCAAATTAATCAAATAACCTCAAAAGATTCAAACTCATGACTTCTTTATTACATATACCACTTATTTCTTACACATCATATATAAAAAATTCCTATAAATCCTATAAAATATTAACTCTATCCCAAACATCATTTTCTACAACTTACATTTAACTCGGTTACTATTTATTAACTATTTTTTTTTCTACTTTAACTCACTTTTTTAACTTTATACCGAACAAGTAGTTAGTTTGTCTTTAAGAGCTCTCAGCATATTTAGGGTAACTGTCGGACGACTAATGCGGTTACTTATTAATCGGTTACATACATAATACTAGTACTTCATCCATCATGCTTGAAGATTTCCATTTTATTTTATGGAAAAAATAAGGTAGCATTACCTTTTGATTTAAATAATAGTGTGAGGTTGTGATTTTGTATTAAACCTCTGTTTAGTAAAACTAGCTGAAAAGTTAGCTGGTAGCTGATTAACTAACTGATAGCTGATCAAGTAGCTGATTAGAGCTCTGTTTAGCAAAATTAACTGAACAGCTAGCTGGTAGCTGATAAGCTAGCTGATTAATTAGCTGAAAAGCTAGCTGATTCTAATGTAGGTGTTTAGCAAATTAGTTGATAAGCTAGCTGGTATTTTATAAAATGACGTAAAAGTGCATTACTCTTATTTTTATTTTCTTTAACATTTCTCATCGTATTATTAGTCTATATTTTTTTAAATAATAGTACATCGCATTTTTGTCTAATTATTTTAATATATATTCAATGTACTTTTCACCGCCACTTTAATAACATCATTAAAAATTATCAGAAGTTGAAAAAAATATTCGTTGAGCATTCTAACTTAGTAAGGAAAAAAAATTAGTAATTGTTGTGTACTACATGTATGCATTTTAAAAGGATGCGGATGCATTAATCCTTATGCTATTTATTAGAATAATAATAAACGGCAAAGTTGGCAGACTAAATAATAATAATAAACGGTTTTTTTTTCCTTTTTTTCTAATTTAGGTCAGGGATATTTTCGAAATGAAAAAGATAAGAAGGGGCTTTTTTAAAAAAAAAAAGTTAACTTGGGTAGCTTCTCAATCAGCTAGTTGATTTAAGAAGTTGCGCGTTCACGTAACGAGCTTTTTATTAGTCAATGGTCAAGAAAAGCTCATGGAGCTGAAAAGCTAGTGGTAAACAGAGCCTAGTTAACTGATTAACTAGCTGATAAACTAACTGATTTTAATGTAGATGTTCAACAAATTAGCCGATAAGTTAGCTGATATTTTGTAAAATGACATAAGAACATAAGTCTTATTTTTACTTAATTTTAATTTTTTTCATCATATTGTTATTCTATATTTTTTAAATAATAGTACATCAGATTTTATTCAAATATATACTTAATGTACTTTTCATCGCCAATTTAATAACATCATTAAAAATTATCAGAAGTCGAAAGAAATATCGTGAGCATTCTAACTTACTAAGAAAAAAATCGGTAATGAATGCATAGTATACATGTGTGCATTTCAAAGAAAGACAGATAAATTAAAAAGAGACAATTATAATAACGATTGATTTTTTCCTATTTCATTTAATTTTAGGTCTTGTACACTTGTGGAATGAAAAGATAAGTAGGAGCTTTTCTTTTTTAAAAGCTAACTTGGTTAACTTCTCAACCAGCTCGCTGATTTAAGAAGTTGCGCATTCACGTAACAAGTTTTTTATTAGTAAATGGTAAAAAACAGCTTCTGGTGTCACTCCCCAAAACTAAAATATATGGCACGACCGGCCGTCTATCGTGAGATGGGCTCACGTCAAGACGAAGCCTTCCTTTAATCCTCAAATACAATATCTCAGAGTGGTACAACAGAGCGTCTAAAATCCCATGAAGTAATTACAATAATTACAAATCCTCAATCTCAACAATCTCAGTACTTACAAGTTATCCTGTACAATACAATTCTCAGAGTACGCCATAATTACTCCACAGTCTTCACTATATCAAGCATCAGTCAATCTGCCACAACTTTAAAGTATCTCCGTCCAATAACTTACTAAATATCTGAAAGGGTGGGTAAGGTTAGCCTCAATGACACTTCTACCGGATCAAACAGAGTATTTCAAACACACACACACACGTTTACATATCCAAAATAATTTGCATGGAACACTTTTCAAAACAATAATAATTTATGTTTAGCTCAATCAGACAATATACTAAGGCTACACGAATCGTGCATGGTGGCACACAGGTCGGCTTGTACATAACAATAACAATGCCTTACCAAAGGGATAACATAACAATGGGAGATCTCCAAAAGCACGACATTCCCTCGACAGGGACAAACAATTCATAGGCATATCGATGAGCATAAAACATATTTTTAATCCATGCTTTTATACAAAAGTTTTTTCACACACCACGATAACAATAAAACATTTATGGGTATACATACTTAATCCTTTTCAAATAGACTATTATATCAAGTCTCATTCCTTGATATAATAACCATAAGTAGTTTGTCAAATCATAAAACGATATATACATACTATAACAATAAAATAGAAGAAATGTGTCAAACAAACACCGTTATGAGAACTCCAATAACCATGATGTCGAGATCACTGTGTAAATCATAACCTCCAGAATCACTGTTGGCCAATTCTACGGACGGATTAAGGCGTACACCTGATAAATTCATCCATAATACTAATCTTCTCAAGTACGATTATCCTGTCCAAGAATAATGGTACTAAGATCCACTAAAATCCAACTTAATAATAAAATAAGATAATTAGCTCAATATATGATCTCAAACCTCAAGGACTCCAATAGTTTGAGTCAATGCACGCCACTGCCAAAAATCCAAGCAAAACTATACTTTCTTCCAGCGCCAAGATCTGCTCGCCAAAGAATGCGCATGGCTGCGTTTAACTTTATCCTTAACCTAAATTACAACTACTTGCGCTCATTATCAACGAAAACTCATTCGATTGATTCAATTCGGTTGTTTAGTTCGTTCGATTCGATTCGATTCTGCTTAAGTTATATTTTATACTACAATTCAGTTCAGTTCAGTTGAAGAGAACAGAGCCTTAATCTTGGACCAAATTAATCCAATAACTCTTTAGTACTGCTTTGGGCTTTTAATCCTGTTTAAATTCAATCCAATAAAATTATTATAGCCCGTCTCAATTTATTGATATGATCCGTAAAAATAATACCTAGTAAAACCTCGTTCTAAATTTTTTTCGGGATTTTACATTTGGAGTTGAAAAGCTACTGTTAAACGGTGCCTAACTTAACTTCTTGCATTGGATTAGCAAAATTAACTGATAAGCTAACTAGTAGCTAATAAGTTAGCTGATAGCTAATAAGCTAGCTGGTAGCTGATTTGGTAGCTGATAAGTTAGTTGGTTTTTATATAAGTGTTTAGTAAATCAATTAGCTGATAAGCTATCTGATTCGCTAAATATGGTATGTAAAAACAAATCAGCTAGCTTATGTTTTTTAATAAGCTTACTGAACATGCTTATCAGATCAACTAGCTTATTAGCTACCAGTTAAGCGTTCACGTAACAGGCTTATGACGAAAATAAGCTCATCGAGCTGATAAGCTGATGAGTTTATTATCGTAATAAGCTTGTTACGTGAACGCGTCAGCTATACCACTGATGAGCTTATTATCGTAATAAGTCTGTTACGTGAACGAGTAGTTGTATAGTTGATAAGCTAGTTAATCTGATATGCTTGTCCAGGAAGCTTATTAAAATAAGCTAGTTGATTTGTTTTTACATAACATATTTAGCAAATCAGAAATCAGCTCACAGCTAGCTTATCAGTTAGTTTTGTTAAACAGAGCCTAAATATTATAGTTGGAGTAAAAATGAGAACGAGAAGATTTAATTGGGACGCAAGATATGCAAAATGAGAAACTTCGACTGTGGGATGAGAAGTATTATATTGTTTGGTAAACGGGTTCAGTTCGATCAAACTCGAACTGTAACGAACAAACATAATAATATATGTTCGTTAGTTCACTAACAGTTCAGGAACAAATGGGTTATTATATACTCCCTCCATTTCAGAGAAAGTGTTACAATTTGGATTTGCACCAATTTTAAGAAAAAGTAGAAAGTACAAGTGGCCCCCCTGATTTTTAGAGATTAACTGAGTGGCATATTGTAATAAAAGTGAAAGGTAGGGAGTTTTATTATTTAACTAGTTTCCATAAATGGAAATTGTAACACTTTTAGTGAAACGCCGGAAACGGAAAGTTGTAACACTTTCTCTGAAATGGAGGGAGTATTTTATTAATTTTCAATAATCAATAAATATATATACAAAATCAATTCCAACATAACAATACTACAACAATCACATATTTATTATTATTATTATTTTTTTTTACCTTTTGGATTATTATATTATTCCTCGTACTTTTTGCTATTCTTTGTAATTGGAGAATAAATGAACAAACAAAATGATCGAATACGAATAAGTTTTCTACATTTTTATCGAACACAAACTGAATGAACAAACAAACGAACAAATGTTGATAATCCTAATCAGCCTGTTTGATATACAACTTAAACGGACTATTCATCCGTTAAAATGTTTCATGGTATTTGTTTTGTACTCCCTCCGTCCCGGTTTCATCTTCCTGCGGACCCGGGCACAAGTTTTAATAGAAAAGTGAATAAAGTAGGAGAGATGGTGATAAAATAGGAAAGATAGTAATAAAGTATAACAAATAGTGAATAAAGTAGTAGAGATTGTGTATAAATTAGGAGAGAGATTTTTCCATTTAAAAAAGTAATGCAACGACTAACCTGTGACCACCAAGAAGGGATGAGAAGATGAAGTTGGGACGGACCAAAATGAAATGCGGGAAGATGAAACTGAGACGGGGGAGTATCTTCTACATTAAAAAATTTAACTCAATTTTTTCTCCACTAAACAATCATCATTATCTTTCTACCATACTCTTAATTCATATTTACTTTTCCAATCAAACTAACAATTCTAAACCAATCAAATAATATCTAAACCAATCAAATAACCTTAAAATTATCAAACACATCACTTCCTTCTTACACACATCAATTTATTCTTACACACCCGATATAACAACCCTGTAAACCCTAAAAAAAATTTAACTATATTTCAAACGCTATTTTTTATAACTCACCTTTAACTCAGTTACTATTTATCAACTAAATTTTTTTCTTAACTCACTTTTTTAACTTTATACCAAACAGTCGGAATAAGTTTTGAGTTGAACAACATTTGAATTTGATCCAGACTGCATTAGAGTTCAACCCGAAAAAATATGACCAAGTGCAAAATGACCTGTTTGTCGGGTCTAGGAGGGTGGTATAGTAAGCGGAAGAGAATTTGTTGAAGATAAAGGGAGTTAGGTGGCATAAATTGTTATGAATATGAAGGGTAAAATTGTAACAGCCCAAGAAATTCGTATTTCGAATTTAGATGTTTTAAAGCGAACCGACCGTCAAAGCATAGTTCGTAAAGTGTTGTTGGCCCAGTTTTGTGCCTTGTAGCCTTATCCAGCCCGTTACTTATCTAAAGCCCAAATCCATTATCTTTAACAAGTTCATTCTAGCCCTAACCCTAGTTATTTTCAAAGAATAACCGTTAGCAAAAAAACTTTATTCGCGCACACATTTTCTGCCAGGCGCAGTCATCTTCTAAAATTGTTTGCCGGTTCGTTAACCGTCCGATTGAGCTGAGTTTTGGAGAGCAGATTTATAACAGACCGTTCTATACTTTCACTGGACGGATCACTGTTTGGATTTGTGAGTCATCCAGATTCTGGTGTCGATCAGAGGGCTAATTTTTCAACCTATTTTCAATTCTTGTCACTCTTGTTCGTTTCTCTCGAGTCTAGAAATGTATGATTGGGGCTCTATAGGGATGGTTTTAACCCGTTTGAAAGTGAACGGGCGTACTCTTGTTGGCCAGTGATGCTCACACCGTACAACCTGCCCCCCGATGAATGCATGAAGGAACCATTCATGTTCTTGATTGTGTTGGTGCCTGGGCCAAAAGATCCAGGAATGACGTTGGATGTCTTCTTGCAACCCCTAATCAAGGAGCTGATTGAGCTGTGGGAGAATGGTATCCCTGCATATGATGTGTCGACCAAGAACAACTTTACCTTGAGAGCATCACTACTTTGGACCGTGAGTGACTTTCCTGCATACTCCATGCTATCTGGATGGAAAAATGCCAGGAAACATGTATGTCCACATTGTTTGGAGTACATTGATGCATTTAGACTGAAGGATAGTGGGAAGGAATCTTGGTTTGATTGTCATCGTAGGTTTCTACTAAGTAATCATCCGTTCAGGAAGAACAGGGATCAATTCTTGAAATGGAAAGTAGAAAAGACAGGATCCCCGAGACAACTTACTGGTGCACAAATTCTTGCGGTGTTTGATAGGCTGGGTCTTATGAAAGTGACTGAACTTGGGTGGAAGAAGCATAACAAGAAAATTAGCAACAAATGTGGATGGAAGAAGAGAAGCATCTTCTGGTACTTGCCTTATTGGAGCAGTCTTCTTATACGTCACAACCTAGATTTCATGCACATTGAGAAGAACGTGTTCGAGAACTGCTTCAACACAATTTGCAACATTCCCAAAAAAACAAAGGATAATGTCAAATCTAGAGCCGAGTTGGATACATGGTGTAAAAGGCCGGAGTTGACAAAGAGGAATGATGAAGGTAAGTGGCCCAAGGCATGCTACACAATTGACAATGAATCTAGGTCAATACTGTTTGATTGGGTGAAGGCATTGAAGTTCCCCGACAATTACGCCTCGAAATTGGAGCAGTGTGTGGATTTGAATAGACAAAGATGTTTTGGATGAAGAGCCACGACTGTCATGTGTTCATGGAGAGGCTTATCCCGGTTGCATTTCGAGAACTGCTACCTAAACCTGTTTGGATCGCTATCACTAAGCTGGGCTTATTTTTCAAGAATTTATGCACGAGGATGGCTCACGATCAAGTGTTAGAAAATCTTGAAAGCAACATACCATTGATTCTATGCAAGCTCGAGCGTTTCTTTCCACCAAGTTTCTTTGATTCTATGGAGCACTTGCCAGTTCACCTTCCACATGAAGCGAGCCTTGCTGGACCGGTTCAGTATCGATGGATGTATCCATTTGAGAGGTGTGAAATAATTGCATTCATGTACTTAAAATGTCTGAATTTTCCCTAGTTACACTGTCTTATACTTGGGGAAATTGAATAAATATGTCAAGAACAAAGGTAGACCTGAAAGATCGATTGCCAATGCGTACGTTCGAGAGGAAACTGCAACCTTCTGCTCCTATTACTTTGAGGACCACGTCCCGACAAAGGCATCTAGGCCATCTCGAAACGCAGACACATTCGAAATTCAAGAGGATGATGATGTTTCCCTATCTGTTTTTAGGGTCTCAGGGAGACCTGTGGGACAGAGTAAGAAAGAATATCTGACGGATAAGGAGCTGAAGGCAGCTCAATATTATGTCCTCACGAATTGTGCTGAGGTTGAAAAGTATATGGTGATATTTGCTGGGTGAGTACCTTTCTTATTAAAAGCAGCTAAAATTGAACTTTTAACTAAAATGCTCCTAGATAGTATGTAGACTTATAATCATGTCAATGTCCACGGCGTTTTCAAAGAGCATTGTCTGGAGAAGAATCCTCAGCTGACAGAGGATACGCTTGAAGAACTCCTTGACTCAAAGATGGAAGCAGAATTTCCAGATTGGTTCAAGGAGTATGTCCGAGATTCTGTCAACAACGTCACATGCCCTTACTTGAGTGCTCTAGCAAAGGGACCATTCAAAAAGGTCTACACATTCCCATCTTACATAGTCAATGGCCTTAGGTTCCACACGATTGACCATAACACGGCTATGGCTACAAGCAATTTTGGGGTGTGTGTCAGGGGGAAAGATTTATGACAAGCTGATTTGCATGATTTCCACGGGAAGCTGAAACGAATAGTGCGCCTTGAATATCCTGGTTTTCCCTTGAAAAGAACCTTTATGTTTGATGTTGATTAGTATGATCCTAATCCACTTGGTACGAAGAAGAATGAGCAATATGAAATGGTTGACATAAACCATATGAAGAGGTACAAAACTAAGTACGAACCATTTATCTTAGCGACTTAAGCACGGCAAGTGGTGTTTCTTGAATATCCAAGCAGGAAACGCGACAAGGCGGACTAGTTAGCTGCGATACCTATAGGTGCCCGCTCCAAAGTGGAGTACGTTGAGAAAGACGACTCAATTACCAACTCGTACCAAGAAGAGGTTGTCGATGAACAAGCAAAAACTCCTGTACAGGCTCGTGATGTGTTAATAGATCTGCACGAGGACCAGTATGTAGACTTAGACGAGGATGCCCAGGGTATGTGAGAAGGGTAGATTATGTACATAACTATTTAGTTGTTGATAATACCAAGTATTTGTGATTTACATGCTTTTCAAAATGTATGTAGTTGTATACTAACACATTTTTCCTGTATTTGTTGCATGTTTTTGCAGATGCCGCGACAGATGCGATCCACATACCGTCCTCCCCCATGCAGCCAGTCGGGGGGTAGTCGAGGAGGGGGCGGACTCGGAGGGAGGAGTGGTAGTCGAGCAGGCTCTGGTTCCTGAGACCCCACCTGGTTCGAGCAGGGGCTCAAATCCGATCTTCGGGAACTTAGAGGATGACGATTGTCCCTACACCGAGCTTGAGGTCGGGGCTCATTGGAAAGGGAAGTCTGTGTTGTTCCCACTGGGTAGAGACAAGTAAGTATTATGCATTCCTTTATATATATAGAACATAACTTAAGATAATTTATGTCACATCATTGTTGTACTATACTAATTAATATTTGTTTCTTATATCTTATACATTGATAACAGGTTATGGCCTTCAGATGCAGCCGCTAAACTCTGTGACAACTTTCGGAGCAAGAGGGAGCCCCCGGGGGAGGGGGGCGAGAAGTGGTCGTGCATCTCGGACCGAATGAGAGGCGAGTACTTTGATGAGTTGTGGGTAAGTTTAAATCTGACATTCCTTTATTTGTTGTTATAATCGCTGTTTTAATGTGAGTGGTATGTTAGCCACTGTATGCGAGTGGTATGTTAGCCGCTGAACTTGGGTGATATGTTTGTCACCACTGTGTTGGTAAATTTTAGGACAATGTGAGTGGCATGTTAGCCACTATATGTGAGTGGTATGTTAGACGCTAAACTTGGGTGATATGTTAGTCACCATTGAATATGTTATGTTGTGTTATCTTATTAAATTGATGTCTCGGTTTACGTTATGTAATTTGGATGTTGTCTGGAATTGGGAATGTAGAAAAAAGTACAACAAAAGCCGAGTATATGGATTGGGGAGTTTCGGCCCTGTGATGACAACTCCTACCTACTCAGCATCCCAGCAATCTAGACATCAGGTTTTCACACAGGAGCAGGTCTCGGAGTTTGTGCAGTCACAGGTTTCAGAACATGTTGCACGGCTAACAGCGTATATGGAGCGGCGAGATAGAGCACTACGGGAGGAAAACGAGCGTCTTGAATGCGAGCTTTCATGTCCGAGTTCGGCAAAGCCACCCCCGTCCGGTAGTTAGTTTCGACTTGTGTTTTTCTGACTTCTTACTTTAGACTATGTACGAATATTTCATTTCATTACGGATGGTTTGTTAACTTTTGTAGAATGATTTATGTTCAATTAAAACAATTTCATTATTCTAGATTTACTATCGGACATTATATTTGTGAAACAGGTGAAATATGAAAACAGGCTGCAAAATATAAAAAAAAATTAAAAATCTGCTTTTTATCGACGGATAAATTATTCGTCACTAAAAAGCAGATTAAAAAAAACAAAAATCTGCTTTTTAGCGTCGGATATCCGTCGCTAAAAAGCAAATTATAAAAAAACAAAATCTGCTTTTTAGCGACGGATATTTTATAAGTCGCTAAACAGCCAGTTTTTTGTTTTTTTATAAAATTAAAAATCTATTATCCGTCGCTAAAAAGTTAATGGTTTATCCGTCGTCCCGCTTTCCATGGGACGACGATTTTTTTATCCATCGTCAAGGACTTAGCGACGGATCGCTACTGTTTTAGCGACGGACAGATCCGTCGCTTAAACAGTAGATTTTTGTAGTGATACTACAACCACTAATCTTAATACATATACGAAAACATCAAACTAAATACAATACATACTTACAAACATCATACTAAGAAATCAATTTCACAATAAATTAATCAATTGCACAACCACAAGCTTAACCCACTACTTAATATAGGCTATCACTACAAAAAACAGGCTTTTAGCGACGGATTTATCCGTCGCTAAAAGCCTCCCGATTCGTCGCTAAATCCGTAGCGACGGATAGGACGCCCGTCTCTAAAACGGCCGTCGTAAAGCTTTTAGAGACAGATAGACAATCCGTCTCTAATTCGCGACGGATTAGCGACGGTTAATTCCGTTGACTGTGCACTTAGGATTTAGCGACGTATAGTTATCCGTCGCTAAAAATTAATTTTTTAAAAAAATTTGCAATTTTATATCGAAATTTATTTTTAAATCGAAAATTTTATACAAATATTCAATATGGATAAACCGACAATTTTGTTCAATACGGATAAACCGACAATTTTATACGAATATTCAATACGGATAAACCGACAATTAAATAATACGGATAAACCGAAAATACAATAAATCGAAAATTTCATACAATATTCAATATTCATTATTCAATAATACAATATACAACATTTAATGATTAACACAAAGAAGAAATTACAAAATTAATAAGAAAAAATTAAAAAAAACTGTCGGATCTGGTCGGAGGAAGGAGTGGACGGTGGTGGACGGCGGGTGGTGGCAGTGGTGGTGGTTGACGGGTAGTGGTGGAAGTCGGGTAGTGGTGGTGGAGGTGGAAGGCGGACGGTGATGGAGGAGAGGGAGGCAGTGGTGGTGGAGGTGGAAGGTGGGTGATGGTGGAGGAGAGGAAGGCGGGTAGTGGTGGTGGGGGAAGGGAGATGGTGGTGGTGGAGAAGAAGGGAGATGGTGGTGGTGGAAGAGGATGAGGCAGATCTGAATCTGGGTATATTAGGGTTTTAGCGACGGATAGATTTATCCGTCGCTAATTAGCGACGGATAAATTTATCCGTCGCTAAATTTTATTTCTTTTTTGATAGATTTATCCGTCGCTAATTAGCGACGGATAAATCTATCCGTCGCTAAATTTTATTTCTTTTTTTTTTAATTTTTGGGTCAACTTAATTAGTGACGGATAGTTAATCCGTCCCTATTTAGAGACAGATTAGCGACGGATTGATCAAATTGCTCAATCCGTCGCTAAAAGTAGCGATTCGTCGCTATTTAGTGACGGATAAAATTTATCGCTAAATTCCGTCTCTAAAACCAGAAATTCTTGTAGTGCACTACAAGAATTATGTTATTTAGCGACGGAAAGGGGCGACGGATACGGATCGCTCATTTTAGCGACGGATAGGGCGAAACGCCCTATCCCTCGCTAATCCGTTGTTAGGCTTTGTTGAATTTTAAAAAAATAAAAAAGGAAAATAGAACTTTAACGACGGATAGATTATCCGTCGTTAAAAGTAATAAAAAAAGTTTAAACCAGCGATGCGACAGATAACTATCTGTCGCTAACTGTTATTTATAATAATGTGCAGATCGCCCTTCTTCTTCCCCAAAACATTCTGCTTCTTTTCTCTTCTCCTTCTTCCCCACTTTCGCCCAAATCCAACTCCGATCAAAACTCGACCATTCTGGCCAATCTTGGAGTCTTTTCGAAGCTCGTTCAACAAGGAACTCGGGTGGCCCTTCAATTTCATACTTCTTCGGCTATTTTTCCCGTAATTGAAGGTATTAGTCTAAAACCCTTACTTTTCTAAGTTTGAGATTTTTGCTAATTTCGATCAATTGTATGTTTTTAAACTCATATACTAGTTAATATAGCTTAATTCCAGATTGTTGTGTGCTCAAAGTCTGTTATGCTTTAATCATGTTTAAGATGCTGCTACTATGTATGATGTTATGCACACACATTAGTCCATGCATTCGTAAGTTGAGTCTAAGAGCATGCATTCACGTTAATAAGATTCTAAGCCAAGAAGGATTTTAAGTTAAGGTAAGAATGAGCTAGTAAGGTCTCCCTAGCAAATCGTGGCCAACCAAGTTAAGCGGTCACCATCGGCTAGGTAACTAGCAAATCGTGACTATTCATGTTAAGCGGTCACCATCGGCTAGGCAACTAGCAAATCGTGGCTATCCATGTTAAGTGGTCACTATCGACTGGGATGTACCTTACGATGCTAAATGAGCTCACGATCAAGTTAATTTTCAAGTCATGTTTAAGAGTAAAGTTTAAGAATGTTTTTCAAGAAGTTCAAGTTCAAGTTTAAGTGTTAAAAGTCAAGTCAAGTCTTAAGTTGCATTGCATTAAGTATGATTAAAAGATTTAAAAGACATGAAGATATAACTTTAAGTCATGGCACGTGCATGGAATTTGCTCAGTCAAGTGGTCACGACTGACCCTTGCTAAAATTATCAATTTTAGGTATGAAGCTGAGCTATTGGAGTGGAGCGTTGCCGGGGCAGTGATCAGTATCAGAAAGATCTTTAATATATTTAAATTTCATGATTTCAAAGACTTTGTAATGTTGTAAGAATTTAGCTATTTAAAGTTCAGCTGCATTATTTTAATAGTTCACGAATTAGTATCAAGAATTTCATGTTAAGTCTTTTGATGCACAAGGCGTATAGTAACGTTTAAAATTTTTATAAGTAAAGTTCATTAAATTTAAAAGCTCACGAACTAGCGTGAGTTATATTTTTCATAATTGATCTTTTAAAAATCAGGGCGGTACAAAAATAGTGATTGTAAAAGATCCGAAATAATTCCAAAGGGCTAGAGCAATTGGGGTGAATGTATAAGTAGTGACAAAAACAAGGCCCCTTAATGTGTACGTATATATGCAGTTGGCTTTTAGCTCCAGTAGCCAGTGCAGTAGGAGTAGTCTTTTCATCATCATCACATTACACATAGTCTCACATACTCCATACGTCCCGGTTTCAATTAACTGTGCAGCCGGACTCAAATTTTAAGAAAAAATAAATAAATAAAATAAAAGAGATGGTGTTAAAGTAGGAAATAGATTTAATAAAGTATGAGAAACAGTGAATAAAGTATGAAAGATAGTGAATAAATTAGTAGAGATATTTTCCACTAAAAGAATGAGTTATTGAATTTAGCAGGGGTGGGGGTTTGGTATGTGATATTCGGAAAATTCCGATCCCGATTGGGATTATCCTGAACTTTCCGATTCCAATTGGGATAAATTCCGAACTCCCATATATAATTTTGAGACGGGATTGGAATTGATTTTGCATCCCAATTGGAATTTAGGATCCCAAATGATATAATGAATAAATCAATAAATAATTAATTAATACTACTATATATTACACAAAAACGACAACTCTTTTATGATACAACTTTTCTTCTTCTTTAATTATATCATTAAGATTGATGTTGGGTGGTACTTGTTTATCTAACTATTCGTTGTATGTTTAACCTATGAAAAAACAAACCAAGTTAGTGTGTGATACGAGTTGAATTCGTACTAACATGTAGAATGTTTGGTTTCTGCATATAGAGGTGTAAGTTGTTTTTTTAAGTCATGCAAAAATAGGATCATATAATTATGTTTAATGTAAACTAGTATTTTTAAAATTATAATTGCTTGTCCAATATTAGCAAGAGTGTTGTAAAAATTCTTCAAAATATATGGGATCCCGAAATTCCGTCCGATCCCGCCCAAATCCCAAAGTCCCGATCCCGAAAAATTCCGAATTTATTTGGGATGGGATTGAGGACGTGAAAAAAATGTCCCAATCCCGAATTCCCGATCCCAAAATTCCAAATATCCCGCCCGACCCCAGCCCTAGAATTTAGGACAGACCAAAATGGAATACGGGTAAGTGAAACTGGGACGGAGGAAGTAGTATGTAGAACTAGTAAGTGAACCGAGATTTAAATAAAGTAACAATGACATTTTATTATATACTCACTTCGAAATTAAATCCCCGTGGGTCAGAAAAATACATTTAAATAAGATTGAATAAAGTAGAAAACATAGTGAATAAAATATGAAAGATTGAAGAAATTATCAAAGAAAATTTTCATTTAAATGAGGAAAAGTTGAGTTTAAGACAGAATAAAACGGAATACGGGGTTTGAGTCCGGAAGCGAGGGAGCATATATACTCCTATATACTTCCTTTGTAGCCTCAAATTTCGGTCCTGCCACGGATTTAAAATTAAATTGTATAAATAATTAGAATAATTTATGAATGAAAGTAAGGGATAAAATTATTATATAAATTGAATAAGTACCAATGGTTTATATTTAAGGTATTAAGAGTTGAGATCGGGACAACTAAAAATGGAAGTGTAAAGATGAGAATGGGAGGAGTGATGAGTATATTTAAGGTAAACAATCAAATGGGAAGTTTAGATTTATGTGTACGAGTAAATAACCTAATTGATT
The DNA here is from genome assembly GCA_026545765.1 of Plantago major. Lineage (NCBI taxonomy): Eukaryota > Viridiplantae > Streptophyta > Magnoliopsida > Lamiales > Plantaginaceae > Plantago > Plantago major. The sequence goes on along the minus strand of CM048841.1, from coordinate 14,163,187 downwards.
AAAAAACAACTCCAGACTATTCAAATTGATTAAAAAACAACTCCGTATCTTAAATTTCTTGCCTCTTGTTTTCTTGAAATCCTTTAGCACCTTAAGATTTTGAGTTTGCGTGTGGCATGAAGGACTTTTAGTCTAAGGAATTGACGGATTTAAGGAATTGACGGTTCTGGTTTTGTGATTGTGAGATCTATTGATGGAATCGACAGTTTTGGAGTCCGGGACATTAATGGTTCCTGTTGACGTTGAATTTTTTACTACTCTTGTGATCTTGAGGTGGTAGAGCCCGGGATGCTAATGGTTCCCTTGAAGGCTTTTGATGATGTTTGAGCTAATGTGACGATTCTAGTTGGTTGAGATTACTTGTTAGTATGAGATTGTTGGTTTTGATGTGTAATGTACTTTTTGTTGAGCATTTCTTGTGCTCGTGTAAACATTCTGAGTTTTAGTTATAAATTTTTCTGCCGTTTCAAAATAAAATAAAATTGAGAGATAGAGGTTAATTGATTAGGCTGAGGTGTCATAACTCAAAAAGTTATGAGTTCGAATCCCGTTAAATGTGTCTGGTGTGTTCTAGCTTTAATAGATTGATTGATAGATTAAATGATATATAAGATGAATTGAGGTAATATGTGTTTGAATGATTTACTAGACGAATTGATGTAGGCTCTGGTTACCATTAGCTTTTCAGCTCCATGAGCTTTTTTTGACCATTGACTAATAAAAAGCTCGTTACGTGAACGCACAACTTCTTTAACCAGCTAGCTGGAAAAAGAAGCTAGTCAATGTAGCTTTTTTTTTTAAAGAAGGAGCTTCTTATCTTTTTCATTCCGAAAATATCCCTAACCTATATTTTATATTGTTGGATCCTTTGTTATACATTTTGTGTACTTTTTTGCAACTAGCATAAGGATTAATGTATCCGCACCTCTTTAAAATGCATACATGTAGTACACATTAAATACTGATTTTTTTCATTACTAAGTTAAAATGCTCAACGATTATTTCTTTCAACTTCTGATAATTTTGATGATGTTATTAAAGTGGCGATGTAAAGTACATTAAATATATATTATAATTATTGGACAAAATATGATATATTATTATTTAAAAAACTATAGACTAATAATACGATAAGAAAGGTTAAAGACAAGAAAAATAAGAGTAATGCCCTTTTATGTCATTTTACAAAATACCAGTTAGTTTTTCAGCTAATTTGCTAAACATCTACATTTAAAACCAGCTAGCTAACCAGCTAGATTTCCAGCTACCTAACCAGCTACCAGCTAGATTTCCAGCTAGTTTTGCTAAACGGAGCCTAATATACTAACTCCCTCTGCCCCGAATTCAACTTTCCACATTTCATTTTTGTACATCCTAAATTTAAATTTTTATCATTTAAATGGAAAATATATCTTCTACTTTATCTACATTCTCGCATATTTTATTCATTAATTATTTTTTGTACTTTATTCAATCTATTTACTACTTTATTATTATCTTTCATACTTTATTGACTGTTTTTTTTTAAACTTGTGTCCGGACCCGATGAAGTTAAATTTATAACAGAGTGTGTGGATCATGTTCTTGTCTATTCTAGCTTTAATAGATTGAATGGTAAATTAGTTGAATTAATATAACATAATTGTAACATCGATATTCTTAAACAATTAATTCAAAAAGTGATCTACATAACCAACTATTAGGTAACTAATTGACGATTTTGCTAAATAGAGTCAAAATGTAAAATTTATGTAATATTTTATTCATCTTCTTCTCATACTTTTATTCACATACATTTACATTTTTATAATGTATAAATTTATACATACCGTTCTTATAGATGTACTAAAACAAACCGATAAATAATCCCGTCAATAACAAAAATATTAGTGGTTTTTAGTGAGAACATCGGTATTATACATACACATAAAAATGACATAAAATGTTTATCATAACACATTATTGATATTGTTTAAATTATAATTATACTTAAAAATATTAGCCGGTTATTCAAGTTCCTCACTAATATCAATACCCTTTTTTTTTTTTTTTTTTTTATCAAATATCGGTAACTTCTAAGACTTCGCAGTTTAACTTTAAATTCATGTTTAGTTGATGAGAATTTGAGTGTAGGATGAAAGTTTTTTTGTCCCATATCTTTCTTTTTTTTTTTCATTTTTTGAATTGCCTTGTATCAAAATTGGATTCTGCTTGGACTGTAGAAGAAACAGATATATGCATGCAATTTTAACTGTGGGCTTGAAATATCATTGATGATGAGTACGTTTTTGTTCCTTTGTGGGGGTATGAATGTTTTTTCTTGGGTCCAAATGCCCTTCTCTCTCTCTCTCTTTGCTGTTAAAAATTGCTTTGTATCAAGTACCAACCATATACTGCCAGCCTTTGGGTCAATATACCCCTTACACACACACCCCAACCCACCCCCTACCCTCTCTTTCTCCCTTAATAAGAGTGACTTCTCAACAATACCTGAAGAAAGATAGAAGAAGTTCATCAGACAAAGCAAGAATCAAGAAACCAAGAAGAAGAAAAAGAAAGAAAAAAAGCTCATCCTTTTTATTATCCATCTTCCTAATATAAAGCTCAAAAGCTGCTTCAAAAAATAAAAGCTGATTATGTTACCGAAAGAAAGTTCCTTTTGGCTTGTTTTTTTTCCTTTTCCCTCATGGTTTTAGCCGCTGTGCATATTCTGTAGCCCCCTTTACCTATTCATAACATTTGTCTTGGCTTGTCAAACTTCAATCATCATTTCAAGAAATCATGTTGAGCAATATAAATCCACCTAATTCCGACCCTTTCTCCTCCTCCGACAACGGCGCCAGCTCCAGCAAGCGTAAACGCCGCCCTGCTGGCACCCCAGGTAATCTCTTTTTTTTTTAATGACGTTGAAAACCCGATAGTTGAATTTCAACTAGCTAAATTTATTATGTGTGCAAACAAACAGATCCAGATGCGGAAGTGGTATCACTATCTCCGAAAACCCTCCTGGAATCGGATCGATACGTATGCGAGATCTGCAACCAAGGGTTCCAACGGGACCAGAACCTCCAGATGCACCGTCGGAGACACAAGGTGCCGTGGAAGCTCCTGAAGCGTGAAACGCCGGTGGCGAAGAAACGGGTTTTCGTCTGCCCGGAACCGAGCTGTCTCCACCACGACCCGTGCCACGCGCTAGGGGATCTAGTTGGGATCAAGAAACATTTCAGAAGGAAACATAGTAATCAGAAGCAATGGGTTTGTGAGAAATGCTCCAAAGGCTATGCTGTTCAGTCCGACTATAAGGCCCATTTGAAGACTTGTGGGACTCGAGGCCATTCTTGTGATTGTGGCCGCGTCTTTTCCAGGTTAGTAACTAACCAATCTTTTGCGAGAGATACCGTATTTCTTACACAACAATGTTATATACGTGAATGTTTCGAATGTAAAAAATGTTTCGAATTCTTAAAATAAAGGAGAATTTCTTGTATTATTTCGAAAACCGATAGAAAATAAGTACACCGTATTTAAAATGGTTTTGAATTTCACATTCGTTTCATCTCGGTTAACTCAAAAATTTGGTTGAGATTGAAATGGAATCGTGAATATATATAGTGAGTACTAAAGTAATTAATTAATTATAAATTGATTAATTTAAATGGTAATGGTATATTTGGGAAAGATTTACATTGTATTCAGTGTAGAATGTTTTTTTCAGAGGGCATTGTAATTTCGTTTTCTAGGTATTGGAATCTGTGTACGTATTTATTCATTTTTTTGGTGTGACAAATCATTTTCTGAAGAATTTAAATATGCAGGCGAGATCTTAATAGACTAGGTTTTGACTCATCATGTCAGCAATTGGACTAGTACACTAGAATATTAACTATTGATAATTTGATATACTACAATAGTACTTGTACTATGGAATTCTTTTAAGATAATTAATTTGTTAATTAATTATATATAGACTTTGGTTCACTAGGATCAAGACTGTGCTTTTTAGGCTGTCTTTTAGTAAGCTACTATTTTAATTTTTGTCATGATTTCTAAATGCATGTATGAAAGGATACACTTCACTTAATTGACTGTCATCATACCATAAACACAATCACACTAGTATTCTTTTCACTTAATTGACTGTTATCATACCATAAACACAATCACACTAGTATTCTTTTTTTTCATTTCTACCGGCAGCGGTCCGCTATGTACGATTTATCTGGTCGGAAACTGTTCCTCTCCTTTTTAAGGGGCAGATCTCCCAACTACACTTTTTAAATCCACCAATTAATATTGTTTTGATTAAATGAAGTGTTATGATGTGTAGTAGTAGTAGTGTTGGATACTCTTTCTTCTCCTGTATGCATGATTAGGTACAAAATGCTCTATGTTCAACTTTTGAGCTACATCTAGAATCATTCACATGTTTTATGATTGATTATAAACAGTTCACATTATATGATTCTATTTGGAGAGATGCATTCTGAAAAAGTATTGAGTTTTTCACTGATTCCATTTTCCTCCATTTATAGGGTGGAGAGTTTCATTGAGCATCAAGATGCTTGTACTATGGGGCGTCTCCGGTCTGACTCCCACCCGATCCAAGCAGCACCACCTGCTTGTTTGTCACGAACCGCATCAAGTCCCAGTCCTTCTAGTGACACGAATCTTAGCGCCGCGCCTTGGGCGAGCCGCTCTATCTCTTTGCCAAAGCCAATGGATGCCAACTTATTGACTAGTATGCATTCCATGGATGTCAACACACCCAAGTATAACCCCCGTCGACCGCCAGATCTTGAACTTCAGCTCCTCACCAAATCCACCAATGCCGGCGGGGTAGATATCGCACATAATTCCAACAAATTCGACGAGGAACACTCCACTCAATTGCAGCTTTCTATTGGATCGTCGGAAATTGGAGATAAGATCGAGGCAGATAATACGAATGTGTTGAATTGTAGGACACCGGTTGGGAGATATTCGCCCAGGGGGAGTTGCAGTACTAGTGAAAAACCGAGCATGGTGGTCCCTCAAACACCAAGGTATAAATTCTACAAGTTCAGACTTCTAGATGAGACGTGTTTTATGCTACAAGTGATGCAAGTTAAAGCGATGCATTGTTTCCTTCCTCTTTGTTAACTGATGCCCACAAAATGATTTATAAAAACATGGAAAAACTATGGTGAATGTTATTTTATGAAAAAATGAATAAAGTAATGGCAATTTAAATTGATTATGGTAAAACTTGATATTTGTTGAAAAGCAAAGGTAGAGACTTCCTTCTGGACACATTGTACGACTTTCTTTTTTTATGAAAAGGCTGACATTTCAATATTTGATTTCTTTGTATTTAAATTGCTAATATTTTTATTAAATAGCATAATATTTCATTTTATATGATGTTAGGCTCAAAGAACAAGCACAAGACCAGCAGAGAATAGCAATGGCGGAGAAGGCATATGCTGAGGAAGCGCGGCAGCAAGCAAAACGACAAATCGAGCTGGCAGAGCAAGAATTCGCGAATGCAAAAGGAATCCGGCAACAGGCACAAGCGGAGCTGGAAAAGGCACAAGCGCTGAAAGATCACGCGACAAAGCAAATAAACGCGACAATGTTGCAAATCACATGCCATTCTTGCAAGCAGAAATTCCAGCAGGCTTTAGCGGAAACCTCGTCTTCGTCACGTGAGAATTCATCAATGGGGCTTAGTTACATATCAGCTGCATTGAAAGAATGGGAAGTGAAGAAAGGTGATCAAAAGTGATGACCATATATACATACAACATTGATTCCATCATATCCTATATATTCCTGCAGAAGAATATATGTTGGTTGATTGATTAAAGATGGGATTGATTGATGAATTTGTCTTCACGTTTTGGTATCCTATGTTCAATTTAATGATGATGATAACTATCTACTTTTTTATTCTTTTTTTTTTTAATTTTAATTTGATTTCTACTGTATTATAGTTGGGGGTGTTTTTGTTTTATGAATGAACTTAGCTAGCTAGGTGTAATTTATGAGAGATTTCATGGGTATAAATTTTTGGCTTGTCATTTTCTGTATTTTGTAGGTTTATGCTTGATAATCCATAGGCTTTCTGAGAAAAATGTGAATCTATATATTGATTTTTATTTTTATTTTAAGCATGAATTAAACATCCTACATCTTAATATCCAAATTGAAAATAATAAATTTGGAAATTCACATTTTAAGAAGACAATATATAACAAATGAGGAGGGCCTTTTTTTTTGAGAAGAAACATTGAATTTCTATTAATGAGAATCATCAACCAATACATCTGGGTTCACACAAGGGATAATATTAGATCCGCTGGTAACAAAACAAAAGTAATGCGCTAAATGATCACCAAGTCTGAAAAGTAAAGAAACAATATTTGAAGAAGCAACAAGAGTTTTGATTTCCTCCACAATATGATGTTGATCCCGTATTTAAAAAAATGGTATCTCTCAAAATTTATGAAGAAAAGAGAGAGAGAATAAAATCTAATTGCCTGAGAAGAAAACTAACACATACATCCAAACGTTAGAGTCAAAACCGAACATATATGAGAGTGATAATTTAAGGCGTCGGTGTAAACGTAGAAAATGCATTTTATCAAAATAATCTCCGTACATGTTCGATGTGTTTATAGTGTTATTTTTTAAGGTTGATTTGGTGAATTAATATTTATGATAGTGTAATGTCATTTTTACACATTTCAAAAAGTTTGAGGTCGCCTTTGCAAATTATTGGATTGTTGATTTTTTTCTTTTTTTAAATTTTCAAAAAAAAAAAATTTCTTGAGAGCTTAACTAATTTAATTTCCATTTTTCCATGTGACTTTATCATAATGTTTAGCTTACATTGGTGTTATTGTTTGCCTCTTTGTAATCATTTTCTTTAGCTTCTAACTTAGATCATCTCCAACAAGAGTTGGAGTTGGAGATGGGGTTGCAAATGTTGCTGCAACTCCAGCAGGGTTACAACAACAACTGCAAGTTTGGGGCGCTAGTTTTTTATTATTTTCTTTAAATTTGTTTTGTTTATTATATTTTTTTCTCTTTGTTTTTTGATTTTTGTTTTCTCTTTATTTTTTGTTTGATTTGTATTTCTTGTTGTTTTTGTTTTCCTTTGTTTTTTAAGTATTGTAATTTTATTTCAAGTAATGTAAATTTTTCTCGATTTCAAGTATTATTGAATATTTTCATATGATAATAATATTTGTAAAAATTTTAACATACTTATATACAAGGAAGCGTGTGAGTTTATCGGATACGATAACTAGGATTTTCATGTAATAGCTTAATTGTTGTGATTTTAAATTTCAATTATTGTAATTTTTTTTAAAGTATTGTAATTTTTATTTTTCAGTAATGTATTTTTAAAAAATTAATGTGATTTTATTATAATTAAATAACGACATTTAAAATATATTCAAGAATAAATTTTAATAGGAAATGAGAAAAGAAATAAAATAAAAAATTAAGTTTGAAATAAATGTGAAAAGAAAATAAATGTCTCAACTGTTGAAGTAGATAGTTGTAGAGAGAAGTGTAGAGTGGAATGCTGACGTGGCGGAGAAAAGTTTCAGCTGCTGGAGATAGTCTTAGTAGATTTTCCAAAGCTTTGGCAAGAGTTGTGTGAAGGAAATGCTTGCATGGTTTTTTTTTTTTTTTTTTTTTTTTGAAACGGGAATATCATAATTTATAACCAAATGATACCATATAGAACTTTTTTTTTTTTTTTTTTTTGGAACTGAACGAAAATTTCATTACCAAAAAACAGATACAAATCAAAGGCGATTCCAAACGATCCAGCCTATCCAAAGCAACAAAGTTCGAACTCTATCTTACCAATAAATTCCCAACATGGGTTCACAAAAGAGGAACCTGCCAAGTCCTATACACTATTACATCTATGATTTTCTGTCCAATACGGTTAGTGTCCATAGTTGTAGTTGCTCGTCCAAAGCAGCTCTCGTTCCTGTAAATCCAGCATTCATATACGGCTTCTGTTAACGCAATTTTGAGTAGTTTAGCGCGCCAATTCTTTGCTTTAGTTCTTGTTGATATCCAAGCAAGTTCTCGTGTCCAATCCAAAGGCATGTGCTGGACCCTTACCATATAGAATGTTAAGAGAAAGGAATTGAAAAATACTAGGTCTTTATTCTATTTCATTTTCTTGGTTACCTAATTTTTTAAAAAAATGAAAAAGAGAAAGGAATTTACAAATATACAAGGATTATGATAATAAAAGAAAAGAATTGAAAAATAAAATGAATTTAAAAAATAAAGGAATTAAAAAAAAGTAAAATGAAAATGGTGAAGAAAAAACAACTTAAGAAGTGGCGCCATTTTCTTAGGCCTGTTTAGTTTGTGTAGTGAGATAAATCATTAAAATCGTCAAAAGTCAAATTTTGGGTCTCAATATAATTGATCTTAGTGTAACTTATATATTGAATGTATATTCTTTTCCGAATTGGGGGTTCGTTGTAAAATGAGCTCTTAATAGGGGGTGGGAAGTTCGTTGTAAAGTGAGCTTCTAACAGGGGGTATGAAGTAATAAAATTCTACTCCCTCCGTCCCGGAGAACTTCATACATTAGGGTTAGCGTGCAGTTTTATGCGAAAAGTTAAAGTAATGATAGAATATATAAAAGTTGGAAAAAAATGTACTTTTAGTGGCAAAAGATGTAATTTAAGTGTAAAGTTGAGATTGTTTATTATTTGTTGGGTGTGGGGTAGCTTCCTTTTTTGGTAATGTATGAAGTTCTATGGGACGGTTAAAAATGGCAAATGTATGAAGTTCTGCGGGACAGGGAGTATGATATAATAACCAATGTCTTGCAAGATGGTGCATAAGTTACCTTGTCTATTGCTGATCTAATCAGGTAAAGTTTTACATTTTTTAAGTGTACCGATTGAATTTTTAAAGTTAAATCACATAGGTTTTGAATCAGTTTTTATGCTCAAGAGTAAATTTTGGATGAATATTCACATCATTTTTTTCATATCAAAGTTTCCGAAAATAGGAAAGCACTTCGGCAAGAGAAAATATTGTAAAGAATCCCCTATAAATTTAACCTAAAAATAATTAGATTACCAGCATTTTATGTGCTTTTTATATACTAAAAGAATTCGCAATTGGAAAAAGGAATAGGAAATTCGAAAATATCAAACAAAAAGAGAAAATCACGTCAACGGAATTTGAACCCTACACCTTCTACTTAAAGAGTGACGCATGCACGTATCAGATTCAAATTGAATAAGTAAAATGGAGGGATGCGATTTAAAATGAATTGAAAATTTACTTACACTTTGTCGATTAGTATACTACTTTAAAATAATGACCTAATCTATTTTAAGAGCTTACATATTACACAAATTATTTTACATCATATAGTTGCACTACTAAACCAAACAAGTGATGAACACATTCAGTCCTAAACTTTATTATACAGTTATACTCCATATGTTCTGGAACTCTGAATTAAATGTTGCATGCTCTATTTATATATATGGTAGGACCGAGAATTTTTTTTTTATGTCGAGCTAATTAAAACTATCATATTAGAAACATATAAATAATTTATTTCTGAAATTTTACACTGATTATGATTCTTAGTTTTTTGGAAATTGAAGGAGCTCGGCCCGCCCTCTTTATATAGGTCCCATGATAAATAGTACTACTATCATCTTTCCCTTTAAATTATTGATATGTTTCTAATATGATATATATTAATTGTCAAATTTTACACACTACCCATTAATCTCCGTATCTAAATGTAAATGTGATATTATTTCCAAAAGGGGAGGTTAATAGAGCTACTATAGTGCTTGCTAGCTAGCTAGCTTCTCAACATTATCTATCTAGAATTCTATATAGTACAATGATCTACTGTTTGAACACTTTCGGTGTTAGAGTTTTGCATTTGGAGCATTTGAAGTTTGAGCATGAATGGATGATCAATCCTTGTTGGCATCTCAGAGATTTCTGAATTCTGATTCACAAAACATGAAATTTAGTGACCTGTTTATTTCAGGTCGGGGCATTCATTAAAGAACATTACTGCTATACTGCAATTGGAAGATATCATTACTGCCTTGAACATACATACTCTAGTAAGTTACTTTTGCTATACCGATACAGTATATATATATATATATATACAAATTTTGTTAAATCAACATTAGTAGTATTTTTAAGTAAAACGTATATCTTGGTTTAACTATGAAAACACAAATTTTCAACTAAACACACTAAGTTTTTATTTAGGAACTCTAGTGTTTGTCCATCCTTTTTTATTTTTCTAGTAAACTATATCGTAAAAAATACTTGCTTCAAAATATAGAGATTGTAACTGAAGATATTATATATAATTAAAGTCTCGAAAAAACTAATTTTACATTTACTGGTGTCTCATGGGACACATAAGAGAAGGGTGAGGTCACTTAAACTTATTCGATGATTGTTAAGGGTAAACTTGGTTTTAAAACAAACTTACCTTAATACAAATACAAAAATACTGAGATGAAGAACAAAAAAGAATTCAGTATGTAAATCACTTTGAATACGAACAACGGATGGTTGTATAAATACAATATATTTAAGATAGTTCGCCCCCCTCAATTATATTTATGTTCCGTCCTGAAAATCCAATATACAACATACAAAGTTCTAAGAGTTGGGCTAGTCCATTTATACTTGGTTGTCCGCCAATGTTTCGATGTTAAATCCAATCGGGATTTGTACATCCACCGTGCGGACGTAGAGAGAGCCCTTTGTCTTCACATACTTGAATTATAATGATATGCAAGTAGTGCACGACATAGAAAGTAGATCTGTGTATTTCTGATGTAAAGCTTTTACTGCGAATAATAACTTGTCATGCAGCTGGGTACATTTTGGTTGTGTAATAGTATATCCAAATTAAAATTAGGATATGAGATGACCAGAAACCAAATTTACTTCGATATTCCACCAGACGATATTTACATACAAACATGTTTATACTCCGATCTACGACATACGATATAGGAGTTCAAATTATGAAAATGAAATTGACATCCTACACCTTGAGAAGTAATAATACTAGTACTTCCGATCAGGATACATACAAACATGTATTTATACATAAAAAGCACATTGAGAAAAATTAAAGTGAGATATAAATGGGGCTAGATAATAAAGGGGGCTTTAGGGGGTACAGTTTCTGTGTAGGCATATAAATGTAATGTTGAGTAATAATGTGAAGAAAGAAAGAAAAAGACATAATTCGTTGCATGGTTTTCAGTGCCAGAGTTGGATTGGTTAATGGCAATGAAAGACTCGTCGCTCTCAACTTCATCAATACAGCACAAACAAACTCTTCAACAAGAATCACATTCACTTGCAAACCAAACTTATTACAATATTTTTTTTTTTTTTGAAAAATTACATATATACCCTGTTAGATACCATCGTCTCATCTGGATATCCATTAGTAGAACAATTATATCCAGGTCCATTAAACTGTTTTTTAGTTGACCAACTTATAATAAAAACCAACTTATAACAAACAAACAGGTCTTATCCTAATTCTCTATAAAATTATATTTTTTGAAAAAGAAAGTTTAGGTGAAGATATATGAAGAAGAAGCAGTAGCAGTTTGCTTCTCTTCCGCCGCCATGTGAACATAAAGAACAGAACCAAAACCTCATTTCCTTCTTGCCTTCTTTCAATTCATCACTCTCCTCTATTAAATCTCTTCTCCTCACCAGACTCACGCAATTTTCCAATCCTCTTCGAAAAATATAGTGTGAAGTTTTAAAAAGTACATAAATTTTAGATATGGAGATGAATGTTGAAGGTCGAATTTCTGATCCAGAAGCCGAATTGAGCCAAGAATTGTCCCAAAAATTGAATCTTGAAACTGGGTTTAAGCTCACTGATGCCGAATTGAGCGAAGGATAGTCCGAAAAATTGAATCTTGGAAATGGGTTTGAGCTCATTGATCACGACAAGGAAGAAATTGAAGATTTGAGAGACAGTGATTAAGAAGATGAAGAAGAAAGACCATTCTATAAGTTTTTTGGTTTATGAAAAACAAACAAAAGATATGAACTTCAAAACCAAAGAGGGAATCGAGCCTCAAAAGAAAAAGATCAAAAATAAAAGAATTGTGAAGATCGATTCATGGATTGGAAAAATGGAAACATACTGCTAATTGACATAAAGCATCAAAAGAGATGTTAATTTTGAAAACCAGGGACTAAATTGAATGATTTAGAAACTTGAAAGCTATGTTTTTGAGAATTAGGGCTGTACCAGGGATTGGAAAGAAGAAGTTTAAAAATTTAAGGGACTACATTTTGAGAAATTAATTTAGTCTAGGGACTTGAGTTGTTAATAGGCTATTTGGCCAAATCCAAAACCTGATATTTGATGAGGGGTAAAAATGCCTTTTCCAGCTTTTAAATCGTCAAAAGTCAAATTCGTGGACTTAGATGTAATTGATTTTTATCTAACTAGATTTGGATGTTATTGTTCCATTAACGGATACCTATCTGTAATTACGAAATCTAATAGGGGCTCCATATGTAATTTGCCCCATTTTTTTCTCTCATCAAAATCAGGGTTTCTTCTTTCCTACCGCATGCTGCACTAACTCCTGGTGCTTTAAAGGTTGTACCATGGTTGTACCATATGCATTAAATGTTGTATTGTACAACACATTAAAGCACCAGGAGGTAGTGCAGCATGTTGTAGGGTAGAAAAAACCAAAAATCAGTGGCCACGCTACAAGAGGACTAGATCTGTATAGTACAAAAGCATCTTACTCATTCATCCGATATCCGGACCAAATATCACATTTGATTTTGCCATCTAAGTTACAGTACATTGGAGTAATAGATAATGGGAATAAGTATACATGATTGTGAATTTTGTTCCAAGGGAAATGTGACATTTACTGATATTAAACGAGCCGAGCCGAGTATTATGATACTCGAGCTCAACCAAGCCGAGCAAAAAACGAGTAAAATATTGGGATCGAGCTCGAGTAACTTGTAACGAGCTCAAGCTCGATTCGAACTCGAAAAATAACAAGCCTTAACGAGCCATATGATGGAAAATATTAAAAATAAGCTTAAAAAATATAAATTTATTAAAATAATTAGTTTTACGAGATTTATCGAGTCGAGCCGAGCTCGGCTCGTTACATAAACGAGCATAATATATGAGGCTAGAGCCGAGCCGAGCCCTCGTGAAGGTTCGAATCGCGTAACAGCTCTAGTAGCATTGTATATTGGGACATATAGTCTATGTTTAAATCAATATGATATTCGGTTATGTAGATTCGTGTATAGTAAATTAATTAGTTGATTATTGATAAATGCGGTCTCTCTCTCTCTCTATCTCTCTCTCTCTCTAAAATTTATTCGGTTATGGAGACAGATGAGGGTCTGATCCTTACCCGTGAGGCAGATATTGAGGCGGAAGTGTTGAATTTCTACACATGTTTGGTGGGTCAGACGGCTTCGAGAAGGGAGGGGATTGATTTAGGGGCTATTCGCTCAGGACCTAGACTTGGCTGCCGGGAACGTGAGCAGCTTGTGCAGCCCATCACTAGATGTGAAATTGATGCGGCCCTTAAAGATATTGGTGATCTAAAAGCCCCGGGAATTGATGGCTTCAATGCTTATTTCTTCAAAAAGGCTTGGAACACGGTTAGCAATGATGTATATAATGGAGTTATGGATTTCTTTGAAACCTCGACGCTTTACCCAGCCTTGAATTGCACATTAGTCACCTTGATCCCAAAGACCCCGGAGGCATTAAAGGTTAAGGACATGAGACCGATTGCTTGTTGCACTACAGTTTATAAAATTATTTCAAAGATCCTCACGTCTCGGTTAGGACATGTCATAAATAGCATTGTGGATGATTGTCAGTCTGCGTTTCTCCTGGAAAAGGTTATCCAGGATAACATCCTACTTGCACAGGAACTTGTGAAGGGGTATGGTCAGAAGGGTATCTCTCCAAGATGTATGATACAAATGGACATGAATAAGGCTTATGATACAGTGGAATGGGGAGCTTTGGAAGTTATCATGAAAGAATTAGGCTTGCCGACTCAGTTTGTAAGCTAGATTATGTGCTGCGTGACGACTGTCTCCTATAGATATTCTATTAATGGAGTGCCGTCAAGGCTACTTAAAGCACGGCGAGGTCTTCGACAAGGTGACCCTCTATCCCTGTATCTTTTTGTATTAGTTATGGAGTACTTGCATCGATGTTTACAGAAACTGCGAGAGGTGCCAGATTTTAACTTCCACCCGAAGTGTGAGAGGTTGCATATCACTAATCTCTGCTTTTGTCGATGACTTGATGTTATTTATGCGAGGGGATGTGGACTCGGTAAATTTAATGATGCAACAATTCCGTTGTTTGTCTGTGGCTATGGGTTTGAGAGCAAACATGACAAAGACAAAGATATATTGTGGAGGTTGCCCGACTGCAGTACGGCATCATATACTGGCGGCCACGGGCTTTTGCGTGGGTACTCTGCCGGTTTGATATCTTGGGGTGCCTTTATCCGATAAAAAACTGACAGTAACCCAATATCAACCCCTCATAAACCGTATCTTGGATAGAGTGAAACATTGGACAACTCGACTTTTGAGTTATGCCGGCAGGGAGCAACTGATACGAAGTGTAATTATCTCTATCACTTCCTACTGGTTACAGGTTTTCCCCCTACCTAAGAAAGTGCTTGACCATATCGAGCGTATTTGCCGTAGCTTTCTCTGGAGTGGTAAGGATGGTAATTATAGGAAAGCTTTAGTTTCATGGAATCAGGTTTGTGCCCCAAGAAGCTGTGGCGGATTGAATATTATATCTTTACCCGAGTGGAATAAAGCCCTTCTATGCAAACTCCTATGGAAGATCCAAACCAAGGCCGATTCATTGTGGGTTAGATGGATTCATAGCTATTATATAAAACTACAACCGGTGGAGGAATGGATTATGCCTACTTGTAGCTCCTCGATCATCAAAGCTATAATAAAGGTACGGGAGACTATACAGGACAAGCAGGAGTGGCAAGCGCAGCTAGTTGATAGCAGATTCTCGACTCGGACAATGTACCAAGTCTTTAGGAGCTGCCATACACGGATCGAATGGTGTGACTTGATTACGAGAAACCCGGCTAGGCCGAAAGCGAGATTTATACTATGGTTAGCCCTCCATCGACGCTTAGCTACGGAGGATCGACTTGCATTCTTTGGCATTGATACGGATGGGACTTGTACTTTCTGCGGGGATGTGGAAACTATAGATCACCTATTCTTCATGTGCCCCATTACTTATGTGATTATGAAAGAAGCATTGACTTGGATGTTGGTCTCACATCCCCCAATCCATAATTGGCAGCAACTACTTAGCTGGATGCGCACCAAAGCTCGGGGGAAGGGGAGTCGGGCGTATGTGTTTAGAGCCTTAATTGCGGAGGTTTTCTACCATATCTGGACTGCAAGAAATGGCATAATCTTCCAGCACAAGACTTACGACACCCCAGTACTACTGGATTCGATTACACAGGCTGTAAAATTGCGATGCAAATCTGGAAAGGCAGCATCTCTTGTGGAGAGTTTTTATCTTAGGATTTAGCTTGTTTTGTCACTAGTTAGAATTTGCAATTTATGGTGTTGGGCTTGGACGTTTCTTTGTCAGCCCTTAAATGTACGTACTTTGTTTTTTGGAGGTTAATAAGACATGTTCTTTCTTTCAAAAAAAAAATTAAAGTATAAAACTAATAAGCTAATTTATACAATATTTTAATAAGTTACATGAATAATGAACAATTTTATAAGAGAGGAAGTTGCTCAAGTTTGGTACCAAGTGAATGTACCACTTTGCCCTCCTTCAAAGGAGTTTCTTGTCAAATGGTAAAAGATAATAATAATTGTTGTTCTAATGTTGTAATTAGGAGATAAGATATAAAATTTTCTTCCCATTCTTTATTGAAAATTGTTGCAAACTAAATTTCGGTTTCTTATTCATTTCATTGTTAGATAAAATCCGACTTATAATTGGTATGTGTATTGTGCACATTGGTGATTTATTACACAATTTTAATATATTTTTTTACAAAATATATTTAATGTAAAAATATTGACATTATTAAGTAAAAAAACTCTGATCTTTTTATAGAGTAGTCTCTTCTTAGACGGTCTCTAGATCACGTATCTATAGATGGACCTATGTTGTCAAGAAAGCATCGATTTTATTAATTAATACGTCAATGTTCTCAAGGTTTGTGTTTTTTCATATTAAACAGAACATACATTTTGTAAACTAAATAGACGTTTTGATTAATTACATTGATGATTTTGCTTATAACATATGTCCGTCTTTAAATATATGTTCCACTCTCTCTAGAGACGTTCTTATCTACTTGATATTTTCCATCGATTTTTGTGAGTTTATAAGATATCTTTTCATGAAATTATATGAAGTGTTTTTTATATAACAAATAGTCATGTTATAGAATGTGCTTGGCACCGCGCTAAGTGCGGTGCGTTCTCACTAGTATATTAATAAGCGTTTATGCAAGTGCGTAACATACTTATTTTTATAATAATTCCATCGAATTTATAAGTTAGTTAATCTTAAACATAGAATATTTCACATTTGATTCGAGACTGTGAGAGTATTATCCTATTAGGACTTTAAAGAAAGTTGAACAAAGTCCCTCAATTATTGACCTAACACAAAAGAGAAAACAGAACAAAACTACACAACTAGCTACACTCAATTTTTTGGATTCCAATTGAGTGTCTGATTTGTTTTTATAGGAGGAGGACTCTGTTCAGCAACAGCAATGGCAACTGGATATATTCATACATATCTTTATGAAATTGAAATGGTATGAGTCATATTATCAGCTGAATCACTTTGCCTTTAGACCCTTCTCTCTAAAATACTTTATCACTTTTGCGCAAGTCCATAGAGACATAACAACTATTGGTGATTATTTTATGGATTAGAGACTGTGACAACTCCTGAGATTTAACCTATATATATATATATATATATATATATATATATATATATATATATATATAGATTAGAATGACAATATAAAACACCTAAGTTTGGTAACCAAGACACTGATTCCAAACTGAACTATATCCACATTATCCTTATCCTGATATCATAGTTAATTACCCAAATCCGACCTATTAAGAAGAGTAGTGTCATGTTTAAAATGTATTGATCAATTTTGAACTTTTTATAAAATGTTTCTCTAAGAAAACCGTCAAACCGCCTGCTTTAAATACCAACCGAACAGTCATAGTTAGGGAAAAAAAAACTCACTCTCCATGATTTATAATTTGAACTATCCGTCATAGATGGGTCGGTTAAACTTTTTGTACAAAACTGTTCCTACATGTCCTCATTAGGGCTGTTAACGAGTCGAGCCGAGCTTTGACTTAATGGATAAGTGATCGACAGAATTTTAAGTCTGCTCATGATTGTCGAGCTTTTCATAATCGAGCTCACGGCTCGTTCAAATATCGAGTTGCTCGCGAGCAGCTTGAAAAGCTCGACTTGCTTTTGCTCGTGAGTGCTCGACTCGTTAAAGCTCGAAAATAATTCATTTTCTAAATCTGAGAATCAGATTTTTAGAATGAGTATTTTTTTAATTAGGGAAAGATAACTTAAGTTAGGTTTTTATTTACGTATATGTAAATAAATAAATAAATTTAAATATATATATTAAATTAATTATTGTTCGCGAGCAGCTCGCGAGCTTCGATCATTTTACCAGGGAGATCGATTCAAGCTCGAAAATGAGACGAGCTTGCTCGAGCAAACTCTCGTTGACTGATCTCGAGCTCCATCTGAGTGTTGACCGGGCTTTTTCGCGAGCGGCTTGATTCCCTAACACTCCTACCTAGTACTCATGCACCGTCGCCTATGTGTGTAATATTTTCTCATATATTCATAAATATTAATGATTAATTTTATAAAATTTCCTAATCCTCAAAAATGCACTTTAACTTGGAAAAAGCCACAATACCTCCTGCCTAACCGTGCCTCCTCAAGATTTTCCACTTGGTAGTATCATCATCCATATTCCTACTTTTTGGACCACTCATTAATTTCTATTCTATTAGTACTTACGCATCATGGGATGTATTTGTATTTTCGACCGTCACAGTTGAACTTTATGATGTACCCTATTTCCCATCCAAAACTATGTATTCGTATCGTACGGCTTCTAACATTACATATACATAGTTCCAAATTTAAATTACTTTCACTTCTTTGACTCAAACTATTCCTTTTCAAACAATAAAGTTAAAGAATGTGTTATAGTGTATCATATACCCATACAATATCATATTATAAGGTAGAAGGATAAACTTGTAAATTTGGCCAACTCATTAATTGTTTCGATGATCATTCAATTATGACACTTCATCATAATGCAATACGAATCATATGTTTACCTTATTTTTCATCCGGGTAGTTTTATTGAATTCATCCGGTAAGTTAGAATTACGTGTAGGTTCATGTTTCGCCTTAAGATATAACTTAGGGTTAGGCGGAGATGACTCTACACTACTTATTCTACTACCATATTCAGAGGAAGACCATAAGGAATTCTTGAATTTATGCTGGAATAGAAAGTCAAGAGAAGCCTAGGTATAGGAGGTGGCTTGTGGGCCGCTAGAAGCGCTTCTACATAAATTCACAGATTAAGCTCAACCTTGGTGACAAGTACCTTGTTCTTCGGAGGGAGGCAAGTGATTCGTTTTCGGTCGTTTGATCGTTTCCAACCCGGTGGAGATAGTGCGTACGTTGTCGCAGAAGCAATTTAGAACTTAGACCAATCCTCATAATTTTTAATTTTGATTTCTTTTAAATTTCGCTCTATAATAAGTTTGGCCTATGAGTAGACTATGAAGTAGAAGAATAGACTATGGTCCATAACCTTGGTGGTGATTGTTATGTATTTATACCACACATGCTAGTTGGTTTACTCTTATATCTTTAACGAAACGTAGTAGTGAAAGTGATTTCCCCTTCTTTTATACGTCTTTTTTTCTCTCTCTTGTGACTAACCGTTATAGGTGATCATAACAAGAATAAATTTTTACTAATCTATATATCACCATGGATTATCCACTTTAGGACTTAAGTATACAATTTTAGTCGGACTGGGATACTAGGTATCTCGCTACTCGATGGTCGCATGGAATGAAGCCCAATGCGTATTATTGCGGGTTTTTTTTTTGCATAACTTCTTTTATCTTTATAGAAACAAAGGAGGTACAGTATTTGTCCTAGACTCATCTTGTCATTTTAGTTTTTTATTGTGTCGTAGAAATGTGCCTTGTAAGAGAAAAGAGTTATCCAACATCTTATAGATGATGCCCATAATATTCCAAAGCAATAAAGCGTATAATTGCAGGGTTGTTGCAGTACTTCTTCTATCTCTATAGAAAACAAATGAGGTATAGTATCCTTGCCAATCTCAGCTTCTCATTATACATTTTTATTGTCTGTAGAAATGTGCTCAATTACTCCTTAAAGTGCCATGTCATGGGATAGATTTATCTTATATCATGTGGAGAATGTCATGAATATTTCAATGCGATGTCGGATAGTAAACATCCCCCCCACATGTGAGCTGGCATATTCACGCTCACCAAGACGCAAGTGCGGAATAGGTAGAGAGGGACTGAAGTAGTCTTAGACACAACATCAACTTGAGCGAGATTGGAGCAGTCCAAAGACCCAACATCAACTTGAGCAGTACTCCAAAGCTCTAATACCATCTAGAAAAGGGTTGAACTACCACTTAAAAGTAAAAGGGCCTTGTAAGGGAGAGAGTTATCACATACTTCCATCATTTTTCTACAAGCTTTCCACGTTGACTTTTTGGTTGTCAATCGTAATCAACTTTGACCACATATTACTTTTAAAATGTAATGATAAAATATTTAACAAAATTATATAACGCAAATTTAAACTATAATATATCATAATGTAATTTTATTAAGTATTGAATCATTATGTTTTAAGAGTATTTCGTGGTCAAAATTGATTATAGTTGACCGGAGAATAGTAAAGTGGAAAGAGTGTAAAAAAAGGAAGTGTATCTTATAGCCTATAGAAGGTGTTCAGGATATTCTCCAACGATATGAGACAATTCATGTGAATCTCATCTTCTTATAGCTTAAATATAAAACATTTCTTACACTTCAAATTTAATCTTAAAATTTGTATGTAGCTACATGATAAGTTGAGTTTGAAATTGAGAGATTATAGTATAGCTACAATGAATGGGGTATGTTAACCTCATGACACTTTTTACTAAATGCATGACACTTTTTGATATATTGAAAAAGGCTCTTTATTTATTAAAAATATTAGAAGTGGTCAAATTCTTTCTTTCTTTCTTTTTTTTGTCATCAACCCCGCAACTCCAAATCTTTTAAAGTATATGCATGTATATACTTGTTAATAATATAAAATATTTATGAAAGAAACCATATTGAACAGGTATTGACCGGATTATGGCAATGTTCATGAATATAAAGATGTATGTATTGGTTTAGTTTGATTCTTATAGTCGTTAATGCTATTCTATTATGTTACAATATTAAAATTAACTAAAATTTCATCAAAAGTTTCGAAAAATCGATCTAAAACGCTAAAAAAATCGATAAAAAATGGTTTGGTAGCGCCACGGCTGCCAAACAGTTGTTGCGGCAGCCACATGGCCTGGCTGCCAGATTGCTGCTAGAAACCGGTTCTCGCAGAACCAAAGTTACGGTTGGAGCTCGAAGAAGCTCTCATGTCAGAGCTTGAAACAGCTCTGATAAGAGCAGCAGCAGATCCAGATTGGAGTTGCACAAAGCACTGATGGGAGGTGCAGCAGCTCAAGATCAAAGCTACGATGGGAGCAGTTATGCAACTCTCCGATGGTACTTGCTACCTGAGCTCCAGTCAAATTCGGGGATTACGAAAACCTTTTTGGATAGAATCATAATTATTTAAAGTTAATGGACTAGTTTATAAGTTACTATAATTGTGGGACGATTTGCAATATGTTAAAAAATTGTCATCTTATTTAGTAATATTTTTATGCATTTAACATTTATGTTATTAACTTGTTGTGGTGGTAGTGCTAATCTTAAAGATTTGATGCGTTTGACTTTTGGACTCACTCAGGGAAACTTGTCTTTTTGGATTTAAAGGTGGTGTCACCCCACTCACATGCTCTGTTTCATCTCTATCGTATCGTATCACAATTTTTAGCCAACGACCTATCCAAATATCCCATCCAACCAACTAGCTCACTTCCCATTTCCGGCCTCTTCCCCCACAAACTAACTTAAACTAATTTCGACTACTTGTGTAAATCTTAGCTTAAGAATACCGTATAATTTTGTTTGAAACGGTAAAATTATATTTATGATTCTAAGCGTTTACATAAAAAATGCTCAAAATAACGACTTAAATTAGATCAAACCGTTTGTTTAGAGCTTTTCAACGCTAAATATTTTAAAACTGTTAACCCAAAATAAACATATTTGCTCTTGCTATAGTAAATTTATAGTTTGTTTGGGAGGTCACCTATAAAATCTTTATTCAGCTAGCTTTCTTTTTTCTTTTTTAATAAGTTACATGAACATATATACTTATGTGATCAACTAGGTAATAAGCTAACCAACTATATATACTTTTTACGTATATTTCGAAAATAATTTCATCAACGTAATAATCTAAGTGATAAACAAAGCATGGGGATAAACTTTTAATGGATAGAGTCCAATCCTACTCGTATGAGTTCAAAAAAGAAAAAGAATGTATTGTTTCATTTCATAAAGTTTCACATGGAATATACTTGTCTAGAATGGTTTGTGAGCTTGATTAACTTAAACTTTTGAGTCCAAACACATATTTTTAACATTATAAAATTAAACATGTCATTTCATCCAAGTATGAGTAGATAGTAACTTGAAACAAAAGTTGAATTCTTCCATGAAATTGATTTTTACATTTAGTATATATCTGAATTCCTTCCTAAAATCTATGGTCGGCCTTAGTGCTTTCGTATATTAAATTCTTGCAATGAAATGAATACAAAGAAGAAATGTTATAATAATTCCAAACTTATTGGACCCCATCATCTTGTTCATACATACTATACTGGCATGGCATGATTAGGGTTTGTTGGGGGATATTATGATAAGTAAATAAATAATACGCATCTTTATATCTATGTCATAATAATGAGATTATATAAAGCACATTTTCCCTATAGATCCTTCTTAGCAAAGCAGATGTCATTTCAAAAGATGGCTTTTTAGTTGTAAAAAATTGGTCCTTTGGAATCTTTATTCCTTTTCCCCACGTTCCCTTTTAGGAGTTACTTCTTGTTTCTTTACCCATCCCTCTAAAGATAATTTACCATAATCTAGTAAAATTAACAAAAGTATTTTCCATTCTAATTCGGTAAAACCAGTTTTACATTTAACAAGGTTACACATTTGTTGATAATCACTGAGATAAATCGTGTCAACCTAGTCTTGTAGTAATTATTAATGAATTGTGGAATATATTAATTTTGTTTTAGAATGATTTGTCTTTTATATGAAATGAACAAGGTTACACATTTGTTGATAATCACTGAGACAAATCGTGTTAACCTAGTCTTGTAGTAATTATTAATGAATTGTGGAATATATTAATTTTGTTTTAGAATGATTTGTCTTTTATATGAAATGCAAATGATACGATGCCACTACTGGAGCTGAAGCTGATGGGTGCACATGGAGATCAAAAAAGGTCTTCTTCTTACAAAAGTTGAACGAACACATTCTAACCAAAAAGAAAAAGAGAAAAGTTGAATGATATGATCCAACTGGGAAAGTTAAGCAACCCATGCTCCTTGTCTTAAAGGCTAACTAAAATGTACTTTTAACTTTAACTCAACCTTATATTATTTTTTAATTACTAAGTAAGGAGCATTAATATGTTTTATATTTATCTCTATATATCGAGATTTCTAACAGTATCTTTTCTAATTTATTTAACTAACTATTTATGTTATAATGCCCCATCCTCTTATACCGACTCTTAGAAAATTCGTACATCCAAATTGTTCGTAGACTACAATTAATGTGATGTGTTGGTCACACAAATCAAAACATGTAGTGCACTAGAAAATTACAATAATGTACCGCGTCCCCTTGTTGGTCAACACATGTACTTTCACGTGCACTTTGTTTTCACAAATTCGTGTCAACACTTAGAAATTATGCAGTGGATTATTCATTTTAAAATTAATCTAAATCACATTTAACTCTAAAGTTCTTATTGATGATAAATTACAAAAACAAAAGTTGCACCTTATTAATATGTTAACGTTTGCAACTTTGGGCATTACACATACACTATTAACATTTATCAAAATTTCTCACCGCATGCATAGTTGGGGAGGAGCCTTCCCGAGGGGACGCCCTCGAGGTACGAAAGACGTCCCTCGACTGATATTCTTAAGTTGCCAAAGCAGCTATTCTTCATGTGAGTTCTTTTGTACATAGAGTGTGCGAGCAAATCCTGCGAGTTGGGCAATTGACTTTTATACTTCCTTGATAACATAGTCGATGCATGTGGTAATTAGTATAAGTTATTTTCAACTGAAAACTCATTCAGTTCAGTTTATTAAATTTATATTATTATTATTATTATTATTGTTATTGTTGTTATTGTTATTGTTGTTGTTGTTATTGTTGTTGTTGTTGTTGTTGTTATTATTATTATTATTATTATTATTATTATATCATTTATTTACACACCCAATCTTTTGTACGAGGAAAATTATTATTGGGGTTTCCTTAGGGTTTGGTGTTTTGGAGGTAAAATTCTGATATTTTGGATGTAAAATTAAACCACTAAACATCGATTTTTAATCAAATAGACTTCCGGTCCATTATTAACTTGTTACGGGACCAAGTTCCCAGTCCTACGAGAATTGGAATAAACCTCCAGTGGTGTATGCTTACACCATAAAATAAAAGAAATAAAGTTCTTGTTCAACTAGGAGTAGAAGTTCTAGTTTAATAGAACATAGAATAGTTTTTGGTTAATTAGAAGTAGAGTCCTAGTTGGTTTAGAATGTGGTTTAGTTCTATATAAGAAGCTTCCTAGGTCAGTAGTTCATTCATTGAGAATTATACTTTGGTTTAGTTTCGATCCACAGAGGATTGGTCGCTCTTGTGAAGAGTGGAGTTTTATGTTATATTCTTTTCTTTCAGTTTATTAAATCAAAAGCAACTTGTTGCACCAAACAACATCTTCATTCTTATTTCAGTTCCATATCAATCCATTCGGTTCTATCATAACTTTCTAAGGAGATTTTTTTCCCGAACTTAAATCATAAATTACTTGCAAATTACAAAAAAAAAAAAAAGTATAAAACAAAGTTACGTTAATAAAATATACTTAATTTCTTTTCATAAAAGTTGAAATATGAGTATTGGGACATGAAAGTTGAAGAAGCAGTTTGGAAAATGGAACAAGGCTGGAGGTTCTGGACAAGAAAGAGTTTTGATGTAAAGTTGTTGGCACGAGCTCATGCATGGTTTATGGACTAGTGATTTTGGTTAA
Organism: Plantago major; assembly: GCA_026545765.1. Lineage (NCBI taxonomy): Eukaryota > Viridiplantae > Streptophyta > Magnoliopsida > Lamiales > Plantaginaceae > Plantago > Plantago major. The sequence continues at coordinate 14,138,508 of CM048841.1, read as the reverse complement.
GCTTTTAATTATTTTATATTTGTCGAACATTGTCCATGCTCTTGTAAATGTTTTCAAGTTGTAATAAATTTCACCGATTAAAAAAAAACTAGATAAAGACAGTTTGTACGACGATTAAAATTCGGTTTAATCAAGTTATCATTCTCATATTGTTTACCACGCGGTTGGTTTCAAAGTTTGTTATACAATAATAAATAAAAAAGTAAAGTGACAGAAAAATAGTAGGAAGAGTGTGAGAAAGATGACAAAAATAATATATTTTTTAATTCTGATTATATATACCATCATATAATTGTTATTATTATTACAAAATAATTTCTTCAGTTCAGTTCCATTCAGTAGTTCAGTTCAGAAAATTGCAGTTGAAGAGAACATAGCCTTAGGCGGTCTCCACGTTACCTTCGACTTAGAATGACTGGTCGACTCATTAATCGACCCAATGACAAACGTTATTTCAGCCCCTTTTTCCTTTTTTTAATTTTTTTTCTTTTCTCTTTTTGTTTTAATTGTTTGTTGCTTTTTGGCTGAACTGATTTTGTTCTTCTCTTCTGTTTTCATTCGTTTTTAACTAAATTCTTCCTTTTATTTTAGTTTTCGCTTGTATTTCAATTCCTTTTTTAATTATTCAAACTTAAATTACAAGTAATATATATTTTTTCAAATTTCAAGTATATTTTCAAGTAATATATTTAAAAAATATTAGTGTGATTTTTTTATAATTAACTAACAACATTTAAAATCAATTCAAGAATAAAGTTTAAAAGGAAATGAAAAAGAAAAAAAATGAATATTTAAGTTTGAAAGAAAATGTTAAAAGAAAATAGGTTTGGGCTTCACTGTTGGAGTAGAGAATTGTAGTGAGTTGCAAAGTGAGTTGCAGTGAGTGGAGTGCTGACGTGGCGGAGAGAGTGGGTTGTAGAGAGTTGCAACTGCTGGAGATGGCCTTAGGCTCTGTTCTCTTCAACTGCAATTTTCTAAACTGAACTGAATGGAACTGAACTGAACTGAACTGAAGAAATTATTTGTAATAATAATAACAATTATATGATGGTATATATAATCACAATTAAAAAATATATTATTTTTATCATCTTTCTCACACTCTTCCTACTCTTTTTTCTGTCACTTTACCTTTATTTATTATTGTATAACAAACTTTAAAACCAACCGCGTGGAAAACAATATGAGAATGATAACTAGATTAAAATCGAATTTTAATCGTCGGGCAAACTGTCTTTATCTGGGTTTTTTTTGAATCGGTGAAATTTATTGCAACTTGAAAATGTTTACAAGAGCATGGACAATGTTCGGCAAAATAAATAATTAAAAGCTTAACCAAAATAACTAGTCCATAAACCATGCACAAGCTCGTGCCCAACAACTTTACATCAACACTATTTCTTATCCGTAACCTCCATTCTTCTCTCATGTCCCAATACTCATATTTCAACTTTTATGAAAAGAAATTAAGTATATTTGATTAATGTAACTTTGTTTTATTGTAAAATCCAGTGAAATTTTTCGATTTTCTACGTATTGTTATAAGAGGCTTACGAGAAGAATCAACACCAAACTTTTTATAAAGTTTGGTCCGACTTTGGTTTGGTTTAACTTGTTTTGGAGTTTTTTATAGTCATTTGAAAGACTTGTAGAGTTTGATTTGACTTTGGTTTGGCTTAACTTGTTTTTTATTTGTTAAGTTTGAGAAAAAACTCAACGTTAGCTTCTGAGTTTAATTCTATTGTTCTGATATCTTCCAACAAAAGAACATGTAGATTTTTGTTAGAGATGTACGTACAGAGTATGTGAACCAGATTGTATGGTACTCTCAGGTTCATGTAGTTTCTTATCTTAACTCACATTTTACGGTAGAAAAGAAGGGTAATTCAAATTGTAACTATACTCTTTATTTCATTGATCTACTAAAAGTTGTATTAAAAAGAAAGAAAGAAAAAAAGTTGAAAATAACTCAATTGGATAAATTTTCTTATTTTCCTCGTACAAAAGGTCGGGTGTGTAAATAAATGATAAAATAACAACAACAACAACAACAACAACAACAACAACAACAAAAATGATACTACAGAAGAGGAAGAAGTGACAGAAGATGATGAGAACTGGTCTAGCTATGATGAAGTGTATGCTCAACTTTTTCATAACAAACCAAGGGTGGCTAAAGGAAATCACCAGAACCAACAGAGAAGATCTGCTAGAATCATTAACACTAACATAAAAGGATCCTCAGATAGGAGAAGCAGTACTGGGAAGGAAAAAGGTGGGAAGAAGTCCAAAACCCATTCTTATAGATGAATTACATGATTTGGAATATTAGGGGAGTAGGTTGCAAGAATTCCCAGCAACAAGTATGGTATCTTAAAAACAAGTGGAAATTGAACATTTTGGCAATAGTGGAACCAAAGGTGAAGTTGGAATGGATAAGGTGGTTGCTAACTGCAATAATAAGATTTGGATTTTGAGTGATGTTAATTATCAAGTGGAGGTTTTGATGGATAGAGAGCAGCTGCTACACTGTAAGATTTCCTCTCATCTTCTACCTACCCCAGTACTTATAACTTTGATATATGCTAAGTGTACTAGGCAGGAAAGAAGAGTGCTTTGGGAAGACATGAGGTTACTGTCAGATACAACATTACCTTGGTGCATAGGAGGTGACTTCAACATAGTCACTAGCTTGTCAGAAAGAGAAAATGGGGCTGCTCCAAACCTCAATGCTATGAATGACTTTGGAACTTGTATTATGGACTGTGGCCTCATTGATGTGGGGTATGAGGGTATGCCTTTCACCTGGACCTGGACTGACTTTAGCCAGAGACTAGACAGGGTTCTATTTAATCATAAATGGTTAGAATGTTTTCCTATGGTTAAAAATTCTCATGGTGTGAGGAGATGCTCAGATCATAGACCTCTCTTGATCACTGCTGGTCCTGCACCTGTCACTAGGAGCTATTCTTTCAGATTTCAGGCCATGTGGTTCCTCAATCCTAATTGTTTGACGAGTATAGCACATCACTGGAACCTCCCTGCAAGGAATAGGAGTCTCAAGAAGTTTTGGGAAAAGCTACATAGGCTGAAACAACATCTGACATGGTGGAACAAGAATGTCTTTGGGAATCTGTTCCAGAAGTTGAAAGAAGAAGAAGAAGATACAGTGGCCAAAGCTGAACTGGAGTATCATAATGATCCTAAACCTGCAAAGAAAGCTATTCTAAGAGCTAAGGCAGATGCTTAAAACACTGTATTGGACATGGAGGAAACATTTTGGAGACAAAAGGCCAGCTGTAATTGGAATCTACAGGGGGATAGGAATACCAAGTTATTCCATAACATGGTAAAGAGGAAAAGAAGAAGAGCAGAATATCCAGTATAGAAGTGAATGGGAGGGCAATTAATGATCCCTTAGAGCTACATGATTCTGCAGTGGATTATTTCAAGCATATGTTATATGATAACATTGAGATCACAGAAGAGCCTATTATGTCAAACATTGAGCCTACCATAGATGCTGAAATCAATGAGGCTCTGTGTGATTCTCCTACCATGGAGGAAATCAAAAAAGTAGTGTTTAACTTCAGCAAAGATGCTTCTTCAGGGCCAGCTGGGTTCCCTGCCATTTTTTATACTACTTGCTGGGAAGTTATTAAAGAGGATCTATTGGAAGCAATAGAAGATTTCTTTTTAGGTGCTGCTCTGCCTGTAGGGATATCTAGCACATCCATTACACTGATTCCAAAAGTAGAAAATCCATTGGCTTGGTCTGACTTTAGGCCTATAAGCCTCTGCAACTGCTCCCACAAGATTCTATCTATGCTACTGAATGATAGATTAGCTACAGTGCTGCCAGGGTTAATATCAGAGAATCAAAGCGGCTTCTTACAAGGGAGGCTTATCTCAGATAATTTATTACTGACTCAAGAGCTGATACACTCTTTGGATGTGAAAACTAGAGGTTCCAATATTGCTTTGAAGATAGATATGCAAAAAGCATATGATAGGTTGAATTGGAAATTTCTTTGCAGCTGCATTTGGTTTCTCACATAACTGGATTGACATGATGATGAGAACTGTTAACAACTGTCACTTTGGCATTTTAGTTAATGGAGGAACTAAAGGATTCTTGAAATCAGAACATGGGCTGAGGCAGGGAGATCCTCTGTCTCCTTCTTTGTTCATCTTGACTGGGGAATACTTAACAAGAGGGATTAATGATTTGTTTGCTGCTAACCGTGGTTTATATTATGATACAAAGAAGGGGCTTAATGTGAGCCACCTTGCATATGCAGATGACCTGATATTGTTTACTAAGGGCAATAAAGGAGGGTTGAAGCAGATCATGGCATTTCTAAAGCACTATGAAAAGTGTTCAGGCCAGAAGATTAATATGTCAAAGAGTCATGTTTACATGGGAAGGGATGCAAATTTCCAACAGGTAGAGCTATTGACTGGTTTTCAGGCTGAATCTCTCCCTTTTTACTATCTTGGAGCACCCATTTCAAGAGGTAGGAAAACTGCAGTATTATATCGGCCACTAGTGGACAAGATAAGAAGCAAGCTGATTGGTTGGAACATCAACAAACTCTCTCAAGGTGGTAGATGGGTACTGATTAGAAGTGTTTTAACTTCAATGCCAGTATATCTGCTACAGGTTTGCTATCCTCCAGATTCAGTCTTGAAAATGATAGATTCTATCATATCAAAGTTCTTTTGGGGCTCTACTGATGAGAAAAGGAAAATGCATTGGTCAAGATGGCAGCCTATGTGTAGGCCTATCAAAGAAGGAGGGTTAGGGATCAGACACTTGAGGGATATTTGCAATGCTTTTACTTACAAGTTATGGTTCAGATTCAGGGAGCAAGCTTCATTGTGGGCTAGGTGTTTGAGCCAGAAGTATTGTAGGAAAGCTCATCCTGGGGAAGTATTAGTGAAGAACACTGACTCCATGGTTTGGAAAAGACTGATCAAAGGGAGAACAGGGGCTCAGTCTCAGTGTTTTTGGCATTTAGGGCAGGGAAGTTGCTATTTTTGGTTGGATGAATGGTCTAAGGAGGGTTTGTTAATTGATAAGGTGGACCAATCTGTCTTGGTAAATAAACAGGAATTGATTGAAGATTATGGTATTAATGACAGTTGGGATTGGGCAAAACTTTCGAGTCAGCTTCATCTGTCTGTAGCAGTTAAGGTGTTTTTGATTCCTTTCATTGCAGACAGGATAGCTAAGCCTATATGGAAGTCATCCTCAAATGGTGCCTTCTCCACTAAGTCAGCTTGGGAGCTGATCAGACAAAAGAATAGACAGTTAAAGGTATTAGCAAGTTGTTGGGGAGCTAGGTTACCTACTACTGTAGCCATTTTTTGGTGGAAAGTGCTGCATAACTGGTTGCTAGTGGAGAAGATTTTACAACAGAAAGGGATAGTTTTAGCATCAAAGTGTCATTGCTGCAGAGCACAAGAATCTATCTCACATGTCTTGTTGTACAATGAGGAAGTAGACAAGGTCTGGAAGTGGTTCTCATCTATCTTTCAAGTCCAACTGAGCTACTATGATAATGTGAATGACAGATACAAGGCCTGGCTCTTTTCTTCTCAAGCTATAACTAAAGATCATATAAGAATTATGATTCCTATTTTGATAGGATGGTTTGCATGGCTAGCCAGGAATGATGCCAAGCACAATGGTAGAAAGATCAAGGCTCACTCAATCATTTTCAAAATTATGAACTATCTACAGCTAGCACACAAAGCAAAGCTTTTTTCAAAAGATTTCTGGAATAGAGACATCTCTATAGCTGCTCATTGGAATTTCATACTTCCTCAGATACCTAGAAAAAGAGTGTTCATCATTTATTGGAAGAAACCATCTAGGCAGTGGGTGAAGGTAAATGTGGATGGTTCTTATTGCCATAGGAGCAAGAAGGCTGCAGCTGGAGGTGTCATTAGGGATGATGAAGGAGGATTCTGAAGGGTTTTCAATCTTATTTAGGTGTTTCCTCAATCCTGTATGCAGAGCTTTTAGGTATTTGGCAAGGTCTATCTTTGAGCAAAGAGATGAATATGCAAAATGTGATCATTGAATCAGATTCCAGGGTATCTTTGCTACTGATTGTCAAGCCTAATCATCTCTGGCACTGGAAGTTGGTCATCATACTGAACAAGATCCTTGACCTTTGTGCTAATAGGAACATCAAATTCATGCATATCTACAGAGAAGGGAATTCTGTAACAGATTTCCTTGCCTCCCAAGCTTTATCAGAGAAAAGAACCATGATTTTAGAACTAGGGGACTGTCTTGTGAGAGTCAGACAGTATGCTTATAGTGATAAACATGGATTGGCTTATATGAGAAAGAAATAATTTGATGAGGCCTGTAGAGAGTAATGACAGGAGTTTTGGTTGGTATTTGGGGAGTTATAGTGTTTGGAGTAATATGGAGGTTATGGTGATAAGCTTAGGGGTGGAGGAGAATTATGTGGCTAACCTGTATATTTGTGTGCTCTTTTGCAGGTGTAGCTACTCACCACTGAGCCACAATGAGAACTATCTGAGCAGGTTTTACTCACTGCAAGAGGGTGTTCATATTCTAATTCCCAACATTTCTTGTTTTATTAGTTTTTGCAGCATTGCTCTAGTATCTGGTGCTTTATTTGTTATTGCTGCTCTGTTCTCTGAACTGCTGTTCTTGGTTCTCTGTAGAAATCCCCATATTTTTAATTCAAAAGCCATTGTGATAAGTAAAAAAGGCAGAAGATCATTGAACAGAACAAGATCTTTAGAGGTTTCCCAGGAGTCAAAAAAAGAAAGAAGGGGTATTGAAAATGTTAGGTTTATGTATAAAAAGAATTGCTTATGTGTTACTGGACAAAAAAATAATATTACCCAGTCCTGGGAAACTGCTAGGAAGTTGTATTATGGTTGTTTTGTGGTCTGCACTGTATCTTGTGGTTTGGTGGGTTTATTCTGGACTTTGGTTTGCTTGGTGTTTAGTGAAGCTTATGCTTTAAGGGAGGGTAGATGCATTCTTGTGTATAACTATGAGTTCCTTGTTTGGAGAGACTTGGACTTTAGTTTTCTTCTTCTTCTACTGCATATCATACTGATAGGAGGGGGCTTTTCCTTACTTTGGTGTGAGTTTATTAGGGAAGTATCTCTTCCTTCCCTTGCACTAGATTTCATTTTCTTATTGGTGATCCCTGTTGTTGATAAGTTAGGTTCACATGGTGTTTCTACATTGCACACACAGGTACTATACTCTCCTGACTGATTTTGGCTATCTCTTTACTTATTTTGGCACTCTTTGATAGACTCATGGACTGCTTCTCAGTAGTGGCTCAGTGTAGCTTGTTGTTACAGTGGTACAGGCTATGTAAAGTTAGTCTAGTAATTGACAGTTTTATTGGGTTGATCATGGTTTGGTTGTATAGCCTTATTGTAGATATAACATATTTTTGGTGCTTGGCTTACTATGAAGGAGTAGTTGTAGATGGTTTATTTTGGAGGACTACTCCTAGATCTCTTGCACATTTCTGGTATTTTTGGTATTTTACTTGGGACTCATCAAGCTCATGGTGGACTAGCTTATTGGTACAGCTTTGGCACGGTTATGGCACAATGTTGGCACAGACAAGTGCAGACTTCATGGCATGCGAATGGCACAGCTTTATGGCATGCGAATGGTTTAGGGCACAGTACCGGCACGGTGTGTTGAAGCCCTGGTGCAAGATTGGCACTAAACTGGCACAATGGCCGGAGACTATGGCACGTAAGAAGGCACATCGGACTTGAGGCATTTGGACTTATTTAGGATTTTTGGCAATCTCATAAGGCTTAGTGTTAGTCTAATGATTATGGAGTATTTTGGGTAGGAATCTTGTCACAAAAATCTGGTGTTTGCGGGTTCACACAAACTGTCCTGATTTTATGATATATATCCGAGAGCTTAGGCTCTTTTATTAAAAAAAAAAAAAAAAAAAAAAAACTACAACAACAACAACAACAATAATAATAATATGAATTTAATGAATCGAATCGAACTAAGGATGAAATGAAATGAATCGAATCGAATGGAACACCTAAACCTGATTTGAATGAGTTTTCAGTTAAAGAGAACAGAGCTTTAGTACCTTATTGAGGACTTGACACTTTACCACACATCAATCTCGTTTCTTGAATTTACAATATTCAAACGGGTAATGAACTAATGATTCTCGAGACTATGTTTCAACCAAGTACAGCCAATAATCTCAATTCGGATTAGTGCACTCTGCAGTACACAAAGGGAGAGAACATGGAAAGTTTCAGAAGAAACAAGTAATGGTGGAAGCACAAGGACAATGCATGAACCACTGCTAAATGCTCTACGTACATAACATTATTGAATTCCATTGTTGAGATGAGGAAGAAGATAAAAAGAGCATCATCTTTTTGGTTCAATTCCAAAGGGACAATCTTTAACCTAGACCTCACTATTGCTGGTCTCTTATCTGTCTCTTTCTGGGTAATTGATTTATGCCCATTAGTATAGGTGTTTCATCTGCCAATTGCTTTTTATACACTTCTACTTGTTGCCTTCAGTTTCATTCTTAGTGGACTACACTATACTCGCAACAAATCATTCTTCTTTTTCCCATATATGTACCTAACTTTTGTTTGGATTCTGGTGTTTGTACCATGTATAAAATCAACAAGAAAAAATAATCATATAAAAGGTCAAATTAGGAAAATTATGTTGCCCCACAATTTTCTTTGATTTTTAGGGAAATTAAAGCGAACAAATTATCAATTGCCCATGATTATTTGTCTGTGATGTGAACGCATCTTATCAATTTTCTTGATGGTACATTTCTATGTTTTGTGAATAATGTTGATTAATGCCAATCAACTCGAACCGATTAATCTTCGGCTCGGATGTGATATGCAAATTACATTATTCTAATAATAAATTCGATCCCTACCTACTAATAATAGCCAGAGGTTTTTACCGAACCAAAGCTCATGTCCGAGTCGAAGGTCGTAACCGGGCCAAACTTTTCCTAGCTGAAGGTCAAGTCTTGGCGGAAGGTTGTGACCGAGCCAAAGACCGTGAGGAAGCTGAAAGTCATGTCCTACTCGAAGGTCATAACCAACGCATTCAGGTACCACATCACTACAACCGATAAACATACAAGATCATGGGTTTCTCTGGTCTGCTCGGAAAACCTATATATATTTACTCACTCCGCATGTTTGAGGTACACACTTAAAACTACAAAACTACCTTAATCGAGAGGTTCGAGTGTGTTTGTCCGACCTCCTCGATAGTACGTTAAGTCACTTCTGGTTTGTCTTAGGCAGGCCTGCTAAAGGACATAACCCAACTCTTCTGATCAACACGAGGAGAGCTGAAGATTCTAACTAGCGCAAGCACGAAGACTAGGTGTTTTTTTATTTATAAATCATGACATTGTTGATGTGTGTGGAATTGAAATGAAATCAAAATATCATGGCTCCACCAACTATGAAAATGTCACAACTCTAGCAGCCTTGAAGGGCTACGTGAAGAGCCTAGGGCCCATTTAAAGGCCTATGTGAAGAGCCTATGGGCCAGTACGATGGCCCAGATGAGGAGTCTACGGTAAATTGAAAGCCTAGCTCAGGAGCCTACGAACTATTCTCTTAAAGACCCTGGAGAAGAACCTTTGGGCCAGTTTCAAGGCCAAGATGAGGAGCCTACGGTAAATTGAAGGAAGGCCTAGTTCAAGACCCCGCGAGGTAATATTTTGGGAAAAATTCTGGCCAAGAGCCAATTTTACCTATGAATGGGAAAAGAAAAGAAAAGAAAAAAAGGTATCCAAAGGCAAGTTCACTACATCAATTTACAATATATCTAAATTGAATAAATAGAACGATAAACATAGTAATAGCAGAAAGGATATAGTAGTAAAATTAGTTAATTCATTTTTACATAAATTTTCTAATTTGATATTGACCTGCATGGCTACCAATTTTTTACGTGAAAATTCCAACCAAAGACCCTCAAGTATTAAAAAAAAAAAAAAATCCACAAAAACAATTCACGTAGAAACTCTTGTTGATTTGTACTTTTAGTCCAATTGTAATATGCATCGACCATATTAAGTTTAAAATTACCAGTCTACCACCCACTTCTTGCCACTACATCCTCCCACCACCAGCAGTACGTAATATATCATACTCCATCAGTTCCAAAAAATTTCATACATTAAAATTGACGTGTATCTAATGCAAGAAAGATCGTGACCATTTTAGTCGTATGAATTGTGTGATTAAAAATGGATCTCCAGTTGCATAATTGCACATTGCCCACTTCTTAAAGGTCCAAGTACCTATGGCCATTCTTGAAGGCCTATTGTAAAGAGCCCGAGGCACCGGTTAGGCTACTGTAGAATTTCTTTGAAAACGATGTTGAAGAGCCTGAGTACTACTGGCCAATTTCTCGAAGGCCTAGGTTAAGAGATAGCAGTACATATTTAGCCAAAACTGCCTGCAGAAACTCGAATTCCCTGTAGTATCGAAGCCCACATGACCGAACATAATGCTGGGAAATTTATCGAAGGGTAAAAGTTTAAACTCTGATTATGTATGGCCCAACCAACTACAACATGAATGCCCAGAGAGCCAGAGACTGAACTGGGCAAATGAGGGTGAACACTCTGAAGGTACATTCAAAGAGGTAACACTCAAAGGTACATTCACACCCAGGCAAATTTTCGTAACATAACTCTGCCAAAATGTGTCATTGTTCCAAAACTTGAAATCAAAAGAGCAACTACAAAAACCTAAAAGATACTAAATGCAGTAGAGAAGTTCCTATGCAGCAGTTTTTGCCTTCTTTGGCATGCGATAGCCACCAACAACGCAAGCATGGTCTCTCTCGAATGGTTCCAGTGTGACCTGCTCAGAGGGTTTAAAGTGATCTTCCTGTAACTTCTTCACTTCCTGGGCAAATACAGCCTCCGCTGGAACAGTGGAGTCTATGCAGTTGGCCTGCAAAAACTCAATCAAGTGAGGAATTGGAACAGTTGCTCGAAAATTGAGACAATAAATAGTTATTGATAAAGATTAGTAAAGCCAGTCCAAACTATTGGATCTGGTGGGGTTTATAATGATGATCATAAGATGAGGCTTTCCTAATATCAAGGAAAGACCTGTGTTTTTTATAAAAAAATTTCACAAAATTTATTTGCAACTATAATAAAGAACACGTATAACCTTGATTGATATGACAAAGTGACCACCCGATTTCAAGAAGAAAGATGCATTGAGGGCCAAGATTCTTGCCTGCAAGACGAAGTATAAATACTAGAGAACATTCCTGAATAGCATCAATGAAACTGAGGTATGACAAACTTTAACATCATACGTGAAGGGTTCATAATACAGCCGGAACACAAATGTTGCACTCTTCAAATTATCCGAGTCATGAAAACAAATGCATAAAAAATTCACATGGCAAAAGTAACCAGCTAGGAAATGAAAAAAAAAAACTTAAAAGTCATCAGAAGAATCAAATGGGAGGACAGTTGTTGCGCTTAATAGAAGAATCAAATGAATTTAAAAATAGCCAAAAGACATCAGAAACTCGGTTTTGCATCATTCAAGATGTAAGAAGGGGAATCCGAGTATATCATCATATGCTTAATGGCAAAAAATTAAATCAAATAAAATCCATCCTTGGAGAGAAAAACATTTACTAACATTTTAAATTTGGTAAAACAGGATAAAACTCATCAACGAAACAATACTTCTGACAAAATACCATAAAAACATAATTAAAAAATATAACACCGGCTCAATCTATCAAATACTTGGATGTAAGAAAATAAAGCTTGAAAAGGGGATAAACGCATAAAGTCAAAACTTTGAAGCCTCAGTGTACAGAAACAAAGATCATATTTATATGTACTGTATGTATACACATATATTATGTGTATTAATAAACAAATCTCCACCCTTTTGCTTTCACTTTTTTTTTAAAAGCAGTCCTGATTTAGAATCAAGTCTAAAAATATATATCATCAAATGTATTTTCAGTATTACGGATATTGCTGGTCTTCACAGCAAGCAAACCTGATCAGGCTGAGCAACATCAGAAAATATGACATCCACCATACCAACAAGCATTCTGTATCTAGCAGGATGTCTAGCATCCTCGATGATGGGAATAACATTTGTCCGCTTCTTTGCCATGTTCACCAAGTCTCTCCCACTTCTATGAGAAAACTCAACAGCATAAACAACACCTCCCTGCCCACCAACAGCATAACAAAGATGATTAGCTATGTTATGAAACCCGGCAGGTCGACCCGGTTCAACCGCGACTCGGATGGGGTCCGGGCCGAAAACCCCCCAAAACTGGAAAAAATCGGGTTTCGGTAAAAACCCGGTGGAACCGGTAAAAAACCAGTTCCAACCGGTTTTCTTAAAAAAAAAAAAAAAGACGATAAAACAATAAAAAACGGCCACAATTTGCCAATCAAAACAAAAGCCCTAACAAACGGCTTTCAAGTTTCAACCAGCAGACAGAACAATTAAGAGATACGTCGACTGGGAAGTTGCAGGTCGAGTGAAGTAGATTCGACGGGCTGGCCGAGTGAAGATCCGTCAACTGGGAGTTGCAGGTTTGAGGTGAAAGTTTTCCTTTTCAGTTTGGAAGAATTTGGGAGTGTTTCATTAAGATTGAAGTTTTCCTTTTCAGTTTCTGTTCAATCGCTCTCTGTTTTTGTCTTTTGCCGTTTTGCGGCTCTGTCTCTGTTAGTGTTCGCCCGCCGTTCTTCAATTCGGCTCTGTTCATTCATTCAATCGGCTCAATTGGTAACAGGTAAGTAAAGTTTCTTGTTCTTGCGTTTTTAAGTTGCTCCTTCTACTTGAGTTTTGTTTAGTTAGTAATTTTAATTTAGCTTCTGCTAGTGACTAGTGTAAATGCATATGTATCTTGTAGGATATGGACATTCGAACGCCATCATCAGCAGCTTCTGCTAGTGCAAATGCTTCTGAAAATGCTCCAGCTGCTCACTCAGTTCGTCAAAAAGTTGATCCAGCTTGGCAGTATTGTGTTGAAATTGGACAATCTGGTAAGAATAAGATTCTGCAATGCACTCTTTGTGAAAAAGTGTTCAAAGGGGGAGGGATTAATAGAGTGAAACAACATTTAGCACGCAAGAAAGGTGAGGTTGCGGGTTGTCTAAAGGTTACTAAAGATATCAGTGATGAAATGAATGGTGTTCTAGCTACTAGGGATGTTGAAAGACAAACCAAGATGGAAATGGATGATATGTTTGTAGTTGAGGATGAAGAAAGTGTTGGTGGCTCTGGGACAAAAAAAATGAAAACGATAGGGAGTTACATGAAAGGCAATGCATCGTTAGACTTGAAACAGCCTAGCATAAAAGAATGGCAAAATAAAGAAAGAAAACATGAAGCTGATATGTCTGTTGCATTGTGGTTCTATATGTCCGTTGCATTGTGGTTCTATGATGCTTGTATTCCCTTTAATGCTGTCAACTCTGAATACTTTAAGGCTGCAATGAATAAGGTAGCAACCATGGGGTCTGGATACACTGGTCCAACTTATCATGCATTGAGAGTTCCTTTACTTAAAGAAGCTAAAACTCAAGTTTCTTTAAGCATTGATGCTTTGCGATCTAGGTGGGTTAAGGAGGGGTGTACCATTATGGGTGATGGTTGGACTGATAACCGTGGTAGATCTTTGATCAATTTCTTAGTGTATAGCCCTAATGGTATATCGTTTATTGAGTCATGTGATGTCTTTAACACGGCTTCAACTGCTGATAATTTGTATAATCTGTTTGCAAGAATCATTGAGTATGTTGGGAAAGAGAATGTTGTTCATGTGGTTAGTGACAATGCAGCTAAATACAAAGCTGCTGGGGCTAAGATTCACAAGGAGTATCCTAAGATTTTTTGGTCTCCATGCTTTGCTCACTATATCAATTTGATGTTGCAAGATATTGGCAAAATGGAAAGGTTGAGCAATTGCATCTTTCGAGCTTCTAGAATCACTGTGTTTGTTTATAACACCAAATGGACACGTGGTTGGTTGCGTGAAAGGCCTGGATGGACTGACATAATTACTCCTGGAGCTACTAGATTTGGCACTAGTTTCATTGCATTGAAGAGTTTGTATGATCATAAACATCATTTGGAGGCATTGGTCAGACCCTGGTTTTAAAAAGTTCTTGAGAACTGCAAAGGGTAAGAGAGTGAAAGACATTGTATTTGATAGTAGGTTTTGGAATAATTGCTTACTCATTGTGAAAGTGACTGAACCATTGATGAGATTGTTGCGTATTTGTGACACTGATGAGAAACCTTCTTTAGGTTATGTGTTTGAGGGTTGTGAGAGTCGCTAATGGTACAAAGGTTGTATTTAATAATGTTGAGAGGAGATACAAACCATTTGTTGATATCATTGAGGAGAGGTGGGATAAGATGTTGAGGAAGGATCTCCACGCAAGTGCATACTGGTTGAATCCAGCATTCCAATATGATAGAGCGACTCCAATGCCTTCTCTTGCTTATGATGGTTTTCTTGACCTTATTCAAGAGCTTTATGGGGATTCTGACGGTGTCACATCAGAGCTTACAATGTTCCGTGAGGCTCAAGGTAGGTTTAGAATTTCACTTGCTCAAAAAGATGCAAAAAGGATCAGACCGGGTATGTTTATTGAATTGTATATAGTCTTGCATATGTAAAAGTGTTATTATGTTTGTAACTCACAATTATTTCTTCATATTTAGATGAATGGTGGAGAATATTTGGCAATGGTGCACCAAACTTGCAGAATCTTGCCATCAGACTTCTGAGTCAGACATCATCCTCTTCAGGTTGTGAGCGCAATTGGAGTGTGTTTGAGCGTATTCATACTAAGAAGAGAAATAGGTTGGAGCATCAAAGGCTTAATGACCTTGTCTTTGTACACTACAATTTGCGCTTGAAGAATCGGTATATGGTTCTTTAACTCATGTTTTGTTATAGTTACATAACGTATTGAATATTGATCTTGACGATTACTTGACCTTTGTTTTTATATTGTTTGTAGTCCAAAGAAAGTTTCGTATGATCCCATTGATATAGAATGTGTTGATAGAGTTGATCATTGGGTAATTGATGAACAACCTAATGGAGAGCTAGACTATGATGAATTGGAGAGGCTTGAGAATGAAACAGGTGATGCTTGTGAGAGTTCACAGTGTGTTGAAGGTATCATTTGCTTATCCATTGTTCTATTTGTATATTTCACTATCCCTTACTTTGTTTTGGTCTTTTGGTTAAGTAATTTGTATCATTATCATGGCTTTCGTATAGGTAGTGACAATATCCTTGACACAACACTTCTTGACGATGATGATCCGATGTGGGGAGATGATCAAAACTGGGGATGTGAGCCACCGAATAAGGGGAAGGCGCCGGAGAAGAAAGCTAGGCATTTTACGACTTTGTTGTTCAAAAACATCTTCAAGTGAACTTTGTTTTGATTGTTTATGGATTGTTGCAATCTTAAGATGCTTTAGAGACTAAGTTGGAACTATGATATTTTGATGTTATTTGTTATTTTGAACTCAATGTTATGTAGTTATGGTGACTTTGTGTTTGTGGTTTATGGATTGTTATTTCTATATTTTATATGAATTGAGGCAATGGAATTGAGGCATATGTCGTTTATGCAATGTTTTCTATCTTTTTTTTTAGGTAAAAAATGTATATGTTGAATTTCTAAGGTATACATTATATTTTATTTTTAAAAATATTTTTTGTAGGTTTGACCCGAGTTGACCCGGTTGAACCTCCTACACGGGTCAACGTCCAGGTCCGAGTTTCAAAACATAGATGATTAGAACTCACCCTGAACTGTAAAAACAGAGACAACTTTACAGATAGAAACACTCACCGGGCCAACAAGGTCTGAAACATGGGAAACAGTTGTGCCTGAAGCAGCTCCAAGGTAAAGGACTCTAGCTCCAGGTTTCTGAATCAGAACAATGATTAGAAATTGACATGATGGACTAACTAATCACATTGCAATGTAACAATGGGTACGCCTAACACCAGACGTGAACTTACAATCCAAATGTTATCAACTCCACCAAGGATAGCAGCAGCCAACTTGGAACGGAAAGGATTCCAGACCCTGTATTCAGTCTTTGTCGAATCCTCATTCTACAAAACAATTATCATGCACACCGTCTTAATAAATCAATACAAGGAAAATAAAATGGACTAATATTTTACAACAAACTCAAATGCTCAAGCCACAGAAAATGTAATCCGACACAATGACAATAAACCATTCAGACATAGACCAGGCTACTACTATAAAATACAACGTTACAGATTAATCAATGACGTTTAAATAAGTAATAATAAAGAACGGTCCATAATAGTTTAAATCCCCATATAAAGTTCCACATAGGTAGAGAAGATGTGAAATTATTGTAAAAATCTCGCTTTTCCTGAATCTTGCTCAGAAATGATATATACACACAGCTACTAATGCTAAGATAAAGACTACTTTTGATATACACACACACATACAGCATTGGTGCAACCTCAAAAATAATACAGACACTAAACATAGCTACAAATACAACAAATTATTAAAAAGATTACTCTTTTGGTCCACAAGATTAAGACTTTAAACAAAGAAATTGGTATATAAAAGCCTTATCAATCAAATCTGTAAAACAAGAAGAAAAAGCAGCAGCAACATTTGAACACCAAATCTTGAATCAGAAAATGAAAGCAAAGAAAGAAACCTGAACAGAAACCCTCTTCTCATTATAAACAGCTTCACCAGGAACCATGTTCTTAGTACAAAGAGCATCTTCCTTTCCCTTAGCAATAAACACACCTTCATGTCTATGTGGCTCAACCACGACCTTGCTTCCACCCTTCATCCCTCCACCTCTACCACCACGGCCGCCTCCTCTACCCCTGCCGCCGCCTCGTCCACCCCTATCGCTTCCTCTTCCGCCGCCTCTTCCGCCACTTCTGCCTCTACCTCCGCTGAAATCGCCACCTCGACCGCCTCTGAATCCACCACCGCCTCCACGGCCTCCTCTGATTGGGGTTCTCGCAACCATTTTTTATTGGAGAGGGTTTTAGGAAAGAGGCGGAGTTATTAGGGTTTATGGGTGGTTCTTTTGGGGCGGGCTATTTATAAAAGCAATTTCGTTTCTAGGGATTAACGTTCATTGCCATTTGGTCAGTATATCACTCATGACATCGCACTTCATTTCGGCCCACACTTTTATTAGCTACTAGATTATGTGCTAGGAACACCTTATTACAAGTCTATTAAAGTGTATTTCACCTAAAATTAAGGGGAAATTACGTTTACTACCCCTTAAATTTGGTACCATAAATTCCTTCTATTTAAACAATTCTGAATACACCCAAAACCCGATTTTTAATGACTGTAAATAAAATAAATGTAAAAGAAAATGAATTGGACTTAGTTGCAATTTACAATCTTCAATTTACTACACATTGGACTCTAATGTTTTATAAATTACAACAATGACTCATTATTATTGTAAATTAAACCCCAATAAAATTTGTTTTCAAAATATACCCAATTTTTTTCTTCTTTCTCCCCCATTTCTTCTTCCTCCTCCATTTCTTCTTCCATTTTTTTTTCTTCTTCCTCCCCCATTACAGCTCCAATCGGAGCTGCAAAAGCAGCTCCGACCGGAGCTATTAGCAGCTCCTCGCCGGAGCTGCTAGAAGCTCCCGCCGGAGCTGGGAGCTGCTAACAGCTCCGGTTTGGAGCTGTTTTATAGCTCAGATCGGAGCTATTCATAGCTCCGATCAGAGCTTTTTTAAGAAGGAAGAAGAAGATGGAGGGAGCAAGAATAAGTGGTCCGATATTGGAGTTGGTGGTTAGAAGTGGTGGTGGAAGATGGTTGGAGATGGTGGGTAGTAAATTTGAAGAATAAAAAATGTTAGGGTTTGTTTGTGAGTGTTGAAAATATTTTTGGGTTTATTTTGCAATAATGGAGAATTAATGAATTTTCGAATTATAAAGAAAAGATAAAATAAGTGAAAAAGTTGACTTTTGGGCCTATCTGTAATTACATTTTTTTCGTGCGTAAAAAATGGGTTCATCTGTAATTGTTTGAATAGAAGGGGCTAAATTGAAAAGAGGCTATATTGCAGGGGTGGTATTTGTAATTTTCCCTAAAATTAAAATAAAGGTTCTTTAGTAGACGAACTTTGGTAGAGAAGAAGGAGAGACCAATCAAACACTTTATTCATAAAAAGGCAAACACATTTACATACGATCTGTTGAATTTATAACTCGCCAATACAATGATCAGACATTTATATTAACTAATTCTACTATCTGATTGCATTGTATTACATGACTACCAATACAATGATCAGATAACTTAACTCTACTAATACATTTGGGATTACATACATTTCTACCAATACAATCTGAATCAGACATTTAACTATACTAATACAGTTGGACTGTATTACATGACTCTACCAATACAGTTGACTGTAGCATTTGGCCTTTATTTGAAAACACCAAAACACTGTAGGCCTTTTTTGCAAACTTGGGTGCAAAATTGGTCTATGGCACCAATTTTTCCGACCTTATTTTCCACTCACATCAACTAGGGCTAGGCTAATTACATTACTACGTCGCATTGTACTAATCTCAGTACACCATTACAAATCTAACAAGTGGCATAATTAAACAATTAAAAATTAATTTATAAATAACTTTAATAATTTAAATAATTTTAGAAATACAAATTACACAAAATTGCAAAACTCACCCGTAAATATGAAGTTTACATTTTAAATCTTAATATCTCTTTCTTCTCCAAAACTCCCCACCTCCATCATCAACACAACACCACCTCCATCATCAACACACCACCACCATGGTGTCTGGAGCTCCGGTCAACGGAATTTTTTTTTCTTCGAAAAATGCTTAGCTCCATGGATGCGTCCATGGAGGAGGCATCTCCATGGAAGCTATGTTAACGGAGCTTCCATGGAAGAACGAAGGTGCTCCAGACGACCAGAGCTTCCTCTGGCCGGAGCTCCAGTCAATTTTTTTTTTTTTGGAAGTTTTGTGAAATTTTGAATAATGTGGGGTTAATTTTAAATTTATTTTGGGCATATTTTGTTAAGTTTAAAACATATGGTATGTTAATTAATTTGTCGGTATAATATTTTTATTTATTATGCGACACAGTGCAACCTTATTATGCGATAGTGAGACGCCATGTCGCATTAATAAAAAATGAAGGGTTGAGATTCAATCTTTAATTGACTTAATGGTTTAGATCGTAGTACTAACAATAGTACAATACAGCAGTACTAAAGTTAGCCATGCCCCATTAACTATCATCTAATTTATCAGTCAATTTGCAAACATCATGTCAATTTTCTAATAAACTATCTAATTATTTAGCACGTAGTTTTACTCAAAAGAATTACCTCACTTAGGCTATGTTATCTTCATCTGAAAATTTATTAATTTCAGTACAATTCAGATTCATTCAGTTCAATTTTATTCAGTCCTGCTTAGTTGTTTTTTATATTACAAATAAATTAAGTTCTGTTCTGTTCAGATGAAGAGAACAGAGCCTTTAACTCATTAATTTCAATTCAGTTCAGTTCAGACTCATTCTGTTAGTTTCGCTTAATTATTTTTTATACTACAAATAAATTTAATTCTGTTCTGTTCTGTTCATACGAAGAGAACAAAGTCTAAAACCTAGGAAGTCGATTAGGCCCACACAATCCGAGATTGGATGCTCGAGCTAAAATCGAGTTTTGGGCTTCAACCCACCTACATTAAGTGATGGGGCCTGAGTATTAATTGAGGCCTAGGTATAGGCCTAACTTTTAGGCCCACGAGTCCGATAGTAATACATGTTTCTATCTTTTTATATTTATAGCTAATATTAACTTATTAATTTTCATATTTAAACAATTTGTATTCTGAATTTAGGATTCTCTTCCACAAGTTATCTCATACTCAACAATTTATCTTTAGGGGCTAATTAGAATTCTCTTCTCAGCCCTACTATAAACACAGACCAGTGGGACATACATTCTCAACTTTAAAGTAGTTATACACGTCTGCTCATTGATCAAAACACCAGGTGCATAGTACTGTTTCACCTTATGGCGACTGAAAATCTTATTTTGAAGTATAAAACCCATATAATTAATATATAAAATGTGTGAGTTTAGCTTAAACATTTAATACTGAAGGTGTTAGGAGTTGGTGATAAGCTCAAATTATACTCTAAATAACTCAAGGCTTCCTTTGTTTTGAGGGAAAATAGGGGAAAAGGAAAAAAATAAGAGAAAATAAGAATCTTCAGGAAATTCTGTTAGGGAAAATAAAATTTTCCTCATTTTCTTTTCATTTGGATGTCACTTAAGTTTTCCCGAAAAATAATTAGTTCCGTAATTAATGCTGAAGTACTAGTATGGCTATATGGGTTTCACGACGGTATTGAATTCTGATTTAGACAAAAGTGGCAACTTTGACTCACTAATGTAATTTTTCATTCTTTCTGTTGTGAATCAATTCATAAACTGGTACCAATTTGTTTTCCAACATTTGTGTTACTTTATGTTTTTCAATCTTCCAGAAAGAAATTAAGAACACATTTTTAGGAACTTTTGCAGAAAAGAATACAAGCACAGTAGAGAACAGATCATCTCATAATGGGATCCTCCAGTTTATAGCCAGGATATATTAATCACTGTACTAGCACATATTGATGGAATCAATTCCACATAGGTAAACAGAAAATCAGGTCCAGAGCCAAATGAACATGTTCTGAAATTCAAATTTAAATCACAACTCACAATGCATGCAGAAAGACACTGAGTAATTCCATTACAAGTAGCACACCAATAATTAAACTTTCATTCCAAAATATTCATAATAATTCAAGACCTAAGAAGAAACAAAACTTTCAATTATAAATCTAAGACTCAGTTCTTATTTTATAAATCATCTAGATGCAATACCAAACAATAGACCATGGGATAATGAGCTAAGCATTCATCTCTGACTCACATTTTGTCAACCAACGATGTCTTCCACCTGTATTTTTCACGAGAAATGACCTGGCAAGTTTGTCATTTTCATTTAGATGGTCAAACGCAGCCTCAAGAACTAGTTCATCAAATCCTTCGCTATTCATCACTTCAAAAAACAAACGGGCTGTGTACTCCTCGTTGTTGTTTTGTTTCATTGCATTAGCCACATCTCCAACCGCCTCAGCAAGCATCTCAACCTTCTCAGTGAACTCATCCATGGAACGAGGTCTTTTTCCATGATTCCTTATCTCCGGAGAAGCCATTCTTTTCAAATTCACCTGGGTACAATTAATGGATTCCGTAATGTCTTCAAGGCTAATCTCAGATGCTTCATCAATGTCAATCATGTCTGCACTAGACTTAGAAAAAGATCCTGCGGCTTGATCATCTCCACATACAATACGCAATTCATCATACATGAAGATGGGCTTGTTCAAGTATGGTGCTGCTTTTGGATGTGCCTAAAAAATGAAAAAAATAAATGGTTAATAATTAATATTCATAATATTTACTAGAAAGCAATTGACAAACACTTACACGAATGTATTCTTTGTAAACTTCTTCAGAGCATTTCCACATCTTCAGATTGTCATCCCAACTCATCCCACTGTTATTGCTTTCAACCTTTTTTAACTCTTTATAATTTCTTTTGATCGTTTTCATTCGATTATCCACGTTCTCCGAGCTACATACAAGCTTGAACTCTTCTGAAACTTTTCTGGCCGCCCGCACAAAGCTAGTTTTCTTAAATGTTTTGTCCACTTTGTGGCCTTTCTTCACCTCTTCAACAAGCAACTCCATTAGAAACCGGTCCATACTCTTAGTCCACCTCAGTTGTTTTGTCTCAACATCTCTTTTAGTAGCATTATTATCCTCTTTTGTTGTAGCCATACCTACATATATATGAATCACTGAGATGATTAGTAGTCAAATGAATAAAGATAGGATAGTTGGCAGTCATGCAATTATTTAAAGAATTTTTTATTTGAAGAGATTCGGGTAAATCAATGTCATAAACTTGCAAAGAACTAGACTGTTTTCTTTGCCAAGTAGAATTTCTAGATTCTGTCTTGTAATGTATATATAAAAATTTAGGAGTAACATATGACACATAACAAGTATTAGAAACAGGACTAAAAGATCATGATTAGAATGAGGAGAAAAAAAACAAAAGTATCTAAAACATTAGTTGCAGATATAAACATTTGCAGCTAGTCAAATTATGAGAGTCTAACAAATTATTCAAAATAGAGATAAACCTTTTCAACAAGTCAATATTCTAAGAATGACAAAGAGAAGAAAAAAAATGCTTAAGAAAATAATAGAATTGCTTCCTATCTCCTAATGTAGTCCTCATAGATAGCTTGAGCTATTGCATCTCTCTTTTGTGCCCATTCTAAACTCTCAATCCTTTCTTCCTTTAATGTTCTATCTCTTTGTTCTTCAATAGTTCTGTCCATTGTGACATCCTCCATTCTTTCACGTAGAATTATATCATTTGGATCAACACGCCTAATATAGTTATTTAGCACACAACAAGCAATCACGACATCAATTTGTCTTTCATAGGACCAGTGCATGCGAGAATCTAAGAGCGGGAATCGTTTCTTTAAAACCCCAAAACCTCTCTCAATTGTTGTTCTAATGGAAGAGTGGCGAAGGTTAAATAGCTCCATGTAGTTTTCAGGTTCATGGTTACTATATTCTTTTAAATGATATCGAATACCGCGATATGGAGGAATAAATCCCTTGCGTACACCATAACCTCCATCTGCTAAATAATATTTACCTGAGGAAGAAAGTTTGGATAAGTGTACTTCTTTTTTTATCTCATTTATATGACTCTTTATAAGAATCATATCCAAATAGATTATTATATAGATACATACCATTAGGAACTACGAGCCCATTTCTTCTTTTCAAAGCATCATCCAAAATTATAGAATCATGTGCCGATCCTTCCCAACCAGCAAGAACGTACGTAAAATTTAAATCAAAATCAATGGCAGCCAAAACATTTTGTGTTGGGTGATCCTTTCGGCTCCGAAAACGACCTTGTATCCTAAGAGGTACCGTAGCTCTTACATGAGTTCCATCTATTGCACCTACGCAATCCTAAATTATAGTTGCAAGTCAGTAACAAATCAATATATTTTCTTAATCGTTATTAAAGAGATTTAGTTAATAGTACCTTAAACCATGGCCAATATCGGGCATTATTGGCTATTTTTTCTGGAGTAGGACTTCCACTTCTAGGTTGTATTAGATACTCATCCCTTAATGTCAAAATAGCCGCTAACACTTTATTAAAGTAATGCCACACCATTTTCCGGATCGAAAAAACCTACTACTGATAGTGCTATTTTTTACATTATGTGCAATAGTGTGCAAAAACATGGCCACTTGATGTTCCACTGGAAGATGGAGTGTTGGCCTGAGAAGATCCTTTCACAAAGCGTTGTGCACAAAGTATGGAATGCATATCTAGACATACGGAGTTCCGTTTAACATAAGGTATCACTCTCATATATTAAGCTATGTATGTATCCGGCTCTAAATATATGCCTATTAAGACTAGGCTGCTTCGGCCTCTTCATGCATGATTTAAGAATATCAAGCACAACAATGGTTGTTGACAACACTGCCACACTTGCAGCATGGACTTTTTTTTTTTTTTTTTTTCATCTTCTGAATAGCCATCTTTTGCCATCTAGATAATTTAGAAAATATAATTACAATGTTAATAATAATTTTAAGGCAGCAAACAGCCTAACATGAAACCCCACATTCTATGAGCTACCATATTACAAAAACATAGCAATCTATGATGCAAATAAAGTAGTAAACATATACTTGAGTAATTGGAACAGTTACCAAACCATAACCATCACGCATGTAGTATGTACATAAGCAAGGTTATTCATGTTAGTGTACTGCAGTTATCACACTATATATACTGGAGTATATCTACTTTATTACTACAAGTGTTTCTTCCTTTAGTCATATTGATTCTAGACCAGATAAGAATTCTATCAGAATCGAATTCACAGAATAAAGCTTCATAATTTCGTAAACATATCTGGATTATCACATAGCACATTACAGTTTCGTCCGATAAAACATATCACAATTCAGTTTAAAATTAATGTGACACTAACCTGACCAAATCAACCCGAATGAAAGTATTGAATTGCCTCAATAATAGTCACCTGCTTTGAGAGTTAATTAACTATGTCAAAACATGAGAAAGTGGCAATCTTCATCAACTTTGAAAGTGGTAAAAAACATACCTTCTGCCGACTACAACTAGAGCTACTAGGTAAACGTGAGGCCTGGAATCTCAATATATATAGATATGCAATGGATGTTTTGAAATTAGTTTTGAATTCATGGGAGGGAATATGAAAAGTTGAAAATTCAGCTTTTGGAGGGAATATGAAAATTTCATCGCAGGTAATGCGCGAACTATTTTCGGTATTGATGGTGTTGACTGGCGAGATTTGGTTTGTTTGTGGAGATATATATGAAAACAGATTTTCCAGATTTTTCTAACTCCAACCAAATGGTGGAAAATAGGATTTTCTCCTATTAATTTTCTTTTCCCCTATTTTCCCTCAAAACAAAGGAAGCCTAAGAGAATAAGCTGTAGTTGTAGACTATGCTTAACTCGGTATCGTTCTCTAGGGAATTAATCAGGCTACCACAACGAATGAGAATAAACAGTTTGTTTGTAAGTAACAGATAGATTTGAGTGATTGTACTTCTAAAACACAGATTAAAACAGGAAACAGATAAACTGGTTTGATCAAAGAGAGAAGATGAACACAGTAGTAATGATCAAGTAATGCTAATTCTTTCTAGGGCAATCATTCATATTTGTCACACGGTCGGCGTACATAAATTAATCAATTCGATTCAACCAATTGTTCTTAGAATATATTATACTGGAGAAATCGTGAGTCGTCAATTCACGATCCTTAAACATGAACAATTTATAGAATTTAATACGGACTTATCGAATTGAAGGTTTTGACGAAGATTTTATACAAGACTAACCTATATGAGTGAATCCAAAACCCTATGAAACGAATATGCAAGACTATCACATAACTACCGTGTTCGGAGTGATTTAACTACTCATGAGGGAAGCAAAGATAAAATACGTCAAGGTATTGAATATGCCAAGCATAAACATGGTGATAATCGCATGCAAGATCATACAATTCGATAAACAGAAGAAAACACGAATTGAAGATAAACAATAGAGAGTTATCAAAAGATTACCAAGAATTTGATATCAATGCTTCTTACAAGAGGTAAACCAAGCTCCAAAAATCAATCAATGTCAAAACCTAGTTCTTGAGCTTTTTCCTATGTAAATCTAGGGTAAAAGAAGTTATTTTTGAAGTTATGGTAAAAGAAATCTATTTAAAGGAGAAAAAACGAGTAGAATCCTAGCAGAATTTGACCAGAAAATCGCCCAGCAAATAAGCTCTCGGGAAATCTCGCCGCGGCGAAGATGCTTTCTGACAGTCAACTTACAATGTCTGTATCTTTTTCTTCAGGAAGAATTTGCCGATGCTTCCTAAACTAGAATTGTAGATCATTGAATTATCTTTCCGTGGCCACCGAGCGCAGGTCAATCGGACATTATATAAGAGAGTTATGGCCAAAATGGGTAGACTGCTCCGTAAAACTTCACTTTTGCAAGCTTCGCTAAAATGGCTCTCAATTCTTCATCCGAACTACGAATCCACTTCCGTTTTCACCCAGTTACTCTACATTCAAAGATCTAGAACCAAAGTTTTCACCCCAATTTTCACCTTCGGGACCAAATAACACAAAAAATCTTACAAAACACAAACAAAGTACCAAAGCATAAAAACGTACAAAAACACTATAAAACTAAGGTCAAAGACTAACAAAAGACCGCTAAAAAGGACCAAATGAGACGTTAGAATATTGTCTCATCAGTTGGATGTTGAGGAATACTTTTGAAAACATAATTAGGAATTCCATTGGCAATTGAAAACCAACTTGTAAAAGGAAACTACTAGATATTTGATTGATAATTTTTTTTTTTTACACTTAAACCTTTAGGTCCACTTTGAGTTTGCACTAAAATATTTTTTTTTTAACACTTTGCACCAATACCTTTCAAAATTTTTTTCCCTAACACAAAGGTTGAACGGTGTTAAGTGTCCGTTAGCGAAAATTTTCAAATTGCACCAAAACTTTTACAAAAACTTGCACTCGCTACTAAAACCTTTTCTTATAATGTCAGTCCATACTTATTGTTCAGTTTGCATGATACTTTAAACAAAAAGTCTCATGAGAGACGGTCTCTAGATAACTTATCTAGAGACGACCTATGTTATCAATAAAATCATCCATGTTATTAATCAGAACGTCTATATTGTTAATGAAATAAGTCTTCTTGTAATATGAAAAAAAACATTAATGTTGAGAACATAGGTGTTTTGATTAATAACATCGATAGTTTTCTTGACAATATAGGTCTGTCTCTAGATAAATTATCTAGAGACCGTCTATTAGGAGATTTACCCTACTTTAAATGGTTTTTTTTCGCGGTAACGAGTGTCATTGACTCATTGTGGGTGTAATTGTATTTTTGTCAAAGGGGGTTTGCCGTCTAAGGTAAAGTATGAGTCATGTGTTTTTTTTTCTATTTGTGCATGTAACTTTTTTTCCGTTTGGTACATGTGTGTAATTAAACATGTATAGTAAGATACTAAAATCGTCTAGTTTTAGTAAGATCACCTAGTTTTCCACGCATTCCTTGATCATGTTCATCATAAATAAAATAGTCAAAGGTGTAGCTAGCAAGTTCAAATTAATCATATATTTACAAAGTTAATCAATAAATGAATTATATATTTAGTCTACAACCGTCCTATTGAGGAAATAAATCATATATTTAGTATACATTCATCCAGCTCTTATATGGTATAGCATACTTCACTCTTAATCTGGATTCGTTGTCTCTATCAACTAACCTGGGTTCTTTATTTTCAGAAACCAACCTTTCCGTAGCTGAAAATTAAATTTCAGACACATTTTCCAGCATTTTGTTATTAAAAAGTAAAAACGTATTTTTGACAAAAAGTAGAGCCTATAAAACAAGTTGGTGCTTCAAATTTCAAAGCACATTACAATAACCAATTAGAATTACCATGTGACAAATGAGTCTCTTAATTTTTGTGCTTTGTATATCTCATCAAGAGTCACTATCATAACATCTTCAAAACTACTACTGCATAGGAAAATGTCTCTCTTAAATATAGTTATCAACACCTTTTACATATATAAAGTAAATTATTGAATAATCCAGAAAATTATTATCATCAACCTATTTGCACATAATATATATTTGATAGAGTAGCATGAACATATGATCCAAACATGCCCTACCTGATAAAAGCCAGGTTCAAGAGCCTAGCTACACCTTTGACTGGTCTATTTATGATGACCATGATTAAGGGATGCGTGGAGGAAGAAAGACTAGGTAATCTTACTAAAACTAGGCGATTTTAATTTCTTTGATACACACTTAATTACATGCATGTATCAAACGGAAAAAAGTTACATGCACAAATAGAAAAAAAAAAAAAACGCATCCTTTATTTCAAATGGCAAACCCCCATTAATCAAAAAATGCAATTACATCCACAATGAGTCAATGACACTCATTCCTGTGAAAATAACCATTTAAAGTATCAAACAAACTGAACAATAAGTATGAACTGACATTATAAGAAAAGCTTTCGGTAGCGAGTGCAAGTTTTTGTAAAGGTTTTGGTGCAATTTGAAAATTTTCGCTAACGGACACTTAACACCATCCAACCTTTGTGTTAGAGAGAATTTTTTTGAAAGGTTTTGGTGCAAAGTGTAAAAAAAAAAAAGGTTTTAGTGCAAACTCAAAGTGGGCCTAAAGGTTTAATTGTAATTTTTTTTTCTCTATTTGATTCCGAGTTAGAAGTGAATTGGTACTATTTTGAAAGTGCAAGTGTTTGAGTCAGTGTTTTCACAACACTAAGACTACACTTTGTAATTGCACTTGAGTTACTATATTTTGCCTTTATTCAACTTCACTAGTTTCCAAGTTGAGTTATCTGATTTTAGACATTAAACAGGTTAGAAAGTACAGGTGTTACGACGGTGTTTTCACAACACCTATTCGAACTGCAACTTTAGTACTTGTTCGATATGTTCCTAAATTAACATTAACCTAGTTCCACGGTTTTAGATTAATTGTGCAGGTTCAAAGAAGTCAAGGGATTCGAAATTGAAACCTAGAAAGAGTTCGAAGCCAAGTGGGAAAGCAAATCTGATCAAAGACGAATTATTTCCTTATTAGAGACCAAGAAAATCTGCGACAAAGTTATTGAGTGTTAGGAATATCTGTTTAGATTTTGATCAGCAACCTAATGACTTATCTTAGCTCAGAAAGGTGGTTAGTACTCTTGGTTCACTTGAACACCGTAAAAGAGGAAACTCACTAAGTATGATAGTCTAGCAAATCTTGTATAGGATGTTAGGTCTCTGAATGTAATTTTTATTCCTCTAAAGAAGACCAAGAAGAAGGCATCCAGCAGGAAAAGTTCAACGGATTTGAAGATTTGAAGACTGCACAAGATTGCTGAAGACAAGGGTTTTCAGATACCTATGACCAAATATCTTGAAGACACAAGCGTTTTTAAATAAACAGTGTTGCAAAAGATATCTGAGAAATAAAAGGTTTCTGAAACGAGGAAAGTGCCCACATATATCTACACTCAGATACCTTGGACATAAACTATGTTTCTGAAAAGAAATATATTATAACAAGTTGTTTCAACAAGCGGTATCTGGAGTTGTGATAATCTCTGGAAAAGGACGTGCAAAGCTTAAGAGAACTCTGATAGTATAAGATCTCTGATACAATGCATAGTTCCGTTGGCACTACAGGACAAAGTATAGTACAATGCATTGAATGCGTGGACAGAAATGTCTGAACAAAAATGGTAGCTTCTGAAGAAGAAGACAAACGTACTACAATACTATACTCAAATATCAATAGTTTGAATTTGATTTAAGCCTAACAGATACTATTCAAACGGCACTCAAATTCATCTATAAATATCAACACTTAGACTGCTTGAGAACACACCTTAGAACACTGAACACACCTTGAACTTGAATACTCTCACACAAGCTCTCTCAAGCACACTACTTACTTTCAAGCTTTCTGTTGCGACCAAAGCTCTTATTTCTAAGTAGCATAAAAGTTCTAAGTGTCCTGATCCTTAACAAGCATTGCTATTTGTGAAAGGGTTGAATTAAGATTTGATATCTGAGATTCATTCTCTTGAACATTTATCATAGACTTGGGTCAGTAAAGAACAAGATACCATAATTGCAAAGTGTATTAAGTATACTGGATTCTCAGCGCTATCTGCATAACTGAACAAGTTATTAAAGAAGCTCACCTGACAAACTACCTTAACCAACACCTTAATTGGCGTGGAGTACAGGAAGTACTTAGTTTGGGAAACTAAGGAACAACTCCAGGAAAGAGGTTTCTGTACATGAAGTACTTGGCTGTGAAAGCCGGGGAATAACTCAGGGGGAACACTTTGTTGGGAACCTAATGTAATTAGGAATCAAGAGAAGATATTTGTAAGGTTACATCAATTATCTGTCTTAGTGGATTCTAGGTCTGAGAAAGGTCGAAGTGGATTAGTTGAAGGATTACGCCACCTTCAGATACCACTATAAAAAGACTTGTGTTATTTACTTTCTGCATTTTATTACTTTCTTTATTTACCTTGCAAAGTATTTACACCTATCTTGCTGAGCACGTGCACTTATCACAGAAAAGTCTTCCGCTCTCTGAAATTAAGTATCAGATATCTTCACAAATATCTGAGAAACCGTGTTTATCGACAAAAGTTTTAAAAGACTATTCATTCCCCCTCTAGTCTTTTACTTTGCCGTTATCTGGACCAACAAGTGGTGTCAGAGCAGGAGGTTCCCAAGCCTTCTGCACTGAACCTAGATCCCAGATAAGTGCCCACTAACTGCTTTTCACCTACACTTGATTTGTTTGTTTAGTGTGTTTGCTGCAGGATGTCTTTAAGTGACGCCCCAATTCTCAAGGTAGAGAATTATGAGAAATGGAAGAACAACATGATGCTCCACCTAGAAGCCATCAGTGACGAAATGATCGACGTGATAAAGAATGGCCCAATAGTCATTAACAACTCAAGCAGGTCATGGAGGTTTCTAATGGTGGAGACAGAGAACAAAGCGATAGGTCTTCCGCAGACGGATCGTCGACTAGTGGGAGACACCGATTCAAGTTATTCTGAACCAAAGCCGAGAGCTCTGGACATCGGAAGATGCCAAGAGAAATCATTGGATGGTCGTGCTCGTAATATCATCATACGTTCTACTCGAGCACATCTGAGGTAAAGCGTGGGGTGCAAAAGCATGAAAAGTGGCAACCGATTGAAGAAATCATGTCAAGACTGAGAAAATGAAGGAAAATAAGTTCGAAGTTTTGAAGCTCAAATTCCAAAACTTTAAACAAGGTCCCACAGAGACTCTTGAAGAACTAGATTTCCGGTTTACAACACTCATGAGTGACATGGCTGCACTTGGTGAAAGTAATAGATATACCCAACCAGAAAAGATTAAGACTATTGTGAGAAGTCTAAATCATAACTGGGAGCATACAAAGTTTTTCTAATTTAACCAAGGAATGCCAGATATCACTCCAGTGGAACTTTTCTCTCACCTTGCCACTGTTGACTATGAGACAACTCAAAGAGAACAAACAACTGAAAAGTTGCAGAATGTTGCTCTAGTTGCCCAAGGAACTTCTGAAAAGAAGGAAGGCAAGGAGGTGACTGAGGATGCTCTTGCTGTAAAGTAAATGAGAAAATATGTCAGTCGAGAGATTGAGAGAAGAAAAGCCAAAGAGAAGCTGAAAAAGAATCTAGGCTCAAACTATCACCAGTACAAAAATATGCAACTATCAAGCTCGCTAAACAAGCTGGCTCAGAAAGCATCTAGTACTGAGGAAGCAGAAATCGGAAACGATATCTGTTTCCATTGTCAGAAACCTGGGCATTTCAAGAAGGATTGCCCTGCCTTCAACAAACTAAAGACAGGTGACAAGAAAGATAGAAGAAACTTCAAGAGAAGTCAGAGAGCTTTGCTCACTGAAGAAAGGAAAAAGATTCAACTCCAATTGGATGCTCTAGACATTGAGTCTGATTCTGAGGATGAAGACTCAGATGATTCCACACTGCCTTCCCCAGAAATGTGCGGTGTTTCTCATGAAGTGATTGACTTTGGTCAAAAGAAGAAAGAAGTGTGTGGAGTGGCTGAAGAAATCTTCCTAGATATCTCCAACATTCAACCTTGTCTAATGGCTGATGAGGTAACACATACTTCTTGTTATACTTATGAAAATGATGAGGAAGGAATCAAAGATCTGGAACATCTCAGAAGAGAACTTGATCTCTACGAAAGAGAATTTCTGATGGTCCGAGCTAGAGCCGAAATTCTTGAAGAAGAAAAGAATTCTCTTGTAAAGGAAAATTCACAATTACTCAAGATATCCGAGACAAAGGATGCTGAAAATGCATTTCTCAAAGCTCAGATATCTGAGACAGAAAAGTCGCATAAAGAAGCATTGGCCAAACTCCAGAAGAAATGTGAAGATCTTCTTTCTGAGAATGAAGAACTCAAAAAGAAAGAATTATCTTTTCAATCTTATGCCAAAGCTAGTGACACTCTTACTGAAGTACAATCTTATTTAAGAGATCCTTCAGAAAAGAGAGGACTTGGGCTGGACACATAAATAGATAGTTATACCACTCTGAATAAGAGTGATGAAAGAAGAACATTTGTCAGTGCTCAGCAAGGTGGTTCCCAAACAACCTACAATATCGGTCAGAAAGCTAAGGTTGTTGACAAAGGAAAGGCAGTTGCGACCAAATCTTTGTGGGAAAAACAAGTCCAAAAGAAATATGTTGGGAATGTTTCTGAAAAGAAAAATAACACTGAAAAGTGTAATCACTCACAGTGCTATGTCTCTCAGAAAGGAAGAATTGCAGGAGCTGACAAATTCTCCTATGTCACATTTTCTGGAAAGAAAATAGATTACCCAGAGACTAGCAAAGCTGCTGAGAAAAGATCTCAGATAGCACCAGGTGCTCGGAATGGTATTGGCTATAAAGCCATCGGTAAACAACTTGCTCGTGAGTACAAACAAGAGCAAGAACGATGGTTAAAGGCTAGAATTGCTCACAGCAATTATCAGTAGTGGAAGATGAGTCAAGCCACTGAAAATTTGAATGCCAGGGCTAGAAGAAATCTGGCAAGGAAAGCTAAGTTTGCTGAGAAGCAGACTTAGAAACCTAACAGGTATCTGAAAGCACCAAATGGAGCACCTAGGAACACACCAAGGAAGAAAGTAGTTCTTGATAACAATGATACTAATCATTTAACTAGAATTCCTCCTTATGTTCCTGTTAGACAAAAGAATGTTCCTAAGAAATTTATTCAAAAATGGATTCCTACTGGAAGATTCTTTAGTCCAGATGGTTCCATTGTTGGTATGAGAACCTAATCTCCTGTTTCCTGTTTTGTGCAGAACACTCTGAAGACTAATCCAAAGTGGCATTTTGATAGTGGTTGTGGGAAGCACATGACAGGAGACAAAGCAAATCTGATTGACTACAGAAAGTGCAATGATGGACCAATTATCAGGTTTGCTGGAGGAGATGAAAATCCAACCATAGGATTTGGCAATCTGAAGTTTGGAGTCCTTACAATCTCTGAAGTACTACATGTAAAGGGATTGAAATATAATCTCCTAAGCATGAGTCAATTAGTAGACAAAGGGTACACTGTTAAGATCAAGTCAAAACTATGTAAAGTGATTGACAATGAGTCAAAGCAGACAGTCTTGGTTGCAAGGCATAAAGGAAATCTATGTGTTGCTGATTGGGCATCCGCCACAACTGAAGAATGTCTCATGGTGAATCAATCTGGCCACACTGAAGAAAATTGGCTATGGCATAAAAGAATGAGTCACTTGAATTTCAAAACTCTGAACAAGCTAGCCAAGAAAGAGTTGGTGGTTGGTTTACCCAAAATGGCATATAGAAAAGTAGGTGTATGCTCAGCTTGCCACATGGGAAAACAATCCAAAACATCTTTCAAGTCTACAACTAGACATTCCAAAGGGCCACAAATGTTACATATGGATCTTTTGAATCCTCCGTAACTAGTTATGCAGAAAGAAGTATGGTCCGTTGTTGTTGATGATTACTCAAGATTCACTTGGATTGTCTTTCTCAAACACAAATCGATGCAAGGTTGAGATACCCAACTTGAATAAGCTCAAGTCATGAAAATGACAAGGTATCTCAGAATCGTAATGCACCATGGTACTGAGTTTGTGAACCAGTACATAAAAGAGTTTTGTACCTACAAAGGTATACAACATCAACTATCTTCTGTAAGGACACCACAACAAAATGGTGTTGCTGAGAGAAAGAATAGGACCCTGAAAGAAGCGACAAGAACAATGCTTGCTGACACTGAAATAAGTGAAATCTATTGGGTTGAAGCTGTAAACACAGCATGCTACACTCAAAATAGATGTTTGATTAACAAACACCATGACAAAACTCCTTATGAGCTTTTCATTGGTAGACCCCCTTGTATCAAACATCTAAGGGTGTTTGGTTGCAGATGTTTCGTTCTTAACAATGGAAAAGAATACTTGAGAACATTTCAACCAAAGGCAGATGAAGGAGTATTTCTTGGTTATTCTCTGAATAGCAAAGCCTATAGAATCTACAACAAAAGAACGCAAAAGATTGAGGAATCTGTTCATGTAGTATTCTATGAAGGAAACAAGAAAGTACTCTTGAATGATGATCTCTCAGATAGGTTCAAAGAACTGATGATTAAAGATTCTGAAATAGGATCCTCAAAAGGAAACAATTCTATCATTCAATTAGAGGATGAGTCTGACAATGAAAAGCAACCTATGCTTAGTAACAACCAGATGACTCTAAGACATTATGAAGAATTTTCTATGAGAATTCCAGAAATGGAACAGGTTACTGAGAACCTTCATCATGAAGAGGTATCTGAAAATGAGATTGCTGAAATGCAAGTTCCAGATATCTCTAACACTGAAAGAATGTCAGATATCCATGGCATTTCCCATGTGTCAGATATCTCAGATACTGCACAAGTATCCCATCGAGATCATATTGATTCACATTCAAATCAAAATGATATTGATCCTACTAGTTCAAAACCCATTATGAAATCGATAAGAAATCATCCTGCAAAGGATGTGATTGGTCCCATAGACCAAGGAGTTAGAACTAGAAGAGCAATCGCTGAAAATGCAAATTGTCTCTATGGATGTTTCATATCAAATATTGAACCTAAAACTATAGAAGAAGCATTAAAGGATCAAGATTGGATCTCTGCAATGCAAGAAGAGTTGGATCTTGAGAGAAACAAAGTCTGGAAACTGGTTCCATTTGTTGACGGAATATCTGTAATCGGAACCAAGTGAGTTTTCAGAAACAAAATGAATGAGTCTGGTGAAATAACCAGAAACAAAGCTAGGTTGGTTGCCAAGGGATTCACCCAGACTGAAGGACTAGATTCTGATGAATCTTATGTACCAGTTGCAAGATTGGATGCAATAAGACTCTTTCTAGCCTTTGCAGCTCATAATGACTTTACAGTTTATCAAATGGATGTCAAGAGTGCATTCCTAAATGGTGAACTTGCTGAGGAAGTCTATGTTGAGCAACCACCAGGTTTTGAAGTTTCCTCAGAAAGTAGAATGGTCTATAAGCTTCAGGAAGCTCTGTATGGGCTGAAACAAGCTCTAAGAGCATGGTAGATACATTGGACAGATACCTACTCGAAAGTGGTTTCAAGAAAGGAGATGTTGATAAAACACTCTTCACATTGAACCATAATGGGAAACTACTTTTAGTTCAAGTATATGTTGATGACATTATATTTGGATCTAAAGACAAGCAACTTTGTGAAGACTTTGCTGAACTCAAGAAATGTAAATTTGAGATGAGTATGATGGGAGAGTTGAATTACTTCCTAGGGCTGCAAGTCAAGCAACTCAATGATGGAATATTCATTAGTCAAACAAAGTATGCAAAAGACATGCTCAACAAGTTCAATCTAAAGCCTTCTGAAAAGAATGCTAAGATACCTATGAGCATTGGAACCAAAATGACCTATACTGAATCTGACAAGAGTGTTGAAGAACACAAGTATAGGAAATTGATTGGGTCTCTACTGCACCTCACTGCAAGTAGACCTGATATTCAATATGCAGTTGGAGTGTGTGCAAGATTTCAGACAAATCCAATGCAATCACACTACAACATTGCTATGAAAATATTGATGTTGAGGGGTGAACCTCGAACACTAACCAACGGAACTTATTACAAGCGACCCGGTCTGTAGCCCACCTCCTACTTGAAGTCCGAAGGATTACTCGTCCGAATCAGGTCACCTGAAACGACTAAGTGGGGGCTTAGAACTGGATGCCCGGATTGCTTATGTCAATCCGGTAAGAGACTTTACTCGAGAGAGAGTTGGAAGCTCTCAATGTAATAGTTGTGAGGGAAGTATTAATATGGTTTGTGACTTGTCCCGTCGTTTCTTACCTCCAGGTCTTGGACCTTGAGCTGTATTTATAGATATCGCATACTCATGAGGTAGCTCATGAGATGATGCCAAGTGTACGATCCAGATTTGGACACCAATGCTACCTTTGGCCCATGGCCCATTAGTGGACAGTGATCCAATACCGATAAGTGGGCCTGGGAGGGTAGTTTGGACCTTTTCCCTCTGAGAGTACTGTTCCGCCTGTTGGGTCCGTGTTAGTCCCTCGGACAGACCTGTCTGCTTGGTTGATCTGCCCTCAGGTGACTCTGGGTGTCCGAGCCACGAGTCTCACGGAAGTATCTCAGTGGTTCTGTTATATACGTTTGGTCTTAGAGTAATGGTGGCGTCCGAGATTCTCTCGTACGGTCCGTTAGGCATCTCTGTACTGACATGGTCAGGTTTGGAAGTCCTTTCCTTAGCCAGCTCGGACTAGCTGTGGGGATGTAGAGACCTCAGCGCACTGGCCGATTCACTTTGGGCGGACCATGTGAGGTCGGACCAGTACTGAATTGGCTAGTTAAGCCGTGATGCGCTTTAGGACACGCTCTATGGCGCCCTTAACGGATTGGACATATTTCCGTATCAACATATGTCCCCCCAGTTTCCAAGTATCTTAGTAGAAGATAGTTGGTAACTTATGAGGGATTAGTCGTGTCTGTGGAGCGTGTCCGAATCGTTAATTAAGACAAAAAGGAAGAAATCCTTTTTTGTCGTGATCCGTCCGTGCCCTCAAGGATTCACTATATCTCTTCCCCCTTTTTCCGCTCTACAAAGTTATCGCATAACTGGGACTGTAGAGGAAAAGGTATTTGTATCCGAGATATAAGTGTCCGAGTACGCTTAGGATCCGGCTCAGCTGTCTGGAAGCTGTTCGTTGGGCCGATTGTTGATTTTGTCCTCTTCGTAAGCCCAAGAGACCCAACAGGTTGTCTGTTCGGCCCACGGGAGAAAGATCCCGAGTAAAGAGACGCG
Organism: Plantago major; assembly: GCA_026545765.1. Taxonomy (NCBI): domain Eukaryota; kingdom Viridiplantae; phylum Streptophyta; class Magnoliopsida; order Lamiales; family Plantaginaceae; genus Plantago; species Plantago major. Next base: position 14,101,658 of record CM048841.1, on the reverse strand, counting down.
ACCGTTGGATCAGGACGACATCAACGGTTGGGGCGCCCCGTCCGATTGATGTGACGCGTCTGTCCAGCATTAAATGCGATGTTCTGGCAGCCATCCATTCGCGGAGCGGTACGACCCTTGGATTGGAGAGGATCAACTACCGATTCAAATCCAAGGGACGTGACTCTTGGCTATCCCATATTGCCCTTATAAATAGTCAGGCCATCAGTCATTTTCACACTTTTAGCAATCTCGAAACTCAGAGCAATCCTTAGGCAATTCAAATAGCGCAAGGTTGATCCGACCAACTGGGACTTGTAAGATTTTTGGGCCATCAAGCTGAGATCTGTAACCTCGGTGCAATACCCAAGTTCGATCATCCGTGGAACTTCCCTATTTGGATATTTAGCAAGTAAGTATTCTTCTTTGGCCTCGTTTAAGTTGCCTGTATTCGCTATACACCTATTGCATGTCTAGTGTAGCTTCCCTTGCTGCTTCCGTAATTGCGCCTGTCTTCAGTAATTGACTTTTGCGGTACCTTCGGTTTAGACAATAATTGATGTGTTTCTGCTGCATGATCATAATATGCCAATTTTCTTCGTTGATGTCTTGTACTCTCATTTGATAAGTCCCATCCGACACCACCTGTCTTGACCATGCATGTTTGCTAGTAAATCGGTGTGGGCTGTGGTATTTGGCCATAAATTATTTCTTTCGTCATCGTGCCCTAAAGGCGTGTCGTAGCCAATGGCAGTGCGCAGTTCGGGTCTCGGGTTCCCTGTCCTTCTGTGTATAGAGAATCTTAGGGTTTAAACTTTTTCGCGGACCTCTGGACTTAATAAGACATATAAATGAACTCTCGGACAATAACAATCATCATTTCTGATCCGTTTCCTTCTGCCCTAGGATGTCCGGGAGCGATAGTCAAAACGTTCGCGTGGCGCGGGATTATCAGGATGGAGCATTTTTGGGCGATGAATCCGTGAATCTGAGCGTGTCCGTAGGAGACTTTCTTGTGGATGTCCTTTCTTCCAAAGATTCCGACGCTAGGCACGGAACCCACGAAACAGTTAGTCCTCCGACGGACAGGCCAATGGTCGAAGGCGATGTTGATGAGGCGAGAACATTGGTCCAATCTCGGACTATAGGCGGTGTGGGAGGGCTCATAGATCCGAATGCGCTTCGACTTGAACGGGCAAAGCATGAGGGCATGAGGCTGATGACGTGGAGATGTTCGAGGCCGGAGTGGAGGACCGTGTTCTGGTAGAAGCAGGCCCGTCCAAGCCAAGCACGTCCGGAAGACCCGAAGGTGTCCTCGAGGACGAAGAAGATGGTGAGGAAGAGGAAGGTGAGGGCGAGGAGGAAGAAGAGGAAGGATCTCCTGTCACTCGTCCCTCTAGACGATCCAGTCGGCGGATTGCATTACACCCCGCTGCGCCCGTTCAGTCCAATCTTCAAATAATCGAGGGCCATGGTGCAAAAGCCGCCCGAGTAAAGTTCCCGCGTCCTGCGTCCGGTGTTACCATAGCGGATCAATTTGGAGAACGAAACGCGGATGGACTGCTTCCCACGTGTTCGTCCAGGGTTAGGGTGGAGGACATCCCCGAGTGGAGGCGGAAGTGGGAGATCCCTGATTCCGTAGAAATCATGATTCCCGAGCCTGGGCACGCCTTTTACAATCCACTTGGTATATGTGCGTATGAGGTGGCCTTCTCCTGGATGGAAGATCCCCATTGCTCTGATTGAAAAACATCCTGAACCATATTGGTATAGGTCCGAGTCAGGTTATCCCCAAGTCCCTGGGTAACCTTATTTGCTTTGTAGTCTTTTGCAAGAAGAAAGGGTAGCCTGTAAACTTCGAGAATTTTAGGCAGCTCTTCCATGTCTCATTCAGTCCGGGGAATCCACTATTCTATACTTTCATGAATAGGAAACCTTACAACTTTATCTCGGACTCCATCTTGTCGTTGGGGTCGAAGTGGTGGGACAAATACATTTTCGTACGCATGGCCCTGAAACCAGGGGAGTCCGAGAGGCAGCGAGTACAAGGGGATCGCCACAAAGTTTCGAGGAGAGCATCCGGATGGCGCCCTCTTCCAAAGAATGTGGCTCCGTGGGTGGCGGCCATCCACAAGAAGCATGACCCGCCTACTTATCCGTTTCACGGATTGATCTGCCAGCCACTTCCCTACCTTTGCGGACTAACCGGTGAAGTAGAAGTGGGAGGGAAGACGGACTTCAGTAAGGATGCGTTGACTGGAGACTTTGGCATTTTTTCTCTTCTTCATTATACTTTATTTTGATCACAAATGTCCGTAATTCCGATAATCCTTTAACCCGCCTGTTTCTAACGCCCTTGGTTTATTGTGCAGCTCACTGGTTTGACTACATCATGTCGACTCTCGGAGAGAAGAAGAGGTTGCAAAGGGAGCAACAAGCTCTGGAAGTCGCAGCTGGTCAAAGGACCAAGATCATCAACACTTCCGCGGGTCTGCCCATGTCGGATCCGAAAAACGCTGCTGTGTTCGCCGCCGAAGAGGAAAGGCGGAGTAAGGCTGGTGAAGATTCCCAGGCCTTGGCGGTGCCTGATAAGGGTAAGGCTCCTGCTACGCGGAGCGCCACTGCCAACACTCGAGCTCCACCCCGAGATGTACTTATGCGGGACGCCATTGTCTCGGGACAAAAGAGGGCGGCAAGCTCGGAAGCTCCTGCTGCTGCGAAGAGGCATCAGTTGTCCGCGGTCCTTCCTGTGGACCAAGCTGCTCTGGACAAGGAGTACGAGCGTGCTTGCGGACTCCCAGAAATTGAGCGAGTCGGAGGGTTGGATGCTCTATATCAGCGGGTAAATAATTTGTCCTCAATTTATTTGCTTCGTTCTTAATGTGACACAAATATAACTTGTATCTACTCGGGTGTTTCCCCAGCTTGGGTGCTTCATCAAGGCCATGCAGTGGAAGGCTAGTGAACGGGCCACCATCGAAGAGGACCTTCACAAGGCTGTGGCCACATCCGCAGACGAGGCGGAAAAAGTGAAGCAGCTGGAGATGAGGTTGAAGGAGGAAGAGGTGAGGGTCCATAAGTTGAAGACCAGCTGGGAGAAGATCAAGGCGGAACTCGACCACCAGGAGAGGTACGTCGATAAGGCGATGCAGGCTTTCCTGGATTTTAAGAACTTCCTGGTCGGTGGCCTCCGTTATGTCCGTCTTTACGCTGGCCGTGACTTCTTGAATTTTGCGTCTTTCAAGTTTCTGACGTCGGAAAAATCGGATGCCGCCCGGCTGGATGGGTTTGTGTCCGCGATCGGACAGCTGCAGTCCAAGGGGCTTCTTCCTCCAGACTTTGACTGGAAGGCGGAGGGATTAATCCCTTCTGCGGATGCGAATGGTGTCGAAGTGCCTGTCGATAGCGTCTCGGACGAGCAGTTGGCTGCATGTGAGTTCGTGGAACTGGTCACCGATGAAGGCGAAATTGAGATCCAGAACAGCGGGCCTTTCCTTCCTAAGTTCATCCCGGAAGCGCTCCTGAAAATGGGCCTTGTACCCTTTGATGATTACCGGGCTTTCCTGCAGAAGTGGTTTGCCCTACCTGCCCGTGTCCTCGATCTTCCCGCTGACTTCGACTTGTTCGCCCACGCTCAAGCTCTTGCTGCGGGAGCCACCAATCGGCCTGAAGCTGAGGAGGCTGGTCCAAGCCAGACTAGGGCCTAATGAGAAGTTCGGGGTATGCCCCGTTAGAAATTCTGTATTTACTGATTTTTCCTGTTGTAATTGCACCTTTTGATAACTCGGAATATCCTTCCATATTATGACAATGTTCCGTATTTTACCCGATTAGACGAACTTCTTATGCGTCTGAACGTTTACTTGCTCTCTTCTTCGTTCCTTTCTTTATCTGTTGCTCATAAGATGAGTTATTATAAATTACCCATCTCTTAAGAGCACGGACCACTGGAGATGGTATCTGATGCAGAAGTCAAATCATCATCTTTCTAATACCCGGACGGTTCGTCCCTTGGGATGCGAAATTCTTCTAGAAGGAGGAAGGTGAAACAGTGAAATAGTCATTATGACTACGTCTTTTCATCTTCTTAGTCGTCGGATGATTGACAGATGTCGAAATCTGAAAGACTTATTGCCACTATAAATAAGAGTGTGGTAATTCTCCCTTTTCACTGTTGTACTTCCCCTCATTCTTTCTAGTTTCGATAATGTCGGAATCGAGTGATGATCAGTATGGTCACTGGGTGAAGCTGCTCATGGAATATGCATCCGCCTATCTATCCGGGCAGGGGAACTTGGCGCGATCCGATCATCCTGGATTATGAAGGTGAGCCCCCTCAATGTCCCGGAATAGCCAGGAGACTGGCTGAAGAGGAGCGTGAGCAGACGCTGAAGTTGATTCGCAGGAGAATTCGGATGCAGCAGCAAGCTCGCCAGGTCCGGGGCAGTGGTTCAGAGTCCCAAGGTTCAACTCCTGGGCAATGGTGATGTTCAAGGCGGGGTATGCCCCGTGGTAACATGTACCTTTCTCTTGACTCTTGTCGGACTGTATTATCTGTAGGTAGATGTTCGAATAATTTTGCTTATATAATTCGAACTATTTTTCCTTGGGTGGAACCTCCGTCTTTTCCTTCTTCGCACTCGTCAATAAATCGATGTATATTTTCTCGTAAAAATTGGCTAAAAAACTCGGACGTAATTGAAGGGCCTGTTTGGGCCTGACTGGATAAATCCGTCTGGCCCAACACTGTTCAACCCCAATGAATAATTTAAGCCCATTGTCGACGTCGAAGTTCTGACGTGTCGGACGCACATTGGTTCGCCACTTCTATAAATACTGCGGATCTCTCTTGAACAAATCCAACTTCCACTTTCCAAATCCACTCAATAGCAAAAAGACGGTTTCTTGAATAGTTTCCCCCTCTTGACTCCCGTCCACTCTCAAATCGGCATTTATCCTGAGTTTGAGAGTGGAGTGGGTCTAGAGGGGAAAATCGTTGAAGATCGCCATCAAAAGCATAGATCTCGGTTTGAATGTATATCCGCTCGTCTCCTCTACTTTCTTCCATCCCTACTTTAATGGCTCAAATCTCTCTTACGTTGGAAACAGTTTCCGAATTTCAAGAGAGTTTGAGTCTTTAAAGCCGGTGCGGCGGAAATCTCTTCCTGTCTGCACCTTGTTTTCCCCAGATACCGGACTTGCCTTCCATGTTTCGGTGGTATCCTGATAGATCCCGGGATGCTTAACCATTTTCTTATGTGCAGGTAGATTGAGTTCCTGGTCTCCGCTTTGACACGGAGGAAGCATTTTTTTTTTTTTTTTGCAGGGAACGATCTTTGCTGGGAGATGACGTATCTCCAGAGACATTTTTCTGCCCTTTTCTCTTAGTGGTCGGATACCAATCCGTGATTGCAAATTGTACAGACAATATTAAGTGTAATTCGTCTATGTACGAACGAACTCTCTTGCTTTCTTTAATCGAACATTAGATCTCAGACGCAAAGGTCGAAAAATCATAAATCGAAAGATAGAAGTTGTATTGATTTGTCGGAAATCCAATTACAACTTGCGGGCTCCGTGGCCAATAACAAAAGGATAAAAAAGGAAACAGAATTGACGGAGTTCCGTGTCACAAATGGTTGATATTGAAATGATCAATCGACATGATGGATTTCCGCGCAATTTTCTTCAAGCATAGAACTTCTGGAGGTTTCTAGCATTCCACGGACGCCTGAGGAGATGTCCGTTCTCATCTTCTAATACATAACTGCCATTTACTTTGGCCCCAACAATCTTGTAGGGTCCTTCCCACTTGGGCTTGAGTTTTCCCACATTGCTCAAGAAGTCGGCCCGTCGGAGCACTAGGTCCCCGACTTGCAAGTTCGCCGCATGTACGTTCCTGTTGTAGGCTCGGGCGGCGGTTGCCTGATACCTAAGGATGTTTGCCAGTGCATCAGACCTTTTCTGTTCAAACATGTCCAGCTCGAATATCCGAGCTTCTCGGTTCGCCTTGTCTTCAAACTCTTGGATTCTCAAAGTCTCCACAGCAATCTCGGATGGTATGACTGCCTCTGAACCATACACTAAGGAGAAAGGAGTTTCCTTGGTCGCAGTCCGTGCAGTGGTGCGATGCGCCCATAGCACGCCTTCCAGGTCGTCCGCCCAGCTTTCTTGCGAAGTTCTCAATCGCTTCTCGAGGATCTTGACTATTGTTTTGTTTGTGGACTCAGCCTGTCCATTGGCTTGCGGGTATCCAACAGATGTAAATCGTTGTTCGATTTTGAAGGACGCCAGCCATTCCTTCAGCCTATGTCCTGAGAACTGGGCACCATTGTCCGAGACGAGAATCCTGGGCAGGCCAAAACGACAGATGATATTCTTCCAGATAAAGGTCCGCACTCGACTCTCAGTAATGGTCGCAACAGCCTCGGCTTCTACCCATTTGGTAAAGTACTCCACAGCTACAATGAGAAACTTCTTCTGCTGGGTACCCCTCGGAAATGGTCCGACAATGTCGATACCCCACTGATCGAACGGGCACGCTATGATTGACGGAATCATAGGGTTCGTCGGGCGATGTGGGATGTTTGCGTAGTATTGGCAATCCTGACATCTCCGGGCGTGGTCAGCGGAATCTTTACCGATGGTGGGCCAATAATAGCCTTGTCGTATGATTTTCTGGGCAAGGGTCCTCCCCCCGGAATGACTACCACAGCTTCCGTTGTGTATCTCTTCAAGCACGGTCTGTGCTTCTTGAGGGTTCAAGCATCTCAGGTGGGTCCCGGAAAAAGATCTTTTGTACAGATCATCGCCCATTATAAAATATCTGTTTGCTCGGCACTGCACACTCCTTGATTCCTTCGGATCGGCCGGCAAAGATCCGTCCTTGAGATAGTTAAAAATGTCGGTCATCCAGTTTCTCCCCATGTCGAGTATCATGACCGCCGAACTGGAACTCATGACGGATGAATCAGTGATGGTGAGTAGAATTGCTCTCCTTGTGTCCAAAGCCGCTGTAGCAGATGCGTATTTTGCCAGGGCATCGGCTCTTTCGTTCCAAACTCTGTCAAACTTTTCCAGGATGAACTCCTCGAAGTGGATGGCCTCATTCTTGAGTAGCTCAAGATACTTGATCATTGAAGGACCCTTCGTGGCAAAATTTCCTGAAAATTGGGCTTGGACAAGCTGTGAGTCCGTGTAAGCTTTGACCTTCCGGCTTGGAGACTTGGCCAAAGCCCCATCAAGAGTGCTTCATACTCTGCCTCATTATTTGTAACTTTGAAATCCAAGGAAATCGCATAGTCGAGTTCCGCGCCCTGCGGGCTCTTAAGGTAGATTCCAATTCCTCCCACTCTTCCAGTGGAAGAACCATCGACTTCCAATGTCCAAATATCGGAGGGATGTTTTTTGATTTGGAGATCTCCTGCGAGCTGCTGCGGTTTCGCTCTTGGTTCGTTCTCTCCGGTGATTTTCGTTCTGATGCTGTCCGAACTGGGGTCTCTGGGATCATCAGCAAGTAGAAACATTTGGTTGACCCAAGTTTCTCCCTCTGACCACGGGAGGGGTCGATTGAGGAATTGGGCTTCCTCAAGGTTTTCTGGGTTGAACTTTAGAGTGGCTGGATTTCGGACTATATGTTTGGTGATTAAGCACTCGAACACTGGCTTATCAGGGACTTTCTCCGAATCTTTCTCTGGGTAACCCGCCAAGAAGTCGGCGAGGACCTGAGCCTTTTTGGCTGACGGAGCCTGGTAGCCAATGTCGTATTCGCTGAGCTCGATCGCCCACTTAGAGAGTCGTCCAGATTGGTCGGGCTTTCCCAGGACCTGTTTCAAAGGTTCCGTAGTTAGTACCACTATTTTGTGAGATTTGAAGTAAGGTTTTAACCGTCTGGCGGTGTAAACCAAAGTGTATGCGAGTTTCTCGATCTTCACGTATCTTATCTCCGCCCCTGCAAGGGCTTTGCTAAGATAGTAGATCGGCAAATTCTCGTTAGCTTGAATCCGTATTAGGACGGAACTCATTGCCTCTTCCGTAATTGCTAGGTAGAGGTAGAGTGGTTCTCCCTCGACGGGCTTGGAGAGAAGTGGAGGGGAATGGAGGTATTCTTTCAACTTCTCGAAAGCCTCAGAACATTCTGCGGTCCACACAAAGTTCTCTCCTTTCCGGAGGGTTTTGAAGAACGGAAGATTTTTCTCGGCTGACCGGGAAATAAAACGACTTAAGGACATGAGACTTCCTATGAGCCGCTGTACCTCATTGGGGGTTTTCGGATGTGGTAGATCTAGGATCGCCTTGATTTTCTCAGGATTGGCGCTGATTCCCCTTTCCGTGACCATGTATCCGAGAAATTTTCCTCCCTTCACTCCGAAAGTGCATTTTTCCGGATTCAGTTTCATCCCATACTTCCGCAGGATGGAAAAGCAATTGTTGAGATGCTCAATATGCTCTTCCTCAGTCTTACTTTTAACGAGCATGTCGTCCACGTAGACTTCCATCGTCTTCCCGATCTCATCCTTGAACATTTGATTTACCAGTCGCTGGTAGGTGGCCCCCGCGTTCTTTAGTCCGAATGGCATCACCTTGAAGCAGTATACTCCTCCTGCCGCGAAGAAGGCCGTTTTCTTAACGTCCTCCCTAGCCATCCGAATTTGATAGAAGCCTTGGTATGCGTCCATGAAGCTCAGTAGCGCACATCCGGAGGTAGAGTCAACCAGTTGATCTATCCGTGGCAATGGATACGGATCTTTGGGACAAAACTTGTTCAACCTTGTGAAGTCATTACACATTCGCCACTTGCCTGGCGCCTTTTCGACCAGAACGACATTGCAAACCCGAATGAGTAGCGGACTTCCTCGATGTGTCCGGCCTTTAGGAGTCGATCGACTTCGGCTGATATGATGGCATCCTTGATGGGGCCAAAGTCTTTCCTTTTCTGTCGGATGTATTTGACCGACGGATCCATGTTCAGACGGTGAACTGTAACCCGTGGGTCGATCCCCTTCAGGTCATCGGTACTACAGGCGAACACATCGCTTTTGTGCATTGTTGAGCCAGAGATTCCCTTCCAAATGATTCCAATTATTTAATTTTCTCGGAGGCAAGCGACGAGCTTCATTTCTACTTCCACCTTCATTTCGGTTCCGATCCTTGTTTTCTTCTTGGGATTACCAGCCATAATTTCGATCTCTTTAAGCGTCTCATGGGACTCGATTCACGTTGTTCTAGGGAATTTTTCCTTCTGGCTTCCTATGCCGACTTGTGAGTTCTCCTTTCTGGGTGGGAGGACAGTAGGCACGTCGGGAGTCACTGTGACTGTTAGCACGGGCGCAGACGCCCTTCTTGTGGACATGATATAACATTCCCACGCTTCTCTGACATTACCGAGCTCTTGTCCGACTCCAAAGGCCGTTGGGAACTTCATCCTGTTGTGGAGAGTAGATGAAACAGCTCGGAACTGGTTGAGACCTGGTCGTCCGAAGATGGCACTGTAGTCGAAAGTTTGTTCGACCACCACAAAGCGGACCTCTTGTGTCACCCTTGCCGAAAAGGTGCCGAGAGAAACGTGTAACATGATACTTCCGAGGGGTCGTACAGTTCCTCCTCCGAAACCTAATATGGAGGTGTGCACTCTGCCATATCGGACTCTTCCTAATGCCATCTGATCCAGTGTCCTCTTAGAGATGATGTTCGAGGAGCTTCCGGTGTCAACCAAGATCTTATTCACTCGGTAGGTTGCAATGGTCAAGGAGACCACCAGTGGGACATCTGGGTTTTCGATGTCTCCTCCCCCTGCTGTAGGAGGAGGAATTTCACTGTCGTCGAATGATATAGCGTTAGTGCCTGGAATTGCCGGAATAGCGTATGCTCGGTCGTTGTTTCGGAGGTTTTGCGCGGTGCGCTCCCTTGCGTTCCTGCTATCTCCCCCCGTTGGTCCTCCCGCAATAGTATTGATCACCCCGCTGTATGGGGCATTTTCCATTTCGATATCATCAGCGTATCGGTAAGAGCGTTGGTCCGGATGGGGTGGATAGTTGGTTGGCGGAGGTGGCAAAGGCAGTGAGTGGGGCGGTGGTTCCGTCATCGTCTCCTCTCTCCTTTGCTCCGTTCTATCTTGTCGCGCATGTTTGTCCTTATAGATATGCTCCTTCAGTTTTCCATCCCTTATCAGGTGTTCCACTTCTGTCTTCAGCTGAATGCAGTCGTCCGTTTCGTGTCCGCGACACTTGTGAAACTTGCAATAGCCTTTTGCGTTCTTACTCTTACGGCCGTGAGGGGGCTTCGGCCATTGAACGTCCAGCTTCTTCTCAACAATAGTTGCCAAGATGTCGGATCTTGGTCTGTTGAGCCGGGTATAATCCGCATATCGTCTTGGCGGACTTCTCTCCCTGTGAAAACCCCTGTCTCTTTGATCCCTTCTTGTTACGAACTTTGCCGGGCGTTGGTCTTGCTTCGCCGTATCCTTCGCTTTCTTGGAGCTGGCCCTCACTGGAACATTCCTTCTGTAATCTTCTCCGTACATCACTTCCTCACAGATGTCTTCTAAGTACTTTTCGCTCCTTACTTCTTGACTCGAGAGTTTTCTTCGGAGTTCCGAGTTGAGAGTATTAGCATACAGGTGTCGGACCCGTTCTTTAATACTGTGTGGCTCAACCCGAAGAATCTCCGTGTGAAATCGATCTAAGAAAGTCCTTAGATCCTCGTGTTCTCCCTGTATAACGCCTGCTAGATGCTCCACGGTACGTTTTCTCCTCTTGGATTTGCCGAATCGAGCCAAGAATTTAGAAGACAGATCTGCGTACGACTGTATCGATTTATTCGGCAAAGAGGTGTACCAATCCATGGCAGCCCCAAAGAGAGTGGACGAGAAAGTGAGGGCTTTGGTGTTGTCACTCATTCCTTTGGAATCCATCTTGCTGTTGAAGCGGGTTAGGTGACCCACGGGACAAGCGTCCCCATAGTAGTATTCCAAGTTTGGAATCACTTGGTCCGAATTCCTGTTTCTCTCCTTCTCTCTCATGATACTGTCACACAGGGGATTTGGCGTGCTGGTAGTTATCTGCTCGTGATCTTTTACGAGACGTCCGAGGCTTTGAATCTGAGCTTCTAAAGCCTTTTGCTGGGCATAGATCTCATCTGCCGTCATGATCTCCCCTGTCCTCGGATGCATGGCTACGTCCGCGGGAAGGTCGTTCATACGGGCTCTTGGAATGTTTTCCGCCACTTGATCTCTGTCCCTCGGGGGCACTGGGGGTGGGGCTTCCGGGCGTCTATCGTTCACGTCTTGATGCTCTCTCCTCACTTGGCGGCTTCCTTCCCCTCGGATCTGCGAGGCTGACGCCCGCCTGTCCAATAGATCTCGCAAATCCTCCTGGGGTCGCTGATCCCCCAATCTCTGCCCGATCGGACGTTGTCCGTTCCTAGACATTGCTGGCTCTGCCTGAGGAGGCGTAACCACTGGCGGAGTGGTTTGTTGTGGAGGAGCGTTGTTGGACCCCAGGAACCCTTGGATGATCATTAGCAACCTGTCCAATTGCACCTCGCTCAATCCAAGGTCGTTAGTGCGGACAATGCGTCCATCAGGCATCGTGAATTGTTGGGGTGCGGGTGGGCCTTGAGCTCCTGTCGGAGAAGCTCGGACCGCATCTTCTTTCGAAGAAGGACTGGCTGTGCGTCCCTCACTTGGATATCTCCCCCTTACCGTCGCAGCCCTGCGTCCTCGGGTGGACGGGCGTCCCCGCGGGCGTGGTGGTGGAGTTCTTACTTCTGTAGTACCAACTCTTGTTGTTCGTCTTGTTCTTGCCATTGGTTCACTCGAAACACCGATGCTTTTTGTAAGGTTCCCACAGACGGCGCCAAAATGTTGAGGGGTGAACCTCGAACACTAACCAACGGAACTTATTACAAGCGACCCGGTCTGTAGCCCACCTCCTACTTGAAGTCCGAAGGATTACTCGTCCGAATCAGGTCACCTGAAACGACTAAGTGGGGGGGGGGGGTGTTAGAACTGGATGCCCGGATTGCTTATGTCAATCCGGTAAGAGACTTTACACGAGAGAGAGTTGGAAGCTCTCAATGTAATAGTTGTGAGGGAAGTATTAATATGGTTTGTGACTTGTCCCGTCGTTTCTTACCTCCAGGTCTTGGACCTTGAGCTGTATTTATAGATATCGCATACTCATGAGGTAGCTCATGAGATGATGCCAAGTGTACGATCCAGATTTGGACACCAATGCTACCTTTGGCCCATGGCCCATTAGTGGACAGTGATCCAATACCGATAAGTGGGCCTGGGAGGGTAGTTTGGACCTTTTCCCTCTGAGAGTACTGTTCCGTCTGTTGGGTCCGTGTTAGTCCCTCGGATGCACTGTCTTGGTTGATCCGCCTCGGTGACTCGGGTGTCCGAGCCACGAGTCTCACTAAGTATCTCTGGTTCATTATATACGTTTGGTCTTAGAGTAATGGTGGCGTCCGAGATTCTCTCGTACGGTCCGTTAGGCATCTCTGTACTGACATGGTCAGGTTTGGAAGTCCTTTCCTTAGCCAGCTCGGACTAGCTGTGGGGATGTAGAGATCTCAGCGCACTGGCCGATTCACTTTGGGCGGACCATGTGAGGTCGGACCAGTACTGAATTGGCTAGTTAAGCCGTGATGCGCTTTAGGACACGCTCTATGGCGCCCTTAACGGATTGGACATATTTCCATATCAACAATTGAGGTATGTAAAAGGTACTGTAGAAGTTGGATTGTGGTATCCAAAAGATAGTGGATTGAGTTTGGTTGGCTATTCAGATGCCGACTATGCTGGATCATTGCTTGATAGAAAAAGCACCTCAGGAACTTGTCAATTTCTTGGTGCTAGATTGATATCTTGGTTCAGCAAGAAACAAAATTCAATTGCCACATCTACCACAGAGGCTGAATATATTGCTGCTGGGTGTTGTGCTTCACAGATATTGTGGATACAACAACAACTCAGAGACTATGGACTCAATGAAGAGAAAACTCCCATTTTCTGTGACAACACAAGTGCTATTGCCATAACTCAGAATCCTAAGTTCATGCAAGAACAAAACACATTGATGTTAGACAGCACTTCATCAGAGACCATGTTGAAAAAGGCAATATAGAGATACTCAAGATTGGCACTGAAGACCAACTTGCAGATATCTACACTAAGACACTACAAGAAAGTAGATTCTTAGCCTTAAGACATAGTCTTGGACTAATGGAGCTGCCAAAGAACTGAAAAAGTTAAGATATCTGAAGAAGATATCAAAGGAGAGAAAAGAGGAATCTGGAACGGGTATCCAGAAACCAAAGGCTAAAGGGTAAAATGGCTATTTGAAGATTTATGAGATGGGTACTTAGATATCTAGATCACTCAGTGAGGGGGAACACAAAAGAGAATAGTACAACTGTCTACAATCAACTACTATCTTGAAATTTGTATTATTTCTATCTTTGTGTAAAACTTTGAAAAGATAACAAGTATAAGATAGAACAGATACAAACAGTGTTCTCATTTACACAGAAACGTGATTCAGATAGCTAATAGCCAAAATTCATTAAATGGGCACAATTACAATTGTTGATTGTGATCATTGCTGAAGAAGCAATGGTGACCCTTGATGAAATGGGCGATTGATCTTAACGGTGGAGATTAATTCTCTGTAAATAGTGGACTGTAGAAATTCAGACGTGGCCCACTATGCATTTAATGCCGAACAAACTTTTACCCATGCCTTACTGCAATTCATAGATACGTACATACAAAACCAATTTGTATGTATATGTTTGTTAGAATTACGTTGCTATATATATAGGATTTTGGCAAAAGAAATCACTTTCGCCTAATCCGACATTTTGCCTTGCACAAGAATAGCAAAAACCATTCTTCAACTTCTGCAAATCTCTGTTAGTTTTTCTGCAAAGAATCACTAATCTCTCATCCAAATCTCTTTCAGACTTTCAAACACTTGCACTATATAAAGAGATGGCTCCTAAACGTTCGTCTACCCAGAAATCCCAATCTTCTACCACTGGTACTGCTGAAAAGCAAGCACCAGAGTTGGTTATAGTGAACAATCGATTGGTAGGAGACTTTAATCCCGATCATTGGACTTCAAATCACAGGATGATTTGGGGTGGTGACATGATTGAGGAGTACCTCACGGCTGCTGTTGAAAACCAAGCCGATAGGAAACTGATTCATGATATGCTTGAAAAGGCACAAATCAAGGGTTTTCTATCTGCTCTTCCCAGTGGAGTTTCTTCACTGGATGTGTTAGAATTCTACAATAACTTCAGGATTATATCCTGTGTTTCTGAAGGCACTGCAATAGTGTCTATAAAAACTAAGGTCCAAGGAAAGGAAATCCTTTTGGACTTAACAACTTTCTGTAAGTTGTTTGATCTTCAAAATCTTGGAAAGGATTTTGAAATAGACACCAAGGATGAAGATCTCCTTGAAGGTGTAAAACAGCTGTACAGTGGTGTGTGTGACACTGATAAACAAGATTTACCCAATGATTGCTGACATCAGAACCAGACATCTGTTAGTTCACTGGGATGTGTTGGCATGCATTCTTCACAGATGCTTTGATGGTCTACAAGGAGGTGCTGACCAGATAAGCCAAGAACGCTGGATGATGATGTCCTTGTTGCAACAACAAGACAAAAGGCTGGAAAACCCTTTCAATTGGGGCAAGTACGCCTTTATGAAGTTTGTGAAGAAGATTCAAGGCTTTGAGCCTAAAATCGCTAAGGGACTTGCTGAGCCAAAGGCCACAGTGAGCTATGATCTAAAGATATGCTACTTACTGGAGAAGTTTGGCATTGAGCTCAGAGAGAAGGCTGAGATAGCCAACAGTAACCTACTCTACAAATATGAGTATACGAACTTGATGAAAAAGGTTACTGGATCTCAGATAGGTTCCAAGAAGTGAAAGACTGAAGAGGTTTCTGAGGGAAAAGTTGCGACCAAGAATCCCAGAACTTCATGAAAGAAGTCTGCTGGAAAATCAGAAGGCACACCCATTGAGGTTGTCGATTCCCAGATACCTGCCGCCACTACAGATGAACTCATCAATGCTGCAAAAGAGGTATCGATTACTGAACAAGTAGACTCAGCAAGAGAAAGTGCTTTCAGAAACGTCAAGACTACTGCCGAAAGCCTTGCTGATGAACTTATCAATGCTACTAAAGAAAGTAGTGGTAGGTACCAAGCCCTATCTGCAGAAACTACAGGGATTATGGACCAATCAGTTCCTAATGCTGATGAGAGCTCTGACGATGAATATGATGATTTAGTTATCTCTCAAGTCCTAGGAAAATCCAAAAGGGATAAGGTTGCTAAAAAAGCAACAAGTTCCAAGGGTGTAAAGGTATCTGAGCAAGAACCTACACCACAGGTTGCTGAACAAGCACCTGTTTCAAAGGTTGCTGAAGAAGCAACTTTGTCTAAGGTCATTGGACAAATTACATCATCAGAGAAGGAAAGATTGAAGCATATTAAAGATGCTCTGATGAGTGATACTCTAGTGTTGGAGGATACTGCCATTGCCCTAACACTCAAAAGTCTGTCTCAAGCACAACAACCACAACAGCCAGATGTGGATACTGCTGAAATGGTACTTGAGTTACACATACCAGCATCTTTCCTTGCTGAAGAAAATCTTGCAAAAGAGTAGGTTCCCCAACTCAATGAGAGGGATCAAACTGAGACATCTACTCAGAATGATCAACCAGGGGAGGCAACTGAGTTGCATACTCAGGAAAGGTCTGAAGTACCTGAAACTTCAAACAAAGAAGCTGAAATGGAACAACAAGACCAACGCATGGAAGGGTCACAAGTTCCAGAGACCAATCAACCTGACATTGCTCAGGTAGCTGAATGGTTTAACTCTTTACTTGTGATATTTTTGTGTCTGATAAATCTTGTTATTTAATGAAATTTCTTTGTTACAGGCTGATTTAGAAACACAACAACAAGAGGAAGCTGCAAAGCTTACCTCAGAATCTGAGAAGGAGGCTTCCATAGCCTCAGCACTTAAGGAACAGGAGCCTGTCTCACAGGTAGAAAATAGTTCCTTAAGATATAACTTAGATATGTGCTTTATACACTTGACCAATAAGTGTTTGTTTCTAACAGGCTCTAACTAAGAAGAAAAATGAAGAGACTGAAAAGTCTATCTCTTCAGAGAGGAATCCAGCGACTTCCAAGGTCCCTGAAGAACGAGTATCTGAACCTTCTGTAGAGAAGGTATTTCATTCAAATATCTATATTCTTCAAAGAACAAATCTCTGATCATTTTTCTCAAACTAAGACATTCTACTTAACAGGTTCAAAAAGAAGTAGAAGTTGTTGAGGAATTGCCCACTCAATCCTCACAACATATGGAAATTGATGAGGCATCAAGGCCTTCATCACAAGAAAAGATTCCATAGACTGCACAAGTCTCTAAGAGACAAGTATCTGAGCCTCCAACGGAGGTAATTGACCTCTCAGATATCTGATTTGTCAATAAATTTTTTCTTGGTAAAATTTCCCAACTGTTATGTTTCTAATCTCAGGTTCAAGCAGAAAGAAAGGTTGATGAGGACCGGACTTCCAAGTCCCCACCTCACAACAAGATATCTGAGGAACCGCCTACCTTAGTAGTACAAGTCTCTGAGCCTGATGCATTCATTCAGGTAACTCAGAAACCTAACTACACAAATACTCAGATATCTACACAAGTTTTGAATCTAATTCAAAACTCTTTCTTTCAGGCTCAAACAAGTGTGCCAAAGGTTTCTGCATTCTCAACAGAAGACCTGCTTACATTCTTCAAGAACCACACACTCAAGAAACATCCCAAGTGTTTCAGAAAATGGCAAAAGCTCAGAAGCTCGGATCTGACTGAATTAACAAAGGTGACTGATCACCAATTGAGAAGAGTCATAGCTTTTGACTTGGAGAATTATGTTCATGCTATGTTCCCAACAGAGTAGTACTCTTTTGCTACTCTGATGCATAAAGACTTTATCAAAGAAGCTGCACACAAGCTCATAGAAGATTTTGAGAAGGCAGATGGTCAGACCAGAATGCAGATGGCATTCAAGCCTACTTTGCCCCAGACCTTACAATGCATACCCTCTGAACAAGAGGAGGTAAATGGGCAAATGATCACTATTCCAGAAGTGATCAATATGGTCTCTGAAGATGAAGAAGAGAAGGAGACTGATGATAATGACTATGAAGATTCTCCTTCTGATCATCACAAGGATGAGGATGATAAGAAGGATGATGATGATGCCCCTGCACCAGGGACGGGAGGGATTACACAGAGGAAGAATACCTTAGCTGCTGAAAAGCACACTCAGAGGACATCACAACAATCCCCTCCTCCATCTCCTTAGAGATCTACCCATCCATCTTCCCAACAACAAAAGGACACTACTGAACAAGTAGTTGAGCACTCTGAGGAAACCACTCAGAAGATATTGAATACACAAACAAGAGCTGCTCAACTCAAACAACTGTTGGAAGAAGAACAACAGCTCCATCTTGAACTGGACGAAGAGCTAGTTAAATCCAGAGATAAGCTTAATAAGCTTCAAGATTAATACTTGAAAGAAATGGTAGCTTACTCTAAGGTCAAAGAGCTCCAGGATGCTGTAAATGCCATTGCTAAGGAGCTAGATACTGAAGAAGTATCTGAAGCAAAGCATGATGCTAAGGATGCATCACCATCAAAAGATATACCATCCTCCTCTCTGAAAGGAAAGAAGCCCATCTCTGAGATGGTTGCTGGACTAGAAAATCTTGAAAATGTCCAAGAGGATGAAGATCACTGGGCTGATGACTCAGATGATGAAGAAGAGAAGAAATTGGCAGAACACCAAAATGAGCATTTGGTGATTTCTCACTTGAAAAGGAAGCAAATTGCTCCTGAAATCTTCAACTAACTGCCAAATATCCACGACTCTAGTGAATACTTGACCAGATTTCAAGTACTTTCTAAACTGCATAAGGAGTTATCTTCTCAAAATGAAGTCGCCATTACATCAGTCCCTCCAAAGATGAAGACCTTCACTGAGCTCATCACTCAGAGAACAACCAGTCTGGTCATTGCTCAGAGAGACCTAGGCATGGTAAGGGATGATGATCAATCTTTGGCTCAAAAAGCTCTTGAAGCAGCATGCTATGCTACTCAGAAAGTAGAAGCCACACAAGGCCTATTGGCAGAGCTCACTGATAAGGAGAATGGACTTATCAAACAAAATCAGGAGCTCAAAGCTGAACTTCAGAAGTTGGTCACTGCCTATAACTACTTACAAGGACATTTTGAGTCTCTCTCAGAATCCTTTATGAGACTTAGTCAGCCAACAATGACTAAGGGGGAAGGATTGTACAAATCTGGACCTCAAAGTCAGGGGGAATGGGAAGAAGGAGAAGGATATAAGAAGAAATCTGGAGCTGGTGCTGCTCAGAGAGGAAGAGGAAACAAGAAAACTTCCCAGCCACCACTCAGAATCAATGAGCCCTCCTCAAGTCAAGCTGCTTTGCAAATAGTAGCTACTTCCCAGAAACCAACTGAAGGAACTTCAATGGTAACAAGGGCCATGGAAAAAAGACCTCCAAGGAGTACCAAGGCTCCAAGGAGAAGACAAGTAAAAGGGATTGACGAGTCTTCTGAAGAAGAAGAAGGCCAAATCAAATCCCAGGGCAATGAAGAAGGCTGCAAAACTTTCACAAGAATTAATCTTGATGATGATGATGAAGAGACTGATGAAGATGAAGCTCCTCTTCACATAAAAAGAAAAATTGATAGCCTAACTGAGCCCATAGCTACAAAGCCTTTGGCAGCTAAAACACCCTCTGGAAATACCAAGTCTATCCAGGGTGGTTCTTCAAGCAATCCCCCAAAGGAAAATTCTAGACAAAGGAGGAACAGGATAAGAGTTGAAAAGAGAAAAAGTCAACTTCCACTCAGGCCAGAAGAAGCCAAAATTGAGTATATGAAGACTGACAGCAACTCCTCTGTCTACAGGTGCATAAATCAGATTAATGGCTACTGGATTCTGGAACTCAAGCATTTACTGCTAAATTCAAGGTTTCCAGAACCAATCCATAAACAACTCATGGCTTGGAGAAAAGACAAACCATTCTTGATTAACACCATCCATATAAAAAACTGGTTGGACTTTGAAGTTATCAACAGGATAAAAGCTATGAAGAAGGACCTCTCTGATGAATGTCCTTATGGAAAGCCAGATGATGTGCACAAAATTCCTAATCTGATTGGAACAGGCACAAGGCCAAGACTTTTTGTGTAACCCTATGAGTCCTTCTACATGGATGTAGAACAATACAAGGTTGACATCAAATATCTGAGGATCATATATGATTATTTCAAGCTATCAAATATCAAGATTGTGCATGCCTGGATATGGGGAAAGTATCTGTGGGTCAAGCATTTTGTTAAGAAAAATCCTACCAAAACCTACAAAGACGTCTGTGTATTTGCCAGAGACACAGAGATGATTGTCAGAATTCTTCTCTATGACTACTCTGATGATATAAGAAGGTTTGGTGATAGGAAATTTACAGATTGATCCATGGAACTGTTTTGAAGACTTGAAGATTTTGAAGACTTGAAGACTAGTTTGTTAGGATGTTCACTTGGAGCTTAGTTACTCCTGTTGTCCTAATTCACTACGTAATTTTTTGTATCTTGCTGACTGTACCTTATTGTTGTTTTATCTTGTAAAAGTTATCTGAACTTTCATTGTAACATATCTGATGAACCTACTCTCAGATATCAATCTATAAAAGATAACTTGTCAGCAAAGATCACACCTTGTGATTTGGTTGATATTTACTTTCTGCACTAAATTATATGAATTGAAAGATCATAAGAAATGATTAAGTGGTGGATTGTTTCCTCATCCAGATTTGTAATAGGTCAGATAGTCATCGTTGACTGATCAAAATGGGGGAAATTTATTAGGAATATCTGTTTAGATTTTGATCAGCAACCTAATGACTTATCTTAGCTCAGAAAGGTAGTTAGTACTCTTGGTTCACCTGAACACTGTAAAAGAGGAAACTCACTAAGTATGATAGTCTAGCAAATCTTGTATAGGATGTTAGGTCTTTGAATGTAATTTTTATTCCTCTAAAGAAGACCAAGAAGAAGGCATCCGGCAGGAAAAGTTCAACGGATTTGAAGATTTGAAGACTGCACAAGATTGCTGAAGACAAGGGTTTTCAGATACCTATGACCAAATATCTTGAAGACACAAGCGTTTTTAAATAAACAGTGTTGCAAAAGATATCTAAGAAATAAAAGGTTTCTGAAACGAGGAAATTGCCCACAGATATCTACACTCAGATACCTTGGACATAAACTATGTTTCTGAAAAGAAATATATCATAACAAGTTGTTTCAACAAGTGGTATCTGGAGTTGTGATAATCTCTGGAAAAGGATGTGCAAAGCTTCAGAGAACTCTGATAGTATAAGATCTTTGATACAATGTATAGTTCCGTTGGCACTACAGGACAAAGTATAGTACAATAGATTGAATGCGCGGACAGAAATGTCTGAACAAAAACGGTAGCTTCTGAAGAAGAAGACAAACGTACTACAGTACTATACTCAGATATCAATAGTTTGAATTTGATTTAAGCCTAACGGATACTATTCAAACGACACTCAAATTCATCTATAAATATCAACACTTAGACTGCTTGAGAACACACCTTAGAACACTGAACACACCTTGAACTTGAATACTCTCACACAAGCTCTCTCAAGCACACTACTTACTTTCAAGCTTTCTGTTGTGACCAAAGCTCTTGATTCTAAGTAGCACAAAAGTTCTAAGTGTCCTGATCCTTAACAAGCATTGCTATTTGTGAAAGAGTTGAATTAAGATTTGATATATGAGATTCATTCTCTTGAACATTTATCATAGACTTGGGTCAGTAAAGAACAAGAAACCATACATTGCAAAGTGTATTAAGTATAATTGATTCTCAGAGCTATCTGCATAACTGAACAAGTTATTAAAGAAGCTCACCTGACAAACTACATTAACCAACACCTTAGTTGGCGTGGAGTACAGGAAGTACTTAGATTGGGAAACTAAGGAACAACTCCAGGAAAGAGGTTTCTGAGTACATGAAGTACTTGGCTGTGAAAGCCGGAGAATAACTCTGGGGGAACACTTGGTTGGGAACCTAGTGTAATTAGGAATCGAGAGAAGATATTTGTAAGGTTACATCAATTATCTGTCTTAGTGGATTCTAGGTCTGAGAAAGGCCGAAGTGGATTAGTTGAAGGAGTACGCCACCTTCAGATACCACTATAAAAAGACTTGTGTTATTTACTTTCTGCATTTTATTACTTGATTTATTTACCTTGCACAGTATTTACACCTATCTTGCTGAGCACGTGCACTTATCACAGAAAAGTCTTCCGCTCTCAGAAATTAAGTATCATATATCTTCACAGATATCTGAGAAACTGTGTTTATCGACAAAAGTTTTAAAAGACTATTCACCCCCCTCTAGTCTTTTACTTTGCCGTTATCTGGACCAACATTGAGGATATATGCTAAGGAAATCTGAATATTCCAAGTATATGACTGGCGACTGAAACAAGAAGGAAAGAAATCAAAGATGAAGGAAAGCGTGTAAAGCAAGCATAAAGGAAGAAACAATAAGGAAAGCGAATCTGCACTTTCCTTATTGAAGAAGAGAGGAAAGGAAATATTCATAAAAGAAGAATTCGAAGATATAAGTCAAGATCTTCTGCAGCAAACAAAAGGCACTTACCACCTAGCGTCTAGGGTTGTAAACCTATATAAGAAGCTAGTCGTAGTTCACCCAAATTACGAGTTCATATAGCCGTTCTGAGTGTATTCACTGCACGCCCTTGATATTTGTCTAAGCTTTAATCTAGTTGGTGCTAGAGTAGAATTATGTGTCAATTGAGTAGCTTATTCATCCATAGCTTGGATTTCTGTAATTAAGTTTTGGAGTGTCCTTGTAATTCATTATTGCAGTGAGTTACATTTGCCTATAAGGCTCGAAAGGTTATAATATATTAACATTCCAGAAAACCCAAACTTGGTGTCTTTACTTTCTGCTGTGTACTTATTTTGTTCAGTAGATTAGTAGTGTGTTAGTGTATTAACTGTTCGAGTTAATACTCTGCTCAATTCAGTATATTGAAGACACTTTGTGATAGTGTTCTTAGGTGTATTGAATACACTAAAGTACTCATAGTATTCTTCTTTGTGTAAGTTTGATTACTGTTGAGTTTTGCTGTCTTGACTATCTGAGTCAACAAAGGTAGTTTTAGTATTATATATACTCTACTTATATTCTGCTGTGCTTATTCTATTTGTGTGTTTAACTTCTATAGTTTAATACACTGTCTGTGTTGGTCCAGATAACGGCAAAGGGAAGAGACTAGGGGGGGGGGGGGGTTGAATAGTCTTTTACAACTTTTGTCGATAAACACAATTTCTCAGATATTTGTGAAGATATCTGATACTTAATTTCAGAGAGCGGAAGACTTTTCTGTGATAAGTGCATGTGCTCAGCAAGATATGTGTAAATACTCAGCAAGGTAAATAAAGTAAGTAATAAATTGCAGAAAGTAAATAACACTGATCTTTATAGTGGTATCCAAGGTATGTAATCCTTCAACTAATCCACTTCGGCCTTTCTCAGACCTAGAAACCACTAAGACAGATAATTGAGTTCACCTTACAAATATCTTCTCTCGATTCCTAAATACACTAGGTTCCCAACCAAGTGTCCCCCCTGAGTTATTCCCCGGCTTTCTCAGCCAAGTACTTCCTATACTCAAAAACCTATGAGTTATTCCTTAGTTTCCCAAACTAAGTACTTCCTATGCTCAGTAATTTTGGAGTTATTCCTTAGTTTCCCAAACTAAGTACTTCCTGTACTCCACGTCGTTTAAGGTGTTGGTTAAGGTAGTTTGTCAGGATTTGATAGATTAATAACTTCTACAGTTACGTAATACTACCTTCTTGAACAAGAGTCACTTAACACACTTCACAATGTGTGGTGATATGTTCTTTACTGACCCAAGTCTATGATAAATGTTCTAGAGAATGAATCTCAGATTCTTGATGTTTTGATTCAACTCCTTCACAGAAAGCAATGCGTGTTAAGGATCAGGACACTTAGAACTTTCGTGCTACTTAGAATTCAAGAGCTTAGTCGCAACTGTAAGCTGAAGAATAAGTAGATTGAAGGCTTGTATGCTTGAAAGAAAGATACCACTAGTTGTATTATCAGAGAAGCTTGGTATTTTCAGTGAGTTCAGTGTGCAAGTTCAGTGTGTCTTTCAAGCATTCTAAGTGATGATATTTATAGTTGAAAATCATGCCGTTTGAATAGTATTCATTAGGCTTAATGGAATTCAAACTATTGATATTTGAAAATAGTACTGCAGAAGACGTTGTCTCTTTTCAGAGATTTCCTCTTTTGTTCAGATGTCTCTGTCTGTGCATTTATTGCATTGTACTATTTTTATCCTGTAGTGCCAACGGAACTATGCACGCTTTCTGAAGCATTGCATGTCCCTTTCCAGAGACCTTCTCATCTCCAGATACCTGTTGAAATATTGTTTCCCAGAAACATAGTTTTATCCAGGGTATCTGAGTGTAGATATCTGTGGGCACTTTTCCTCGTTCAGAAACCTTACGTTCTCAGATATCTTTTGCAAAACTTGTTTATTGAGAAACACTTGTTTATCAAATATATCTGGGCATAGGTATCTAATAACCTTTGTCTTCAGCAATCTTGTGCAGTCTTCACAACTTCAAAAAAAGAAATGTTGAACTCTCCTGCTGGATGCCTTCTTCTTGGTCTTCTTCAAATATATAAAAATTATATTCAGAGACCTAACATCCTATACAAGATTTGCTAGACTATCATACTTAGTGATTTTCCTCTTCTACAGTGTTCAAGTGAACCAAGAGTACTAACCACCTTTCTGAGCTAAGATAAGTCATTAGGTTGCTGATCAAAATCTAAACAGATATTCCTAACAAATTTTCCCCTTTTTGATCAGTCAACGATGACTATCTTTAAAACCTATTACAACGTGGAAGAGGGAACAATCTAACACTTAATCAATTCTTATGATCTTTTCAATTATAAATTTAATTAAGTGCAGAAAGTAAGCATCAACCAAATCACAAGGTGTGATCTTTGCTAACAAGTTATCTTTTTATAGATTGATATCTGAGAGTAGGTTCATCAAATATGTTACACATAGAGTTCACAGATAACTTAATAAATAAAACACATTACAGCTCAGTCAACAAGATACAAAAGAAAAATACTTAGTTAAATCAGAACAACAGGAGTAACCAAGCTCTAAGTAAACATTCTAATTTACTAGTCTTCAAGTCTTTAAGATCTTTAAGTTTTCAATCAGCAGATCTATGGATCAATTTGCAAATTCCCTATCCCCAAACCTTTTGATATCATCTGAGTAGTCAAAGAGCAAAGTCCTGACTATCATCTCAGTGTTTCTGGCAAATCCACAAACTTCCTTGTAGGTTTTGGTGGGATTCTTCTTGGCAAACTATTTGACCCACAGATACTTTCCCCATTTCCAGGCATGCTCGATTATGAAATCTGATAGCTTGAAGTATTCATATATGATCTTCAGATATCTGATGTCACCCTTGTATTGATCTTCAGTCATGTAGAAAGACTCATAGGGTTCCACATCAAGTCTTGCTCTTGTGCCTGTTCCAGTGATGTTGGAAATTCTGTGCACATCATCTGGCTTTCCATAAGGACAATCATCAGAGAGGTCCTTTTTCATGGCTTCTATTCTCTTGATTACTTCAAAATCCAACCAGGCTTTGATGTGGTTGGTATTAATCAAGACTGGCTTGTCTTTTCACCATGCCATGAGCTGTTTATGGATTGGTTCTGGAAATTTTTCATTTACCAGTAAGTGCTTGAGTTCCAGAATCCAGTAGCCATTCTTGTGATTAATGCATCTGTAGACAGATGAGTCATTGTTGGTCTTCACATACTCAATCTTGGCTTCTTCAGGATTGAGTGGCAGTTGAAGTTTTCTTTGTTCAGCTCTTAGCCTGTTCCTCCTTTGTCTTGAATTCTCCCTTGGGGGATTGCTTGAAGAACCACCCTGGATTGACTTGGTATTTCCAGAGGGTGTTTTAGCTACCAAAGGCTTTGCAGCTATGGGCTCAGATAGGCTATCAACCTTTCTTCTTTTCCTGTGAAGATGAGCTTCATCTTCATCCTCATCTTCGTCATCATCTTCCAGATTTCTCTTGTTAGGTGATTTGCAGCCTTCTTCATTGCCTTGGGATTTGATTTGGCCTTCTTCTTCTTCTTCAGAAGACTCTTCAATCCCTTTCACTTGTCTTCTCCTTGGAGCCTTGGTACTCCTTGGAGGTCTTTGTGCCCTGGCCCTTGTTATCATTGATGTTTCTTCAGTTGGTTGCTGGGAAGTAGCTACTATTTGCAAAGCAACTTGACTTGAGGAAGGTTCAATTATTCTGAGTGGTGGCTGGGAAGTTCTCTTGTTTCCTCTTCCTTTCTGAGCAAAACCAACTCCAGATTTCTTCTTTTGTTGAAATCCTTCCCCCTTAGTCATTGTTGACTGACTAAGTACCATAAAGGATTCTGAGAGAGACTCAAAATTCCTTTGCAAGTAATTGTAGGCAGTAACCAAATTCTGAAGTTCAGCCTTGAGCTCCTGATATTGTTTGATAAGTCCATTTTCCTTATCAGTGAGCTCTGCCAATGGGCCTAGTATGGCATATGCTTTTCCAGCAGTGTAACTTGCCTCATGAAAAGCTTTTTCAGCTAATGACACATCATCGTCCCTTACCATTCCCAGATCCTTCTGAGCAAGGACCATACTAGTTATTTTCTGAGTGATGAGCTCAGTGAATTTCTTCATATCTGAGGGGACGGAGGCAATTACGTCTTTGTTCTGTGAAGACAACTCCTTTTAAGATTTGCCAAAACTTGGTATCTATTCCTGTATTCTTGGGAGTGGACATTTGGCAGTTTGTTGAATACTTCAGGAGCAATTAGCTTCCTTTTCAGATGAGAAACCGCTAAGTGTTCATTGCGGTGTTCTGCTAATGCCTTGTCTTCTTCATCATCTGAGTCATCAGCCCAGTGATCTTCATCATCTTGTACTTCTTCATCAAGGTTTCTGAAGGCGGCAACCATCTCAGATATGGGTTTCTTGCCTTTAGAGGATGGTTTCTGTGGTGAAGATGCAGCCTTAGCATCATGCTTTTCTTCAGATACTTGTTCAGCATCTAGCTCCTTAGCAATGTAATCAACAACGTCCCGGAGCCCTTTTATCTCAGAGTAAGCTTACGTCTCTTTGCGCGTTTGTTCTTCAAGTTTATCTAGTTTGACTCTGGATTCAGCTATCTTTTCTTCCAGTTGAAGATTTAGCTGTTGTTCTTCTTCCAACAATTGTTTTTGTTGATACGGAAATATGTCCAATCCGTCATAAAGGACCTAGGAACGAATCCTAAGGCGTCCTAAGTCATCCAATGGATCCGAGACACTTTAGTCCGAGCCAATGGTCCGATCCGGGCTGACCATCCATGGTCCGACCCACCTTAACGGAAAGGAACAAAGGATCTGGGGCCTACTAAATCCGACCCAAGAACCTTGGGCCCGACCCACCTTGGTCCGAGCCTCTCTGGGAAAGGAGACACAGTGCTTAGTCAGTACCCTCTCCGACCCAAGGCCTCCGATACGGATGACCACTCGGATCCGGCATGGCAGATCTCACAAGTAACCAAGCAGCCAGGCACCAGAGAGTAGGGTGTCCGAACCTAGAGTTCCGAATCGGAAGAGATGGGCAGACTTAGGAGAACTTCCTCATCTGACTACCCAGTACGGTCCGGATCAGGCATCCGGACCAACCTCTCCGAACCTGGGACCTCGACAGACCTTGTCACATCCTCAAAAACTCATCCAATAATGACTAAACTACCCCTAAAGCCCAAAGTGGCATGGGCTAAGCATCATTATTGGGCTATGGGCCTAAGACAAGCCTTGGTGGCTCAATCGTAGCCTTACACTTGGCGCAATCCTAGCAAGGCCTTCCATTTTGATGATAGCCTATAAATAAGGCACACATCCCCACAAGAACAAGTAAGTCACATCACGACCCCAATCCCGAACTTATTACAGAGTTGATCTTCAGTCACTCTCGAGTAAAGTCTCATCCCGGTTTGACACTTAGCAAACCGGGCACTAACCCCCCCCACTCAAGTATGCAGGTCCTTACCGAAGTAGTTGGTCGCTGGTTCTTACGCATTGGTCCTTACCTAGCAAGGAGCTTCTTACCTTGGCACCCATTAGTGGAGTTGAATAAAATCTAAGTAGTTGGGGAGTTACACCCTCAACAGTTTGAGTTGAGCAACTCTGGCTTGTGCATCCAATATTTTCTGAGTGTTTTCCTCAGAGTGCTCAACTACTTGTTCAGTAGTGTCTTTTTGTTGGGGAGATGGATGGGTAGATTTTTGAGGAGATGGAGGAGGGGAATTTTGTGAAGTCCTCTCAGTGTGATTTTCAGCAACTGAGGCATTGTTTCCTTGTGCAATCCATCCTGTCCCTGGTGCAGGGGCATCATTATCATCCTTTTTATCATTATCATCCTTGTGAAGGTCAGAAGGAGGTTCTTCAAAATTATTCTCATCTGTTTCCTTCTCTTCTTCATCTTCAGAGACCAGATTTGTTGATACGAAAATATGTCCAATCCGTCATGAGAGCCCTTAGAACAAATCCTAAGGCGTCCTAAGTCATCTAATGGATCCGAGACACATTGGTCCGAGCCAACGGTCCGATCCGGGCAGACCCACCATGGTCCGACCCACCCTAGAAGAGAAGAACAAAGGATCTAAAGCTTACTAGGTCCGACCCACGTGGGTCCGAGCCTCTCTAGGAAAGGAGGCATAGTACTTGAACAGTACTGGGTCCGACCCAGGGCCTCAGATACGGACGATCACTCGGATCCAACATGACAATATCACAGGCAACCAAGTAGACAGGCACCAGAGAGTAGGGGGTCCGAACCATAAGGTCCGAACCGGAAGAGTTGGGCAGGCTTAGAGGACTTCCTCATCTGACAACCCAATACGGTCCGGACCAGGCGTCCGGACCAACCTCTTCGGACCTTGGACCTCGGCAGACTATGTCATACCCTACAAAACTCTCCTAATAATGACTAAACTACCCCTAAAAGCCCAAAATGGCATGGGCTAGGTATCATTATTGGGCCATGGGCCTAGATGTGCCTTGGTGGCTCAACCGGAGCCCTACACTTGGCGCGATCTTAAAGAAGCCTTCCACTTTGAGGAAACCTTATATATAGGGGCACATATCCCCATGCAGAGGTAGGCGATATTACGAACTTAATCTCGAACAGTATACAGAGTAGATCTCCAGTCTCTCTCGAGTGAAGTCTTATACCGGTTTGACACTTGGCAAACCGGGTCCTAACCCCCCCTCCAAGCCTCTTACGCAGGTTCTCACCAAGTGCAAAGTGGAAGATTCTTACCCGTTGGTTCTTACGTAGTGAGGAAGATATCGTATGGAGCATAACCTGGGCAATTGAAATAATACTAAGTGTTTGGGGAACTATACCCTCAACAAGATTGATCACTTCTGGAACAGTGATCATTTGCCTATTAACTTCCTCTTGTTCAGAGGGTATGAACTGTAGAGTCTGGGGCAAATAGGCTTGAATGCCATCTGCATTCTGTTCTGACCATCTGCCTTTTCAAAGGTTTCAATGAGCTTGTGTGCTACTTCCTTTATGAAGTTCTTATTCATCAACGTGGCAAATGCATATTCCTCAGTTGGAAACATTGCATGCACATAATTCGCCAAGTCAAATTCTCTTGCTCTTCTGGTAGGGTGATCAGTGACCCTTGTGATTTCAAACAGATCAGAGCATCTGAGTTTCTACCATTTCTTGAAACACTTTAGATGCTTTAGCAGAGTATGAGCCTTGAAGAATGGAAGTAGGTCCTTGTTCAAATCTTCAGGGACCACTAAAGCACTAGCTTGAGCCTGTGCAACAGCAATAGGCTCAGAAGGTTGGACTACTGAGGTTCCAGGTGCCTCAGATATCTTGGTGTGAGGAAGAGATTTGGAAGTCTGATCCTCAGCATCCTCTCTTTCTTTTTGAACCTCCACAGTAGGAGGCTCAGATACTTGTCTCTCAGATGCTTGTACAGTTTATGGTATTATCTCTGGTGATGAAGGTTTGGTGGCCTCATCAATTTCCATTGGTTGAGGGGATTGAGTGGGCAATTCCCCAGCAACTTCTACTTCTGTTTGAGCCTTCTCAATAGAAGGCTCAGATACTTGTTCCTCAGAGACTTTGTGAGTCTCTGGTTGATTTTATGATGAGTTAGGCTTCTCAGCCTCATCATTTTTCTTCTCAGTTGGAGCCTATAATACAGGCTCAGGTTCCTTAAGTCGTGAGGCTATGGGAGCCTCCTTCTCAGTCTCTGAGGCAAGCTTTGCAACTTCCTCTTCTTCTTTTGTTTCTAATTTAGCTTGAGCAGTGTCAAGCTGATTGGTCTCTGGAACTTGTGACCCTTCTATGCTTTGGTCTTGTTGTTCCATTTCAGCTTCTTTGTTTGAAGTTTAAGGTACTTCAGACCTTTCCTGAGTGACTAACTCAGTTGCTTCCCCTGTTTGGTCATTCTGAGCAGGTGTCTCAGTTTGACCCCTCTCTAGGAGTTGGGGAACCTGCTCATTTGCAGGATTTTCTTCGGTATATTGCATTGCTGGTATGTCGAAATGGAGTTCATTGACCATTTCATCAACCACTTGTGGCTGTTGTGGTTGTGGTTGTCTGGAAGCAGAAGTTTGAGCGTTTGAGAGCTCTTCCAGATTTTTAAGTGTGGTGTTGACATCAGCGTCTACCAACACTAGGTCACCACTCATCAGTGATTCTTGAAGTTGTTTATATGTGACTTTCCCTGATGGTGTGTTGGCACCAACAACCTTTGCTATAGGTGATTGCTCAGCAACCTATGAGCTAGTTTCTTTCTCAGCAACCTTGGACCTTTTGTTCCTCTTTCCCTTGGACCTGATCATACTGAGTTCCTGTCACACTCAAATTCTTAGCTTCTTTTAGTGTATGAGTTCCCGTATCAGATACCTTTTTGCCTTGAATATCTAGATACCTGATCCAGATATCTTTCTCCTTTCTGAATTCTCATAAAAGATTAGAACTTTTCAGTTCCTTTGGTAACTCCATTAACCCAAGACTATGTCTCAAGGTTAAGAACCTGCTTTCTTGCAAAGGCTTTGTAAAGATATCTGCAAGTTGGTCTTCAGTACAAATCTTGAGTATCTCTATGTTGCCTTTTTCAACATGGTCTCTAATGAAGTGGTGTCTAACATGAATGTGCTTTGTTCTTGCATGAAACTTAGGATTCTGAGTTATGGCAATAGCAGTTGTGTTGTCACAGAAAATCGGAGTTTTCTCTTCATTGACCTCATAATCTCTGAGTTGTTGTTGTATCCACAATATCAGTGAAGCACAACACCCATCAGCAATATATTCAGCTTCTGTGGTAGATGTGGCAATTGAGTTTTGTTTCTTGCTGAACCATGATATTAATCTGGCACCAAGAAATTGACAAGTTCCTAAGTTGCTTTTTCTATCAAGCAATGATCCAAAGATAGTCGACGTAATAGCCAACTAAACTCAATCCACTGTCTTTTGGATACCACAATCCAACTTCTACAGTACCCTTTACATACCTTAATATTTTCATAGCAATGTTGTAGTGTGATTGCATTGGATTTGTCTGAAATCTAGCACACACTCCAACTGCATATTGAATATCAGGTCTACTTGCAGTGAGGTACAATAGAGACCCAATCAATTTCCTATACTTGTATTCTTCAACACTCTTGTCAGATTCAGTATAGGTCATTTTGGTTCCAATGCTCATAGGTATCTTAGCATTCTTTTCAGAAGGCTTTAGATTAAACTTGTTGAGTATGTCCTTTGCATACTTTGTTTGACTAATGAATATTCCATCATTAAGTTGCTTGACTTGCAATACAAGGGAGTAGTTTAATTCTCCCATCATGCTCATCTCAAATTTACTTTTCATGAGCTCAGCAAAGTCTTCACAAAGTTGCTTGTCTTTAGATCCAAATATAATGTCATCAACATATACTTGGACTAGAAGTAGTTTCCCTTCATGGTTTATAGTAAAGAGTGTTTTATCAACATCTCTTTCCTTGAAGCCACTTTCCAGCAAGTATTTGGCTAAAGTATCATACCATGCTCTCAGAGCCTGTATCAGTCCATACAGAGCTTTTTGAGGCTTATAAACCATTCTACTTTCTGTGGAAACCTCAAATCCTGGTGGTTGTTCAACATAGACTTCTTCAGCAAGTTCACCATTTAGGAATGCACTTTTAACATCTATCTAATAAACTTTAAAGTCATTATGAGCTGCAAAGGCTAGAAATAGTCTAATTGCGTCCAATCTTGCAAATGGAGCATATGACTCGTCAAAATCTAGTCCTTCTATCTGGGTGAATCCCTTGGCAACTAACCTTGCTTTGTTTCTGGTTATTTCACCAGACTCATTCATTTTATTTCTGAAAACCCACTTGGTTCCAATTACGATATATTCGACAAATTGAACGGTTTCAGACTTTGTTTCTCTCAAATTGATCCAACTCTTCTTGCATTGCAGAGATCCAATCTTGATCCTTCAATGCTTCATTTGAGATGAAACATCCATAAAGAGAGTCAGCAATTGCTCTCCTAGTTCTAACTCCTTGGTCTAAAGGACCGATCACATCCTTGGCAGGATGATTTCTTATCCATTTCATAATGGGTTTTGAACTAGTAGGATCAATATCATTTTGATCTGAATGTGAATCAATATGATCTTGATAGGATACTTGTGCAGTATCTGAGATATCTGACACATGGGAAATGCCATGGATATCTGACACTTTTTCAGTGTTGGAGATATCTGGAATTTGATTTTTAGCAATCTCATTCTCAGAAACCTCTTCATGATGAGGATTCTCAGTAACATGTTCCATTTCTGGAATTCTCATAGGAAATTCTTCATCATGTCTTAGAGTCATCTGGTTGTTACTAAGCAATGGTTGCTTTTCATCGTCAGATTCATCCTCTAAGTGAATGATAGAGTTTTCTTTTGAGGATTCCTCTTCAGAATCTTTAATCATTAGTTCTTTGAACCTATCTGAGAGTTCTCCATTCAAGGGTAATTTCATGTTTCCTTTGTAGAAGACTACATGAACAGATTCTTCAATCTTTTGCGTTCTTTTGTTGTAGATTCTGTAGGCTTTGCTATTCAAAGAATAACCAAGAAATACTCCTTCATCTGCTTTTGGTTGAAATGTTCTCAAGTATTCTTTTCCATTTTTAAGAACAAAACATCTGCAACCAAACACCCTTAGATGTTTGATTCTAGGGGGTCTACCAATCAAAAAGCTCATAAGGAATTTTGTCATGGTGTTTGTTAATCAAACATCTATTTTGAGTATAGCAAGCTGTGTTAACAGCTTCAACCCAATAGATTTCACTTATTTCAGCGTCAGCAAGCATTGTTCTTCCTGCTTCTTTTAGGGTCCTATTCTTCCTTTCAGCAACACATTTTGTTGTGGTGTCCTTACGAAAGATAGTTGATATTGTATACCTTTGCAGGTACAAAACTCGTTTATGTACTGGTTCACAAACTCAGTACCATGGTCTATTCTGATTACAGATGCCTTGTCATTTTTCATGACTTCAAGCTTATTCAGCAAGTTGGGTATTTCAACCCTTGCATCAGATTTTTGTTTGAGAAATACAACCCAACTGAATCTTGAGTAATCATCAACAACAACCAGACCATACTTCTTTCCTGCATAGCTAGTTACAGAGGATTCAAAAAGATCCATATGTAACATTTGCAGTGGCCTTTCACTGGAGTGTCTAGTTTTAGATTTGAAAGATGTTTTGGATTGTTTTTCCATTTGGCAAGCTGAGCATATACCACCTTTTCTATATGCCATTTTGGGTAAACCAACCACCAATTCTTTCTTGGCTAGCTTGTTCAGAGTTTTGAAATTCAAGTGACTCTTCTTTTATGCCATAGCCAATTTTATTCAGTGTGGCCAGATTGACTCACCATGAAACATTCTTCAGTTGTGGCATATGCCCAGTAAGCAGCATAAAGATTTCCTTTTCGCCTAGCAACCAAGACTGTCTGCTTTGACTCATTGTCAATTACTTTGCATAGTTTTGACTTGATCTTGACAGTGTACCCTTTGTCTACTAATTGACTCATGCTTAGGAGATTATATTTCAATCCCTTTACATGTAGTACTTCAGAGATTGTAAGGGCTCCAAACTTCAAATTGCCAAATCCTATGGTTGGATTTTCATCTCCTCTAGCAAACCTAATAATTGGTCCTTTATCGCATTTTCTGTAGTTAATCAGATTTTCTTTGTCTCCTGTCATGTGCTTCCCACATCCACTATCAAAATGCAACTTCGGGTTCTTCTTCAGAGTGTTCTGCACAAGACAGGAAACATGGAGTTAGGATCTCATTCCAATAATGGAACCTTCTGTACTAAAGAATCTCCCTGTAGGAATCCACTTCTGAGTGAACTTCCTTGGGATATTCTTTTGTCTTGTTGGAACATAAGGAGGAATTAAATGATTAGTGTCATTATCATTTAAAGCTATTTTCCTTCTTGGTGTGTTCCTTGGTCCTCCTCGTGGTGCTTTCAGATACTGTTGTTGCTAAGTCGCTTTCAAAGAACTTAGCTTTCCTCGCGAACTTCTTCTAGCCCTGGCATTCAGAGTGGTCGTAACCTGTTATTTCTTCCACTTCTGATGATTTCTATGCGCAATCCTGGCTTTCATCCAT
Source organism: Plantago major (assembly GCA_026545765.1). Lineage (NCBI taxonomy): Eukaryota > Viridiplantae > Streptophyta > Magnoliopsida > Lamiales > Plantaginaceae > Plantago > Plantago major. Next base: position 14,067,692 of record CM048841.1, on the reverse strand, counting down.
CGTTCTTGCTCTTGTTTATACTCACGAGCGAGTTGTTTCCCGATGGCTTTATAGACAATGCCATTTCGAGCACCTGGTGCTGTCTGAGTTCTCTTCCCAGCAGCTTTGCTAGTCTCTGGAACGTCTTTCTTTCCAGAAAACGTGATGTTGGAAAATTTGCCTGCTCCTGCAATTTTTCCTTTCTGAGAGACATAGCACTGTGGGTGATTACACTTTTCAGTGTTACGTTTCTTTACAGAAACATTCCCAACAGTTTTCTTTTGGACTTGTTTTTCCCACAAAGGTTTGGTCGCAACTGCCTTTCCTTTGTCAACAACCTTAGCTTTCTGACCAATGCTATATGTTATTCGGGAATCATCTTGCTGAGCACTAACAAATGTTATTCTTTGGTCACTCTTATTCAGAGTGGTAGAACTATTTGTTTGTGTGTCCAGCCCAAGTCCTCCCTTTTCTGAAGGATCTCTTAAATAAGAGTACTTCAGTAAGAGTGTCAAAAGCTTTGGCATAGGATTGAAAAGATAGTTCTTTCTTCTTGAGTTCCTCATTTTCAGAAAGAAGATCTTTATTTTCCTTTTGGAGTATATCCATTGTCTTTCTGTGAAACTTCTCTGTTTCAGATATTTGTGCATTGAGAAATGCATTTTCAGCATCCTTTTTCTCAGATATCTTGATTAATTGTGAATTTTCCTTCTCAAGAGAATTCGTTTCTTCTTCAAGAATGTCGGATCTAGCTCGGATCATTTGAAATTCTCTTTTGTAGAGATCAAGTTCTCTTCTGAAATATTCTGAATCTCTGATTTCTTCCTCATCACTCTCATAAGTTATGAATTGAGAGATGTTGGTTACCTCGTCTACCATTAGGCAGGGCTCAATGTTGGAGAAATCTGGATAGATCTCCTCAAAGAACCCCAAGATAATTCCCTTTTCTTTTGACCAAAGTCAACTAATTCATGAGTGATGCCACATAATTCTGGAGAAGGTAATTTGGTATCATCTGAGTCTTCTTCCTCAGATTCTGACTCAATATCAAGAGCATCCAGTTGGATTTGAATCTTTTTCCTTTCTTCAGTGAGCATAGCTCTCTGACCTCTCTTGAAGTTTCTTCTATCTTTCTTGTCACCTGTCTTTAGCTTATTGAAAACAGGGCAATCTCTTTTAAAATGACCAGGTTTCTGACAATAGAAACAGATATCGTTTCCGATTTCTGCTTCCTCAGTACTAGATGCTTGCTGAGCCGGCTTGTTCAGCGAGCTTGACAGCTGCATATTTTTGTACTGGTGATAATTTGAGCCTAGATGCTTTTTCAGCTTCTCTTTGGCTTTTCTTCTCTCAATCTCCCGACTGACATATTTTCTCATTTGCTTTACAGCAAGAGCATCTTCCTCAGTCATTTCCTTGGTATTCTTCTTTTTAGAAGTAACTTGTGTTACTAAAGCAACATTGTGAACTTTCTCAGTAATTGTTTGTTCTCTCTGAGTAGTTTCATAGTTGACAGTAACTAAGTGGGAAAAGAGTTCTACTGGAGTGATATTTGGCATTCCTTGGGTGAAATAAAAATACTGAGTGTGTTCCGAGTTTTGATTCAAGCTTCTCACGATAGTCTTAACCTTTTCAGAGTTAGAGTATCTCTCACGTTCACCAAGTACAACCATTTCACTCATCAATGTTGTGAACTGGAAATCTAGTTCTTCAAGAGTCTCTGTGGGACCTTGTTTAAAGTTTTGGAATTTGAGCTTCAAAACTTTGAACTTATTTTCCTTTGTTTTCTCAATGCCGACACAGATTTCCTCAATCAGTTGCCAGGCCACTTTCGCCGTTTTTGAACCCCACAGTTTACACTGTATGTGCTCTGGAGTGGAACGTATGATGATATTGCGAGCCTGACCATCCAGTCGATTTCTCTTGGCATCTTTCAATGTCCAGAGCTCTCTGGACTTTGGCTCGTAAACAACTTGACCAGTTGGTCTTCCACTAGTTGAGGCACCTGTTTGTGAGGAACCACCACTTGGTTCTTCATCAGTGGAAACTCTGTCTCTACCATTAGAAACCTCCATGACCTGCTTGAGTTGTTGAATGACTATGGGGCCATTCTTTATTACTTCGATCATTTCATCACTGATGGCTTCTAGGTGGAGCATTATGTTGTTCTTCCATTTCTCATAATTCTTTGGCTTGAGAATTGGAGCGTCACTTAAAGACATCCTGTAGCAAACACACTAACAGACAAATCAAGTGTAGGTGAAAAGCAGTTAGTGGGCACTTATCTGGGATCTAGGTTCAGTGCAGAAGACTTGGGAACCTCCCGCTCTGATACCACTTGTTGGTCCAGATAACGTCAAAGGGAAAAGACTAGAGGGGGGGGGGGGGATAGTCTTTTACAACTTTTGTCGATATACACAATTTCTCAGATATTTGTGAAGATATCTGATACTTAATTTCAGAGAGCAGAAGACTTTTCTGTGATAAGTGCACGTGCTCAGCAGGATATGTGTAAATACTCAGCAAGGTAAATAAAGTAAGTAATAAATTGCAGAAAGTAAATAACACTGATCTTTATAGTGGTATCTGAAGGTGGCGTAATCCTTCAACTAATCCACTTCGGCCTTTCTCAGACCTAGAAACCACTAAGACAGATAATTAAGTTCACCTTACAAATATCTTCTCTTGATTCCTAAATACACTAGGTTCCCAACCAAGTTTTCCCCCTGAGTTATTCCCCGGCTTTCTTAGCCAAGTACTTCCTATACTCAGAAACCTTTGAGCTATTCCTTAGTTTCCCAAACTAAGTACTTCCTATGCTCAGTAACCTTGGAGTTATTCCTTAGTTTCCCAAACTAAGTACTTTTTGTACTCCACGCCGTTTAAGGTGTTGGTTAAGGTAGTTTGTCAGGATTTGATAGATTAATAACTTCTACAGTTATGTAATACTATCTTCTTGAACAAGAGTCACTTAACACACTTCACAATGTGTGGTGATATGTTCTTTACTGACCCAAGTCTATGATAAATGTTCTAGAGAATGAATCTCAGATTCTTGATCTTTTGATTCAACTCCTTCACAGATAGCAATGCTTGTTAAGGACCAGGACACTTAGAACTTTCGTGCTACTTAGAATTCAAGAGCTTAGTCGCAACTGCTGAAGAATAAGTAGATTGAAGGTTGTATTATCAGAGAAGCTTGGTATTTTCAGTGAGTTCAGTGTGTCTTTCAAGCATTCTAAGTGATGATATTTATAGTTGAAAATCATGCCATTTGAATAGTATCCGTTAGGCTTATAATGAAATTCAAACTATTGATATCTAAAAATAGTACTGTAGAAGACGTTGTCTCTTTTCAGAGATTTACTCTTTTGTTCAGATGTCTCTGTCTACGCATTTATTGCATTGTACTATTTTTGTCCTGTAGTGCCAACGGAACTATGCACGCTTTCTGAAGCATTGAAAGTCCCTTTCCAGAGACCTTCTCATCTCCAGATACCTGTTGAAACATTGTTTCCCAGAAACATAGTTTTATCCAGGGTATGTGAGTGTAGATATCTGTGGGCACTTTTCCTCGTTCAGAAACCTTGCGTTCTCAGATATCTTTTGCAAAACTTGTCTATTGAGAAACACTTGTTTATCAAAGATATATGGGCATAGGTATCTAATAACCTTTGTCTTCAGCAATCTTGTGCAGTCTTCACAACTTCAAAAAAAAAAGTTGAACTCTCCTGCTGGATGCCTTCTTCTTGGTCTTCTTCAAAGATATAAAAATTCCATTCAGAGACCTAACATCCTATACAAGATTTGCTAGACTATCATACTTAGTGATTTTCCTCTTTTACAGTGTTCAAGTGAACCAAGAGTACTAACCACCTTTCTGAGCTAAGATAAGTCATTAGGTTGCTGATCAAAATCTAAACAGATATTTCTAACAGTCTGTTTCTGTATATCGAGGACACTACTCTATAGTGTTTCGCGGTATACTGAATACACTTGTTCTAGTATTCTACATACTTTACCAGACTTCCGTTGTGCCTAACTGTAAACAAGTATAGCAGTTTGAAGACATCTAGGATCTGCTCTGTCATGTCTAATCTAGTGCATTAGAGACACTAAGTAATAGTGCTCTTTGGTATACTTGACTACCATTAGTGTTAGTGTGTATTTAACTTGTGGTTATATACACTGTTTAATACAGTATAGCCAAGACACTGTTCAATAGTGTTCTTTGGTGTAATGTATACACTGGTCAACATTATACCAAATCCCGGTCCATACATTTTCATATTTACTTTGTATAAATAGGTGGTTCCATAACTAGTTAGTTCATAGAATAATAGAACACAACACATCTTCATACTAGATACATAGCTTTATTCCCAATAGATCAGAACGGTTAGGAACAGAGAGAATTAAAGAAATTCGACATTGTTCGTCAAGAATAGATTCTTCTATCTTGTAATCTGTTTTGGTTTTGGTTGTCTAGTGAAATCTGAGAATCCTCCGTGGACTTAGGAAATTGTCGAACCACGTAAAAATCTAGTGTTATTGTTTGCTTTATTCTTCGTGTTTGTTTGGGTTCTTGTGTGTGATTTTTTGTTCGATTGATCTTGGTTTGTGATTAAAACTTCACAATTGGCGCTGTCTGTCGGAACAAAGATGACTTCCGCAAGATTCGATATCGACAAATTCACAGGTTCTGGAGATTTCACTCTATGGAAGGTGAAGATGAAGGAAATGTTGGTGCGACAGGGGTTGATAACGACATTGGATGGTTCTGAGAAGATGTCATCAACATTATCTGTTGCTGATAAACAGACTATGATTGACAAAGCTCACAGTGCTATTATTCTATGTCTTGGTGATAAGTTGTTGAGAGAAGTTGCTAAGGAGACGTCTACAAAAGAACTATGAGATAAGCTGAAGGGACTCTATATGGTGAAAACCTTGGCAAATAGAGTTTACTTGAAACAAAAGTTATATTCCTTTAGGATGTCGGATGAGAAGCCAATGTTTGAGCAAATTGATGAGTTTCAAAAGCTCATTGATGATCTTGAAAACCTGGAATCAAAGATTGGTGCAGAAGATCAAGCTCTTCTACTACTGCAAGCACTGCCAAGATCACTTGACAACATTAAAGATGCATTGCTCTATGGAGGGAAAACATCAATGTCTCTGAATGATGTTGTGCAAGCATTGAAGACTAAGGAACTACAAAAGTTGACTGACAGTGGTGATGCTCATGGAGAAGGGCTTATTGTCAGAAATAACAAGCAAGATCACAAGAAGAAGTTTAACAACAATAAGAAATATCAACAATCAACTGAAAAGCATAGTGGTGCTGAAACAAGGAAGTGTTATTACTGCAAGGTAGCTGGACATTTGAAGGACTGTCCACTTCAGAAAAGGCAAAAGAAGGGTAAGGGAGTTCAACAACACTACAATGCTAATGGAGACAATACAGGTAGTTCTGAGGCTTACCACATTGCTGAAGCATTAACTATTGTGGAGGTACTTGCAGTCACTCAAACTTGTCCGAATTCAATATGGGTTATGGATTCGGGGTGTTCTTTCCATATGACACACATTAGAGATTGGTTTACAAGTTCTGAGCACAAGAACTGTGGGTCTGTATTGTTGGGTAATGATGAATCATTGAAGATAAAAGGTATTGGTTCAGTCAGGATTGAGATGTTTCATGGAGTTGATATAGAGCTTTCAAATGTGAGGTATGTTCCTGAGTTGAAGAGAAACCTCATATCATTGGGAATAATGGACACAAGAGGTTATAGTTATCACTCCCGGAATGGAGTATTGAAAATCATGAGAGGTGACACAATTGTTGTGCAAGGTATAAAAAGGAATGAGTTGTATTACTTGCAAGGAAGAACTGTAATTGGAGAGGCCTCTAATATACAAAGTGATGAGAAGACATTACTATGGCATAACAGACTAGGACATGTTGGTGAGAAAGCACTAATGGAGCTGTCAAAGAAAGGCTTGTTATGTGGTGACATAGTGAACAAGATGGGGTTATGTGAGCTGTGTGTACTTGGGAAAGCTAAGAAACTTAGGTATGGCATAGGGAATCACATTACTAAGGACATCATGTAATATGTACACTTAGATCTTTGGGGACCATCAAGGACAGCTACAAGAAATGGTGGCAAGTATTTCCTGTCAATTATTGCTGATAAATCAAGGAAAGTATGGATCTTCATACTCAAGTCAAAGGATGAAACGTTCAGTAAGTTCAAAGGTTGGTTGATAGAAATAGAGAATCAGACTGGCAAGAAGTTAAAGGTGATAAGGACAGACAATGGATTGGAGTTTCTATCACAGGAGTTCAACAACTATTGCACTGAAAAGGGCATTATCAGACATAAGTTAGTCCCAGGTAATCCACAACAAAATGGAGTAGTTGAGAGGATGAATAGGACTTTGTTGGAGAGGATTAGATGGATGTTACTCAGAGAAGGAATGTCAAAGAACTTCTGGGGAGAAGCAGCTGCAACTGCAACACACTTGATCAATCTCTGTCCTGATGATGCACAAAACTTTAACTCACCTGAAGAAATTTGGAGAGGAACCACACCTGACTATTCAGAGCTAAAAACCTTTGGATGTTTAGCTTATGTACATGTTAAACAAGATAAGTTGGAAGGAAGGACTTTGAAGTGTGTGTTTCTTGGATATCCAAAAGGAGTGAAAGGATTTAAGTTAAGGTGTATGGAGCCTGGAAAGCAAAAGTTCATTATCAGTAGAGATGTGGTGTTTGATGAGTTAATAATGCCACTGAAGAAGACTGAAGGCCATCAGGTACCACCAGACATTCATAAGAAACCTACACAAGTTCAAGTGGAGACTACTACATGAGGTGTTAGAGGCAATGTTGAGCTAACATTGGTACCATCTACAACAACACTGTGACGCCCTATCACCTTCACAGATAATTACCGACAGTAAAATTTTATTTAAGACGCGCGGAAGCTTTAAACAAAAGTACTTTGACCACATTTACATATGCATGCCTGCAAAATACATTTTCAGAAGCTTTATGCAGTAAATCAGATTTTACAACAAAAGTCTTTTCATGAATGATATGCCGACGACGAGCCGAGGGAGAAGGATTGGAAACGAGCCGGCCGACCCTTGATGCATGTCTTAACATCTTTTCCGCTAAGGCCTACCTTTGCCTCAATATCTATAAAAATATCACCGCATTTTGAATGAGTTGCGGATCTCAATAAGTATAATTAGTAACAAGTCATTAAATAACAAGTAAAATAACCAGGAACAAGCCATTTAACACCAGGTAAGCACATCACTTTCAGTCACATATATTCACATCGATTTATAATAAGCATATGACATCCATCTATTTCACAGTTTTAAAATCACACCAGTTCACTTCTCATTCCAACAGATCAGCTATAAACATTTAACATCATTCACATTTATATAATAATGCACGTGATTAGTCATTTTCTTTGTCCGCTATGGCTCTGTTACGACCAAGAGTAATTCGTGATCACGGTAACAGATTCATACAGAGTCCAGCCGTACCTGGAATTTCATATTTCATACAGAGTCCAGCCGTACCTGGAATTCTATATTTCATACAGAGTCCATTCAGTGATGAATATCCGCATAAGTCGAAAAGCGGTCATCAATGACCATAATGAATCCTCTTATCTCTTATGAATGCAATTCACATAATCATGTTTATAAATATATACGACTAATACTTTATCAGAAAATAGTATCTTTTCAGATAACAACTGCACGTATTCCATCCGTACATGGGAGCAATTAATCATTTTATCAATTAAGCACTTTAAGCTTTACATCGTATTCAGAATGGAACATTCCACATATATAGCACACCACGGTATATTTTCACATTTCATAACACAACTTCAACCATATAATTCACATATACATAGCCCGTACGCTAGCACCATATCAAGTCACACATATTTGTCAAACAACAAGTTACCGAAATTATTTACAAAGATACTAAACAACAAGTTACTAAAAACACTTACCATTGACCGTCCAAATGCTACTAACATTATCCGTACTATCTTCAGTGCTTAAGTTAACTGACCCGAGCAAGCTTCCAGGAGGTTAATCCGTGGACACTAATATATTTTTCTTGTAGTTATTCCTATATTTCATTTTCCAGTTCACTCTAGCTCAAGCTATTAGTGTAAAAGCAAAGTAGGGAGGGTGTATTGTGTATCAGAAATGGCTATCGAGTGTGCTGCCTGAAGATATCATCAGAAGTGAATGCAAAATATATCTTGTTAAGTAATTAAAGGATAAGCATTGAATCATTAATTACAAGATAAGAATAAAAACTTTGAGGCGGTGGAATGACGGTGTAGAAACTTCGCCGAGATCGATCAGATTATCAAGTATGTTTTTAATATAATTTTAATTATAAAATTATTTGCACTAGGCTGCTTATTTCGGTTTTTCCAAATACGGTACGAAAGTCAAAAGAAGTCCACTAAACAAATACTATAAATTTGTCGGTTCCTTCAGTTTTTTCATAGGTCCTCGTTTAGATATAAAATAGTTAAACTTAAAACTAGTAACAAGCCGGTCAAAAACAATATAAACAACGATAACAATTATACTTCAAAAACTCACGTAATATCAATTCATTTAACATTAAATTTCACATATCACAAATATACCATGTCACATTATATAATTTAATTTTTCACAAATAAGGCCACGTATATAACACATATCAAAATATTAAAATTTGCTTGATATGATTTTTAAAACATAATTAAACATGCTTATGAAGTGAAAAAGGTCAGGGGCGTGACAAACACCACCAGCTGTAGAAACTTCTGAAGATAGTCAACATTCTGAAACAAGTTCCGTGGGTGTTTCACAGGTGGTAAGACAACCAACAAGAAGGAGAACTGGGGTTGAAGGTGTAAATCCAGTCAATTGACAAGAGATAGAATTCCAAGGAATAGGACTTCAACAAAAGATCCTAATATGGTATACTTTGCATTGCATACAGCTGAGGAGATAGAATGCTATGAACCAGATAGTTATAGCCAAGCTATCAGCTATTCTGAGAAAGACAAGTGGAGCATTGCTATTCAACAGGAGTTGTTATCTTTGGAGAAGAATAACACCTGGGAGATTGTGACTAAACCTAAAGGACAAAGGTTAGTCAATTGCAAGTGGATATTTGATGAGACAATAATTTAGAGTCTCATTTAGTCCTTTTTAGCAGTCTTTGTTAGTCTTTATTTATAGTTTTTTAGTGTTTTTTGTGCGTTTTTATGTTTGGTGTTTTGTTCTTTAGGTACGATTTGGAGTAAAGACGACTTTATGAGATGTTATTTGAGTAAAGGGATCGCAAACCGAAATGTATTTGAAGATAGGCCTTTTTTGAGTGAGAGAATCGAAGAACAACAAGCTCGCCGCGGCGAAGAAATATTCTAGTACTGGCTAGAAGTTCGACAACAAGAGCTCGCCGCGGCGAAGATATATTCTCGCCGCGGCGAGAAGACACAAGACAACCGAGTATGACTTTCTGGAATTCTCGCCGCGGCGAGACGAGATTTCAGCGTCTTTGTTTCTCCTTATTAGGTTAGACTTGGGCAATATTTGCCAGAACTTCTTCTACTCGAATTTTACTAGAAGAAAAGGCTCCTAGACCTAGATTTTGAAATTGATTGATTTTGGAGCTTGGGTCTTCTCTTGTAACGAATCATTGACATCGAATTCTTAGTAAGTTTGATAATTCTCTATTGCTTCCATACAATTGTGCTTGATTCATCTGTCAACTTGTATGCTCTTGCTTGCGATTATCGTTATGTTTATGCTTTGCGTATCCAAGATTATGAATTCTTTCATCTTTGCTTCATGTATGAGTAGCTAAATCTGTCCAGAACTCGATAGTTGTGTGATGGTTATGCAAATTCGAATCTAGGGTTTATCTTCGTTCATAAAGGTTCGTCTAGTTTGATATTCTCGTAAAACCTTCAATCCAATACGCTAGTTTAAAACCTTCTAAATCGTTTTGGTTAAGAATCGTCGATTTGACAAACCTGAAGATTTCTCTAGTTTAAAATCTTCGGAAAATAGCTTGGTTAAATTGGATTGATTGCTTTTTTGTACACCGTCTGTGTGACAATATGAACGATTACCTTAGTATCGAATTACCATAACCGGATCGTTGCTACCGTGTTCACTTTGTCTCATTGATCAAAACAGTTTATTTGCTTATTAGTATTAATCTGTGTTTTAGAAGTAAAATTATTCAAAACCTACTTGTTACTCACAAACAAACGTTCTCCTCTATTTCGTTGTGGTAGCTTAATTAATTCCCTAGAGAACGATACCGAGTTAGGCATAGTCTACAACTACAGCTTATTCTCTTAAGTTTTATAGAGTATAATTTGAGCTTATCAAATTTGGCGCCGCTGCCGGGAAATTAATTCCTACTGTAGCGTTTAAAGTTTGATTTTTTGTTTGTTTTTCCGCTTCCTTTTTATTTTTGTATTTTTGTGGATCTGCTCTTTGGTTTTGTTTTTCTATGTGCAGATACTAGTAATTTAGCAAGGGCTCAAGGATGGCTATGACCTTTGGAGATTACTATTGTTCATTTGTCATGCCTAAAAAGCCATGTATAAAGTTGGATGTCGATGCCAGGAATTACTGGGCGAACACTGCTTACTACTCCATTCTTACCAAGTTCGATGGATATGGTGATGTTCGAGAATTCTTAGAGGCATTCGAGGATGGTGTGCTCCGGATCCCGCATGAGAATGAAGACGGGATTTTGCTTTCAGAAGAGCAGCTTTGCATGAGGATGTTTGATGGAGCCTTGGAGGGGTCTACTAGAAATTGGCTTACATCGGCACTTGAGGGATCAATTTACTCTGGGAGTGAAGTAGCTAATTCTTTTGTAAAGAGGTATTCTCCTGGTACGGGGAGATGGAAATCTCGCTACACGGTTTCTCCACCAGAGGTCTCTACTGAACCTGAAGCACCTGAGAAGTGTTATGATGATGAGTTAGTTGTAGAGCTTGACTTGTCTTGCTCTACGACGACACCTGAATTAGACCCTTCTATTCTTGCGGTCGACGAAGGATGCATGGAAGATGTATCTGATGACGAGATTTTAGAAGATGCCCTTTCATTTCTTTCCATAACTGTTACAGATGCTGCCATCCAGACTTAGGATATCTTCGTCCTTGAGAGCCACTACACAGACATTTACCAGGAGAGTCTTGATCCTTTCTTTTCTTTTTACTTGTCCCCTATTCCCTTAGGATTTTTTTTAGTTTTTTATTCTACTTATTTGTTTAATTCTAGTTTGCAGGGAATTAGGGACATACTGGAGAACTTGAGGAGAGGAGCTAAGGATGGCTCACAAAATGCTAAGGATGTAAGGGATTTAGTCCCGTTTGATAATGGATAGCAGCATGTCCCAAAAGTCGAGCCAATGACTATAATAAAAGGTGCTTCCCGGGAGGCAACCCGGGGGTAAGTTTTCCTTTATTACGTGTCTGCATTCTATTTTTCCTTCGCTTGCTTAAACTTGAAACTCGAGCACGAGCTAAAGTTTAGGTTTGGGGAGGGATTTCATGTGTTTTATGTTGTCTACGTGGGGTGGTATGTTAGCCACTTTTATGTGCTTGTTTTGTTTTTCAGTTTGTGTTTGTGTCTTAGCTTTTTAGATAGAGTCTTTTGGCCTGCATTCTTTTGCCTATTTTCAAAATTTTTGTGGTGAGTCTGAGTTTTTTTTTCCAAGTCGAACGTCTATTGTGGATGATGAATTGCTTGCTGCTTATGTTTTGTATGATATTTAGCTGGAAGTAGTGTAGTGAATTTAAAATCCTATAAGTCCGTTTCTCTTGTAAATAAAAAGTCTGTGTAGCTCTTTAGTACAAAAAGCCTGTGAGAAGCCTTGAGCCGATGAAAAAATATTATACCGACAACTGTATTGTGTGATTCCTGGGTTGTGTAAGTTTTTTACGAATTACTTGTGCCTTTTCATACTTATGTGTACTCAGTTTCGTTGGGGATGATGAACGGTATGCTTGTTTCTTTGGTTTTTCCCCTCTAAACCCATTCCAAGGAACAAGTTTGGGGAGGAGACTCTCTACCTTTGCGACTTTTTACTTGAGCTGTTTATGCATATTTGCTAAGAGTTTGTTTGCTGCTTCCCAAAGCTATCTGAATTTGAATCTCGGGGTGGATCTGTGGTGTTAATTGATCACCGTTAGTCGTGTTAGGCGTGTTCCAAATACTACCACATACTGGTGTGGCTGAAAAGCTACATGTCTGTGAGGTTGATGCACGTATACCAAACTGACACGCATAAAATTGCAGACTTTCGGTAAAACAGACACCTGGAAAAAATTGAGATAAAAAGAGCCCAATGAGGCCATGCATTGAATATATAGTGCAATCATGGTTGAATTTTGAAATGAATGATTTGAAGAAGGGGAGCAGCATCAGCCTTCGATTTTTGAAAATTAAGTCGCTTGCCAAAAGCCCCTTTCGACCTGATGAGACGAGTACAATAGCATAAGATAGTCTAGGCATCTTTGTGACGAAAGTCATCTTCCCAGTTTACTTTTTGAGCGTATACCCTATTTGGACACTTCCAAGAGAGTGAGAGTTACACTTCAATCATCTGTGAGGGACTAGCGAGCTAGACTTAAGTGTTATTTGCTTGAGAAACAGTCTTGTTTGATTTTCTATACACTGTTCTGCCAAGGTTAGTTGAGTACAAAATTTTTGCATCTTGTGAATTTAATATTTACAATGGTAGATTCGGTCGCTTGGAAATTTAACTCTTTTGTTTCTGTTTCGTGGTTTAGAGTCTAGTTGTCTAGGTTTATTTGTTTGCTCGAGGAAGAGCAAAGGTTCGGTTTGGGGAGTTTGATGAGACGATAATTTAGAGTCTCATTTAGTCCTTTTTAGCGGTCTTTGTTAGTCTTTGTTTATAGTTTTTTAGTGTTATTTGTGTGTTTTTATGTTTGGTGTTTTGTTCGTGTTTTGTAGGTTTTTTGTTCTTTAGGTACGATTTGGAGGAAAGACGACTTTATGAGATGTTATTCGAGTAAAGGGATAGCAATCCGAAATTTATTTGAAGATAGGCCTTTTTTGAGTGAGAGAATCGAAGAACAGCAAGCTCGCCGCGGCGAAGAAATATTCTCGCCGGGGCGAGAAATCTAGTACTGGCTGGAAGTTCGACAACAAGAGCTCGCCGCGGCGAAGAAATATTCTCGCCGCGGCGAGAAGACACAAGACAGCCAAGTATGACTTTCTGGAATTCTTGCCGCGGCGAGTACGAGACGAGATTTCAGCGTCTTTGTTTCTCCTTATTAGGTTAGACTTAGGCAATTTTTGCCAGAACTTCTTCTACACGAATTTTACCTAGAAGAAAAAGCTCCTACACCTAGATTTTGACATTGATTGATTTTGGAGCTTGGTTCTTCTCTTGTAATGAATCATTGACATCGAATTCTTAGTAAGTTTGATAATTCTCTATTGCTTCCATACAATTGTGCATGATTCATCTGTCAAATTGTATGCTCTTGCTTGCGATTATCTTTATGTTTATGCTTTGCGTATCTAAGATTATGAATTCTTTCGTCTTTGCTTCAAGTATGAGTAGCTAAATCTGTCCAGAACTCGATAGTTGTGTGATGGTTATGCAAATTCGAATCTAGGGTTTATCTTCGTTCACAAAGGTTCGTCTAGTTTGATATTCTCGTAAAACCTTCAATCCAATACGCTAGTTTAAAACCTTCTAAATCGTTTTTGTTAAGAATCATCGGTCTGACAAACCTGACGATTTCTCTAGTTTAAAATCTTCGAAAAACAGCTTGGTTAAATTGGATTGATTGCTTTTTTGTACACCGACCGTGTGACAATATGAACGATTACCTTAGTATCGAATTAGCATAACCGGATCATTGCTACCGTGTTTAGTTTCTCTCATTGATCAAAACAGTTTATTTGCTTATTAGTATTAATCTGTGTTTTAGAAGTAAAATTATACAAAACCTACTTGTTACCCACAAACAAATGTTCTGCTCTATTTCGTTGTGGTAGCTTAATTAATTCCCTAGAGAACGATACCGAGTTAGGCATAGTCTACAACTACAACTTATTCTCTTAAGTCTTATAGAGTATAATTTGAGCTTATCAATATTCAAGAAGAATTTGGGAACTGAGACTGGAGAGAAGATATGATACAAAGCAAGGCTTGTTGCTAGGGATTCCACTCAAAGAGAGGGGATAGATTACAATCAAATTTTCTCTCCCGTGGTGACACATAGTTCTATAAGGATCTTATTGGCCATGGTATCTCAGTTTGGTCTATTTCTACATCAGATGGGTGTCACTATAGCGTTTCTACATGGTAAATGGATGAACAAATCTACATGACTGTACTTGAAGGACTGAATGTGTTTGATAAGGAGAGTAAGGCATTTACTTCTCAGATCACTGTATCGGTTGAAGCAAAGTCGTAGGCAATGGTACAGGAGGTTTGACACTTTCATGATCACTAATGGATTCAGGAAATGTGATTATGATACATGCGTTTACTTCAAGGGTGAGAGAATTGAAGATATGATTTACTTGCTTGTATATGTTGATGACATGCTCTTAGATAGTAAAACATATGACTGGGATCACTGAAGTAAAGGAGTTACTCAAGTCTGAGTTTGATATGAAGGATCTAGGAGTGGCAATGAGGATCTTGGGCATTGATATATGTTTCAAGAAAGATGGTGGAGTGATGATTAATCAGAAAGCATATCTCATCAAAGCTCTTGAGAGGTTTAACATGAAAGGTGCTAAGATAATGTCAACACCTATGAGTGCAAACATTAAGCTGTCAGAGAAGCTGTGTCCTATTGAGGAAGAAGAGATTGAGTACATGAAGAAGGTGCCTTATGCTAGTGCAGTTGGGTCCATTATGTATTCAATGGTGTGTTGCGAACCTGATTTAACTCATGCTATGAGTTCTGTGAGGAGATATATGGACAATCCAGGAAGAGTTCATTGTGAAGCAGTGAAGGGATTGTTGAGGTATATTGCAGGCTCAGTGGATATGGGAAGCATAAAGATTCAGAAGATCAAGTCTGAGGAGAATCCAACAGATGGTTTTACTAAGCCTGTTCATGTGCATAAATTCAGGTTGTGTCTTAGTTTGATCAGTCTGGTGGATGGAAGGGGTGTATTCTAACCTAAGGAATACTTGAGGATTTTCAAATGTTGAAGCTAGGTGGAGAATTGTGAGTTTAGCTTAAACATCTAATACTGAAGGTGTTAGGAGTTGGATGTTGAGGAATCCTTTTGGAAACATGATTAGGAATTCCATTGACAACTGTAAACCAACTTGGAAAAGGAAACTACTAGTTATTTGATTCCTAGTTAGAAGTGAATTGGTACTATTTACTTTGTATAAATAGGTGGTTCCATAACTAGTTAGTTCATAAAATAATAGAATACAACACATCTTCATACTAGATACATAGCTTTATTTCCAATATATCAGAACGGTTAGAAACAGAGAGAATCAAAGAAGTTCGACATTGTTCGTCGAGAATAGCTTCTTCTATCTTGTAATCTGTTTTGGTTTTGGTTGTCTAGTGAAATCTGAGAATCCTCCGTGGACGTAGGCAATTGCCGAACCACGCAAAAATCCGGTGTTAATGTTTACTTTATTCTTCGGGTTTGTTTGGATTCTTGTTTGTGATTTTTGGTTCGATTAATCTTGGTTTGTGATTAAAACTTCACAAAATGAATGACAAGCTCACTTATTCTTTTTGGTCTTTTTCGTTTCTTTCTATTTTTTCAATTCTTTCACGTGTCCGATCATATCACTCACGTGGTATTGCTCTAGGGGCCTCAAGCTCTGTTATCTTCATCTGAAAACTCATTAATTTTAATTTAGTTTAATTCAGATCAGTTCAGTTTAGTTCAGATGTTCTTAGTTGAATTTTATACTACACTTCAGTTTAGTTCAGTTTATATCCATTAAGTTCAGCTCAATTCAGTTTAGTTCAATTAAGTTTAGACGAAGAACAAAGTTTTAGTAACCTTTTGCCTCTCAGTAATGCAAAATTTAAACTCGTAAATTTAGAATTCATCTATTAATGATTATGCTTCAAGCGACTTTACAAATTATTTGCTTGCAAGAACTTCCAGCAGGCTCCGTACGTGTAATGTGGTCGGGTACAAGTCGGTCCAATATCGGAGTCGGGTGGGAATATTCTAGTCTGGTCTTATATCTTACCAGATCGGTTTCCCTTCCTATAATTTTCGTGATTCCGGTTCTGTTCAATTTTGTACCGGTGAACACCTCGGTCAGTCGGTTGTAGTATATCATTAACATTAACTAATTACGGGCGGCATATATACTAGACTAGGGGTGTATTTTGAACCGAACGAACCAAACATTAACCTTAACGAACGTTTGTTCGCTAATATGTGTCATGTTCCTGTTCGTGTTCATATTCGTCGAACATCTCAACACTTGTTCATGTTTAGTTCGTTAAGATTTCAACATGTTCACGAACAGTTGGCGAACTATTATAGGCTTTGTGTATGTTAGGTTAGAAAATAATCCTTTCGCCCCAAATTCAACTTCCCCAATTTCATTTTGGGATGACCCAATTTGAACTTCCCATTTTTTTAATTGAAAATCTCTATCATACTTTATTCACTACCTCTCTTACTTTATTCAACATATTTTCTACTTTATTACCATATTTTCTACTTTATTCAGTTTTATCTTAAAATATGTCTCCGAGCTGGTAAATGAATTTGGTAAGGCGGGAGTATTATAACTTATGTGAAAAATGGAAATGATAGATTAGGCTAGTAAATATTATACTCCATGCATAAATAATATCAAATTATATAGATATAATATATTCATGAACAGTTCGCGAACTACCGAACAATACATTATATGTTCGTGTTCGTTTATTAACGAACTGTTCGGTTAGGTTAAACTCGAACACGAACTGAGCGTTGACTGAAATTTTTCGTAAAATTTTCACGAACGTTCGTTTCATTTACACCCCTAGGCTAGAGTGTAACACGAAAGCACCTTTAGCCTTTAGGTCCTTAGCCGATACTTGTAAGAGCGCAAACCATAATTAATTCATGTGAAATCCTTCAAGTGAAATACTTGTACACATTATTTTCCAATAGGTACCTGATCAAACAAAAGGCAGGTACCAATCCATGGAAGAAATGTTGGTAACCCCAAATTATTGCAAACATAATTAATGAATTCTCTTACCTTGTAATGATCAATGCAAGAGATCAATTTGGAAGAGAAAAAATATAATCAATTTTTTACTGAATACGCGGAACCATATATTCCTCATATATACTTTATTTATACTAATATGACATAGATTTTTCTATTGTTGAAGAAAATCAGTCATGACTCGCTCGGAATTCCATATCATCTAAACATCCTCATCTTGGGGTGACGGAAAGATGTGAAGATGGAAAGTAGAGCCATAAAAATAAATCCCACAAGCAGAAGCCCAGTTGAAATGTTGCCCATCAGTAAGAATTTCTCGTCGTCATCGCTAAATAACCCATCAAAAGCCCTTTTCAGCTCGAATGTCACCCCGAATCCAACTCCGACTCCACTTACCAGTAGGAACGCCATCACCTGCATACATGTCATTTTTCTTTTGTTAAAAAGGAGTACATTGTACTAACGTGGACAAGGCTTTAATTCAATTTAATGACTAATTTCGACTAGGATATGAAGATTTGAGAAGTAAGAGGAGAATATATAGCGAGACCTTGTCACCATAGAAGTCAAATTCTTCGAGAAAACCATTGCGAATCAGCCTCTTCTTTCGGATGACTTCGTACATAGCAAAGGGGACCTGAATCAGTGTGTAAATAAATCCTATGGCAGCAGCTCCTACTACATACCTGCATGAACAACCGAACATATTAAAGAAAAATCATACAACATTTACCAAGTCCTGATGAGCGATTAGTTAGCCAGTTCAGAGTTATGCGAGAGAGTGTACTAGTGGCTACATAAAGTCTAAGAAATCCTAGCAAAATATGCGCGTGGCATATAATGAAACTCGTCTCACACCTGTAAGCAATGAGATCATAGAAGTGATTCTTTGTACCATCGATGTCGTCAGTAGACTTGTTGAGGACCATAACCACAACAGAAGCAGCAAGTGCAATGAGGCAAAGTATCCTTAAGAAAAGTATAGTTGCCAAAATAGCAGGGCTAGCCATTCTAAGTGAATTCCCGTTTTTGATTTGTTATAAGAAAGGAAGTACTGGATGGCCTTTTATACTGCAACTCAGTTTACTTCGGAAATGTCGAGGATTTTCTTTTGTTCGGACAATGTATAGTCAGGACAATGTTGTGAGACAATTTATAGTTTTATACCCTGCAGACAATATAAATCTTTCTTTAATTTAAAAATCACCAAGCCGATCGGTTTGTCTTCATACTCCATTGTCTATAGGTGGTACTGTTTACAGGTACTGTACAAAGCCGGACTGGAACCGACTAGGAACGGAACTGGAACTTTATAAATGGCCGTAACGGAAAATTACATTTAAGTAGTAATCTCATTTTGAATATAATTTATACTTTAGTAACGCTAATATTGTCTCCCCCGCCCAACTCGTTCACACCTCTTCCTTGTCGATCGGTTCCGCTCAAATATCTCGGGGACTCTTAGGCGATCGAACTCCATATTAAATCAGACATCATCATCTTAAGAGATCTTGATAAGGGAATAATGTTATCCAACTTATATGCAATTTGCAATATCAACTCATAAATAATGTGGAACATTCCGTTTGATATGAGAAAATAAATCAGACCCTATTTGTGTTGTTAAATATGCAATGCAAATCCTAGGTTAATGTGAGGGAATATGGTAGGTATCTGCGGGTATGGAGGTAGAGAAGAAATATAACAAAGGGCGAGAAGAGTCGATAGTTTGACTATCTCTCCTTAAGACTTTATTGCCCCGCTATGTGTACACGGATTGCTTGCAACAGTCTCCTAAGATAAAACTTCTCTTAAATGGTTAGGTTGCACTCCGATAACCAAGTCTAACGAACCTTAGTTTGAGTGTTGTAAGGATGCACATAGAGCAGGAGGAAAGAAAGCAAGTAGGAATGTGATGTATATGTTCTTTGTGAAGAACTTCTCCACATATTTATACTTGTTTGATGATCTTTCGCAAGAGTTATATCATTCTACTAAATGTGTTAACTCTTCATTCAATAGACACAAGTTGAAAGGGACACAATTCTTCAACTTAAAGGAAGTGTCTATTCATGAAAAGACCAGGAAAAATTCGAATTTTCGGAGGAAATCGCACTTGTTCAGGCACCAACAGGTCTCACCGCGGTGAGCCCCTACCTCACCGCGGTCCCAAGACAGATTCTGTCTACATTGGGACCGCGGTGAGCTCCCGTGTTTCCTCCCGTTTCGATTTTTCTCCTTTCTTTTTGATTATTTTGCTCTTAAATCCGAATTTTAGCACATAGGATTACACATCATCATGTTTAAGATGACTTACTCATTCATGTATTGATCAAATACACTTAAAGCATTAATCACCCTTTCACCACTTGGCAATTTTAGTGACTTAATACATAAAGTGTAATTCGTTTTAACAACGAGCTACACACTTACACGGAATGCTTGTTTCCGACGTGTTGGGCCCCATTGACCAATTCATCGAATGAATTGAAAGCTCAATCATTCACTAAAATTCCAACAATCCCCACATGAAAGGGAATTGATGCACATGCACCTTACCAGCGGATTATAATAGCATCAGGATAGATAGCTTTCGGCTTTGAATCTTCCCTAGTGGAATACCTTCGGATATACTTTCCACGCGGTGGACGTTATGCCTTGAACCGGTCGGCGTTTTGTGTATACCAAGACAAAAGTATCCACACTAATATAACTCTGCACTCGTTTCAGGTTCTTATTATTTGTCCGTTGTGGCCATGGACACGCCTGGTTTCACAAGTGTGTTTCTAGTTTGAGGCGGCCAGTCCTCACACTTGCATAGGTGACTTCTCAACAAGAGTATCCTGCCAATACTCCATTTGAACTTCAAACTTTGAGAATCATTAAGAGTTTCGTGAACTCACCCTTTACCCGTTCTGCAGGTAGCACTTATGTCTTACGCGGGAATAGGCTTTGGAGTTATAGTCACAAGTGACATAATCCGAAGTGCTCATACTTCTTAGTGTTTGTTAAACACTCAAGCGCCTTTCGAATCCTTAGTTTTCCACATTGAACCAAATTCTTGGGATCTCCAGTCAGTATGGTTGGGTTACCACCGCAAGGATTCTTTAAGACATGGGTTTTAACCCCATTCCCCTAGACTGAAATAGAGTTTTCTCTCCTAAAAGGCCTTTCGTTAACGGATCAACAATATTGTCTTTAGATTTCACATAATCCAAAGAAATAACACCCGTTGAGAGCAATTCTCTAATGGTCTTATGTGTACGACGTATGTGTCTAGACTTGCCATTGTACATGTTACTTCGTGCTCTTCCAAGTGCAGATTGACTGCACAGTTAATCGTTATCGAAGGCACGGTTTTATCCCAACAGGGGATATCTTCCAAAAACTCACGGAGCCACTCCGCTTCTTCTCCAGCTTTATCTAAAGCAATAAACTCAGATTCCATGGTAGAACTAGAAATCAGAGTTTGTTTGGAGGATTTCAAAGACACGGCCCCACCACCAATGGTAAAAACATACCCACTAGTGGACTTGCAGTTCTTAATATCAGATATCCAATTAGCATCAGAAAACCCATCTAACACATCAGGATATCTAGAGTAATGCAGACCATATTTAAGCGTGTGTTTCAGATATCTCAATATTCTTTCCAAAGCTGTCCAATGGTCGATTCCTGGATTGCGTGTGAACCTTGCCAACTTGTTGACAGGATAAGCAATGTCAGGACGTGTACAATTAGCAATGTACATCAGGCAGCCAATTACTTGCGCATACCTATCTTGACACACAGGAGAACCCCGATGTTTAACTATGTTCTTGCTCATATTCATTGGTGCTTTCAATGGTGATAAACCGTGAACTTCAAATCTCTTCAATACATTTTCAATGTAATGAGATTTCGAAAGTACCAAACCATCAGAAGTCTTGGAAATCTTAATTCCCAGAATCACATCAACGATTCCATGTCCTTCATGTCAAAAAGATTTTTCAACATGGATTTCGTCTCAAGGATTAACTTGTGACTACTACCTGCGATGAGCAAGTCATCCACATACAGACAAATCATCACGAAGGAATTGGAATCCCCTTTCACGTAAATGCATTTGTCATATTTATTTATTGAGAATCATTTTGACAATAACGATTTGTCAAATTTCTCATGCCATTGTTTAGGAGCCTATTTCAGCCCGTACAATGATTTTACAAGGCGACAAACTTTGCCCTCTTGTCCTGGAACCACATACCCTTCAGGTTGTTCCATGTAAATTTCTTCCTCCAATTCACCATTGAGGAAAGCTGTTTTAACATCCATTTGATGTATTTCTAAGTCATGCAAATCAACAATGGCTATAAATACTCTTATGGAAGTTAATCTAGACACTGGAGCGTATGTGTCGAAGTAGTCTAGACCTTCCTTTTAACGGTACCCTTGTACCACCAATTTGGCCTTGTACTTGTCAATTGTTCCATCCGTCTTAAGATTTCGCTTTAGAATCCACTTCACTACAAAAATGCTGTTACGCCTCATGACGGATCGGGCGGATAAAAATCCGCCGCCACGGAGTCGTGGCGACGGATAAAAATCCGTCGTCCAATTCGCGACGGATTGGACGACGGATTGACCTTTTTTTTTTTTAAAAAAAAATGATTATGGGGCGACGGATAGATCTATCCGTCGCCCCATTTTTTTTTTTTTTAAAAAAATAAAATCCGTATACGAATTTTTATATTCGTATACGGATTAATTCCGGCAGTGGTGGTGCGGTGGGTGTGGTGCAGGTGGTGGTGGGAGGTGGTGGTGGTGGTGGAGGAGATGGTGGTGGTGGCAGGGTGGTGGTGGTGGAGGAGATGGTGGTGGTGGCAGGGTGGTGGTGCGGTGGTGGTGGGAGTAGAGAGGTGGTGGTGGTGGAGATGGTGGTGGAGGAGGATGGTGGAGGAAAGGAGGTGGTGGAGGAGATGGTGGTGGTGGTGGAGGATGGTGGTGGTGGGAGGAGAGAGGTGGTGGTGAGATGGTGGTGGAGGAGATGGTGGTGGTGGAGGATGGTGGTGGTGGGAGGAGAAAGGTGGTGGTGGTGGGAGGAGAAAGGTGGTGGAGGAGATGGTGGTGGTGGGAGGAGATGGTGGTGGTGGAGGATGGTGGTGGTGGGAGGAGAAAGGTGGTGGTGGGAGGAGGAGGAGAGGAGAAGTAGTGGAGAAAAGGAGGTGGTGGAGGAGATATATTATATTTTTTTTAGGTTTTTAGCGACGGATAGATCTAAATCTATCCGTCGCAAATTTTTTTTTTTTTTCCGGCCTTGTAGCGACGGATAAATCTATCCGTCGCTAAATTTTTTTTTTTTTTTTTTAATTTTGGTCAACGCTCTGTAGCGACGGATAATTTTATCCGTCGCTACAGAGCGACGGATAACCTTTATCCGTCGCCAAACGGGGCGACGGATAGAATCCGTCGCCCCAAGTAGCGATCCGTCGCTACAGGGACGACGGATAAAATCCGTCGCCCCTTTCCGTCCCGTTACGGATGGATTCTTGTAGTGCTTGCACCCTAAAGGCTTAATCCCTGGAGGGAGGTCGGCCAATACCCAAGTGTGATTTTGCAGGATGGACCCAATTTCACTCTGTATGGCTTCCTTCCAAAGAGGAGCCTCAGGAGTTGACAATGCCTGTTTGATTATCTTCGGGTCATTTTCCACCAAGAAGGTCAGAAAATCAGGACCAAATTCTTTCTTCTTTCTAGCCCTTTGGCTACGTCTTGGTTCAATGTCATGAGCCTTGGAATTCTCTTGCATTGAACTACTAGATCGCTTTCTTCCTCTGGCAACATCATGAGCCTTTGTATTCTCTTGAGTTGGTGAGCCAGATTGAGGGAAGACACTAGATACAAGACCATGAGCCTTGGTTATCTCTTGGCTTGAACTAGGTAAAATGCTAGAAGAGGAAGACCCGACATTTGATCCATCAAGTTCATTTGGTCCAGAATTTTCATTCTCACCATGTTCACCAACTTGACTTTTAAAGAAAGCCAAGTCCTTCTTTTCCTTTCTAGGAAAGGTATCTTCAAAGAATTCAGCATTCCTTGATTGGATGATTGTCCCAACATGTACATCATCTATCTCAGACCGATGGACTAAGAATCGATAAGCACTACTATTATTTGCATATCCAAGGAAAATGCAATCTATAGTTTTGGGACCAATCTTAACCTGCTTTGGCTTGGGTACTTCTACCTTTGCCAAGCAACCCCACACTTTGAACATCTTGTAAGATGGGGGGTGTCCTCTCCATAGTTCATATGGAGTTTTGTTGCTTTTCTTCCGGGGAATTCTGTTAAGAATCTTATTAGCCGTTAGAATGGCCTCACCCCACAAATTCTGAGGAAGTCCAGAATTTAACAACATAACATTCATCATCTCCTTCAATGTCTTGTTCTTTCGTTCAACAATTCCATTCGATTGGGGAGAGTAGGGGGCTGTTGTTTGATGAATGATACCATATAGAGCACACCATTCTTCAAATGGTGCTCCATATTCCCCACCACGATCACTGCGTATTGACATGATATGCGCAGTAAGTTGGTTCTCAACTTCAGTTTTGTAGTTTTTGAAAGCCTCCAGGGCCTCATCTTTGCTTCTCAGCAAGTACACATAACAATACCTTGTACAATCATCTATGAATGTCACAAAGTATTTCTTTCCTCCTCTTGTTTGCACGAATTTCCAATCACATAAGTCACTATGGATTAATTCGAGAGGGGAAGTACTTCTTTCCACAGAGGGAAAGGGAGACTTTTCGAGTTTTGCTTCAACACACACCCCACATTTCTGATGGTTGTTAATGTTGATACCAGGCAACAACTCGAGTCTCGCAAGAGTTTGTAACGATTTGTAGTTGACATGTCCTAATCTATAATGCCATAAATCAGGTTGCTCAACAAGGTAAGAAGAAACATTCTTCCCATTCATTGACTTATGCATTACAGAGTTTACATTCAACTTGAAGAGCCCGT
Source organism: Plantago major (assembly GCA_026545765.1). NCBI lineage: Eukaryota > Viridiplantae > Streptophyta > Magnoliopsida > Lamiales > Plantaginaceae > Plantago > Plantago major. The sequence continues at coordinate 14,043,418 of CM048841.1, read as the reverse complement.
CTACGACGTAACCTCTTCCAACAAATTCACCAAACTTTGTGATTACAAATTTCCAAGATTCAAAGACTAACTTAAAGCCACCCTTCACCAAGAGTGATCCTGAAACCAAGTTCTTCTTCATGTCCGGGACATGAAACACTTCTTTGAGAACAAGCGTCTTCTTAGAAGTCATTTGGAGGACCACACTTCCAACACCGGCCACTTCAGAGCTTGCATGGTTTCCCATGATCAGCCTCTTGTTGTTCACTGGGGTGTAGTTCGAGAAGACACTTTTATCGGAGCTTATGTGGCGAGTAGCTCCGGTGTCTAACCACCAGGTTCCTGAATTTTCCACCAAGTTTGCTTCAAGCACAACCGCAAAGAATTCTGAAGTCCTATCTACCGTAGAAGGTGTACCCTTGGTCTCAACCAAGTGCACCTTTGCAACAAGGGGTTGTTTCCCTTTGCTCAAATCCTTCCTATTATCCTACAGAATCTGGAGTTTGATAATAAGGTTTTCCAACTTCATCTCCTTAGATTTAAGATTCAAGTAACTTGAAAATTCATCCCACGAAGGATGTAATTTCTCTTTCTCAATTAAAGCAGCCACCAAGAAGGATTCATTGGGTTTCAAGTTCTCAGAATCCAAGTCATGCAAAAGCATTTTTGTTAGGATTATCTGTTTAGATTTTGATCAGCAACCTAATGACTTATCTTAGCTCAGAAAGGTGGTTAGTACTCTTGGTTCACTTTAACACTGTAAAAGAGGAAAATCACTAAGTATGTTAGTCTAGCAAATCTTGTATAGGATGTTAGGTCTCTGAACGTAATTTTTATATCTTTGAAGAAGACCAAGAAGAAGGCATCCGGCAGGAGTGTTCATCAAATTCGAAGATTTGAAGACTGCACAAGATTGCTGAAGACGAAGGTCATCAGATACCTATGTCTAGATATCTTGAAGAAACAAATGTTTTTCAATAAACAAGTTTTGCAAAAGATATCTGAGAACACAAGGTTTCTGAATGAGGAAAAGTGCCCACAGATATCTACGCTTAGATACCCTGGATAAAACTATGTTTCTGGGAAACAATGTTTTAACAGATATCTGGAGATGTGAAGGTCTCTGGAAAGGGACGTGCAATGCTTCAGAAAGCGTGCATAGTTCCGTTGGCACTACATGACAAAAATAGTACAATGCAATAAATGCACAGATAGAGACATCTGAACAAAAGAGGAAATCTCTAAAAGAGAGAACGTCTTCTGCAGTACTATTTACAGATATCAATAGTTTGAATTTCATTAAGCCTAACGGATACTATTCAAACGGCATGATTTTCAACTATAAATATCACCACTTAGAATGCTTGAAACACACACTGAACACCTCGAACTTACACACAGAACGAACTCATTCAAGCATACAAGCCTTCAACCTACTTACTCTTTAGCTTACAGTTGCGACTAAGCTCTTGAATTCTATGTAGCACAAAAGTTCTAAGTGTCCTGATCCTTAACAAGCATTGCTATCTGTGAAGGAGTTGAATCAAAAGATCAAGTATATGAGTTTCATTCTCCAGAACATTTAACATAGACTTGGGTCAGTAAAGAACATATCACCACACATTGTGAAGTGTGTTAAGTGATTCTTGTTCTATAGAGTATTCCTAAATAACTGAAAAGTTAGTAAGACTACTCACCTGACAAACCATCATAACCAACACCTTAAACGGCGTGGAGTACATGAAGTACTTAGTTTGAGAAACTAAGGAATAACTCCAAGGTTACTGAGCATAGGAAGTACTTAGTTTGGGAAACTAAAGAACAGCTCAAAGGTTTCTGAGTATAGGAAGTACTTGGCTGGGAGCCGGGGAATAACTCAGGGGGAACACTTGGTTGGAAACCTAGTGTATTTAGGAATCGAGAAAAGATATTTGTAAGGTGAACTCATTTATCTGTTTTAGTGGATTCCAGGTCTGAGAAAGGCCGAAGTGGATTAGTTGAAGGATTACACCACCTTCAGATACCACTATAAAAGACGTGTTATTTACTTTCAGTAATTTACTTATTGTTTTATTTTTCCTGCAAAGGATTTAAACACATTATATCTTGCTGAGCACGTGCACTTATCACAGAAAAGTCTTCCGCTATCTGAAATTAAGTATCAGATATCTTCACAGATATCTGAGAAATTGTGTTTATCGAAAAAAGTTGTAAAAGACTATTCACCCCCCCTCCAGTCTTTTCCTTTGCTGTTATCTGGACCAATAAGTGGTATCAGAGCGGGAGGTTCCCAAGCCTTCTGTACTGAACCTAGATCCCAGATAAGTGCCCACTAACTGCTTTTTACCTACACTTGATTTGTTTGTAAGTGTGTTTGCTGCAGGATGTCTTTAAGTGACGCTCCAATTCTCAAGCCAGAGAACTATGAGAAATGGAAGAACAATATGATGCTCCACCTATAAGCCATCAGTGACGAAATGATCGAAGTAATAAAGAATGGCCCCATAGTCATTCAACAACACAAGCAGATCATGGAGGTTTCTAATGGTAGAGACAGAGTTCCCACTGATGAAGAACCAAGTGGTGGTTCCTCACAAACAGGTGCGTCAACCAGTGGAAGACCTACTGGTCAAGTTGTTTACGAGCCGAAGCCTAGAGAGCTCTAGACATCGGAAGATGCCAAGAGAAATCGACTGGATGGTCAGGCTCGCAATATCATCATACGTTCCGCTTCAGAGCACATATAGTGTAAACTGTGGGGTGCAAAAACGGCGAAAGTGGCCTAGCAACTGATTGAAGAAATCTGTGTCGGCACTGAGAAAACAAAGGAAAATAAGTTCGAAGTTTTGAAGCTCAAATTCCAAAACATTAAACAAGGTCCTACAGAGACTCTCGAAGAACTAGATTTTCCATTCACAACATTGATGAGTGAAATGGCTGCACTTGGTGAAAGTGAGAGATACTCTAACTCTGAAAAGGTTAAGACTATCGTGAGAAGCTTGAATCAAAACTGGGAACATACACAGTATTTTTATTTCAACCAAAGAATGCCAAATATCACTCCAGTAGAACTCTTTTCCCACTTAGCTACTGTTAACTACGAAACTACTCAAAGATAACAAATAATTGCTGAGAAAGTTCACAATGTTGCTTTAGTAACACAAGGTACTTCTGAAAAGAAGGATACCAAAGTAATGACTGAGGAAGATCCTCTTGATGTGAAGCAAATGAGAAAATATGTCAGTTGGGAGATTGAGAGAGGAAAAGCCAAAGAGAAGTTGAAAAAGCATCTAGGCTCAAATTATCACCAGTACAAAAATATGCAGCTGTCAAGCTCGCTGAACAAGCCGGCTCAGCAAGCATCTAGTACTGAGGAAGTAGAAATCGGAAATGATATCTATTTCTATTGTCAGAAGCCTGCTCATTTTAAAAGAGACTGCCCTGTTTTCAATAAGCTAAAGACAGGTGACAAGAAAGATAGAAGAAACTTCTAGAGAGATCAGAGAGCTATGCTCACTGAAGAAAGAAAAAAGATTCAAATCCAACTGGATGCTCTTGATATTGAGTCAGAATCTGAGGAAGAAGACTCAGATGACTCCAAACTACCTTTTCCAGAATTATGTGGCATCACTCATGAATTGGTTGACTTTGGTCAAAAGAAAAGGGAATTATGTGGGGTTGCTGAGGAGATCTATCCAGATTGCTCCAACATTGAGCCTTGCCTAATGGCTGACGAGGTAACCAACATTACTCAATTCATTAATTATGAGAGTGATGAGGAAGAAATCAGAAATTTAGAATATCTCAGAAGAGAACTTGATCTCTACAAAAGAGAATTTCAAATGGTCCGAGCTAGAGCCGAAATTTTTGAAAAAGAAAAGAATTCTCTTGAGAAGGAAAATTCACAATTACTCAAGGTATCTGAGAAAAAGGATGCTGAAAATGCATTTATCAAAGCACAGATATCTGAGACGGAGAAGTCACACAGAAAGGCAATGGATATACTCCGAAAGGAAAATAAAGATCTTCTTTTCGAAAATGAGGAACTCAAAAAGAAAGAACTATCTTTTCAATGCTATGTCAAAGCTAGTGACACTCTTACTGAAGTACACTCTTATTTAAGAGATCCTTCAGAAAAGGGAGGACTTGTGCTGGACACACAAACAAATAGCTCTACTACTCTGAATAAGAGTGACGAAAGAATAACTTTCGTTAGTGCTCAGCAAGATGGTTCTCAAATAACCTACAACATTGGTCAGAAAGCTAAGGTTGTTGACAAAGGAAAGGCAGTTGCGACCAAAACCTTTGTGGGATAAACAAGTCCATAAGAAAACTGTTGGGAACGTTTCTGTAAAGAAACATAACACTGAAAAGTGTAATCACCCACAGTGCTATGTCTCTCAGAAAAGAATAATTGCGGGAGCAGGCAAATTTTCCAACATCACGTTTTCTGGAAAGAAAGACGTTCCAGAGACTAGCAAAGCTGCTGAGAAGAGAACTCATATAGCACCAGGTGCTCGAAATGGCATTGGCTATAAAGCCATCGGGTTACAACTCGCTCGTGAGTATAAACAAGAGCAAGAACGATGGATGAAAGCCAGGATTGCGCATAGCAATCATCAAAAGCGGAAGAAAGAACAGGATACGACCACTCTGAATGCCAGGGCTAGAAGAAATATGGCAAGGAAAGCTAAGTTTGCTGAAAAGCAGACTCAACAATCTGACAGGTATCTGAAAGCACCACGAGGAGCACCAAGGAACACAACAAGAAGGAAAATAGCTTTAAATGATGATGACACTAATCATTTACCTAAAATTCCCCCTTATGTTCCAACAAGACAAAAGAATACCCCAAGGAAGTTCATTCAGAAATGGATTCCTACAGGGAGATTCTTTAGTCTAGAAGGTTCCATTGTTGGAATGAGAGCCTAACTCCATGTTTCCTGTTTTGTGCAAAACACTCTGAGGAAGAACGCGAAGTGGCATTTTGATAGTGTATGTGGGAAGCACATGACAGGAGACAAAGCAAATCTGGTTAACTACAAAAAAATGCGATAAAGGACCATTTATTAGATTTGCTGGAGGAGATGAAAATCCAACCATAGGTTTTGGCAATCTGAAGCTTGGAGCTCTTACAATCTCTGAAGTACTACATGTAAAGGGATTAAAATATAATCTCCTAAGCATGAGTCAATTGGTAGACAAAGGGTACACTGTAAAGATCAAGTCAAAACTATGCAAATTGATTGACAATGAGTCAAAGTAGATAGTCTTGGTTGCTAGGCGAAAAGGAAATATTTATGTTGATGACTGGGCATCTGCCACAACTAGAGAATGTCTCATGGTGAGTCAATCTGGCCACACTGAAGAAAACTGGCTTTGGCATAAAAGAATGAGTCACTTGAACTTCAAAACTCTGAACAAGCTAGCCAAGAAAGAATTGGTGGTTGGTTTACCCAAAGTGGTATATAGAAAAGATGGTATATGCTCACCTTGCCAAATGAGAAAACAATCCAAAACATCTTTCAAGTCTAAAACTAGACACTCCAGTGAAAGGCCACTACAAATGTTACACATGGATCTTTTTGAATCCTCTGTAACTAGCTATGCAGGAAAGAAGTATGGTCTGGTTGTTGTTGATGATTACTCAAGATTCACTTGGTTTGTATTTCTCAAACAAAAATCTGATGCAAGGGTTGAGTGATGAGACAATATTCTAACGTCTCATTTGGTCCTTTTTAGCGGTCTTTGCGAGTCTTTGTCTTTAGTTTTATAGTCTTTTTAGTTCGTTTTTATACTTTGGTATTTTGATGTTGTTTTACAGGAATCGATGATTTTGAGCCAAAATAAGGGCAAACTGATTAACATGGCTCGCCGCGGCGAGATTTTACGAGGCTAGAGGCTGGAGCTGTTGAGAGGCTCGCCGCGACGAGGAAATTGGTCCGCTGTGGTGAGATTTTATGAGCTGGATATCTATTGCGATAAAGAAGACTAGCCGCGGCGAGCGTCGGCCCCCAGAATTCGTTTTTCCTTATTAGATTAGAATTTTGATTATTTCTTTCATACTTCTTTTTAACCTAGTTTGAAGAAAAGCTTTGAGATTCAGACATTGACATTGAGACATCTTTGGAGCTTGGTTATTCATTGATTTTATTCATCAAGATTATTGGTATTGATTTCTCCATTGCTTTCTTCATTGCAATTCGTTCTTTATCTTATCGATTGAGTTGTATGTTATTGCCTGCGAGTTTATCATCTATGTTTCATATGATTTTTACCATTAACCTCTGTACGCAATCATCAATTATGAGTATCTAAACACCTTTGAATACAATAGTATGTGAAGGTTATGCATATTCGTTTTAGGGTTTATCAAATCACTCATATAGGTTAGTCTCGTATAAAATCTTCGTAAAAACCTTCAATTCGATAAGTCCGTATTAAATTCTCTAAATTGTTCATATTTAAGGATCGTGAATTGTCGACTCACGATTTCTCCAGTATAATATATATTCTAAGAACAATTGTTGAATCGAATTGATTGATTTACTGTACAACAACCGTGTGACAGATATGGGTGTTTTCCCTAGTTCAAATTAGCATAATTGGATCTTGCTACTGTATTCATCTTTCTCTCACTGTTGATCGTAATCTTAGCCTTAGTCAATCTAGTTAGAAGTATTCAAAACCAAACAAATCAAGCCGTTTCCACAAGTGACTATTTGTTTTCAACGCTTGGTAGCTTAATTGGTTCCTTAGCGAACGATTCTGTGGTTAGCATTGTCTATCTACAACAACTTCTTTCTACTTGTTTTCTAAGTAGTAATTTTAGAACATCAAATTTGGCGCCATTGCCGGGGAATCAATTCCTACTGTAGCGCTTGATTGCAAATCTTTACTTGGTTTCCAACTTACCTGAGGTTTAGTGCACTAACAGAAACTAAGGATATTTCGAGGTTTTCGTGTTGTGTAGTTCTAACAACAGGTTGATCAGAAAGGACATTTCAATGGCTCAGTTAACCTATGGAGCCTACATGCAGCCCGGCGAGGTTAAGGCCGGAAAGGCAGCAATCGTGCTGTCTAATGAGGCGAGGAATTTGGAACTCAAAGCTCACCAGTTCCTTAATCTCCCCAAGTTCTATGGAATAGCCAACGAGGATGTGATAAGGTTCCTCAAGGAGTTTGATGTACTGATTGCAGGGATTCCATTGACAGCCGAAGGAGTGACAGTTTCAGATGGAGAGATAAAGAAGAATGTTTTTCCAATGTGCCTACAGGATAAAGCTAGGAACTGGCTGTTGAACCATCCTGGGGGGTTCTCTACCTACTTGGGATTCTCTCTATAAAGCCTTCGTGAATAAATTCTAGCCTCCCGAGAGAACACAACAACTTCGTGCCCAGATAATGCAGTTTTAGTAGATGCATGATGAGACCTTCTATGAAGCTCGGGACCATTTTTTTGCAGTTATTGGCCCAATGCCCTCACCACAGGATAGGCGATATGAGCTTATGTGTCCGATTTTATGAAGGCCTAGATTGGGAATATCAAAATATGGTCGATGTGAGCTGTAAAAACTCCTTCCTGGAAGCCTCCGCTGATGAATTCAACAGTGTTTTCGAGAAGCTGGCAGCGACATCACAACTTAAGGGAGCAAGAGATAAGGCTACGGGAGTGGCAGCCAGAGTAGTGGAAGAGACTCCAGGGCCGTTTATTACTGAGCTAGAAAAACAAATCAGGAGCCATATGGAGAGGTCTGAGAGGTACTGGTTTGAGGCGCAGAAAATTCAGGAAAAAAATAACCAGAGGTTCGACAATATCGAGTAATCTCAAAGAAGGCTGGAACAGATATTGGGTGACTTGGTTGGGAAATTGCAGCTTATGGAGAAAGGTAGACCCCCAGTAGCCCCATAAAACATTAGAGTCCTGGCGGTTGAGATAAATTTTGAAGAACCAAGGAAGGTTAAGTCTGTTGTTTCCACCTGTACCAACGAGGTTGAGAACTCTTCATCAGATGAGGGAACTCCAACAACGGTTCAAGTGACATGTGTACTGACAGCCGAGTAGACTGAAGATGTAGCCTCTGTTGAATTGACAGGGGATAAAGTCAAGGAACCAAGTTCCGTGATTCCAGAAGAGGAGGCGAATGCGGAGCAAGAAACTGCTGAAATCGACCCCCCCACCATAATAATTCCTAAGGCAAAAAAGAGTATAAGAGACTCCGACAGTTTTGATTTACTGGTAGGCATTGGGTGTTCAACTCAGGTTACCGGAATAGTCGACACTGGTGCTAGTTGCAATTTGATGACTTTTGATACCTATGAAGACTTGGGCTTGTAGGGATTGGAGCCGCACAGATGCTTTATGACTCTTGCTGGTGGAACTAGAAGCAGATGCATGGGGATTGTGGAAGATGTTTCGGTTAAGCTGGATGGTATAACAGTGATGACAGATTTTGTGGTAGTGGAATCGTCGAGGGTGAAGGGGAAAGAATTGGAAAGAGATATGCTACTTCTAGGGAGACCCTTCATCCGCTCAACTCTCATGGTGGTGAATTTACATGCCCGAACCTGCACAATTGAGGTGCAAGGCAAGCCACGCGAACTGAAGGCCTATTCTGCTCCATTATATTCTGTTTTGTAGGCTGATAGCAGGAAATTCATAGGAGCACACACTGGACCCCTATATATACATACTTATCAACAAGGAAGAACAAGAGCTGCACCAACCGGAAGAGTTAAGAACTTCCAGAGTACCCGTTAGCCAACACGGAAGAGTCTTGTACATGACTGTAAAGGTACACCTGCAGGCAAGCCACTCTTGATCCCATTTTCTTTACTTTTTTCATTCTATGCTTGAGGACATGCTTGAGTTTAGGTTTGGGGAGGGGGAAATGTGCTCTCTAGTGTCTTGTTTGCATTTTCTCTATACCTGAGTCTCTAGAGTCTTTCGTCCTCTACTTTATGTATGTTTTGGTCATTTTTCTTTTACGGTCATTTTTTCTTTTTACCCTCTAGAGCTTTCGTGAGTCATTCTTCCAAGTTATGAAAGCTTCTATTGTGATTGTTAAATTTGCTTGTTGCTTATGTTTTGCATGATACATAACTGAGGTGGTATAGTGGATTTAAAAGCCCATAAGTTTGTGTTAGGAAATTTGTTAGATATTTTGTTAGAAATATCTGTTTAGATTTTGATCAGCAACATGATGACTTATCTTAGTCTCAGAAAGGTGATTAGTACTCTTGGTTCACTTGAACATTGTAAAAGAGGAAACCCACTAAGTATGATAGTCTAGCTAATCTTGTATAGGATGTTAGGTCTCAAAATGTAATTTTTATTTTATGAAGAGAAGACCAAGAAGAAGACATCCAAGCAGAACAAGCTCAACGACATTGAAGACTTGAAGAAACTGCACAAGATTATCAAACGGTTCTCAGATACCTTAGCCAGATATCTTGAAGACACAAATAGTTTTTAAACAAACTGTGTCACAAGAGATATCTGAGAAATGAAAGGTCTATCTGAAAGCAAGGAAAGTGTCCACAGATATCTATTCTCAGATACCTTGAGCTTTAACCACATTTCTGAAACAGAAATATATATTGCAAACAAAGTTGTTTCAATAAAAGTGGTATCTGAAGATTGAAGATAAGGACGTGCAAAGAATCAGATAATACTAGTTTCTGATACAAAGCATAGTTCCGTTGACACTACAGGACAAAAAGTATAGTACAATGCATTTAATGCACGGACAGAGATGTCCGAATAAAGCAACGGCTTTCAAGAAGACAAAATCACATAAGATTATACATAGATATCAATAGTTTGAATTTGAGCCTAACGGATACTATTCAAACGGCACTCAAATTCATCTATAAATATCAACACTTAGACTGCTTGAGAAGATACGACGCTGAAACACAGAACTTACTGAACATCTTACTCTCTCAAAGCAAATTACTTATCCTCAAAGCTTTCTGTTGCGACCAAAGCTCTTGATCTTAAGTAGCACTAAAGTTCTAAGTGTCCTGATCCTAAACAAGCACAGCTATCTGTGAAAGAGTTGAAACGAAAGATCAAGTATCTGAGATTCATTCTCTTGAACACTTATCTAAGACTTGGTCAAGAAAAGAACAAGATACCATACATTGAAAAGTGTATTAAGTATACTTGATTCACAGAGCTATCTGAATAACTGAATAAGTTATTAAAGAAGCTCATCTGACAACTCAAACCGAAACCAACACCATAACTGGCGTGGAGTACAGGAAGTACTTAGTTTGAAAAATCAGGGAATAACTCCAAGGTTACCGGAGTATAGGAAGTACTTGATTTGGGAAACTAGGGAATAACTCCAAGGTTATTGAGTATAGGAAGTACTTAGCTTGGGAAGCTAGGGAATAACTCAAAAAGGTTTCTGAGTACAGGAAGTACTTGGCTGTGAAAGCCGGGGAACAACTCAGGGGGAACATTTGGTTGGGAACCATCTGTTTAAAGGAATTTTTTTTTAGAATAGAATGTTTGTAAGGAGAACTCAATTATCTATTCTAGTGAATTCTAGGTCTCTGGAAGACCGAAGTGGATTAGTTGGAGGATTACGCCACCTCCAGATACCACTATACTTGCTGTGTTATTTACTTTTCTGTACTTACTTTTCAGCAACACACACACACACACTTTAAGAGTTTCTGCACTTATCTATCTTAAGTCTTCCGCGCTCTGAATCTAAGTATCAGATATCTTCACAGATATCTGAGAAATTGTGTTTATCGACAAAAGTTTTAAAAGACTATTCACCCCCCCTAGTCTTTTACTTTGCCGTTATCTGGACCAACAAGTGGTATCAGAGCAGGAGGTTCACCAGCCTTCTGCACTGAACCTAGATCCCCAGATAGGTGAAGGAACTTTGTCCATTTTCGAGGACTATTTAATTTGTGTGTTAAGTGTGCAGGAATGTCTCTGAGTGATGCACCCGTTCTCAAACCAGAGAATTACGAGAAATGGAAAAATAACATGATGCTCCACCTTGAAGCCATAAGTGACGAAATGATCGAAGTGATAAAGAATGGCCCAATAGTCATTCAACAACTCAAACAAGTCATGGAGGTTTCTAATGGTAGAGACAGAGATCAAAGCGAAGGATCTTCACAAACCGATGCGTCAACAAGTGGGAGATCTACCAGTCAAGTTATTTACGAACCAAAGCCCAGAGAACTCTGGACATCGGAAGATGCCAAGAGAAATCGTCTGGATGGTCAAGCTCGTAATATCATCATCAGATCGACACCTGAGCACATACAGTGTAAACTGTGGGGTGCTAAAACGGCGAAAGTTGCCTGGCAACTGATTGAAGAAATCTGTGCCGGAACTGAGAAAACCAAAGAAAACAAGTTCGAAGTTCTCAAATTGAAATTTCAAAATTTCAAACAAGGACCCACTGAAACTCTGGAAGAACTTGATTTCAGATTTACCACTCTCATGAGTGATATGGCATAACTTGGGGAAAGCAACAGATACTCCCAGTCAGAAAAGATTAAGACTATTGTCAGAAGTCTTAATCACAACTGGGAGCATACCAAATTCTTTTATTTTAACCAAGGAATGCCAAATATCACTCCAGTGGAACTCTTCTCACATCTTGCTACGGTAGATTATGAGACAACACAAAGAGAACAAACAACTGAAAAGTTGCAGAATGTTGCTCTAGTTGCTCAAGGAACTTCTGAAAAGAAGAAAAGCAAGGAAGAGACTGAGGATGCTCTTGCTGCAAAGCAAATGAGCAAATATGTCAGTCGAGAAATTGAGAGAAGAAAAGCCAAAGAGAAGTCAAAAAGCATCTAGCTCAAACTATCACCAAGACAAAAATATGCAAAGCTCATTGAACAAGCCCATTTCGTAAAGCATCATGTCTTGAGGAAGCGAAATTGGAAGCGATATCTGTTTCTATTGTCGAAACACAGCCACTTCAAGAAGGATTGTCACCTTCAACAAACTCAGTACTGGTGACAAGAAAGATAGAAGAATCTTCAGAAGAAGCCAGAAAGCTTTGTTAACTGAAGAAAGAAAGAAAATCCAAAGTCAACTGGATGCTCTAGACATTGAGACAGATTCTGAAGATGACAATTCAGATGACTCAACCTTACCATCACCAGAATTATGTGGAGTTACTCATGATATAATCGACTTCGGCCTCAAGAAGAATGAAATGTGTGGAGTTGCTGAAATTGACGGTCCAGACATCTCTAACATAGAAATCTGTCTTATGGCTAATGAGGTAACACATACTTCTTGTTATACTTATGAAAGTGATGAAGAAGAAATAAAAGATCTAGAAAATCTCAGGAAAGAACTTGACATCTATAAAAGAGAATTTCTAATGATCCGAGCTAGAGCCGAAAATCTTGAAGAAGAAAAGAATTCTCTTGCAAAGGAAAATTCTCAATTAGTTTAGGTATCTGAGAAAAAGGATGCTGAAAATGCATTTCTCAAAGCTCAGATATCTGAGACTGAAAAGTCACATAAAGAAGCAATGGCTGAATTACGAAAGAAATATGAAGATCTTCTTTCTGAGAACAAGGAACTCATGAAGAAAGAATTATCTTTTCAATCTTATGCCAAAGCTAGTGATACTCTTACTGAAGTACAATCTTACTTAAGAGATCCTTTAGAAAAGAAAGGACTTGAAATTTGAATACACGCATGATTGTTCTATCACTCTGAATAAGAGTAAGGAAAGAAGAACATTTGTAAGTACTCAGCAAGATGGTTCCCATGCAATCTATAGTATCGGTGAGAAGACGAAGATTGTTGACAAAGGAAAGGCAGTTGCGACTAAACCTTTGTGGGAAAAACAGGTCAAAAACAAAACTGATGGGCACGTCTCTGAAAAGAAACACAACACTGAAAAGTGTAAACACCCACAGTGCTATGTCTCTCAAAAGGGTAGAATTGCAGGAGTTGGCAAATTCTCCCATGTCACTTTTTCTGGAAAGAAATTGGACTAACTAGAGACTAGCAAAGCTGCTGAGAAAAGATCTCAGATAGCTCCAAGTGCTCGAAACGGTATTGGCTATAAAGGCATCGGGAAACGACTTGCTCATGAATACAATCAGGAGCAAGAACGATGGCTGAAAGCTAGAATTGCTCAAAGCAATTATCAGAAGTGGAAGTTGAATCAAGCCACTGAAAATCTGAATGCCAGGGCTAGAAGAAATCTGGCAAGGAAAGCTAAGTTTGCTGAAAAGCAAACTCAGAAACCTGACAGGTATCTGAAAGCACCATATGGAGAACCTAGGAACACACCAAGGAAGAAAATAATTCTTACTAATGATAACATTCATTCAAATAGACTTCCTCCTTATGTTCCTGTCAGACAAAAGAATATTTCAAAGAAATTCATTCAAAAATGGATTCCTACTGGAAGAACTTTTAATCCTGACAGTTCCATCAAAGATATGAGAACCTAATCTCCTGTTTTCTGTTCTGTGCAGAATGCTTCCTGGACTAAAGCACAATGGCTATTTGATAGTGGATGCGGAAAGCACATGACAGGAAACAAAGCAAATCTGGTCGATTACAAAGTTTGCAACACAGGACCAGATATCAGATTTGCTGGAGGAGAATTAAATCCCTCTCTGGGATTTGGCAACGTCAAATTGGGAACATTAACAATCACTGATGTATTACATGATAAGGATTTTAAATATAATCTATTTAGCATGAGCCAGTTTGCAGACAAGGGTTTTACTATAAAATTCAAAGCAAAATACTGCAAACTAATTGACAATGAATCAAAGCAGACAGTCTTAGTTGGTCGGCGGAAAGACAATCTTTATGTTGCCGATTGGGCATCTGCCACAACTGAAGAATGTCTCATGGTGAGTCAATTTGGTCACACAGAAGAGCACTGGTTATGGCACAAAAGAATGAGTCACTTGAACTTCAAAACTCTGAACAGACTTGCCAAGAAAGAGTTAGTGGTTGGCCTTCCCAGAACATCTTTCAGAAAGGATGGTATCTGTTCTGCCTGTCAGATGGGGAAACAATCTAAGATCTCTTTCAAGTCCAAAATCAGACACTCTAGTGTTAGACCACTGCAACTATTACACATGGATCTTTTTGAATCATCTGTAACTAGTTATGCAGGAAAGAAGTGTGGTCTAGTTGTTGTAGATGACTTCTCAAGATTCACTTGGGTTGTCTTTCTGAAACAAAAATCTGATGCCAGGGTGGAGATACCAAACTTGCTGAAAAAGCTTGAAGTCATGAAAAATGACAAGGTATCTCTGAATCGTAATGCACCATGGTACTGAGTTTGTCAACTAGTACATAAAGGAGTTTTGTACCTGCAAAGGTATACAACACCAACTTTCCTCTGTAAGAACACCTCAACAAAATGGTGTTGCAGAAAGGAAAAACAGAACCCTTAAAGAAGCTGCAAGGACGATGCTAGTGACCTTTGAAATAAGTGAAATTTATTGGGTTGAAGGCGTAAACACAAATGCTACACTCGTAGCAGATGCTTGATAAACAAACACCATGACAAGACCCCTTATGAAATCTTGGTTGGTAGACCCCCTAATATCAAACATCTGAGAGTATTTGGTTGTAAATGTTTTGTTCTAAACAATGGGAAAGATTATCTGAGAACATTTCAACCAAAGGCAGATGAAGGTGTATTCCTTGGTTATTCCACGAATAGCAAAGCCTACAGAATTTACAACAAAAGAACAAAGAAAATTGAAGAATCAGTTCATGTTGTATTCTATGAAGGAAGTAAGAAAACACCCCCTAATGATGAAATCTCAGAAAGGTTCAAAGAACTAATGCTGAGGGATTCTGAAGAAGAATCCTCAGAAAGGAAAAACATCATTATGGAAAGTGAGGATGACTCTGACGTAGAAAAGCATGAAGTGCCTAGTAACAACAAGATGACTCACAAACATGATGAAGAATTTCCTATGAAACTTCCAGAAATGGAAACTGAAGATGTTCATCATGAAGCTATCTCTGCAAACAATCTCTCTGAAAGCTCAAACACTGAGCAAGTGTCAGACATTAATTGCCCTTCTGAGGAGCAAAATTTCTTAGATACTGAAATAGTATCAAATCAAAATCCTAGTGATTCACATTCAAATCATTTGGATATTGATCCTACTAGCACTAAACCTATGATGAGATGGATTAAGGATCATCCTGCAAAAGATGTGATTGGACCAATTAATCAAGGTGTTAGGATAGAAGAGCAATAGATGAAAATGCTAATTCTCTCTTTGGATGTTTCATCTCAGATATTGAACCGAAAAATATAGAAGAAGCATTAGGAGACCAATACTGGATCTCAGCAATGCAAGAAGAATTGGATCAATTTGAGAGAAACAAAGTCTGGAAACTAGTTCCATTTGTAGAAGGAATATCTGTGATTGGAACTAAATGGGTTTTCAGAAACAAAATGAATGAATCTGGTGAAATAACCAGAAACAAAGCAAGATTGGTTGCGAGGATTTACCCGGTCAAGGCTTAGATTTTGATGAGTCATATGCACCAGATGGCAGTTGGATGCAATAAGACTCTTTCTAGCCTTCTTGACTCATAAAGATTTTAAAGTTTATCAGATGGATGTCAAAAGTGCATTCTTGAACGGTGAACTTGCAGAAGAAGTTTATGTTGAGCAACCACCGGGCTTTGAAGTTTCCTCAGAAAGTAGAATGGTCTATAAATTACAGAAAGCTCTGTATGGACTGAAACAGGCTCCAAGAGTATGGTATGACACTTTGGCCAAATACCTTCTGGAAAGTGGTTTCAAGAAAGGTGAAGTTGATAAAACTTTATTTACCTTAAATCATGACGGGAAACTACTCTTAGTTCAAGTATATGTTGATGACATCATATTTGGATCTAAGGACAAGCAACTTTGTAATGACTTTGCAAATCTCATGAAAAGCAAGTTTGAGATGAGCATGATGGGAGAAATGAATTATTTTCTAGGATTGCAAGTCAAGCATCTCAATGATGGAATATTCATTAGTCAAACAAAGTATGCAAAAGATATGCTCACAAAATTCAATCTTAAGCCTTCTGAAAAGAATGCTAAGATACCTATGAGCATTGAAACCAAAATGACCTATACTGAATCAGATAAGAGTGTGGAAGAACATAAGTATAGGAAATTAATAGGTTCACTACCTTACCTCACTGCAAGTAGACCTGATATTCAATACGCCGTTGGAGTGTGTGCTAGATTTCAGACAAATCCGATGCAAACACACTACAACGTTGCTATGAAAATATTAAGGTATGTAAAAGGTACAGTAGATGTAGGATTGTGGTATCCTAAAGAAAGCGGATTGAGTTTAGCTAGGTACTCAAACGCTGATTTTGCTGGATCGCTGCTTGATAGGAAAAGCACCCCAGGAACTTGTCAGTTTCTGGGCACTAGACTTATCTCGTGGTTTAGCAAGAAGCAAAACTCAATTGCAATTTCTACCACAGAGGCTGAATATATTGCTGCTGGTTGTTGTGCAACACAAATTCTGTGGATACAACAACAACTTAAAGACTATGGACTCGATGAAAAGAAAACTCCCATTTTCTGTGACAACACAAGTGCTATTGCAATTACACAGAATCCTAAATTTCATGCCTGAACAAAGAATATTGATGTTAGACATCACTTCATCAGAGACCATGTTGAAAAAGGCAATATAGAGATACTCAAGATTGGCACTGAAGACCAACTTGCAGATATCTTCACTAAGCCACTACAAGAAAGTAGATTCTTAGCCTTAAGACATAGTCTTGGACTAATGGAACTACCAATGAACTGAAAGAGTTCAGAAATCTGGAACGGGCATCCAGAGAAGAGGTATCTGGAACGGGTATCCAGAAGTCAAAAAGGCTAAAGAGCAAAAGGACAGCTTAAGATCTCTGAGACGGGAACTCAGATATCTAGTTCACTCAGTGAGGGGGAACACAAAAAGAGAATAGTACAACTGTCTGCAGTCAACTACTCTCTTGAAATTTGTATTATTTCTATCCTTGTGTAAAACTTGGACCAACAATTGAGTATGAGATAGACTCAGATACAAACAGTGTTCTTAGTCACACAGAATTGTGATTCAGATAGCAAATCGCCAAAATTCATTAAATGAGCACAATTACACTTGTTGATTGTGATCATTGCTGAAGAAGCAATGGTGACCCTTGATGAAATTAAGCGTTTGATCTTAACGGACGAAATTAATTCTCTGAAAATAGTGGACTGTTGAAATTCAGACGTGGCCCACTATGCATTTAATGCCGAACTAGCTTTTGCTCACGCTTTCAAGAATCACGCATACACAAAATCAATTTGTATGTATATGTCTGTTGAAATTCTATTGCTATATATATAGGATTTTGGCATAGGAAATCACTTTTGCCTAATCCGAAAACTCATCTTGCACAAAAATAGCAAAACCTTCTCTTGATTCTCTGCAAACCTTCTACAATCTCTGCAAATCAAGATTAAGTTTTTCTGCAAAGAATTACTGAATCAAATCTCTTCCAAACACCAATTTCAAATCCCTACACTATATAAAGAGATGGCCCCTAAAAGTTCAACCACACTGAAATCTCAATCCTCCACCGGTATCACGAAAAGCAAGCACCGAGTAGTTATTATTGTGAACAACCGACCGGTAGGAGATTTTAATCGACCATCGACTTCAAATCACAGAATGATTTGGGGTGGTGCCATGGTTGAGGAATACATCACGGCTGCAATAGAAAACCAAGCTGACAAAAAGCTAATTCTTGACATGCTTGAAAAGGCACAAATCAAGGGTTTTCTATCTGCTCGCCCTAGTGGAATTTCATCACTCGATGTGTTGGAATTCTACAACAACTCCTGGATAATTTCCTGTGTTTCTGAAGGCACTGAAATAGTGTCCGTTAAAACCTCAGTCCAAGGAAAGGAAATCCTTCTGGACTTAACAACTTTCTGTAAGTTGTTTGAGTTTCAAAATCTTGGAAATGATTTTTAAATAAACACCAAGGATGATGATCTCCTTGAAGGTGTTAACAAATTGTACAGTGACGTGTGTGATCTTGAAAAATCAGATACACCCACTGAGTTCAAACTTGCTGACATCCGAACCAGACATCTGATGGTTCACTGGGATGTATTGGCTTGCATTCTTCACAGATGCTTTGATGGTCTACAAGGAGGTGCTGACCAGATAAGCCAAGAACGATGGATCATGATGCTCTTGCTGAATCAACAAGACAAAAGGCTGGAAAACCCTTTTAACTGGGGACAGTACGCCTTCATGAAGTTTGTGAAGAAGATTCAAGGCTTCGAGCCTAAGATTGCCAAATGACTAGCTGAGCCAAAGGCCACAGTAGGCTATGGTCTGAAGATATGCTACTTGCTGGAGAAGCTTGGCATTGAGCTCAGAGAGACGGCTGAAATAGCCAACAGTAACCTACTCTACAAATATGAGTATACAAACTTGATGAAAAAGGTTACTGGGTCTCAGAAAGGTTCTAAGAAGCGAAAGTCTGAAAAGGTATCTTAAGAAAAGGTTGCGACCAAGAAGCCTAGAACTTCAAGAAAGAAGTCTGCTGGCAAATCAGAAGACACACCCAAAGAGGATGTCGATTCTCAGATATCTACAGGCCTTGCCGATGAACTGATAAAGGCAGATCAACTCATCAATGCTGCAAAAGAATCATCAACTACTGCACAAGTAGACTCAGCAAGAGAAAGTGCGTTCAGAAATGTTGCGACTAATGTAGAATGCCTTGCTGATGAACTCATAAATGCTGCCAAAAGTGGTGAAAAACACCAAGCCCTATCTGCAGAAACTGCAGGAGTTATGGACCAATCAGTTCCTAATGCTGATGAGAGCTCTGATGATGAAGATGCTGAACTAGTCATCTCTCAAGTCCTAGAAAGAGCAAAGAGGGCTAAGGTTACTGAAATAGTAACTGGTGAAAAAGAACCTACACCTCAGGTTGCTGAACAAGCACCTATAGCAAAGGTTGTTGGTGCAAACACATCTTCAGGGAACGTTTCTTATGCACAACTTCAAGAAGCCCTGATGAGTGGTAATTTAGTCTTGCGGAATCTTGATGAAAATGCCACATCTAAAAACTGGAAGAACATTCTCGACCAATCCTGCCTGCATAACCACAACAACCACAAACACAACAACCACAACAGCCACAAGTGGTTGATGAAATGGTAAATTTACCAGCAATGCAATATGCTGAAGAAAATCCTGCAAAAGAGCAGGTTCCCCAACTCAATGAGAGGGATCAAACTGAGACATCTACTCAGAATGATCAACCAGGGGAGGCAACTGAGTTGCATACTCAGGAAAGGTGTGAAGTACCTGAAACTTCAAACAAAGAAGAAATACTGGAACAAGAAGACCAATGTATAGAAAGGTCACAAGTTTCAGAGACCAATCAGCCTGACATAAAATAAGGTAGTTGAATGGTTTAGCTCTTATCTTGTGCAAATTTTATGCTTGTACATCTTGTTATTTATAGAAATTCTTTGTTACAGGCTGAGTTAGAAACACAAGGATAAGAGGAAGTTGGAAAGCTTGCCTCAGAAACTGAGAAAGAGGTCTCATCAACCTCACCTCTTAAGAAATCTGAGCCTGTCCCACAGGTGATAAAATGTTTCTTAAGTTGTCATTTTTCAGTTATACGATAATTTACTTAACCAATTAAGTGAATGTTTCTAACAGGCTCCAACTGAGAAAGAGGAAGATAAGGCAGAAATGCCAGAAGAAAACCTAGAAACCAACAAGGTTTCTGAAGAACAGATCATTGAGCCTTCCAGTATGAAGGTATATGAAAATCAATGATAAATATTCTTCACCTTGGGTTGACTAAAACTTCTTCTAAATTACTCAATGCTTTCTACTCACAGGCTCACTCAGAAGTAGAATTGCAAGGGATGAGTTGCGACATCCCTCACTTATGGAAACCGATGAGGCATCAAGGCCTTCATCACAAGAAAAGATTCCAGATCGCAAGTCTCCGAGAGACAAATATCCGAGCCTCCCATGGAGGTAATTGACCTCTCGATATCCGATTTGTCATCTAAAGTTTTCTTGATAAAATTTCCTAAGTATTGTGATAATTTTAATTCTCGTGTTCAAGAAAGAAAGGTTGATGAGGACCGACTTCCAAGTCTCCGCCACAACAAGATATCTGAGACACCAATTGTCTCAAGAGCACAAGTCTCTGAGCACAAGTACTTACTCAGGTAACTCAGAAACTAAACTACACTTCTACTCAGATATCTATAAAAGTTTTGAAGCTCACTCAAAACTCTTTCTTTCAGGCTCAAACAAGTGCAAAGCAGGCTCCCAATGATGAGAAAAGGGACCTACTTCCCTTCTTCAAAGCTCACACTCTGCCAAAGCATATTCAATGCTTCAAGAAATGGCAAAGGTTAAGGTGCTCTGATCTCTCTGAAATATTGAGAATCACAGATCAACCAAACAGGCGAGCACGAGCTCTTGACTTGGAGACATATATCCATGCAATGTTCCCTACCGATCAGTACACGCTATAACTCTATCATATAAGGATTTCTCCAGAGAAGTGGCGCACAGTTTGATACAAGCCTTTGAACAGGCAGATGGACAGACAAGATTACAGATGGCATTCAAGCCAGTTCTGCCCCAAACTATGCAATTTATACCTTCTGAACAAGAAGAGGTTAATGGGCAGAAGATCACCATTCCTGAAGTGATCAATCTTGTATCTGAAGATGATGAGGAGGAAGAGATAAACGAAAATGACTTCGATGAACCTCTCACTGACCATCACCAAAAGGATGACACAGACAAAAAGGATGATGATGATGCCCCTGCACCAGGGACCGGAGGAATTTCGCTATGGAATAATGCCTCAGCTGCTGCAAAGCACACTGAGAAGACTTCACAGAAATCTCCGTCTCCATCTCCTCAGAAATCTACTCATCCATCTTCCCAACACCCAGTTACTACTGAACAAGTAGTTGAGCTTTCTGAAGAAACAAATCAGAAAATATTAAACACTCAAACCAGAACTGCTCAACTCAAATAACTGTTGGAAGAAGAACAACAGCTCCATCTTCAACTAGAAGATCAAATAGCTAGATCCAGAAACAAGCTTGATCAACTACAAGATCAATACTTACAAGAAATGATTGCTTACTCTGAGGTTAAAGAGCTACAGGATGCTGTGAATGCTATCACCAAAGAACTCGATACTGAAGAAGTATCTGAAGTCAAGCATGATGCTAATGCTGCATCATCTTCAAAAGAAGTACCATCCTCCTCCCAGAAAGGGAAGAAACTAATCTCTGAGATGGTTGCTGGACTCGATACAATCGATGAGAATGTCCAAGAGGATGAAGATCACTGGGCTGATTACGCAGATGATGAAGAAGACAAGACTTTGGCAGAGCACCGCAATGAACATCTAGAGGTTTCTCACTTGAAAAGGAGGCTGATTGCTCCTGCAATATTCAGCAAACTGCCAAATGTCCACTCCCATGAATACATGAACAGATACAAAGTACTGGCTCATCTGCAAAAGGAGATGTCTTCACAGAACAAGGAAGTAATTGCCTCCGTCCCCTCTGAAATGAAAAATTTCACTGAGCTCATCACTCAGAGAACAACTAGCATAGTCATTGCTCAGAAAGATCTGGGAATGATAAGGGACGATGATGCGTCTTTAGCTGAAAAAGCTTTCCAAGAGGCAAGTTACACTGCTGGAAAAGCAGATGCCATCCTAGGCCCATTGGCAGAGCTCACTGATAAGGACAATGGACTTATCAAACAAAATCAGGACCTCAAAGCTGAACTTCAGAAGTTGGTCACTGCCTATAATTATTTACAAGGGCACTTTAACTCTCTCTCAGATTCTTTTATGAGACTGAGTCAGCCAACAATGACTAAGGGGGAAAGAGTGTACAAATCTGGACCTCAAAGTCAGGGGGAATGGGAAGAAGGAGACGAAAACAAGAAGAAATCTGGAGCTGGTGCGGCTCAGAAAGGAAGAAGAAACATGAAAACTTCCCAGCCACCACTCAGAATAAACGAACCCTCCTCTTCACAAGCTGCTTTGAAAATAGTAGCTGCTTCCCAGAAACCTACTGAAGGAACTACAATGATAACTAGGGCCATGGCACAGAAACCTCCAAGGAGTACCAAGGCTCCAAGGAGAAGACAAGTTAAAGGGATTGATGAATCTTCTTCTGAAGAAGAAGAAGGTCAAATCAAGTCCCTGGGAAATGAAGAAGGCTGTAAAACTCTCACAAGATTTAATCTTGATGATGATGAGGAAACTGATGAAGATGAAGCTCCTCTTCACAAAAAAAAGGAAAATTGAAAGCCTAACTGAGCCCATAGCTGCAAAGCCCCTAGCAGCTAAAACACCCTCTGGAAATACCAAGTCTATCCAGGGTGGTTCTTCAAGCAACAACCCCAAAGAGAATTCAAGACAGAGAAGGAACAGACTGAGAGCTGAGCAAAGACAAAGTCAACTTCTACCGTGCGAAGAAGCCAAAATAGAGTATGTGAAGTATGACAATGATTCCTCTGTCTACAGGTGCATCAATCAGAAAAATGGCTATTGGATTCTGGAACTTAAGCATCTACTGGTAAATTCAAGATTTCTAGAACCAATCCGTAAACAACTTGTGGCATGGAGAAAAGATAAGCCAACCTTGATCAACACCAATCACATTAAAGCATGGTTGGATTACAACTTATGGCATGGAGAAAAGATAAGCCAACCTTGATCAACACCAATCACATTCAAGCATGGTTGGATTTTGAAGTTGTCAAGAGAACTGAAGCCATGAGAAAGGACCTCTCTGATGAATGTCCATATGGAAAGCCAGATGATGTGCATGCATTAATATTACAGAACGAGCACAAGAGCAAGACTCGCTGTGGAACCCTATGAGTCGTTCTATCTAACTGAAGATCAATACAAGGGTGACATCAGATATCTGAGGATTATCTACGAATACTTCAAGCTTTCAGATATCAGAATAGAGCATGCCTGGAAGTGGGGAAAGTATCTGTGGGTCAAACATTTTGTCAAGAAGGTTCCAAAACCTACAAAGAGGTCTGTGGATTTGCCAGAGACACTGAGATGCTCGTCAGAACACTTCTCTATGATTATTTTGATGACATCAAAAGGTTTGGAGATAGGAAATTTGCAGACTGATCCATAGAACTACTGTTGAAGACTTGAAGAGTTGAAGACTTGAAGACTAGTCTATTAGGATGTTTACTTGGAGCTTGGTTACTCCTGTTGTCCTAATTTACGATGTAGTTTTTGTATTTTTGCTGACTGAGCCAAACTTGTTCTATGTATTGAAGTTATCTGTAATCTCTCTTTGTAACTTATCTGAAGAACTTACTCTCAGATAGTATTCTATAAAAGATAACTTGTCAGCAAATATCACACCTTGTGATTTGGTTGATGTCTACTTTCTGCACTTAATTGAATGATTTGAAAAATCTTAAGAAATGATTAAGTGTTGGACTGTTCACTCATCCAGATTTGTAATAGGTCAGATAGTCATCGTTGACTGATCAAAAAGGGGGAAATTTGTTAGGAAATTTGTTAGATATTTTGTTAGAAATATCTGTTTAGATTTTGATCAGCAACATGATGACTTATCTTAGTCTCAGAAAGGTGATTAGTACTCTTGGTTCACTTGAACATTGTAAAAGAGGAAACCCACTAAGTATGATAGTCTAGCTAATCTTGTATAGGATGTTAGGTCTCAAAATGTAATTTTTATTTTATGAAGAGAAGACCAAGAAGAAGACATCCAAGCAGAACAAGCTCAACGACATTGAAGACTTGAAGAAGCGCAAGATTACTGAAACAGTTTCTCAGATACCTTAGCCAGATATCTTGAAGACACAAATAGTTTTTAAACAAACTGTGTCACAAGAGATATCTGAGAAATGAAAGGTCTATCTGAAAACAAGGAAAGTGTCCACAGATATTTATTCTCAGATACCTTGAGCTTTAACCACATTTCTGAAACAGAAATACATATATTGCAAACAAAGTTGTTTCAATAAAAGTGGTATCTGAAGATTGAAGATAAGGACGTGCAAAGAATCAGATACTAGTTTCTGATACAAAGCATAGTTCCGTTGACACTACAGGGCAAAAAGTATAGTACAATGCATTTAATGCACGGACAGAGATGTCTGAACAAAAGCAACGGCAGCTTCTGAAGAAGAAGAAGACAAAATCTGCTACAGTACTATACACAGATATCAATAGTTTGAATTTGAGCCTAACGGATACTATTCAAACGGCACTAAAATTCATCTATAAATATCAACACTTAGACTGCTTGAGAAGATACGACGCTGAAACACAGAACTTACTGAACATCTTACTCTCTCAAAGCAAATTACTTATCCTCAAAGCTTTCTGTTGCGACCAAAGCTCTTGATCTTAAGTAGCACTAAAGTTCTGAGTGTCCTGATCCTAAACAAGCACAGCTATCTGTGAAAGAGTTGAAACGAAAGATCAAGTATCTGAGATTCATTCTCTTGAACACTTATCTAAGACTTGGGTCAGTAAAAAGAACAAGATACCATACATTGAAAAGTGTATTAAGTATACTTGATTCACAGAGCTATCTGAATAACTGAACGGAGAGAAATGAGTTAAGTTATTAAAGAAGATCATCTGACAACTCAAACCGAAACCAACACCACAACTGGCGTGGAGTACAGGAAGTACTTAGTTTGAAAAATCAGGGAATAACTCCAAGGTTACCGGAGTATAGGAAGTACTTGATTTGGGAAACTAGGGAATAACTCCAAGGTTATTGAGTATAGGAAGTACTTAGCTTGGGAAGCTAGGGAATAACTCAAAAAGGTTTCTGAGTAGAGGAAGTACTTGGCTGTGAAAGCCGGGGAACAACTCAGGGGGAACATTTGGTTGGGAACCATCTGTTTAAAGGAATTTTTAGAATAGAATTTTTGTAAGGAGAACTCAATTATCTATTCTAGTGAATTCTAGGTCTCTGGAAGACCGAAGTGGATTAGTTGGAGGATTACGCCACCTCCAGATACTACTATACTTGCTGTGTTATTTACTTTTCTGTACTTACTTTTCAGCAACACACACACACACACACTTTAAGAGTTTCTGCACTTATCTATCTTAAGTCTTCCGCGGCTCTGAATCTAAGTATCAAATATCTTCACAGATATCTGAGAAATTGTGTTTATCGACAAAAGTTTTAAAAGACTATTCACCCCCCCCCCCCCCGTCTAGTCTTTTACTTTGCCGTTATCTGGACCAACAGTTTGTTTCTCCTGTAAATAGCAAGTCTATTTAACTCTTTAGTCCAAAAAGCCGGTGAGAAACTTTAAGCCGATGAAAACATATTGTACCGGCGCTTGTGTGACCCTTTCGGGAAGTGCGAACCCTCTCGT
This sequence comes from Plantago major, assembly GCA_026545765.1. Classification (NCBI taxonomy): domain Eukaryota; kingdom Viridiplantae; phylum Streptophyta; class Magnoliopsida; order Lamiales; family Plantaginaceae; genus Plantago; species Plantago major. The sequence continues at coordinate 14,017,963 of CM048841.1, read as the reverse complement.
TTGTGCCTTTTCATTCTCATGCGTACTCAGTTAAGTTAAGTATGACGAACAACATGCTCTTCATGTTTCATTTTATCAAAAGCCAGTACATTGCGAAGAACCGGTTTTGGGAGAAGAAATCTGCTGTGTTGACATGTTTATTATTCAATTTTTATAATATGTATCACTTCCCCTGATTAGTTGATTCGTCTCGGAGTGTATCTGTGGTTCTTGTCACCACCGTAGTTGTGTTAGGTGTGTTGCAAATACTACCTATATACCGGCGTGGTCTTAAAAATCCATTTGTCCGTGAGGGTTGATGGCACGTACACCAAACTGACACGCACAAAAGTGCGGACTTCGGTAAAACAGACACTACCAAAAAAGTGAGACTGAAAGAGTCCATAGTGGCCAAATTGATTAGAATCTAATTTATAGTATGCAAATATGTGGTGATATGGATGTTTGGTTGTATGCTCCGACAAGTTGCTGTGTGCAAGGAAAAGTCCCTTCTGACTTAACTGATTGAGTATATTGCATGAGGTATTTGAGGCACCTTTGTGACGAGAGTCACCTTCCTTTTCTCTTATTGTTCTTGAGTGTTTAACCCACTGGACACTTCCATAGTGTGAGAGAGAATAGTGTAGGATTTCCTTGCGAGGGATTGGAGAGTTAGGCTTAAGTGCTATTTATTTGAGAAACTCTCTTGCAGGATTTTTTGTGCACTATTTCTGTCATGGTCGGTTGAGTGCAAACCTTTTGCATCTTGTGAATTTAACGATTACAATGGTAGAGTTCGGTCACTTGGAAGATTGACTCGTTTGTGTGTTATTATGTGTCGTAGTCTAGGGTTAATTTGTTTGTTTGCTCGGGGACGAGCAAAGGTTCGGTTTGGGGATTTTGATGAGACAATATTCTAATGTCTCATTTGGTCCTTTTTAGCGGTCTTTGCGAGTCTTTGTCTTTAGTTTTATAGTCTTTTTAGTTCGTTTTTATGCTTTGGTATTTTGATGTTGTTTTGCAGGAATCGATAATTTTGAGCCAAAATAAGGGCAAGCTGATTAACATGGCTCGCCGCGGTGAGGAAATTGGTCCGCCGCGGCGAGATTTATGAGCCGGATATCTATTGCGATAAAGAAGACTCGCCGCGGCGAGCGTCATCCCCCAGAATTCATTTTTCCTTATTAGATTAGAATTTTGATTCTTTCTTTCATACTTCTTTTTAAACTAGTTTGGAGAAAAGCTCTGAGATTCAGACATTGACATTGAGACATCTTTGGAGCTTGGTTATTCATTGATTTTATTCATCAAGATTATTGGTATTGATTTCTCCATTGCTTTCTTCTTTGCAATTCGTTCTTTATCTTATCGATTGAATTGTATGTTATTGCGTGCGAGTTTATCATCTATATTTCATATGATTTTTACCATTAATCTCTATATGCAATCATCAATTATGAGTAGCTAAACACTTTTGAATACAGTAGTATCTGAAGGTTATGCATATTCATTCTAGGGTTTATCGAATCACTCAGATAGGTTAGTCTCGTATAAAATCTTCGTAAAAACCTTGAATTCGATAAGTCCGTATTAAATTCTCTAAATTGTTCATGTTTAAGGATCGTGAATTGACGACTCACGATTTCTCCAGTATAATATATTCTAACAACAATTGGTTGAATCGAATTGATTGATTTACTGTACAACAACCGTGTGACAAATATGGGTGTTTTCCCTAGTTCGAATTAGCATAATTGGATCTTGCTACTGTATTCATCTTGATCTCATTGTTGATCGTAATCTTAGCCTTAGTCAATCTAGTTAGAAGTATTCAAAACCACACAAATCAAGCCGTTTCCACAAGTGACTATTTGTTTTCAACTGCTTGCTAGCTGAATTGGTTCATTAGCAAACGATTATGTGGTTAGCATTGTCTGTCTATAACAACTGCTTTCTACTTATTTTCTAAGTAGTAATTTGAGCACATCATTGAGATACCCAACTTGCTGAATAAGCTTGAAGTCATGAAAAATGACAAGGTATTTTTAATCAGAACAGACCATGGTACTGATTTTGTGAACCAGTACATAAAAGAGTTTTATACCTGCAAAGGTATACAACATCAACTATTTTCAGTAAGGACACCACAACAAGATGGTGTTGCTGAAAGGAAGAATAGGACCCTAAAAGAAGCAGCAAGAATAATGCTTGCTGACACTGAAATAAGTGAAATCTATTGGGTTGAAGCTGTTAACACAGCCTACTACACTCAAATAGATTTTTGATTAACAAACACCATGACAAAACTCCTTATGAACTTTTGATTGGTAGACCCCCTAGTATCAAACATCTAAGGGTGTTTGGTTGCAGATGTTTTGTTCTTAACAATGGAAAAGAATACTTGAGAACATTTCAACCAAAAGCAGATGAAGGAGTATTTCTTGGTTATTCTCTGAATAGCAAAGCCCACAGAATCTACAACAAAAGAACGCAAAAGATTGAAGAATCTGTTTATGTAGTCTTCTACAAAGGAAACAAGAAAGTACCCTTAAATGAAGAACTCTCAGATAGGTTCAAAGAACTAATGATTAAAGATTCTGAAGAAGAATCCTCAAAAGGAAACAACTATGTCATTCACTTAGAGGATGACTCTGACGATGAAAAGCAACCATTGCTTAGTAACAACCAGATGACTCTAAGACATGATGAAGAATTTCCTACGGAATTCCAGAAATGGAACAGGTTACTGAGAACCTTCATCATGAAGAGGTTTCTGATGAGAGTGTCAGATATCTATGGCATTTCCCATGTGTCAGATATCTCAAATACTGCAGAAGTATCATGTCAAGATCATATTGATTCACATTCAGATCAAAATGATGTTGATCCTACTAGTTCAAAACCCATTATGAAATGGAAAAGAAATCATCCTGCCAAGGATGTGATTGGTCCTTTAGACCAAGGAGTTAGAATTAGGAGAGCAATTGCTGACTCTCTTTATGGATGTTTCATCTCAAACATTGAACCTAAAACTATAGAAGAAGTATTGAAGGATCATGATTGGATCTCTGCAATGCAAGAAGAGTTGGATCAATTTGAGAGAAACAAAGTCTGGAAACTGGTTCCATTTGTTGACGGAATATATGTAATTGGAACCAAGTGGGTTTTTAGAAACAAAATGAATGAGTTTGGTGAAATAACCAGAAACAAAGCAAGGTTGGTTGCCAAGGGATTCACCAAACTGAAGGACTAGATTTTGATGAGTCATATGCTCCAGTTGCAAGATTGGATGCAATTAGACTATTTCTATCCTTTGCAGCTCATAATCACTTTAAATTTTATCAAATGGATGTCAAAAGTGCATTCCTAAATGGTGAACTTGCTGACGAAGTCGATGTTGAACAACCACCAGGCTTTGAAGTTTCCACAAAAAGTAGAATGGTTTATAAGCTTCAAAAAGCTCTGTATGGATTGAAACAGGCTCTGAGAGCATGGTATGATACTTTAGCCAAATACTTGCTAGAAAGTGGCTTCCAGAAAGGAGATGTTGATAAAACACTCTTTACTTTGAACCATGAAGGGAAACTACTTTTAGTTCAAGTATATGTTGATGACATTATATTTGGATCTAAAGACAAGCAACTTTGTGAAGACTTTGCTGAACTCATGAAAGTAAATTTGAGATGAGCATGATGGGAGAATTAAACTACTTCCTAGGATTGCAAGTCAAGCAACTAAATGATAGAATATTCATTAGTCAAACAAAGTATGCAAAGGATATGCTCAACAAGTTTAATCTAAAGCTTTCTGAAAAGAATGCTAAGATACCTATGAGCATTGGAACCAAAATGACCTATAGTGAATCTGACAAGAGTGTTGAAGAACACAAGTATAGGAAATTGATTGGGTCTCTACTGCACCTCACTGCAAGTAGACCTGATATTCAATATGCAGTTGGAGTGTGTGCTAGATTTCAGACAAATCCAATGCAATCACACTACAACATTGCTATGAAAATATTAAGGTATGTAAAGGGTACTGTAGAAGTTTGATTGTGGTATCCAAAAGACAGTGGATTGAGTTTAGTTGGCTATTCTGATGCTGACTATGCTGGATCATTCCTTGATAGAAAAAGCACCTCAGGAACTTGTCAATTTCTTGGTACCAGATGAATATCCTGGTTCAGCAAGAAACAAAACTCAATTGCCACATCTACCACAGAGGCTAAATATATTGCTGCTGGGTGTTGTGCTTCACATATACTGTGGATACAACAACAACTCAGAGACTATGAGATCAATGAAGAGAATACTCTGATTTTTTGTGACAACACAAGTGCTATTGCCATAACTCAGAATCCTAAGTTTCATGCAAGAACAAAGCACATTGATGTTAGACACCACTTTATTAGAGATCATGTTGGAAAAGGCAATATAGAGATACTCAAGATTGGTACTGAAGACCAACTTGCAGATATCTTTACAAAGCCTTTGCAAGAAAGCAGGTTCTTAACCTTGAGACATAATCTTGGGTTAATGGAACTACCAAGGAGCTAAAGGATTAGTCACTGAGACGGGAACTCAGTATGACATAGAAGGAAAAGGGGAGAACTCTGATATCTGGAACGGGAATCTAGATATCAAAGGCAAAAGCTGAAACACTTAGCAAACAAGTATCTGAGACGGGTATTCAGATATCAAAGGTTAAGGGTAAAATGGCTATTTAAAGATTTCTGAGATAGGTAGTCAGATGTCTATGAGATCACTTAGTGAGGGGGAACACAAAAGAGAATCGTACAACTGTCTGCAGTCAACTACTCTCTTGAAATTTGTATTATTTCTATCTTTGTGTAAAAGATGAACAGATACTCTGTGTCAGATAGACTCAGATACAAAATTGTCCCTTAGTCACACAGAAGAGATGTGATTTAGATAGCTTCTAGCCAAAATTCATTAATTGGGCACAATCACAGGGTTGATTGTGATCATTGCTGGAAAAGCAATCCCAACCATTGATGAAATGGGCGTTCCATTTTAAAGGCCAAGATTAATTCTCGGTAAAAAGAAAGGTAGTGGACTGTAAAAACGGTTATGGCAACATTTAATCCAAAGTAGTCTTTCACCCACGCCTTACGTGCACGTACACAGATACAAATGCACAAAATTAATATGTGTATTTTTGCCTGTTGGAATTACACTGCTATATATATAGGATTTTGGCAAAAGGAATCACTTTCGCCTAATCCTACATTTGCTCTTGCACAAAAACTGCAAATTACTCTCAAATCTCCCTGCAATTTACTCTGCAACTACTAATTCCTTCTTAGTTTTTCTGCAAGGAATTACTAATCCTTTACCCTAATCTCTTTCCAAGTTTCAAAAACTACTACTATTTAAAGAGATGGCTCCCAAACGTGCTTCCACAACTTCTTCTCAAGCCACCACCTCTGGTACTACTGCTGAAAAGCAAGTGATGAGACAATATTCTAACGTGTCATTTGGTCTTTTTTAGCGGTCTTTGTGAGTCTTTGTCTTTAGTTTTGTAGTATTTTTAGTTCGTTTTTACGCTTTGGTGTTTTGTAGAAATCGATATCTTTTGAGCCGTATGAGAACAAGTTGGTTAGCATGGCGCGCCGCGGCAAGATTTTACGAGCTTGGCATTGAAACTTCCAACATGGCTCGCCGCGACGAGGAAATCAGTCAACTGTGGCGAGATTTAGCGAGTGATGCTCTTGTTTTGAAGATGAAGCTCTCCGCGGTGAAGGAATTGGTCCACCGCGGTGAGATTATGCGAGCTGGATATATATTGCGATTAAGAAGGCTCGCCGCGGCGAGATATTCCTTCTGCCTTGGCGAGAGACGCAGAATTAGTTTTGCTTTCCTTATTAGATTAGAATTTTGATTCTTTTTCTTTCATACTTCTTTTAACCTAGTTTTGACTAAAGCTCGAAGACACACATTAACATTGAGACATCTTTGGAGCTTGGTTATTCATTGATTTTATTCATCAAGATTATTAGTATTTATTTCTCCATTGCTTTCTTCTTCGCAATTCGTTCTTTATCTTATTGATTGAATTGTATGTTATTGCATGCGAGTTTTTCATCTATGTTTCCTATGATTTTTACCATTAATCTCTGCATGCAATCATCAATTATGAGTAGCTAAACACCTTTGAATACAGTAGTATGTGAAGATTATGCATATTCGTTCTGGGGTTTATCAAAGCACTCATATAGGTTAGTCTCGTATGAAATATTCGTAAAAACCATCAATTCGATAAGTCCGTATTAAATTCTCTAAATTTTTCATGTTTAAGGATCGTGAATTGACGACTCACAATTTCTCCAGTATAATATTTTCTAATAACAATTGGTTGAATCGAATTGATTGATTTTCTGTACAACAACCGTGTGACAAATATGAGTGTTATCCCTAGTTCGAATTAGTATGATTGGATCTTGCTAATGTATTCTTCTTCCTCTCATTGTTAATCATAATCTTAGCTTTAGTTAAACTAGTTAGAAGTACAACCAAACCATCAACTGAACTGTTACTCACAAGTATCCGTTTACTCTCACTGCTACGTAGCTTAATTAATTCCCTAGAAATCGATCACGAGTTAGGCTTTAGTCTATAACTACAGCTTATTCCCTAATTGCTTTTTAGAGTATAATTTGAGCTCATCAAATTTGGCGCCGCTGCCGGGGAATTACTTCCTACTGTAGCGTGTGGGTGTAATATTTTATTTGCTTTTTTTTTTACTTACCTGCGATTTCTGCACTAACAGAAACTAAGATTTTCGAGGTTTTTGATTTTGTAGAAGAACCTTTGTAGGTTTATGCCCGGTACAAGATTGCAAGGAACACCTTTGCAACCTCTAGTACCTGAGATCGATAGACACTACCATCAGCTTCGAAGACAGAACTTAGCCCCTGTTGAAATGGGTGACGTCAACGAGAATACTCCCAGAGTCAACGGTGGTGTTGAGACTCCTGTGATCACTTATGGGACCTATATGCACCCTGGTGAAATTAAGGCTGGGGGATCAGCTGTTGTGCTCTCTAACAATGCTAGGAACATGGAGATCAAGTCTCATCACTTCCATGACATGCCTAAGTATTATGGAATGGCTAATGAGGATGTTATACAGTTTCTCAAGGAGTTCGAGGGGCTGATTGCTAGGATTCCGCTTACTGTAGGCATAGTAACGGTTTCTGATGAGGAAATCAGGAAGAAGGTCTTTCCCATGTGTATGCAGGATAAAGCAAAGAGCTGGCTGTTGAATCAACCTGAAGGCTCTCTGGCTACTTGGGATGATCTATACATGGCCTTTATGAACAAGTTCTATCCGGTGGAGAAAACTAGGCAGCTTCGAGTGCTGATTGAGAAGTTCATGCAGATGAATGATGAGAGCTTTTATGAGGCCAGGGAGCGATTTCTGAACTTGCTCTCTCAATGCCCTCACCATAGGTTGAGTGAGATGGATTTATGCTGCAAGTTCTATGAGGGACTCGACTGGGAAGCACAGAACATGGGGGATATGACCGTGGATGGCTCTATCGTTACGGCATCTCCGGCTGCATTGAATGAGGCTTTTGAGAAGCTTGCTTCCATCTCCCAGCTTAAGGGAACTAGAGGCAGACCAAGGAGAGCTGAAGCTTAAGCCGTGGAGCAAACATCAGGCCCTAGTACTATTGAATTGGCCGAACAGATTAAGGAGATGAGGATGCTTTGCACTATCCCTGCACCAGTGGCTCCGGTTAACGAGAGGTGTAATCTGTGTGGTAATTTCGGGCATGGTGCTAGTATGTGTAGACTTCCTGAGATTATGGGGGAGAACCCAACTCTGGAGATCATTTGCTGGGGCAAAACAGGCAGCGTGGTGGTTAGCAACCAAATCCGGGAATGAATGCAGGCGCTACTAAGGTGCAGCCCTTCAACCCCGAATGCTCCAATTTATCCTATGGAGGTAACTTCTATGAGAATGCACCACAGCAGGTTCCGGCACAGCAGGTTCCAGTTCAGCAAGCTCCGTTTCGACAAGCTCCGTTTCAACAGGGTCCAGCATAACAGTTTCCGGCTGCGCCTACTAGTGCACCGCAAAACGCTGATCAGGAGATTAGAGTTCACATGGAGAGATCAGAGAGGTTCTGGGCAGAAGCACAATGGAATCAAGCCAAGAATGACCAGAGGTTTGAGATCATTGAGCAATCGCAAAAGAGGTTAGAGAAGACTCTTGGTGACCTTGTCGGCGCCTTCCAACAAAGAGAGAAGGGCAAACTCCCCGCGACTGTCGAGAATAACAGACTACTTGCTGTGGAGGTAGCTTTTGACAAGCCAGGAGTAGTTAAGACTGTTATTACGACTTGCACTTGTAACCATGATAAGGTGGTTTCCCAAGTTGAGGTAACACCAGCACAGGAAGCAAGAAGGGTGATAACATTTGGTCCCGCGATTCCAGGAGAGGAGGCGAATGCAGGACCAACTCAGATGATCCAAATGTAAGAGAAGAGCATTAGTGATGTAAACAATTTCGATTTGGTTGTCGGGATGGGCAGTTCTTCTGAGGTTACAGGTATTATTGATACTGGAGCTGCAGTTAACTTGATGACATTCGAAACTTATGAGGAACTCAACTTGAAGGGTCTAGAACCGAGAAGATGCTTTGTGACCATGGCTAATGGTACTCGAAGCAAATGCATGGGAGTTGTTGAAGATGTCCCAGTAACCATTGGAGGAGATGTGTTTATGACTGATTTCGTGGTTGTTGAGTCACCGCAGTTTAAGATCAAAGAGATGGACAAGGACATGCTGCTTCTTGGGCGCCCTTTCATCAAGGCTACTCGCATGATAGTCGATCTTTATGGCCGTACATGTACTATCCAGGTTTGTGGTGAGAAACACGAGTTACAAGCTATCAACACATCATATTTTGCTGCACAGGTGTACACCAGGAATTACATTGCAGCACACACCGGTCTACTCTACACCTACTCTCGCTCACGAGTGAACATGGGGATAGAGAAGGCTGGTAACCTCAAGCTCAATTAGCTCTAGCATGGAAGAAGTCGAGCTAACGACTATAAACAAAAGCCCCCTTTTTGTTTTTTTTCATTCATTAGACTGATTTTTCATTCCGTACACTTGCTTGTTAATTCGTATTGTTAGACTATTTATTTATGTGGTTTGCTTGTTTTTAGTTTAATTGTGTCTCTGGAAGGGGGGACGTTTGCACTCATACGAGGAAACTCGTAAACTCTAGCTGAGGCTTGGAGCTTCGATCTTGCGACGTGAGGTTGAACTAAGTTAAAGTGAAATTTTTTGAAAAAAAAATTTACTCTCGCCGCGGCAAAGCATATTGCTCGCCGCGACGAGGTGGTCTCCCTGATCCTATTTGTGCATTCAGAGTTTTACATGGCGGCGTCATTCTCTTTCCCAAGATTGTCTCAGAAATTCCCTTGTGCGTAGATTTATGCTTTGCATGTGAGATCTTACAAATTTATATATTTCTGTGATAAAGAAAACTCACCGCGGCGAGACTCCTCTTCGCCGCTGCGAGACAAAAAAAAAAAAAAAAAAGGAATTTGTTGTTTCAGAAACTACTTGTGGCCTTTACCTCTTCGCCATGGTGAGCTAGGTTTTTTTTTTAAATTTTTTCTCTTCTTCTTCTTCCTCACCGCCCAACTTCCTCCCATTATTCTTCCCGTCTTCCTTCTTCTTTTCACTCCAATCTCTCCTTCTCCCTCGATTCTCCACCAAATTCCCCCATTCTTGTTGCAATCTAACGGGTTTTTCCCCCTCTTTTCGATTCTTGCTCCGTTTTTGTGCTTTATCCATCAAATTCTTCGGATTCACAAGGTAAATTGGCTTGAACTTCCTTCTTCCTAATTTTTTCGAGTCTACTTGAATTATTTGGTTGATCGTCGTTAGTTGTGATTACTTGGGTGTAGTAGTCCGATTTTGATTGATGCATGGATTCCTTACTCGTTGATTTTGGAACTTCCTTGTGTTTTCCAATTTTGTGCAATGCTTGCCCGTTTTTGACAATTACTGCCATCTTGTCCCTATTTTGGCTATGATTATCGATACTCCTATGCTTGTGAAGTTATGTGAATCGTGCATTGGCCTTGATATTGCATTCTGAGTTGGTTTGGGGAATTTTTCATTATCCCCTGTTCCTCGCTCTTTTGTTGCTTCTGGCTCTTTGATCATGAATTGGTTTGGGGAGGTAGTTTTCTACCCCCATTGTTCTATACTAACACCTTTCTCACAGGCACTATGTCTCGCAGAACCACAGGCAGTAAACTCCATATAGGCGAATCCAGTAGCGCGGCCGAACAGAGCGGTCCCGTAGATGAGTTCTCCCATTTGTCCACGGAGGCGAGGGATTTTATGGACGCAAAGTTTATGGAGCCTAGGAAAGCATGGCCCGAGCGGGATTGGCTCTTGATGAGCTAGAGGATGTTGTCTATGCCCGAGTCTGGGCAAGGATCCGATATTTAATTTGAGCACGCTCTTGACAGCGGTACGCCTATGACCCGAAGCTGGTTCGAGAGTTCTACATCAGCCTCCACGACTTGGCCGATGGTGTGATGACAATTCGTGGCATCCGTGTCCAGTTCTCACCTGGAAGTATCCAGGACTTCCTACAGTCTAGGGTGTTCCAAGCAGAAGACAACCGGTACAGCCACTGGGGTGAAAACTTTCACAACCGGCAGTTTGATAGGGACTTAGTCGAGTTCGTCCTTCTACCCGGTACCGATCCGGAGGCCCACAGGACCAAAACAACCATAGCCACCCACTTCCTCCAGCCAGAGGTTTGCCTCTGGTAACATCTTGTACAGTATAATGTGACCCCCAACTCACATTTTACCACCCTTACCCCTCCCATAGCTCGCCTCATTCGAGCGATCATGGAAGGACAGTTTGTTGATGCCCCAGATATCATTATGGCGGAGGCTCAGTCCCGGAAGGCTAAAGGCAGTCTCCTCGATTTTCCATGCCTTATTACCAACATCTGCCGGTCCTTCAATGTTCCCGGTGTTCAGGGCTCTGAGAAACCCAAAGGAGCTCTGAAATCAGCTAGCGCCAGAGTCATCCTCGGCCGTCATCCCACTCCTATCAGGGGTGCCGATGATACAGCAGAGCAGCCCGCTCCACCTGGTCCTTCTGACTTTCAGCATTACTTCGAGCAGATGCAAGCACAGTTTCAGGAGTGGGCAGGAACCCTATATGCTCGGATCGAGGACCAGTACTCCTGCATCGAGGATCACTACCGGCGACAGGAGGAGCGAGACAGGAGAGCTGAGGCTAGGGAGCAGCGTGAGCTTGAGCGCTTGGAGAGGCGGGAGGCACTCTGGAAGGCGCAACAGGATTTCTAGGAGCAGCACTTCGGTGGTGGCCCTTCTGGATCCGCCTGATCACCCCTGCTGAGAAAATACTATGGTTGGTCATTCTATATAGTCGTTCTTACACTATTCATTGCTAGGGACTAGCACTTGTTTAGGTTTGGGGAGGTGGTTGACTGTATCTTTAGCTAAAGTTGTCTCATTTTGTACTCTATTTCTGACATTTGTACTTTATTTCGTACTCTGTTTTTTATTATTTATTTTTATGTATTCTGTGCAAGGGGTATGTTAGCCACTTGTTTTTTGTTAAGTGACTGTGGTGGTAGGTTAGCCACCTTTACGTGTTAGTTATATATTTCCCTTCCAGTTGAGTCCAGTATAGATGTTAGCACTTTTATTTTCTCTTATGGTGAGTCTGAGTCAATTACCAAGTCGAACGTCTATTGCGAATGGTAAATTCTCTTGCTACTTACGTTTTGTTTAACGTCTAGCTAGAAGTAGTGTAGTAGGCTTTTAATCCTGCAAAGTCGTTTATCTTGTAAATAGCAAGTCTGGTTAGCCCTATAGTCCAAAAGCCTGTGAGGAGCCTAGCCGAAGAAAAAATATTATACCGGCACCTGTTATTGTGTGATTTCCTGGGATGTCAAGTTTTTATATATTACTTGCGCCTTTTCATGCTTATGTGTACTTAGTTTTGTTGGGGATGACGAACGACATGCTTTACTTTGCGGATTTTATTTTCCCCCGTTCTGTCGAACTAGTTTGGGGAGAGGATTGTTCACTATGAATGTTATGAGCCGTTATAATTGTACTCTGAAAATCTATCTACTGTTCCCTTAACTTATAATATTGAATCTCGGGGTGGATCTATGGTCTTTATTGATCACCGTTAGTCGTGTTAAGCGTGTTTCAAATACTACCTATATACCGGCGTGGCCTTTAAAAGCCATATGTCCGTGAGGGTTGATGGCACGTATACCAAACTGACATGCACAAAAGTGCGGACTTTCGGTAAAACAGACACCTGCAAAAAATTGAGATTAAAAGAGCCAGGGTGGCCATGCACTGAATTTAGTGAAGCATTATGAGATTTGATGTTATTTTGAAATGGATGAGGGGAGTAGCTCCAGTTTTTTGATTTTTGTGGAGGAATACAGTCATGTGCCAAGGTCCCTTTCGACTCAATGAGATGAGTACAATAGCATAAGATATTTGAGGCATCCTTGTGACGAAAGTCATCTTCCCAGATTACTCTCCTTGAAGGTGTTAAGACCCTGTACAGTGATGTTTGGAACATGGACAAGTCAGATACACCTCCTGAGTTCAAACTTGCTGATATAAGGACAAGACATCTATACATTCATTGGGATGTCTTGGCTTGCCTTCTTCACAGATGCTTTGATGGTCTACAAGGTGGAGCTGACCAAATAAGCTTGGAACGGTGGATGATGATGTTCCTTATGAAGGAAGAAATAACTAGGTCGGAAAACCTTTTTAACTGGGGAAAGTACGCCTATGTGAAGTTTGTGAAGAAGCTACAAAGCTTTGAAACAAAGATTGTCAAGGGCCTTGCTGAACCAAAAGCCACATTAAGCTATGGACTGAAGATATGCTTCTTGCTGGAGAAGCTTAGTATTGAGTTTAGAAAGACGGCTGACATAGCCAACAATAACTTGCTCTACAAATATGAGTATACAAACATGATAAAAAAGGTTACTGCGTCTCAAAAAGGTTCTAAGAAATGAAAGACTGACGCAGTATCTGAGGGATCAGTTCCGACCAAAAAGCCTAGAACTTCACGAAAGAAGTCTGCTGGCAAATTAGAAGGCATACCCGTTGTGAATGTCGACTCTCAGATATCTGCCGCCATTGCTGATGAACCATCAATGCAGATGAACTCATCAATGCTGCTAAGTTCAATGCAGATGAACTCATCAATGCTGCTAAGTTCACAGCAGATGAACTCATCAATGCTGCAAAAGATACAACTGCTGATGACTCATCAATGCTACCAAGGAAAGCCTTGCTGATGAACTCATTGGTAAAATGAGAGTAGTGGCAGGCTTCAAGCTCTATCTTCAGAAACCGCAGGGATTATGGATCAATCAGTTCCTAATGCTGATGAGAGCTCTGATGATGATGAATTTGTCATCTCTCAAGTCCTACAGAAAAAAAAAAAAGGGCTAAGGTTGTTGAAGAAGTAACAAGTTCAAAGGATGCTGAAAGAATAGAGGTATCTGAAGAAGAACCCACACCTCAGGTTGCTGAACAAGCACCAATTTCAGAGGTTGCTGAGAAAGCACCCATTACTAAGGTTGCTGAAGTAGCAATTAGTACAGAGGTTGCTGAGAAAGCACCCATTACTAAGGTTGCTGAAGAAGCACTTAGTACAGAGGTTGCTGAGATAGCACCTAAGTCCAAGGAATCTGGACAAGACACACTCAAGCGGGTAGAAGAAGCTTTGAGAAGTGGTGACATAGTGATGGAGGATTCTGACATTGCCTCCACACTATACAAACTATCACAAAAGAATCAGGATGACCCGCACTTTAAGTTATCCAATTCACATGATTCACCAGATGATAATGAAGCCATGGTGAATGAATTGTAGTTTGACATACCAACACTCCTGACTGCTGAAGAAAATCCTGTAAATGAGCAGGTTCCCCAACTCAATGAGAGGGATCAAACTGAGGCATCTGCTAAGAATGATCAACCAGGGGAGGCAACTGAGTTGCATACTCAGGATAGGTTCGAAGTACCTCAAACTTCCAACGAAGAAGTGGTCCACGAACAACAAGACCAACGCATGGAAACTCCACAAGTTCCAGAGACCAGTCAGCCTGACAGCGCTCAGGTAGCTGAATGGTTTAACTCTTTACTTGTGATAACTTATACTTAAATCTTGTTACTTAATAAAATTTCTTTGTTACAGGTTGAATTAGAAACACAAGAACAAGAGGAAGCTGGAAAGCTTGCCTCAGAGACTGAGAAGGAGGCCACCACAACCTCACCTCTTAAGGAATCTGAGCCTGTGCTACAGGTGATAGAGAATTCCTTAAGATATTACTTTTTAGATATATGTTAATACACTTAACTAATTCAGTGGATGTTTCTAATAGGCTCCAACTGAGAAAGAAGAAGTTAAGGTAGAAATGCCAGAAAAGGACCCTGAATCCGTCAAGGTTTCTGAAGAAAATATCATTGAGCCTTCTAGTGTGAAGGTATATAAAAATCAGTGATAAACATTCTTCATTATGGGTTAATATGAATTCTTCTCTAATTACTCAATACTTTCTACTTACAGGCTCATTCAGAAGTAGAAGTGCAAGGGAAAAGAGTTGCTACATCCCCTACACCCATGGAAATTGATGAAACCCCCAAGGCAACATCACCTGAAAGAACACCAGAAACTGAGAAAGTTTCTGAGAAAAATGATTCTGAGCCTCCTATTGAGGAATTAAGTAAACAGCTCAGAGATCATTGAAGCTTTATTGCATAAACTCTTTCATGACAATTTCCTAAGTATTGCGATAATTTTAATTCTCAAGTTCAAGCAGAAAGAAAGATTGATGAGGACCAGACTCCCAAGTCTCCATCTCACAACAAGATATCTGAGGCACCCCCTACCTCAGTAGTAAAAGTCTCTGAGCCTGATGTACTTATTCAGGTAACTCAGAAACCTAACTACACTAGTACTCAGATATCTACAGAAGTTTTGAATCTAACTCAAAACTCTTTCTTTCAGGCTCAAACAAGTGTGCCAAAGGTCTCTACATTCTCAACAGAAGACCTGCTTCCATTCATCAAAAACCACACTCTCAAGAAACACGTCAAGTGTTTTAGAAAGTGGCAAAAGCTCAGAAGCTCAGATCTAACTGAATTAACAAAGGTGACTGATCACCAATTGAGAAGAGTCAAAGCTTTTGACTTGGAGAACTATGTCCATGCTATGTTCCCAACAGAGCAGTACTCTTTTGCTACTCAGATGCATAAGGACTTTGTCAAAGAAGCTGCACACAAGCTCAAAGAAGATTTTGAGAAGGCTGATGATCAGACCAGAATGGAGATGGCATTCAAGCCAATCTTGCCCAAGTCCCTACAGTACATACCCTCTGAACAAGAGGAAGTAAATGGGCAATTGGTCAAACTTCCTAAAGTGATCAATCTGGTTTCTGAAGATGAGGAGGAAACATATGAGAATAATTTTGAAGAACCTCCTTCTGACCATCACAAGGATGATGATGACAAAAAGGATAATGATGATGCCCTTGCACCAGGGACAGGAGGGATTGCACAAGGTAATAATACCTCAGTTGCTGAATAGTACACTGAGAGGACTTCACAAAATTCCCCTCCTCCATCTCCTCAGAAGTCTACACATCCATCTCCCCAACAAAAAGACACTAATGAACAGATAGTTGAGCACTCTGAGGACAACACTCAAAAAATATTGGATGCACAAGCCAGAGTTGCTCAACTCAAACAACTGTTGGAGGAAGAACAACAGCTAAATCTTCAACTGGAAGAGAAGCTAGCTGAATCCAAAGCAAAGCTCCAAAAGATTGAAGATCAAACAATCAAGGAAATGGAAGCTTATGCTGAGATGAAAGAACTCCAGCTTGCTGTTCAGGCAATTGCTGAGAAATTAGATACTGAGCAAGTATCTGAAGACAAGCATGATGTTAAGGCTGCATTACCAAAAGATATACCATCCTCCTCACTGAAAGGAAAGAAGCCCATCTCTGAGATGGTTGCTGGGCTAGAAAATATTGATGAAAATGCCCAAGAGGATGAAGATCACTGGGATGAAGACTCTGATGATAAAGAAGACAGACGCTTGGAAGAACATGCAAATGTTCACTTGGGAGTTTCTCACTTAAAGAGAAAACTGATAGCTCCTCAAAGCTTCAGTAAAACACCAAATCTCAACTCCCATGATTACATGGACAGATACCAGGTTCTGGCAACTCTAAGAAAGGAGTTTTCTCATCAAAATGAAGAAGTAATTGCATCAGTCCCTGCTGAAATGAAGAAGTTCACTGAGTTAATCACTCAGAGAACAACAAGCTTGGTCATTGCTCAGAGAGACCTAGGCATGGTGAGGGATGATGACAATAATCTTGCTGAAAAAGCCCTTAATGAGGCTAGCTATGCTGTTGGAAAAGAAGATGCTACTCAAGGTCCACTGGCAGAGCTCACTGATAAGGACACTGGACTTATCAAACAGAATCAGTAGCTTAAAGCTGAAATTCAGAAGTTGGTTGCTGCTTACAATTATCTACAAGGAAACTTTGAGTCTCTCTCAGAATCCTTTGTGGCACTTAGTCAGTCAACAATGACTAAGGGGGAAAGGTATCCAAGACAAGGGGAAGGTTTTGGTGCTCAGAAATGAAGAGGAAACAAGAAGAAATCTTCCCAACCACCACTCAGAATCAATGAGCCCTCCTCAAGACAAGCTGCTTTACAAATAGTATCTACTTCCCAGCAACCTTTAGAACAAACAATAACAACAAGGGCTAGGGCACAATGACCTCCAAGGAGTACCAAGGCTCCAAGGAGAAGACAAGTAAGAGGGATTGAAGAAGAAGAAGAAGAAGAAGAAGAAGAAGAAGAAGAAGAAGAAGAAGAAGAAGAAGAAGAAGAAGAAGAAGAAGAAGAAGAAGAAGAAGAAGAAGAAGAAGAAGAAGAAGAAGAAGAAGGACAAATCAAATCACAGGGCAATGAAGAAGGCTGCAAAATTCTCACAAGAATTGATCTTGATGATGATGATGATGAAGAGGCTGATGAAGATGAAGCTCCTCTTCACAGAAAAAGAAAAAGGGTTGATAGCCTATCTGAGCCCATAGCTGCAAAGCCTTTAGCAGATAAAACACCATCTGGAAATACCAAGTCAATCCAGGGTGGCTCTTCAAGCAATCCAAGAGAAAACTCAAGGCAAAGGAGGAATAGATTGAGAGTTGAAAGAAGAAAAGGTCAACTTCCACTCAGGCCAGAAGAAGCCAGAATTGAGTATGTGAAGACTGATGAGCATTCCTCCTACAGGTGCATTCAACAGAAAAATGGTCATTGGATTCTGGAACTAAAATACCTGCTAGTAAATGAAAAAGGATTTCCAGTACCCATCCATCAACAACTTATGGCATGGAGAAAAAATAAGCCAATCTTGATCAACACCAATCATGTTAAAGCTTGGTTAGATTTTGAAGTTGTCAAGAGAGTTGAAGCCATGAGGAAGGACCTTAATGATGAATGTCCTTATGGAAAACCTGATGATGTGCATAGAGTCCCAAACCTCAACGAGCAGCAATGCCAAGACTTGCTGTGGAACCCTTTGAGTCATTCTACATGACTGAAGATCAATACAAGGGTGACATCAGATATCTGAGGATTATATATGAATACTTCAAGCTATCAGATATCAGAATTGAGCATGCCTGGAAATGGGGAAAGTATTTATGGGTCAAACATTTTGCCAAGAAGAATCCCACCAAATCATACAAAGAAGTCTGTGGTTATGCCAGAGAAACTGAGATGGTAGTCAGAACTTTGCTCTATGACTACTCAGATGATATCAAAAGATTTGGAGATAGGGAATATGCAAATTGATCCTTGGAACTGTTGAAGATTTGAAGACTTGAAGACAAGTTAATTAGGATGTTTACTTGGAGCTTGGTTACTCCTGTTGTCCTAGTTAACTATGTATTTTTTTTATTTTTTTTTGAAGAAAATAAAATTCATTAAGCCAAACATGGAGAAGTACATAAAGTAGCAGGGGTAAACCCAGTATGACTCACAATAGCAAGCTAAATAGATCAAATCAACCCATTTAGAATACCTATACTAGTCTAAACTACAACAACTCCAGCAAAACTATTGTGATTCCGTCGTAAAGAAGACAAAGCTAACTATTTTAGCACACAGTTCCTGCTATGACTCCAGCCAAGGTTGTGATCAAAAAATCAAGGAACACTGGCCAAACTCCAAAGCATAACAAGTCATGGCTAGAGAAAGTCAGCTAGTCTGAGCACAGGTATCCAAACTTGCAGGCTTGAAATGAAACTTGGGGGAGAAAGACAAGAACAAGATCAGAGTAGGACCTGTGTAGCAAGCCACCTCCCAATCACTCCAAAGACAGACCTGCAGATAACAAAAACACACACCAGGACAGAACCAACACCAGGCCAGCAAACACCAATCATCTAGACCAAAACAAAGTAGTAAGGAAGAACAAGACCTATACCTGCTGCAACTTACCAATTATATATACGGTATACATTACGAACACTGTAACAAGCAAACTGAGCCAACAACATGGAGCTGATTTGTTTGCACACAACATCCACTTGCACCTGCTCATCTCTGAAAACAACAGCATTCCTAAGACCCCAGATTCTATCCACTAAAGCACATAACACAACAGCCTTATGAGTAAACAAACTAGATTTCTGCCTAGTAGAGGATGCAAAAAGTTGCATATAGAAGTTAAAACCATACCCTGCAGAATGATTAATACCAATGACTCTTTAAATCCTAGAGAAAATAGGCACTATAACAGCACACTGAGCAAACAAATGGTCTCTAGTTTCAGGCACTATTTTACAAAGAGGACAGACATCATCATCAATCAAACCCCAAGAAAACAGTCTTACTTTAACAGGCAACCTATCTAAACAAGCTAACCAAAGACAGAAAGGTGAAATCTTATTCCACACCATATGCCACCAAGGAACAGGACCTGCAGAAGGAAAGAAAACACCATAAAGATACTGAACCCTCATCTTTGGGATTAGGCTTGATATAGAAGTAACATCTACATGAAGAACCAAATCATCTCTCAATCTCAGCAAGGCCTTCCACCATCCACTATCAAAAGCTTTTGCAGGTAAATACGATACACAATTTCCTTTAAGCACATAAGCTTGAATCCATTTATGCCACAGAGAGTCCCCAGTTCCATTTTCCAGCTCAAACAAATACTTGCGCATGGCACTCTTATTTCAAGCCAGCACCTCCTTGATCCCTATACCTCCATTCTACTTAGGTTGACACAGCTTCAACCAAGCAACAGGACTCTTCCTACTACCCACCGTTCCAGACCACAGGAAACTCCTTAAAATAGCTACCAACCTGTTATACACTCCCACAGGAAACAAGAATACCTGAGCCCAAAATCGTTCAATACTGAGTAACACTGATGATGAGACTATAATTTAGAGTCTCATTTGGCTCTTTTTAGAGGTCTTTGTTAGTCTTTGGTTATTGTTTTCTAGTGTTTCTTGTACGTTTTTATGCTTTGGTATTTTGATGTTGTTTTGTAGGAATCGATGATTTTGAGCCAAAATAAGGGCAAGCTGATTAACATGGCTCGCCGCGGCGAGGTATCCTTCCCGCCGCGGCGAGATTTTACGAGGCTAGAGGCTGGAGCTGTTGAGAGGCTCGCCGCGGCGAGATTTTATGAGCCGGATATCTATTGTGGTAAAGAAAACTCACCGCAGCGAGGCTATTTTCCCGCCACGGTGAGCGTCGGCCCCCAGAATTCATTTTTCCTTATTAGATTAGAATTTTGATTCCTCTCTTTCATACTTCTTTTAACCTAGTTTTGAGAAAAGCTCCTAGATTCAGACATTGACATTGAAACACATTGGAGCTTGGTTTTATCTTTGATTGAAGGATTGATATCGAATTCCTGATTATTGTGGTAATTCTCTATTGTTTATCCCTTTACAATTTGTTCTTGTTGTTGTTGTCGAATTGTATGAGCTTGCATGCGATTATCATTCTGTTTATGTTTAACATGAGCAATATCTTGAATTCTTTGATCCTTGCTTCTATCATGAGTGGCTAAACCACTCCGAACATGGTAGTTATGTGATGGTTATGCATATTCGCTTCTAGGGTCTAAATTCGTTCCTATAGGTTAGGGTCGTTCAAGGATCTTCCTAAAACCTATCAATTCAATACTCTCGTTAAAAGATTTTCTAAAAACGTTTTGGTTAAGGATCGTGGATTGACGACCCACGATTACTCTCGTTCAAATATCTTCAAATACGTTTGGTAAAGGTTGAATTGATAGCTTTCTATACACCGACCGTGTGACAAATATGAATGATTGCCCTAGAACGAATTAGCATTACTTGATCATTACTACTGTGTTCATCTTCTCTCATTGTTAAAAAACCCTTATCTGCTTTATCTTATTCTAGTTTTTAGAAACAACCAACTTACAAATCGATCTGTTTTCACAAGTAACTGTTTGCTTTCAAACCGTCGTGGTAGCATAATTGGTTTCTTAGCGAACGATCCTGTGGTTAGCATTGTCTATCTACGACGACTACTTACTACTTGTTTTCTAAGTAATAATTTGAGCATATCAAATTTGGCGCCGCTGCCGGGGAATCAATTCCTACTATAGCGCTTGCTTGCAAATCTTTACTTGTTTTCCAACTTATCTGAGGTTTAGTGCACTAACAGAAACTAAGGATATTTCGAGGTTTTCGTGTTGTGTAGCTCTAACAACAGGTTGATCAAAAAGGACATTTCAATGGCTCAGTTAACCTATGGAGCCTACATGCAGCCCGACGAGGTTAAGGCCGGAAAGGCAGCAATCATGCTGTCTAATGAGGCGAGGAATTTGGAACTCAAAGCTCACGAGTTACTTAATCTCCCCAAGTTCTATGGAATGGCCGACGAGGATGTGATAAGGTTCCTCAAGGAGTTTGAAGTACTGATTGCAGGGATTCCGTTGACAGCCGAAGGAGTGACAGTTTCAGATGGAGAGATAAGGAAGAAGGTTTTTCCAATGTGCCTGCAGGATAAAGCTAGAAACTGGTTGTTGAACCATCCTGGGGGTTCTCTACCTACTTGGGATTCTCTCTATAAGGCCTTCGTGAATAAATTCTACCCTCCCGAGAGAACACAACAACTTCGTGCCCAGATAATGCAGTTTTAGCAGATGCACGATGAGACCTTCTATGAAGCTCGGGACCATTTTTTGCAGTTATTGGCCGAATTCCCTCACCATAGGATAGACGATATGAGCTTATGTGTCCGATTTTATGAAGGCCTAGATTGGGAATATCAAAATATGGTCGATGTGAGCTGTAAAAACTCCTTCCTGGAAGCCTCAGCTGATGAATTGAACAGTGTTTTCGAGAAGCTGGCAGCAACATCGCAACTTAAGGGAGCAAGAGATAAGGCTAGGAGAGTGGCAGCCAGAGCAGTGGAAGATACTCCAGGGCCGTGTATTACTGAGCTAGAAAAAGAAATCAGGAGCCATATGGAGAGGTCTGAGAGGTACTGGTTTGAGGCGCGAAAAATTCAGGAAAAAAATAACCAGAGGTTCGACAGTATCGAACAATCGCAGAGAAGGCTGGAACATATATTGGGTGACTTGGTTGGGAAATTGCAGCTTATGGAGAAAGGTAGACCCCCAGTAGCCCCAGAAAACATTAGAGTCCTGGCAGTTGAGATAAATTTTGAAGAACCAAGGAAGGTTAAGTCTGTTGTTGCCACCTGTACCAATGAGGTTGAGCACCCTGCATCAGATGAGGGAACTCCAGCAACGGTTCAAGTGACCCGTGTACTGACAACCGAGCAGACTGAAGAAGTAGCCTCTGTTGAATCGACAGGGGATGAAGTCGAGGAACCGAGTTCCGTGATTCCAGAAGAGGAGGCGAATGCGGAGCAAGAAACTGCTGAACCCGACCCCCCCCCCCCCCCCCACTGTGACACCCCAGATTTGAACTTACCTTAGTATTTTTGTCCTTGCATGCTTTTACGTTTGTCATTGTATTTGTATGAAAATATATTTTAATTATTTTATTTTGATTATGTTATTGTTTTAGATGTTTATTATTTGTTTTAAAATTCTATGTAATATGTCAATTTGTAATATGTGTGATTATTTATTTTGTACATTCTTAAAGAAGTGAAATTATTTTTGGTGTATTTTTCCTACTTAAAAATGTGATTATTTTAGCCTTTAATTTGTTGGTGTAATTATTTTAAAATAATAGGAAAGGCCTCGCTTAAATTTATCTTTATGAATCATTAATGTGACAAGACTTCTTTTTAATTGTGTAACTTAATAGTCTTTATGTGAGTGTCTTGATTGATGAGTTAAGTGAAGAGTCTTCATTTGAATTCACTAATTCAATACAAGGTATTTATTTGTGTGCTTTGATTGATTTTTAATATGAAGAGTCACTTTTGAATTATGTAATGTACATGCATGTCCCTATGTGTGTGTGGCTCTTTTAATGTTTACAAATTAATGTGTTATTTTATATTCATATATTTTAAAATAGAAGAGTTTGGAAACTTGAGGCTTCTTTAATGAATAAACTATTTTTATTTCTTTTCATGTTACGGTATGAAAGGTGCGTAATGTTGAATGTTACATGCTATGTTTTGACTATGTTTGATCGACCTTGATTTTCTTTTCATTAATCTTTTATGCTTATTTTCATGTTACTTATGCATGTCTAAGTGTAATATTACCTATGCATGTTCAATATTTTAATTTTAGTTGTTACATATACATGTGTAATTGTGAGTTCAATTTAATTGCTCGAAGTGTTGCATTTTTGGTGTGTCATATTTTATTTTTGTGTACAAAAGACCCTAAGTCATGCTAAAAACGTTTTGAACTTTTTCCCAAGTAAAATCTGATCATTTATCATTAGTTATTTTGTTTAAATGTTTGGAAAAGAAATTGATTGGCCTATCTTATGTTGGCATTTTTATTGTTGGTTTTATCATGAGTTTATGGTGCAATTTAAGCCATTTAAATTGCCATTTATTTTTAGCTCTTCAACCCTTTCACCTTCCCTAAATCCACCCTATAAATACCCTCTTTTTCCAGCCCTCATTTGTCTAAAAATGTTTTGGGCATTTTCTTCAAAAAAGTCTTCAAGTACTATTGTCTTTTTCTTTCAAGTTTGTAGCTTGTTCTTCTTGCAAGTACTTTCATGGTTCTTGCTCTTCCTAACCTTCAAAAGTGAGTGTTCTACAAAACTATATATATGTATTATTTTCAAAACCTGGAAGGTATTTTAATATGTTTTCAACTTATGTTTACGTAATGCATGGTTTCCAAAATACGTTCTATTGCATAAAAAAACAAATCACGAAAGAGTTTTAGCATGCTTCCGCTGATTTTGAAAGATTTATATATTTTTTATATACATGATTTTTTATTTTGTTTTGATTGACGGTTCAAGAAAGATACGTACGTTTGATTCAGGTTAATTGGCTTGTAGTTTGGTCAGTTGTGTCTGGCGAGCTACTTGTCGGTTTCCTTAGCCCATTCCCTTTAAATCGAGTGATAGAAGCCTTCACTGATTTAGTTGGGTCGTAGAATTTCATCCCTGTACCATGGCAGGTCCTGACTGGATAGTTTGATCGACTATCAAGGAGACATAAGGCATGTTTTACTGTGGGGTTATAAGGAGCGGCATGAAATAATGTTTTTATGAAAAGTATACGTTATTGAAAGTATATTGGATTTTAAGTTCTTGATTTTTATTGTTATGATTTTAATGAAAACTTCTCACGAAAATCTTTGAACACTCATTGAGGTTTTTCTCATACTTGTTTTTATTCCCTTCCTTGTAGGTGAGATGGCGGCGAAGAATGAACGACCGATCAACTCAGCAAACTAAGTGTGTAGTTGGGATTTGGGATTTTTGTCGATGAAAATAGTGTCTTTTAGTCTTTTCAAAAACTCATGTCATTTTCTGTTATATTGTTTATCTTTTAAAGACAAGAATGTTGGAAATCATGTGGTTTTATTCACTGAAATAAAGTATATTTTGTTCCAACAACTG
Organism: Plantago major; assembly: GCA_026545765.1. Classification (NCBI taxonomy): domain Eukaryota; kingdom Viridiplantae; phylum Streptophyta; class Magnoliopsida; order Lamiales; family Plantaginaceae; genus Plantago; species Plantago major. The sequence continues at coordinate 13,993,804 of CM048841.1, read as the reverse complement.
CGACATGAAAGATTGTCCTTATCTTCACATGTTTCACTAAACATTTCGTCTCTGCTTTCGCCCGACGTCCCGACTGAAATTCACTCCTTTTAAAAATCCAAAAGTCGGGGCGTTACACCCACCATAATAATCCCTAAGGCAGAAAAGAGTATAAGCGACTCCGACAGCTTTGATTTACTGGTAGGCATTGGGCGTTCGACTTAGCTTACCGGAATAGTCGACACTGGTGCTAGTTAAAATTTGATGACTTTTGACACCTATGAAGACTTAGGCTTAAAGGGATTGGAGCCGCGCAGATGCTTTATGACTCTTACTGGTGGAACTAGAAGCAGATGCATGGGGATCGTGGAAGATGTTCCGGTCAAGCTGGATGGTATAACAGTGATGAGATATTTTGTGGTAGTGGAATCGCTGAGGGTGAAGGGGAAAGAATTGGAAAGAGATATGCTACTTCTAGGGAGACCCTTCATTCGCTCAACTCTTATGGTGGTGAATTTACATGCCCGAACCTGCACAATGGAGGTGCAAGGCGAGCCACGCGAACTGAAGGCCTATTCCGCTCAATTATATTCTGTTTCGCAGGTTGATAGCAGGAAATTCATAGGAGCACACACTGGACCCTTATATATACATATTTATCAACAAGGAAGAACAAGAGCTGCACCAACCGGAAGAGTTAAGAACTTCCAGAGTACCCGTTAGCCAACACGGAAGAGTCTTGTACATGACTGTAAAGGTACACCTCTGAGCAAGCCCTTTATTGATCCCGTTTTCTTTTCTTTTTCACTCTACGCTTGAGGACATGCTTGAGTTTAGGTTTGGGGAGGGGGAAATGTGCTCTCTAGTGTCTTGTCTGCATTTTGTCTATTACCTGAGTCTCTAGAGTCTTTCGTAGTCTACCTTATGTATGTTTTGGTCATTTTTCTTTTATGGTCGTTTTTTATTTTATCCTCTAGAGTCTTTCGTGAGTCATTCTTCCAAGTTATGAAAGCTTTTATTGTGACTGTTAAATTTTCTTGATGCTTATGTTTTACATGATACTTTCTAAGGTGGTATAGTGGATTTTAAAGCCCATAAGTTTGTTTTTCCTGTAAATAGCAAGTTTGTTTAACTCTTTAGTCCAAAAAGCCGGTGAGAAACTTTAAGCCGATGAAAAAATATTGTACCGGTGCTTGTGTGATCCTTTCGGGAAGTGCAAACCCTCTTGTTTGCGCCTTTTCATTCTCATGCGTACTCAGTTAAGTTAAGTATGACGAACGGGATGCTCTTCATGTTTCATTTTATCAAAAGACAGTACATTGTGAAGAACTGGTTTGGGGAGAAGAAATCTGCTGTGTTGACATGTTTATTATTCAATTTTTGTAATATGTACTACTTCCCCTGATTAGTTAATTCGTCTCGGAGTGTATCTGTGGTTCTTGTCACCACCGTGGTCGTGTTAGGCGTATTGCAAATACTACCTATATACCGGCGTGGTCTTAAAAAGCCATATGTCCGTGAGAGTTGATGGCACGTACACCAAACTGACACGCACAAAAGTGCGGACTTCGGTAAAACAGACACTACCAAAAAAGTGAGACTAAAAGAGTCCACAGTGGCCAAATTGATTAGCATCTAATTTATTGTACGCAAATATGTGGTGATATAGAAGTTTGGTTGTATGCTCCGACAAGTTACAGTGTGCAAGGAAAAGCCCCTTCTGACTTAACTGATTGAGTACATTGTATGAGGTATTTGAGGCACCTTTGTGACGAAAGTCACCTTCCTTTTCTCTTATTGTTTCTTAAGTAATTAACCTACTGGACACTTCTAGAGTGTGAGAGAGAGATGTGTAGGATTTCCTTGTGAGGGATTGGAGAGTTAGACTTAAGTGCTATTTACTTGAGAAACTCTCTTACATGATTTTTTTGTGCACTATTTCTGTCAAGGTTGGTTGATTGCAAAACTTTTGCATCTTGTGAACTTAACGCTTACAATGGCAGAGTTCGGTTACTTGGAAGTCTAACTCGTGTGTGTTACTATGTGTCGTAGTCTAGGGTTAATTTGTTTTTAATTTGTTTGTTTGCTTAGGGACAAGCAAAGGTTCAGTTTGGAGATTTCTATGAGAATATAATTTAGAGTCTCATTTGGCTCTTTTTAGCGGTCTTTGTTAGTCTTTGGTTATTGTTTTCTAGTGTTTCTTGTATGTTTTTATGCTTTGGTATTTTGATGTTGTTTTGCAGGAATCGATGATTTTGAGCCAAAATAAGGGCAAGCTGATTAACATGGCTCGCCGTGGCGAGGTATCCTTCCCTTATAGCGATATTTCTGAAGGCACAGAGTTTTGCAAAGTTGAGATCATGCGATGAGGTATCCTTCCCTTGTGGCGAGATTTCTGAGCTAGAGGTTGGAGGCTTGAGAGGCTACTTGTGGCAAGATTTCTGAGCGGATATCTATTGCGATAAAGAAAACTCGCAGCGGCGAGGCTATTTTCCCACCGCGGCGAGCGTCGGCCCCCAGAATTCATTTTTCCTTATTAGATTAGAATTTTGATTCCTTTCTTTCATACTTCTTTTAACCTAGTTTTAAGAAAAGCTCCTAGATTCAGACATTGATATTGAAACACATTGGAGCTTGGTTTTATCTTTGATTGAAGAATTGATATCGAATTCCTGATTATTGTGTTAATTCTCTATTGTTTATCTCTTTACAATTTGTTCTTGTTCTTGTTGTCGAATTGTATGAGCTTGCATGCGAGTATCATTCTGTTTATGTTTAACATGAGCAATATCTTGAATTCTTTGATCCTTGCTTCTATCATGAGTAGCTAAACCACTCCGAACATGGTAGTTATGTGATGGTTATGCATATTCGCTTCTAGGGTCTAAATTTGTTCATATAGGTTAGACTCGTTCAAGGATCTTCGTAAAACCTATCAATTCAATACTCTCGTTAAAAGATTTTCTAAAAACGTTCTGGTTAAGGATCTTGGATTGACGACCCACGATTACTTTCGTTCAAATATCTTCAAATACGTTTGGTAAAGGTTGAATTGATAGCTTTCTGTACACCGACCGTGTGACAAATATGAATGATTGACCTAGAACGAATTAGCATTACTTGATCATTACTACTGTGTTCATCTTCTCTCATTGTTAAAAAACCGTTATCTGCTTTATCTTATTCTAGTTTTTAGAAACAACCAACTTACAAATCGATCTGTTTTCACAAGTAACTATTTGCTTTCAAACCGTTGTTGTAGCTTAATTGGTTCCTTAGCGAACGATCCTGTGGTTAGCATTATGCATCTCTGACGACTGACTTACTACTTGTTTCTAAGTAATAATTTGAGCATATCAACAGATTTGAGTAATACAACCCTCCCAGTATAACTCAAACACCTGGCAGACCAGGCCTGAACCTTACTAGTTAACGTCAAGAGTAGAGGCTCATAATCAGAAATACTCAGCCTCCTAGGACATAAACGAATCCCCTAATACCTAACTAGGAAATGACCTTCAGGGAACTGCAACACTTGCATTAACTCAGCTTTCTCACTATCCCTAACTCCACCAAAAAAGATGGAACTTTTATCATTGTTAACCTGCAAACCAGAAATAGAAGAAAAATGATGCAAAGCATCTTTAATCACCTGCAGGGAAGGAACATTAGCCTTACAAAAAATCATCAGATCATCAGCAAACCCAAGCTGTATAAGATTCAACCTTTTACACTTAGGATGAAAGCTAAAATTAGGATCAGTACCACTCTTTTTCAAAACCCTAGTCAAGTAGTCCATGCACAAAACAAATAAGTAAGGACTCAGAGGATCACCTTGCCTAAGACCTTGCTTTCCATCAAGTAACCCCTCTAAACTACCATTCACCTTAAAAGAAAATCTAGAAGTGGAGACACAAGTCATGACTCTATCAACAAACCACAAATCAAAGCCATAATGAACCAGAACATCTCTTAAAAAAGACCAGCTTATAGTATCATAAGCATTTTGGAGGTCAATCTTTAAAAAACATCTAGGGGAAATGTTCTTCTGAGCATACGCTTTCACTGACTCTGTTGAGAAGAATATTATGCTGCATTAGACTTCCAGAAATAAAAACACTTTGGTGAGCACAAACAAGATGAGGCATAAACAGTTGAATTCTATCAGCCAGCACCTTCGTAATCATTTTATAAACAGTGTTACAGCAGGCTATAGGTCTAAAATGTACATAGGATTAGCCAACTTGGGAAGGAGAGTCACAGCTGTGTGATTAACCTGTCTCAGAAGTTTACCATTGCAGAAAAATATCATCCACAACCCTAAAAACAAGATCACCAATCAAAGACCAAGTTTTCTTTAAAAAGTAGGGATTAAACCCATCAGGGCCAGGAGCCTTATTATTTTCCATTTTAAACACCACACCTCTAAGCTTAGAATGAGTCAACCTCCTAGTCAACTGATAGTTCATACTGGGAGAAACAACATTAGCATCATGAAATAAGGAGTTGTCAAGAGGAGAAGTAGGTTTAAAAGTACCAAAAAGCTGAGTATAGAAGCTAACAATATGCTCAACAATTTGAGCCTGTTCAGTGATCCTATCACCTGTAGGGGAAAGTAAGATCCATATGTTATTGTTCTTCCTCCTCTGGTTCACAATAGCATGAAAGTACCTGGTATTATCATCACCCTGAGAAAGCCAGTTGATCTTAGCTCTCTGAGACAACAAAGACAACTGCAGCTTACAAAGAGCCAGATAAGACTCAAGTGCAGTTTTAGCATTAACATGTAAAGTACTATCAAAAGGAAGGGCAGCAGCTTATTTTTGGACATGAGTCAGCCTGTCCTTAACCTCAGAAACCTACACGTCCAACTTCCTATACTTATCACCATCAAGTTTCCTAAGTTAAATCTTCAGAATTTTCAAGAAACAAACCAATCTAAACATGCTACACCCCTGCACAGGCTGGTTTAAGCAATCAGTAACAATATCTAAAAAATTAGCATCCTCCACCCAAAAGTTCTTAAAGTTAAACCCAGGGGCATGAAGAGGCTGAGCCTTAAACAGCTTCACAATAGAAGGTGAATGATCAGACACACCTTTAGGAAGAAAAACAACAGTTGAGTCAAGAAAAACAGTCTCCCATAAACCATTTCCCAAAACCCTATCAAGCTTACAGAAAGTGTGAGAATTATCCCAAGTAAAAAATTGACCCACATAACTCAAATCATGCAAATCAGTTTGAGCAAAGAGATCATGTAACTCAGTAGAAATCACATTAGCACAACCAAATGGAGTAAGTTTCTCAGAACCATTCAACACAACATTAAAATCCCCAGCTAATAGACAAGGTAAAGACATAGAAGCATGGATATGAAGAAGATCCTTCCAAAAAATGTTTTCGCTTGTCAGGAGTATTGTGAGCATACACAAAGGTTATACAACACTCCCAAGAACCAGTTACAGAACCAACCTTACAATGTATAAATTGATCAGACATAAGAAGAACATCAAGACAGTAAACATCAGGTCGCCAGAAAACTAACACTCTACAATTTTTATCAAGAGAGCAATTATGAGCAAAAGACCAAACAGAAGAATCCCAAGTAGAAAGACAACTAGCTAACTTATCACTCTTAACCCTAGATTCTAAAATAGCACCACAACTAATATTAAACTTACCAACAAACCTTTTCCATTCATGTCTCTTGAGAGGCTGATTAAGGCCCCTCATATTCCAAGTCATGAGAGTTGTATCAATCATGAGAATCATGTGGCGACCCTGCAGAAGTCCCAGGAGCAGCAGCTCAATATCTATTGCCTCTCAAAGAATAATGAGACTGCACCACAGCAGTCTGAGCTTGTTTCTTGTGCTTTTTACTTGACTGAGTAATCCATGCCTGCTCAGTACGAGAAGAGACCACCTCATTCTGAATCCCATCAAAGGAACCAAAATGACATGCAGGCATACCAGTATCACAAGCCCCAGAACCCTGTACCAAGTTGACAGGAGCAGCATAAGACATATCACCAGTAACAGGGCCATGAACCCCATCATTAGCAAGAGGAACATTAAGAACCCCCTCAGAAACATGATTCTCAGGACCATTTTGATGTACCAAGTCCTCAGAAACTGCAGGCATGGGCTGATTAGGTCTAGGTACCCAAGCCTGAGGTGCTCTATTCAAGGGACAACGGTTAGGAGAATGGCCAAACCTAGCACACTTAGAGCAGTGGAAGGGCCTGAACTCATACACAATCATTTGCTTCCTCAATTCACCAGTAGGACCCTTGAGCAAAATATGATCCTTCAAAGGCTTACTAGTATCCATTTCTACCAGGATTCAAGCATAAGATAGACGAACCTTATCTCTAGTCAATTTATCCACACCTAAGGAGATCGACATACTAGCAATCCTACTCAACATATTAGTAGTCCAAAACTGAAGCTCAAGATCAGGCAATTTGATCCAAATAGGAAGAGTTTGCAGATTAGTAGCATCCAATTTGATGCCAGGAGTCCATTGTCTTAAAAGGAGAGGATAAACACCATTAATCATCCAATGACCAACATTAAGCAGACTCCATATCAGTTGATTGTCAAATCGAACACGAAGACACCCTTATCAGTAAGACTAATAGCCAGAAAAACCTTCCAATACTTACGAACATACTGTTCCATAGCATTGAACAATGGTTTCTAACCAACAATAACACCAACAAGAAAAAATTTCCAAATATCAATCCCTTCCTGCAATTCAGATTCAGAGTATTCGAGAACTAGAGGATCGCTAGGTTTAGAGTATACCAGAGAGGAATCAGGAACACGATTCCCCACAAACGCAGAAGCAGATCGCCGATCGAGTGGCGAGCACGCCAATGTCAAACGCCGAGCACCAGGATCCAAAGGCCTGCGGAGCTATCACATTACCCAGTATGATCCACCTTTGGAAATCCCCAATCTCACCCTCCTAAACCAAAAATTCCGAGTGAACAGAGACATCGTCATCCTCCAATGGAGCAAACGCATTACCAATCGATTTCCCCCTATCAATCGAAGCAGCAACTCTGTGTTTACCCTTTCCAGCCATCGCACGATCAGATCGAACAGAAAACTAGACAAAAGCTGCTTTTCTCATTATTCGAGCTTTTGATGTGGGTGTATTTAACTATGTATTTTTATATCTTGCTGATTGTGCTTTATTGTTTTCTCATTGTAAAAGTTATCTGTAAACTTTTCTTGTAACATATATGATGAACCTACTCTCAGATATCAATCTATAAAAAGATAACTTGACATCAAAGATCACACCTTGTGATTTGGTTGATGTTTACTTTCTGCACTTAATTAAAATGAATTGAAAAGATCATAACAAATGATTAAGTGTTGGAAGATTCCCTCGTAAAAGTTGTAATAGGTTTTAAAGATAATCATCGTTGACTGATCAAAAGGGGGAAATTCGTTAGGATTATCTGTTTAGATTTTGATAAGCAACCTAATGACTTATCTTAATTCAGCAAGGTGGTTAATACTTTTGGTTCACTTGAACACTATAAAAGAGGAAAATCACTATGTTAATCTAGTAAATCTTGTATAAGATGTTAGGTCTCTGAATATAATTTGTATATCTTTGAAGAAGACCAAGAAGAAGGCATCCGGTAGGAGTGTTCAATAAATTCGAAGATTTGAAGACTGCACAAGATTGCAGAAGACGAAGGTCATTAGATACCTATGTCCAGATATCTTGAAGAAACAAGTGTTTTTCAATAAACAAGTTTTGCAAAAGATATCTGAGAACACAAGGTTTCTGAACGAGGAAAAGTGCGCACAGATATCTACATTCAGATACCCTGGATAAAACTATGTTTCTGGGAAACAATGTTTTAACAGATATCTGGAGATGTTAAGGTCTCTGGAAAGGGACAAGTAATGCTTCAGAAAGCGTGCTGATGAGCTCAAATTATACTCTAAAAAGCAATTAGAGAATAAGCTGTAGTTTTAGACTAAAGCCTAACTCGTGATCGATCTCTAGGGAATTAATTAAGCTACGTAGCAGTGAGAGTAAACAGATACTTGCGAGTAACAATCTAATTGATGGTTTTGTTATACTTCTAACTAGTTTAACTAAAGCTAAGATTACGATTAACAATGAGAGGAAGATGAATACAGTAGCAAGATCCAATTATGCTAATTCGAACTAGGGATAGCACTCATATTTGTCACACGGTCGTTGTATAGCAAATCAATCAATTCGATTCAACCAATTGTTCTTAGAAAATATTATACTGGAGAAATCGTGAGTCGTCAATTCACGATCCTTAAACATAAACAATTTAGAGAATTTAATACGGACTTATCGAATTGAAGGTTTTTACGAAGATTTTATACGCGACTAACCTATATGAGTGCTTTGATAAACCCTAGAACGAATATGCATAATCTTCACATACAACTGTATTCAAATGTGTTTAGCTACTCATAATTGATGATTGCATGCAAAGATTCATGGTAATAATCATGTGAAACATAGATGAATAGCTCGCATGCAATAAAATACAATTCAATCAATAAGATAAAGAACGAATTGTAAAGAAAAAAGCAATTAGAGAATAAGCTGTAGTTGTAGACTAAAGCCTAACTCGTGATCGATCTCTAGGGAATTAATTAAGCTACGTAGCAGTGAGAGTAAACAGATACTTGCGAGTAACAATCTAATTGATGGTTTTGTTATACTTCTAACTAGTTTAACTAAAGCTAAGATTACGATTAACAATGAGAGGAAGATGAATACGATGTAAGATCGATTATGCTAATTCGAACTAGGGATAGCACTCATATTTGTCACATGGTCGTTGTATAGCAAATCAATCAATTCGATTCAACCAATTGTTAGAAAATATTATACTCGAAAATCGTGAGTCGTCAATTCACGATCCTTAAACATGAACAATTTAGAGAATTTAATACGGACTTATCAAATTGAAGGTTTTTACGAAGATTTTATATGAGACTAACCTATATGAGTGTTTTGATAAACCCTAGAACAAATATGCATAATCTTCACATACTACTGTATTCAAAGGTGTTTAGCTACTCATAATTGATGATTGCATGCAATGATTCATGGTAACAATCATGCGAAACATAGATGAAAAGCTCGCATGCAATAAAATACAATTCAATCAATAAGATAAAGAACGAATTGTAAAGAACAAAGCATTGAGAAATCAATACCAATAATCTTGATTTGATGAACAAAATCAATGAATAACCAAGCTCCAAAGGTGTCTCAATGTTAATGTATGGCTCTTGGAGCTTTCTCTCAAAACTAGGTTAAAATAAGTATGAAAGAAAAGGAAATCCAAATTCTAATCTAATAAGGAAAATAAAATTAAATCTGCGTTGCTCGCCGCGGCGAGCCTTCTTAATCACACTGTATATCCAGCTCGCATAACCTCAGAAGAACTGCCCATCCCGACAACCAAATTGAAAATGCTTGCATCACTAATGCTCTTCTCTTCCTTTTGGATCATCTGAATTGGTCCTGCATTCGCCTTCTCTTCTGGAATCGCGGGACTAGATGTTGTCACCCTTCTTGCATCCTGTGCCGGTGCTGCCTCAACTTGGGGAACCACCTTATCATGGTTACAAGTGCAAGTCGTAATAACAGTCTTAACTACTCCTGGCTTGTCAAAAACTACCTCCACAGCAAGTATTCTGTTATTCTCGACAGTCGCGGGGAGTTTACCCTTCTCTCTTTGTTGGAAGGCGCCTACTAAGTCACCAAGAGTCTTCTCCAACCTCTTTTGCGATTGCTCAATGTTTTCAAACGTCTGGTCATTCTTGGCTTGATTCCGCTGTGCTTATGCCCAGAACCTCGCTAATCTCTCCATGTGAGCTCGAATCTCCTGATCAGCATTTTGCGGTGCATTAGTAGGCGGAGCCGAAAACTGTTGTGTTGGACCCTGTTGAAACGGAGCTTGCTAAACTGGAACCTGCTGTGCTGGAACCTGTTGTGGTGCATTCTCATAAAAGTTACCTCCATAGGATAAATTGGAACGGTCGGGGTTGAAGGGCTGGATCTTAGTGGTGCTTGCATTCATTCCCGGATTTGGTTGCCAACCACCACGCTGCCTGTTCTGCACCCAACAAATGATCTCCGGAGTTGGGTTCTCCCCCATAATCTCAGGAAGTCTACACATACTAGCACCATGCCCGAAATTACCACACAGATTACACCTCTAGATTAGCAAGACCCTTTGTGCAGGGATAGTGCCAAGCATCCTCATCTCCTTAATCTGTTCGGCCAATTCAATAGTACTAGGGCCTGGTGTTTGCTCCACGGCTTTAGATTTAATTCTCCTTGGTCTGCCTCTAGTTCCCTTAAGCTGGGAGATGGCAGCAAGCTTCTCAAAAGCTGCATTCAATGCAGCCGGAGATGCCGTAACGATAGAGCCATCCACGGTCATATCCACCATGTTTTGTGCTTCCCAATCGAGTCCCTCATAGAACTTGCAGCATAAATCCATCTCACTCAACCTATGGTGAGGGCATTGAGAGAGCAAGTTCAATAATCGCTCCCTGGCCTCGTAAAAGCTCTCATCATTCATCTGCATGAACTTCTCAATCTGTACCCGAAGCTGCCTAGTCTTCTCCGCCGGATAGAACATGTTCATAAAGGCCCTGTATAGATCATCCCAAGTAGCCAGAGAGCCTTCAGGTTGATTCAACAGCTAGCTCTTTGCTTTATCCTGCATACACATGGGAAATACCTTCTTCCTGATTTCCTCATCAGAAACCGTTACTGAGCCCACAGCAAGCGGAATCCTGGCAATCAGCCCCTCGAACTCCTTGAGAAACTGTATAACATCCTCATTAGCCATCCCATAATACTTAGGCATGTCATGGAAGTGATGAGACTTAATTTCCATGTTCCTAGCATCGTTAGAGAGCTCAACAGCTGATCCCCCAGCCTTAATTTCACCGGGCTGCATATAGTTCCCATAAGTAATCACAGGGGTCTCAACAACACCATTGACTCTTGGAGTATTCTTGTTAACGTCACCCATTTCAACAGCGGTTAAGTTCTGTCTTCGAAGCTGATTGTAGTGTCTATCGATCTCAGGTACTAGAGGTTGCAAAGGTGTTCCTTGCGATCTTGTACCGGGCATAAACCTGCAAAGGTTCTTCTACAAAATTAAAAACCTCGAAAAATCTTAGTTTCTGTTAGTGTAGAAATCGCAGGTAAGTGAAACAAAAACAACTAAAATATTACACCCACACGCTACACTAGGAATTAATTCCCCGGCAGCGGCGCCAAATTTGATGAGCTCAAATTATACTCTAAAAAGCAATTAGAGAATAAGCTGTAGTTGTAGACTAAAGCCTAACTCGTGATCGATCTCTAGGGAATTAATTAAGCTACGTAGCAGTGAGAGTAAACAGATACTTGCGAGTAACAATCTAATTGATGGTTTTGTTATACTTCTAACTAGTTTAACTAAAGCTAAGATTACGATTAACAATGAGAGGAAGATGAATACAGTAGCAAGATCCAATTATGCTAATTCGAACTAGGGATAGCACTCATATTTGTCACATGGTCGTTGTATAGCAAATCAATCAATTCGATTCAACCAATTGTTAGAAAATATTATACTCGAAAATCGTGAGTCGTCAATTCACGATCCTTAAACATGAACAATTTAGAGAATTTAATACGGACTTATCAAATTGAAGGTTTTTACGAAGATTTTATATGAGACTAACCTATATGAGTGTTTTGATAAACCCTAGAACAAATATGCATAATCTTCACATACTACTGTATTCAAAGGTGTTTAGCTACTCATAATTGATGATTGCATGCAATGATTCATGGTAACAATCATGCGAAACATAGATGAAAAGCTCGCATGCAATAAAATACAATTCAATCAATAAGATAAAGAACGAATTGTAAAGAACAAAGCATTGAGAAATCAATACCAATAATCTTGATTTGATGAACAAAATCAATGAATAACCAAGCTCCAAAGATGTCTCAATGTTAATGTATGGCTCTTGGAGCTTTCTCTCAAAACTAGGTTAAAAGAAGTATGAAAGAAAAGGAAATCCAAATTCTAATCTAATAAGGAAAATAAAATTTAATCTGCATTGCTCGCCACGGCGGAAGAAATAGCTTTCATGGCAACGCTATATCATTGTATATCCATTTCGCATAATCTACGCATGACGGACCAATTCCTTCGCCGCGGCGAGCTTCAATCTTCAAACAGGAGCATCACTCGCTAAATCTCGCTGCGGCGAGATATGCTGGAACATCCAATGCCAAGCTCGTAAAATCTCACCGCGGCGAGCCATGTTAACCAGCTTATCTTCATACTGTTGGTCCAGATAACGGCAAAGTAAAAGACTAGAGGGGGGGGGGGGTGAATAGTCTTAAAACTTTTGTCGATAAACCGATTTCTCGAAACACAGGGATTTCGATACTTAAATTCGAGCGGAAGACTTTAAGATAGGTAAGTCTGAAACAATAAGTATGTGTGTATGCTTTCTTTGAAATGTAAATACAGAAAGGTAAATGACACAGCAAGTATAGTGGTATCTGGAGGTGGCGTAATCCTCCAACTAATCCACTTCGGTCTTTCTGAGACCTAGAATTCACTAGAACAGATAATTGAGTTCACTTTACAATAATCCTATTCTAAGATTCATAAACAAATGGTTCCCAACCAAATGTTCCCCCTGAGTTATTCCCCAGATCCTAGAGCTAAGTACTTCCTCTACTCAGATAACCTTGGAGTTATTCCCTGATTTCCCAAATCAAGTACTTCCTCTACTCCACGCCTTGATGGTGTTGGTTATAAGGTTTGTCAGAGAGGCTTCTTGTATAACTTTTCAGTTATGTTTTCAGAGAGCCTAATAGAACAAGACTACTTAATACACTTGTTCAGTGGATGGCAGTTTGCTCTTTACTGACCCAAGTAATTGATGTCCGTTCTGGAGAATGAGCTTCAGAAAGTGTATAACAATCTCTTGTTAAGGTTCAGGACAACTTAGAACTACTAGTGATTCTTCAAGCAACAGAAAGCTTTCAGAAAGGGTAGTAGAGTGCTTGAGAGAATACTTTGCTTGATGATAAGTTTGCAATATAGAGCGTTCTAATGTATGTTCTTCAAGCATCTAAGTGTGTGATATATATAGATAAATTTGAGAGGCGTTTGAATTATATCCGTTGTGCTCTCTATCCAATTATATCCGTTTATATCTTGAACTATGTACTCAGAAGTCACTATCTCATTTTTCAAAGAGGGCTGCTTTTTGCAGCATTTATGCCGATGCATTTAATGCATAGTACTGTTCATTGTCCTTTAGTCTCAACGGATACATGAGCCTTTCTGATGGCTTGCATGCTCCATACTCATGATGTCATATGTCCAGAATCATATTTCGAAAGTAAGTTAATATACTTAAGAAAGGATTAAGGACATAGTCTTTCTGAGTCAGACTAAACCTTTGTGTCTTCATAAACCTTGTGCAATCTTCAGTCTTCTAATCTTCAGAAAAGCTCCATTGCTAGGATTGATCTTCATGGTCTTCTTGAAATAAAAAATTACACTCAGAGACCTATAATCCTAATACAAGATTTACTAGACTAATCATACTCAGTGATTTCCTCTTTTACAATGTTCAAGTGAACCAAGAGTACTTAATCACCTTTCTGGCTAAGATAAGAACATGTGATGAGTGATCAAAATACTAACAGATATTCCTAACAAATTTCCCCCTTTTTGATCAGTCATCCATGACTATCTTTCGAGTCCTATTACAAAATTGTAATCCTGGAACAGAAAACAATCCACCACTTAATCATTTCAAATGATATTCAATTTTAGTTGAATTAAGTGCAGAAAGTAAACATCAACCAAATCACAAGAAGTGATCTTTGCTGATAAGTTGTCATCTATTAAAATGTATCTGAGAGTATGATCTTCAGATAGGTACAGTTTATAGAAAGAGATGCAACTTTTACATATAGAGAATTTTAGAAACAATCAGCAAGATTACAAAAAGTAATAAAACATACTAAGTAAATTAGAACAAAGGAGAGTCCAAGCTCCAAGAGAGTATTCTAATGTTACTAGTATTCAAGTCTTCAGAAACTCAACTTGGGTTTAGATACCTCAAGTTCTTCCGCACCCTTTCTTGATCAGTTGACATGATTATCCACTTTTCTGCATTCTTGGACATAGTCATAAAGAATCCTTCTGACAGAGAGCTCTGTCTTTCTGGATAAGTCACATATTTCATGGTAACTCTTGCCAAGTTTGTGATTCTTCCGCAGAAAGTGTTTGACCCAGAAGTACTTTCCCGGACCGGGCATGGTCTCTGCGGTGAGATAGGTTGAAATACTTGTATATTTCTTCCAGATAGTGTATATCATCTAGGTATTCATCCAATGTCATATAGAATGACTCATAGGTTGAAACACCTAGTTTGTTCTTCCTGCTGTAGCTACCATCCAGTTTTCTTACCTTGTGTACATCATCAGGTTTTGGGTAAGGACAGGCAAAAGAAAGATCCATCTTTCTGGCTTCATTCCTTTTTTCTACTTCAAAGTTTAGCCAGGCATGAAGGTGCTCAGGTTTTATCTCTCCATTTCAGGATCTGGTTGAGGATGGGAGTTGGAAACTTATCATTGACAAGTAGATGTTGTAGTTCCAGAATCCAATACCCTCTCTTGTTCAGAATGCACCTATATGAAGATTCTTCATTACTAGTCTTCATATACTCAATGTGGGCATCAGTTGGCCTTTCTTGATGTGTTTCATTGTTTACTCTACCAAACTGGAAATCCCTTCTTGCTTTTCTGTTTGGTGGCCTTCTATCAGGAGATCCTCTAACCCTTTCTTCACCTTGAAATGTCTTTGGTGGATGTTCCTTGTAATGACTTGGTATTTCTAGAAGGGGTTCTGGTTGCTAAAGGTCTTGCTGCCAGAGGAGGTTGTGAAGTAGTTGCTTGTCTCCTTTTCTTGTGAAGTGGATGTTCATCTGTGTCAGATTCATCCTCATCATCATTGAAGTCCAAAATTGGAGACTTGCAGCTTTCTTGGCCTCTTACTTCTCCTTCTTCAGGATTATTCTGGTTGTTCCCATCTGAGATCCTAAGGGACTTGGTTCCCCTAGTGACCATACTTCTCAATCTTTTGGTTGGTTGATCTGGAACAACTTCTTCAGCAGGGGCATCTCCAGTGTCCTTGATGACTAGTTGACTTGAGGAGGGAGGAATTGATTGTTTTCTTTTTCTTCCTCTGCCTTTCTGAGGCATCTCTTCTTCCCCCTTAGTCATGAATGACTGACTCATGATAGCATAAGCTTCAGAGAGAGTTTCAAAGTTTTTCTGGAGATTGTTGTGCACCCTGACCAGTTCTTGGATTTCTTTCTTCAGCTCTATGTTCTGCCTAACTAGTTCCTGCTCCTTTCTGTTGAGCTCTTCAAGTGGCCTTAGGGGGACGTTGGCTTGCGAACAACATGGTAGCTTCATTCAATCTTGCATTAGCATTGTTACAATCCTCATCCCTGACCAACCCTAGGTCTTTCGAGAGAGAGCTATCTTTGGTTGCTCTGTTGAGTAAAGCGGCCCCAATGGCTTCATCTCTTACGGACGGATTTTAGCATACGTCTTGGGCAACTAGTGTCTTTTGAGCTCTAAAGACACTTTGTTCCTTCTGAGTTCTCTTCACTTCTTGAACTACTTGGTGCAGAGAATATATGAGGAGCAAGTAGGGCTCTTTTGTGCTGAGTGACAAGTCTCTCATCTTCTGCTTCAATAATCAAGTTGTGGGTTTCAGCATCACTATCATAATCCTTTTCTTGGATTGTTTGCAGATTGACAATCTTCTTCTGCTTTCCATCAAGTGTGTTGGCCTTCTGAGAAGATGTAGAAAGTCTTTCTGATGCAGTCTCAGCATCATGCTCTTCATCATGATTGTCATCCATGGCATCTATCTCAGCAGCTGTGACAACAATGGCATTTTTCAAATTTCTTTGCTCATCTAGGAGTGCCAATTCCTTGGCATTAGCTTCATCGAGCTTCTTGATTTTGGCTTCCTTTTCATCAACAAGAGCTCGAGTCTCAATGTTGATTCTCTTCTCTTCTTCCAATACCTTTCTGAGTTGTTCAATCCTAAACTCAGCGGCTGAAATTTCTTCTAATGCATCATTGTGTTCAGCCTGTTGGGTATCTTGATGAGACTTGGGAGGTGATGATGATGGAGCTTTCTGAGCATTTGATGGAGTAGCCTTTTCTCCACTTCCTTTGCCAGCTTTCTGAATCCCGCCTTGTCCAAGTTGGGGATCATCATTCTGATCATCATCATCATCATCATCCTTTTTCTTTGCTTCTTGGTTTAGATGCTCAGAAGGAGGTTCTTGATAATCGTTTTCGTCCGTCTCCTCGTCATATTCTGAAACCAGGTTGATTACATTTGGAAATGTAATCATCCTCCCATTAACTTCTTCTTGTTCAGCATGATAAGTAGTGAGCTTGCTGGGCAAGGCAGGATGGGTAACCATCTGCTCTTGGGTTTGAGCATCCGCAGTCTTGAAATCTGCTATAAGTCTTTGTGCTACTTCATGAATGAAGTCTTCATGCATCATAGTGGCAAATGAGTAGGACTCTGCTGGGAACAATGCATGGATATAATCTTCCAGATTGAAGGCGATTGCTCTCTTTTCTGGGACGTCGATTATTCTTGCTAATTCAGAAAGGTCAGCCTTTCTGAGTTTCTGCCATTGTCTGAAGCACTTGAGATGTTTCTTTAAAGTGTGCTTCTGGAAAGCCTTGAGTAAATCAACTGGCACTAGACTTTGAGCCTGAAAGAAGGTGTTCAAGTTAGTTTTGTTCAAACCACTTGTGTTCGTATTTGTGTACAAAAGTAAGCTTTCTGAGCATACCTGTGTGTAAAAACACTAGGCTCATCTGCTTGGATTTTTGATTGCTTGGGCATAGAGGCCTCAGATACCTTGTTGTGAGGAGAAGTCTGATCCTCATCAACCCTTCTTTCTGCTTGAGCCTGAGAATTAGAATCAATTATGTTTAGAAACTGTTTGACAGAAAAGATAGGTGGAAAAGTGCTTTCTGAGAGTTCACTTACTTCCAAGTGAGGAAGCTCAGTACCATGGTCCTCAGAAACCTTGGGGGTTCCTGGCACCTTCTATGCAGATACTGCTTGTTCAGCAGTTCTAGTTTCTTTTGGAAGCGATAAACAACGGTTTCTTCATCCAATTGTCCTTCTGACTGAGCCTGTAAGAACAAACATAAAAGATTTAGTAATGGGTTTTCCAGAGCATTCTTTGAAGAAGACTATTACTGATTACTTACCTTCTCAGCAGAAAGCTCAGTAAATACTTCCTCAGAAAGCTTTTCAGCCTCTGGAATCTCTAGGTTTTAGGGTGTTGCTTCCACCACCACTACTTCCTCAGTTGGAGCCTAAGAAGAGACATTAAGAATATTATAACATAAGATAAGAGCATTTTTAGTTAGTTATTTCTTGTTCAGAGATAACTTCACTACATGTGGGACAGGCTCTTCTTGATGTTCTGAGGTTGGAGGAACCTCTTCTTGATTAAAGGGGGTGGACAGGTTTTCTTCCCCCTGAAAGTGTGTCTCCATGTTGGCCTGTAACAAATACAGCTTATGAGTAACAAGTTAACATGCAATTATGTTGACATGTTGAATCTGAACTATCTTTGTTACCTGAATAGGGTCAGGCTGATCATTGATCTCTTGGACATGTGGTGATTCCACAGTCTCTCTGTGCTCATTATTGTTCTCCTCTGCAGTATCATTCTGAGTCTCCATCTCAGTTTGATCCCTTTCTGAGAGTTGAGCTCTCTCAGAAGGTTGAGGAATCTGTTCAAGAATAGGGTTTTCTTCAGCAATATTAAGTGTTGGCATAGTGAACGTGGAAGCAATGTCAGTATGTTCCAGCATTCTATCTCCTCACCCAGGCCTTCTTCTTCCTGCTGGGCAGAGGGGCTCTTGTCTCTCTGAAGAGCTGAGCTTGATGCTCCTCCATGGGTCTCAAACTTGAATCTTTTGAGTACTTTTGCAAGTACTTCATCATCCTCAGAATCACTATTACGTTGGTGCAGAACCCATCTATGATATTTCTATCATCTCGGAGAGTTACAGGCGATGCAGTTCAGGACTCTTGGGGCATTCTGGAGTTGCCTTTCTGGGCGTCCAACATCTTCTGAGACCTTGTGTCCAGAAGGTTGTGCCTCTTATATGATTAGGGACTTGGAGGCTCTTTTGCTTTGAGTCCTCTTTCTCTTGGCAACTGGAGGTTTAGCTTGAGCTTGCTCAGAGATCTCCTCACCTTGTTGTGCAGTTTCTTCTTCTTCTGCCTTTCTGAGTGCGTTCTCAGCAGCAAGTTTCTCCTTTTCTTCAAAAGCGTGTCTGAAAAGGGAGTTGGTGACTGGGATTTCCTGCCTCTCCCTGAGAGTGATTCCCATTGTTTCCAGAATGTAACAGATTCTAAGACCAAAGTGCATATTGGCCTTTGGCTCAGCAAGGCCATTGATGATTTTGGGCTCAAATTCCTCAATATGTCCAAGGAATTTGTTGAAGGCGTACTTCCCCCAATTGAAGTGGGTTTCCTGCCCTTCATGCTTCTTGTTCAGAAGATGCATCATCATCCATCTCTCCATGCTTGTCTGGTCTCCTCCTTTGTTCCCATCAAAGCAACGGACCAGAATAAGAGCTAAAGTACTCCAGTGTTTCTGGAGATGACTAGTTCTGATGGCTTTCAGAACAAAGTCTCCTGGGCAACCTTTTGCATTTTCTAACTGGATTACATCAAATAGCTCTTTGATGCCTTGAATCACGGAAACATCCTTGATGTTGATGTCTTCAATTGTTCCTCAATTTTTCAATCGGAATATCTTGCAGAAAGTCTTGCAGTCTAGAACAATTTCTTGTCCTTGGACTTCAGTCTTCATGTATTTCTCTTCTTCATCATTCACAACTTTTGTGAAGATTTTGGAGTTGTTATAGAACTCTAGTACATCCAGTGTGGATAGTCCACTGGGTGTAGTAGATAGAAGCTTGTAGATATGGGAATTCTTCAGCATCCCCAATATCAGTTTCCTTTCTGGTCTTAAATGTATAACTGTTGGTACATACCTCTTTACTAGAAAAGCTCCGCAATTCATTTTGTGGTTTGGATTCCAGTCACATGGGGTGAACTTTCCCCGAAGGCGTTTATTCAACACCTTAAGTTCCTTTCCTCCTTGCTTTTCAGCAGGAGCAGATGATACGGCCTTAGGGTTCTTGGTGGTCATCTTCTTGGGTGCCATCTCTTATATAGAGTTCTGAATGAGTGTTTTTCAGATGAATTTTGCACAAATAATCGAGATTAGTCTATCTTTTCAGAAGACTAAGCACAAGAAGTTGAGCTTGCAGAGGGGGTTTTGCAGAAATCTTGAGAGATTTTGCTGTTTTGATGCAAGTTTGAAATTTCGGAATTGGTAAAAGTGTTTGTCTTTTGCCCAAATCCTATATATATAACAGACAAAATGTACATAGATACAACATACATACAACTGAATATGAATGCGTGTCTTTGCATCTGCATAGGCGCGGTACGTCCTTTGTACTTCATTAAATGCTAGTGGGCCATGTCTGCATTTCTCAACAGACATTACTTGCTTTGTTTTAATCTCAACCGTTGAGATCAAACGTTTATTCATCAAGGGCTTATATTGAATATCTTGTAATGATATCAATCAACAAATGGTAATGTGCCGACTTGATGGATTTTTAATATGCTACATTCATTGTGTCACTTAGTAAAGAGTAGGAACACTTAATCGTTTGAGCTTATCATTCTGAGTGTCAAGTCCTTATCTATATATTGTTTATCATGAAAATGGTAAAAATACAACACATTGTACATGTTTGACTTTCAGAACTTATACCTTTTGGGCTTTGTGTGTCCATTTCTCTTTATGACTAAATAGCTTTCTGAATTCAAGTGTCAGAAGCTTCAGTTGTGTGAATGTATTTGACCCACTCTCAGTAAGTAAGTTCTAGTTTTATTTACTTATTAAGCGTGTACCAACCTTTGCCTTTCTGGATACCCGTTCCAGAAATGTTTTGCCTTTCTGAGTGTTGCTACTCAGAAACCTTTGCATCACTTCTTATTAACTTGGCTTTCTGAGAACCTGTTCTCAGAGGCCTACTTCTTTTCTACCTCACTTACTCAGTCTTTAGAGATTCAGGACAATTTTTCAGTCCTTAGGCAACTCCATTAATCCAAGATAGCGTCTCAAAGTCAAGAACCGGCTTTCTTGTAGGGGCTTGGTGAAGATGTCTGCAAGTTGATCTTCTGTGCCAATCTTGAGTATCTCTATGTGGCCTTTCTCAACATGGTCTCTGATGAAGTGGTGTCTAACATCAATGTGCTTTGTTCTGGCATGGAACTTAGGGTTCTGTGTTATTCCAATAGCACTTGTGTTATCACAGAAAATGGGAGTTTTCTCTTCATTGAGTCCATAGTCTCTGAGTTGTTGAATCCACAGAATTTGTGGTGCACAACAACCAGCAGCAATATATTCAGCCTCTATGGTAGAAGTTGCAATTTAGTTTTGTTTCTTGCTAAACCATGAGATAAGTCTAGTTCCCAGAAACTGACAAGTTCCTGAGGTACTTTTCCTATCAAGCATTGATCCAGCATAATCATCATCTGAGTAACTAGCCAAACTCAATCCACTTTCTTTAGGATACCACAACCCTACATCTATTGTACCTTTCATATACTTTAATATTTTCATAGCAGTGTTGTAGTGTGATTGCATTGGATTTGTTTGAAATCTAGCACACACTCCAACTGCATATTGAATATCAGGTCTACTTGCAGTAAGGTAAAGTAGTGAACCTATCAATTTCCTATACTTGTGTTCATCAACACTCTTATCTGATTTCGTATAGGTCATCTTGGTTCCTATGCTCATAGGTATCTTAGCATTCTTTTCAGAAGGCTTAAGATTGAACCATCATTGAGTTGCTTGACTTGCAATCCTAGGAAATAGTTCAATTCTCCCATCATGCTCATCTCAAATTTACCTTTCATGAGATTTGCAAAGTCATCACAAAGTTGCTTGTTCTTAGATCCAAATATGATGTCATCAACATATACTTGAACTAAGAGTTGTTTCCCATCATGATTTAAAGTGAAAAAAGTTTTATCAACTTCACCTTTCTTGAAACCACTTTCCAGAAGGTATTTGGCCAAAGTGTCATACCATGCTCTTGGAGCCTGTTTCAGTCCGTAAAGAGCTTTCTGTAGCTTATAGACCATTCTACTTTCTGAGAAAACTTCAAAGCCAGGTGGTTGCTCAACATAGACTTCCTCAGCAAGTTCACCATTCAAGAATGCACTTTTGACATCCATCTGATAAACTTTAAAATCTTTATGAGCTGCAAAGGCCAGAAAGAGTCTTATTACATCCAATCGAGGTGCAGTATATGACTCAAAATCTAGACCTTGATGGGTGAATCCTAGCAACCAACCTTGCTTTGTTTACGGTTATTTCACCAGATTCATTCATCTTGTTTCTGAAAACCCACTTAGTTCCAATCACAGATATTCCTTCTACAAATGGAACTAGTTTCCAGACTTTGTTTCTTTCAAACTGATCCAACTCTTCTTGCATTGCTGAGATCCAGTCTTGGTCTCTTAATGCTTCTTCTATAGTTTTTGGTTCAATGTTTGAGATAAAAACATCCAAAGAGAGAATTAGCATTTTCAGCTATTGCTCTCCTAGTCCTAACACCTTGATTGATTGGTCCAATCACATCTTTTGCAAGATGATCCTTGATCCATCTCATCATGGGTTTAGGGCTAGTAGGGTCAACATCTATGTGATTTGAATGTGAATCACTATGATTATGACTTGATACTTCTTCAGTATCTGTGACATTTTGCACCTCAGAAGGGCGGTGAATGTCTGACACTTGCTCAGTGTGAGAGCTTTCTGGGACATGCCTATCAGAGAAGTCATTTCCAGAGTTGGCTCTCTGATGAACATATTCAGTTTCCATTTCTGGAATTCTCATAGGAAATTCTTCATCATGTATGAGAAACATCTGGTTGTTACTAGGCATTTCATGCTTTTCTTCGTCAGAGTCATCCTCTCTTTCCACAATGATGTTTTTCCTTCCTGAGGGTTGTTCTTCAGAATCCTTTATCATTAGTTCCATGAACCTTTCTGAGAGTTCATCATCAAGGGGTGTTTTCTTGTTTCCTTCATAAAATACAACATGAACTGATTCTTCAATCTTCTTTGTTCTTTTGTTGTAAAATCTGTATGCTTTGCTATTCATAGAATAACCAAGAAACACACCTTCATCTGCCTTTGGTTGAAATGTTCTTAGATACTCATTGCCATTGTTAAGGACAAAACATCTACAACCAAACACTTTCAGATATTTGATATTAGGGGGTCTACCAACCAAGAGTTCATATGGGGTCTTGTCATGGTGTTTGTTTATCAAACATCTGTTCTGAGTGTAGCATGCTGTGTTTACAACTTCAACCCAACAAACTTCACTTATTTCAGTGTCAGCTAGCATTGTCCTTGCTGCTTCTTTAACGGTTCTATTTTTCCTTTCTGCAACACCATTTTGTTGTGGTGTTCATACAGAGGAAAGTTGGTGTTGTATACCTTTGCTGGTACAAAACTCCTTAATGTATTGGTTGACAAACTCAGTACCATGGTCTGTTCTGATTGCAGATACCTTGTCATTTTTCATGACTTCAAGCTTATTCAGCAAGTTTGGTATCTCCACCCTTGCATCAGATTTGTGCTTCAGAAAGACAACCCAAGTGAATCTTGAGAAGTCATCTACAACAACAAGACCATACTTCTTTCTGCATAATTCTGAGATGATTCAAAAAGATCCATGTGTAATAGTTGCAGTGGTCTAACACTAGAGTGTCTGATGATGGACTTGAAAGAGATCTTAGATTGTTTCCCCATCTGACAGGCAGAACAGATACCATCCTTTCTGAAAGATGTTTTGGGAAGGCCAACCACTAACTCTTTCTTGGCAAGTTTGTTCAGAGTTTTGAAATTCAAGTGACTCATTCTTTTGTGCCATAACCAGTGCTCTTCTGTGTGACCTGATTGACTCACCATGAGACATTCTTCAGTTGTGGCAGATGCCCAATCGGTAACATAAAAGGCGCCTTTCCGAGCAACCAAGGTATGCCTTTGACTCATTGTCTATAAGTTTGTAATACTTTGCTTTGAATTTCAGTGAATCCTTATGCAAAGCGGCTCATGCTAAATAGATTATATTTCAAACCTTTAACATATGTCGTCGATTGTTAATGATCCTAATTTGGCGTTGCCAAATCCGGAGAGGATTTAATTCTCCTCAACCAAATCGATATACGGTCCATTGTTGCAAGCTTTGTAGTTGACGGTTGCTTTGTCTCTGTCATGTGCTTTCGCATCCACTATCAAATAGCCATTGAGCCTTAGTCCAAGGCGTTACGCACAAAACGAAGCGAGAATTAGGTTCTTGCTTGAAGATAGAACCATTTAGACTAAACATTTTCCGGTAGGAATCCACATTTTCGTGAATTTCTTGGGAGTTTGTTTTGTCTAACTTGATCGAAGGAGATCTGATAAAATCGATAATTTTGATCTCAATTTTCCTTCTTGGGGAGTTTCTAGGTGTTCCCTTTGGTGCTTTCTGGACCCTGGGTTTCTAGGGTTGCTTTTCAGTAAACTTAGCCTTTCTGACCAGGTTCCTTCTAGCTCTGGCATTCAGTTTTTCAGTGGCTTGAGATTTCTTCCACTCCATCTATTACTCGTGCAATATCGACCTTAGCCATTGTTCTTGTCCTTCCTTATATTGTTGCGAAGAACTTTTCCAATAGCACGATAGCCAATGCCATTTCGAACACCTTTGGCTTTTACGAATCGTTCTTGAAGCCTTACTAGTTTCTGCACCATCTTTATTTTCATAAAATGGTACAGTAGAGAATTTTCCTATTCCAGCAATTCTTCCTTTCCTAGTAATGTAGCAATGTGGATGGTTGCATGTCTGAGGGTTGTGTTTCTTTTCAGAAACCTTATCCAAAAGTTTCTTGTGAACTTGTTGTTCTTTCAAAGGCTGGGTTGCTACTCCTTTTCCTTTGTCAACTACCCTAGCTTTCTGACCAATGCTATAGGTGGTTGAAGAACCATTCTGTTGACTTTTTACAAAGGTCAACCTTTCATCACTCTTCTTCAGAGGAGATGAATTACTCGATTGTTCATCAAGTCCAAGTCCACCTTTCTCAGAGGGATCTCTCAGATAGGATTGAACCTCAGTGAGAGTGTCACTAGCCTTTGCATAAGATTGGAAGGATAACTCTTTTTTTCTGAGTTCTTCATTTTCAGAAAGCAGCTTCATCAATTTCTTATTGAGTTCATCCAAGGCTAGTTTGTGAGAATTTTTATTCTCAGATATCTGAGATTTCAGAAAGGCTATTTCAGCGTTCTTGTTCTCAGATACTCTAGTTAGCTCATAATCCTCTTTTTCAAGAGTTTCTTTGCTTTCCTCTAGAATTCTGGTTTTGGATTGTGCTTCCAGAAACTCTTTCTCATGACGATCCAATTCACTCTTGACCAACTCCAGATCCGCAATTCCATCATCACTCTCATAGTACAGAAATTGTGAATTGTTAGTTACCTCATCAGCCATAAGACACATTTCAATGTTGGAGATGTCTGGACCAGCAATCTCAGCAACTCCACACATTTCATTCTTCTTAAGGCCAAAGTCGATTATATCGTGGGTGATTCCACAGAATTCTGGTGATGGTAGGTTTGAGTCATCTAAATATCCATCTTCAGAATCTGTCTCAATGTCTAGAGCATCCAGTTGAATTTGAATCTTCTTCCTTTCTTCAGTCAATAAGGCCCTTTGATTTCTCTTGAAATTTCTTCTATCCTTCTTATCACCTGTCTTGAGCTTGTTTAAAGCAGGACAATCTCTCTTGAAGTGACCAGGCTTTTGACAAAAGAAGCAAATATCATTTCCTTTTTCTGCAGCTTCAGTACTAACACCTTTCTGAATTGGTGTGTTCAGAGAGTTGTTCATTTGTATGCTCTTGTACTGACGATAATTTGGGCCAAGATGCTTTTTCAGCTTTTCTTTGGCTTTTCTTCTATCAATCTCTTGACTCATAAATTTCTTCATGTGTCTTACTGCAAGAGCATTTTCTTCAGATGTATCTTTGGTATCCTTCTTTTCAGAAGTACCTTGAGAAACTAGAGCAACACTTTGCAATTTTTCAGCTAATTGTTCTCTCTGAGTTGTCTCATATTCTACAGTAGCAAGATGAGAAAAGAGCTCTACTGGAGTAATACTTGGCATCCCTTGATTGAAATAAAAGAACTTAGTGTGTTCCCAGTTGTGATTGAGACTTCTAACAATAGTCTTAATCTTTTTGACTGGGAGTATCTATTGCTTTCACCAAGTGCAGCCATATCACTCATAAGAGTAGTAAATCTGAAACCAAGTTCTTCCAGAGTTTTAGTGGGACCTTGTTTGAAGTTTTGGAACTTCAATTTAAGAACTTCGAACTTGTTTTCTTTGGTTTTCGATTCGGCATGATTTCTTCAATCGGTTGCAATTTTCGTCATTTACTTTTAGCACCCCATTTACTTGTATGTGCTCAGGTGTCGATCTGATGATTATATTACGAGCTTGACCGTCCAATCTGTGTCTCTTGGCATCTTCAGATGTCCAGAACTCTCTTGGCTTGTCTTCATATATAATGCTTCCATGAGCAACACGACCACTATCACTAGCAGTCGCATCCTCACTTCCATCTTCCTTGTTTGAGGCTTTTCTTCCATCAGACACCTCAGTAACTTGTTTGAGTTGTCTGATTTTGATAGGCCCTTCAATGATGACATAGATCATCTCATCACTAATGGCCTCCAGATGGAGCATCATGTTGTTCTTCCATTTCTCGTAGTTTTCTGGTTTCAGAATGGGCGCATCACTCAGAGACATACCTGCACACTTAACACACAAATTATATAATCCTCAGAGAGGGACAAAGTTTCTTCACCTATCTGGGGATCTAGGTTTAGTGCAGAAGGCTTGTGAACCTCCTGCTCTGATACCACTTGTTGGTCCAGATAACGGCAAAGTAAAAGACTAGAGGGGGGGGGGGGTGAATAGTCTTTTAAAACTTTTGTCGATAAACACAGTTTCTCAGAAACCTGGGGATTTCTAATACTTAAATTCAGAGCGCGGAAGACTTTAAGATAGGTAAGTGCAGAAACAATAAGTATGTGTGTGTGCTTTGCTGAAATGTAAATACAGAAAGGTAAATGACACAGCAAGTATAGTGGTATCTGGAGGTGGCGTAATCCTCCAACTAATCCACTTCGGTCTTTCTGAGACCTAGAATTCACTAGAACAGATAATTGAGTTCAACTTACAATAATCCTATTCTAAGATTCCTAAACAAATGGTTCCCAACCAAATGTTCCCCCTGAGTTATTCCCCAGCTCCTAGAGCTAAGTACTTCCTCTACTCAGATAACCTTGGAGTTATTCCCTGATTTCCCAAATCAAGTACTTCCTCTACTCCACGCCTTGATGGTGTTGGTTATAAGGTTTGTCAGAGAGGCTTCTCGTATAACTTTTCAGTTATGTTTTCAGAGAGCCTAATAGAACAAGACTACTTAATACACTTGTTTAGTGGATGGCAGTCTGCTCCTTACTGACCCAAGTTATTGATGTCCGATCTGGAGAATGAGCTTCAGAAAGTGTATAACAATCTCTTGTTAAGGTTCAGGACAACTTAGAACTACTAGTGATTCTTCAAGCAACACAAAGCTTTCAGAAAGGGTAGTAGAGTGCTTGAGAGAATACTTTGCTTGATGATAAGTGTGCAAGATAGAGCGTTCTAAGGTATGTTCTTCAAGAATCTAAGTGTGTGATATATATAGATAAATTTGAGAGGCGTTTGAATTATATCTGTTGTGCTCTCTATCAAATTATATCCGTTTAAATCTTGAACTATGTACTCAGAAGTCACTATCTCAATTTTCAGAGAGGACTGCTTTTTGCAGCATTTATGCCGATGCATTTAATGCATAGTACTGTTCATTGTTCTTTAGTCTCAACGGATACATGAGCCTTTCTGATGGCTTGCATGCTCCATACTCATGATGTCATATGTCCAGAATCATATTTCGAAAGTAAGTTAATATACTTAAGAAAGGATTAAGGACATAGTCTTTCTGAGTCAGACTAAACCTTTGTGTCTTCATATACCTTGTGCAATCTTCAGTCTTCTAATCTTCAGAAAAGCTCCATTGCTAGGATTGATCTTCATGGTATTCTTGAAATAAAAAATTACACTCAGAGACCTATAATCCTAATACAAGATTTACTAGACTAATCATACTCAGTGATTTCCTCTTTTACAATGTTGAAGTGAACCAAGAGTACTTAATCACCTTTCTGGCTAAGATAAGAACATGTGATGAGTGATCAAAATACTAACAGATATTCCTAACACATACGGCTCAAAAGACACAGATTTCTACAAAACACAAACAAAACACCAAAGCGTAAAAACGAACTAAAAAGACTATAAAACTAAAGATAAAGACTCACAAAGACCGCTAAAAAAGACCAAATGAGAAGTTAGAAAATTGTCCCATCACGTGCATAGTTCCGTTGGCACTACAGGACAAAAATAGTACAATGCAATAAATGCACAGACAGAGACATCTGAACAAAAGTGGAAATCTCTGAAAAGAGACAACGTCTTCTGCAGTACTATTTACAGATATCTATAGTTTGAATTTCATTAAGCCTAACGGATACTATTCAAACAGCATGATTTTCAACTATAAATATCACCACTTAGAATGCTTGAAACACACACTGAACACCTTGAACTTACACATAGAACGAACTCATTCAAGCATACAAGCCTTCAACCTACTTACTCTTTTGCTTACAGTTGCGACTAAGCTCTTGAATTCTAAGTAGCACGAAAGTTCCAAGTGTCCTGATCCTTAACAAGCATTGCTATATGTGAAGGAGTTGAATCAAAAGATCAAGTATCTGAGTTTCATTCTCTAGAACATTTAACATAGATTTGGGTCAGTAAAGAACATATCACCACACATTGTGAAGTGTGTTAAGTGATTCTTGTTCTATAGAGTATTCCTAAATAACTGAAAAGTTAGTAAGACTACTCACCTGACAAACCATCATAACCAACACCTTAAAAGGCGTGGAGTACAGGAAGTACGTAGTTTGAGAAACTAAGGAATAACTCCAAGGTTACTGAGCATAGGAAGTACTTAGTTTGGGAAACTAAGGAACAACTCAAAGGTTTCTGAGTATAGGTAGTATTTGGCTGGGAGCCGGGGAATAACTCAGGGGGAACACTTTGTTGGGAACCTAGTGTATTTAGGAATCGAGAAATGATATTTGTAAGGTGAACTCATTTATCTGTTTTAGTGGATTCCAGGTCTGAGAAAGGCCGAAGTGGATTAGTTGAAGGATTACGCCACCTTCAGATACCACTATAAAAGACGTGTTATTTACTTTCAGTCATTTACTTATCGTTTTGTTTTTCCTGCTAAGTATTTAAACATATTATATCTTGCTAAGCACGTGCACTTATCACAGAAAAGTCTTACGCTCTCTGAAATTAAGTATCAGATATCTAAGAAATTGTGTTTATCGACAAAAGTTGTAAAAGACTATTCACCCCCCCCCCCCCCAGTCTTTTCCTTTGTCGTTATCTGGACAAACAATTTTGAATTCTTCAAATTGAACCCCCACAGGTTTGGAGTCCACCATTTTGAATTTCAGAACATTTGCTACCATGAATTTCTTCATGCCAGCAACTTTAGCACTATACTTCTTTTCCAACAATTCCCAAAGGGATTTGGTGGAAGAGACATTACCGTAAACAGAGTACAAAGAATCTGAAAAACAATTCAAAATGTAAATCTTCTGACGAGAATGTCGTAGGCGATAATGAAAAAGCCCCTTGCATTTTTAGCCTCCAGCTTTTGAAGTTTCTTCCACCAAACTTTCCAGGTTCTCGTTGGAAATGGTAGGACGAGCTATGAGAACATCATTTATAGGAGTAGACATCTTCAAGTACTTCCAAAAACAGATAAAGTCTTAAGACTGTGAGGGAATATGGTAGGTATCTGCGGGTATGGAAGTGGAGAAGAAATATAACAAAGGGCGAAAAGAGTCGATAGTTTGACTATCTCTACATAAGACTTTATTGTCCCACTACGGTGCACACGGGTTGCTTGCAACAGTCTCCCAGGATAAAACTTCTCTTAAATGTTTAGGTTTGTTAGGAATATCTGTTAGTATTTTGATCACTCATCACATGTTTTTTTATCTTAGCCAGAAAGGTGATTAAGTTCTCTTGGTTCACTTAAACATTGTAAAAGAGGAAATCACTGAGTATGATTAGTCTAGTAAATCTTGTATTAGGATTATAGGTCTCTGAGTGTAATTTTTATTTCAAGAAGACCATGAAGATCAATCCTAGCAATGGAGCTTTTCTGAAGATTAGAAGACTGAAGATTGCACAAGGTTTATGAAGACACAAAGGTTTAGTCTAACTCAAAAAGACTATGTCCTTAATCCTTTCTTAAGTATTTGAACATATTTTCGGGATATGATTCTGGACATATGACATCATGAGTATGGAGCATGCAAGCCATCAGAAAGGCTCATGTATCCGTTGAGACTAAAGGACAATGAACAGTACTATGCATTAAATGCATCGGCAGAAATCTTTAAAGCAGTCCTCTCTGAAAAATGAGATAGTGACTTCTGAGTACATAGTTCAAGATATAAACGGATATAATTTGATAGAGAGCACAACGGATACAATTCAAACGCCTCTCAAATTTATCTATATATATCACACACTTAGGTGCTTGAAGAATATACCTTAGAACGTTCTATCTTGAAAACTTACCATTAAGCAAAGTATTCTCTCAAGCACTCTACTACCCTTTCTGAAAGCTTTCTATTGCTTGAAGAATCACTAGTAGTTCTAAGTTGTCCTGAACCTTAACAAGAGATTGTTATTCGTGAAAGAGTTGAACTATCAGATACCCTTTCTGAAGTTCATTCTCCAGAACGGACACCAATTACTTGGGTCAGTAAAGAGCAGACTGTCATTCACTGAAAAAGTGTATTAAGTAGTCTTGTTCTATTAGGATCTCTGAAAACATAACTGAAAAGCTATACGAGAAGCCTCTCTGATAAACCTTATAACCAACACCATCAAGGCGTGGAGTAGAGGAAGTACTTGATTTGGGAAATCAGGGAATAACTCCAAGGTTATCTGAGTAGAGGAAGTACTTAGCTCTAGGAGCTGGGGAATAACTCAGGGGGAACATTTGGTTGGGAACCATTTCTTTAGGAATCTTAGAATAGGATTATTGTAAGGTGAACTCAATTATCTGTTCTAGTGAATTCTAGGTCTCAGAAAGACCGAAGTGGATTAGTTGGAGGATTACGCCACCTCCAGATACCACTATACTTGCTGTGTTATTTACCTTTCTGTATTTACATTTCAGCAAAGCACACACACACTTACTTATTGTTTCTGCACTTACCTATCTTAAAGTCTTCCGCGCTCTGAATTTAAGTATCAGAAACCCCCAGGTTTCTGAGAAACTGTGTTTATCGACAAAATTTTTAAAAGACTATTCACCACCCCCCCCCCCTCCAGTCTTTTACTTTGCCGTTATCTGGACCAACAAGTGTTATCAGAGCAGGAGGTTCACAAGCCTTCTGCACTGAACCTAGATCCCCAGATAGGTGAAGGAACTTTGTCCCTTTCTGAGGACTATATAATTTGTGTGTTAAGTGTGCAGGTATGTCTCTGAGTGATGCACCCGTTCTGAAGCCAGAAAACTACGAGAAATGGAAGAACAACATGATACTCCATCTGGAGGCTATTAGTGATGAGATGATTTATGTCATCAATGAAGGGCCTATCAAAATCAGACAACTCAAACAAGTTACTGAGGTGTCTGATGGAAGAAAAGCCTCAGACAATGAAGATGGAAGCGAGGACATGGCTGCTCGTGATAGTGGTCATGTTGCTCGTGGAAGCATTATATATGAAGACAAGCTAAGAGAGCTCTGGACATCTGAAGATGCCAAGAGACACAGATTGGATGGTCAAGCTCATAATATAATCATCAGATCGACACCTGAGCACATACAGTGTAAACTGTAGGGTGCTAAAACGGCGAAAGTTGCCTGGCAATTGATTGAAGAAATCTACCGGAACTGAGAAAACCAAAGAAAACATGTTCGAAGTTCTTAAATTGAAGTTCCAAAACTTCAAACAAGGTCCCACTGAAACTCTGGAAGAACTTGATTTCAGATTTACTACTCTTATGAGTGATATGGCTGCACTTGGTGAAAGCAATAGATACTCCCAGTCAGAAAAGATTAAGACTATTGTCAGAAGTCTCAATCAAAACTGGGAACACACTAAGTTCTTTTATTTCAATCAAGTGATGCCAAATATTACTCCAGTAGAGCTCTTCTCTCATCTTGCTACTGTAGACTATGAGACAACTCAGAGAGAACAAACAGCTGAAAAGTTGCAAAGTGTTGCTCTAGTTTCTCAAGGTACTTCTGAAAAGAAGGATACCAAATAAGCATCTGAAGAACATGCTCTTGCAGTAAGACACATGAAGAAATTTGTGAGTCAAGAGATTGAGAGAAGAAACGCTAAAGAAAAGCTAAAAAGCATCTTGGCCCAAACTATCATCAGTACAAGAACATACAAGTGAACAACTCTCTGAACACCCCCATTCAGAAAGGTGTTAGTACTGAAGCTGCAAAAATAGGAAATGATATCTGCTTCTATTGTCAAAAGCCTGGTCACTTCAAGAGAGATTGTCCTGCTTTAAACAAGCTCAAGACAGGTGATAAGAAGGACAGAAGAAATTTCAAGAGAAATCAAAGGGCCTTCTTGGTGAAGAAAGGAAGAAGATTCAAATTCAACTTGATGCTCTAGACTTTGAGACAGATTCTGAAGATGGAGATTCAGATGACTCAAACCTACCATCACCAGAATTGTGTGGAATCACCCACGATGTAATTGACTTCGGCCTTAAGAAGAAAGAAATGTGTGGAGATGCTGAGATTGCTGGTCCAGACATCTCCAACATTGAAATGTGTCTTATGGCTGATGAGGTAACTAACAATTCACAATTTTTGTACTATGAGAGTGATGATGGAATTGAGGATCTGGAGTTGGTCAAGAGTGAATTGGATCGTTATGAGAAAGAATTTCTGGAAGCAAAATCAAAACCGAATTCTAGAGGAAAGCAAAGAAACTCTTGAAAAAAGGGTTTACGAGCTAACCGAGTATCGAGAACAAGAACGTGAAATAGCCTTTCCGAAATCTCGGATATCGAGAATGAAAATTCTCACAAACTAGCCTTGGATGAACTTACTAAGAAAATGATGAAGCTTTACGAGAATGAAGAACTCAGAAAGAAAGAGCTATCCTTCCAATCTTATGCAAAGGCTAGTGACACTCTCACTGAGGTTCAATCCTATCTAAGAGATCCCTCTGAGAAAGGTGGACTTGGACTCGATGAACAATCGAGTAATTCATCTCCTCTGAAGAAGAGTGATGAAAGGTTGACCTTTGTAAAAAGTCAACAGAATGGTTCTTCAACCACCTATAGCATTGGTCAGAAAGCTAGGGTAGTTGACAAAGGAAAAGGAGTAGCAACCCAGCCTTTGAAAGAACAACAAGTTCACAAGAAACTTGCGGATAAGGTTTCTGAAAAGAAACATAACCCTCAGACATGTAACCATCCACATTGCTACATTACTAGGAAAGGAAGAATTGCTGGAATAGGAAAATTCTCTACTGTACCATTTTATGAAAATAAAGATGGTGCAGAAACTAGTAAGGCTTCTGAAGAACGTATTTAGAAAGCCAAAGGTGTTCGAAATGTCATTGGCTATCATGCTATTGGAAAAGTTCTTCTGCAACATTATAAGGAAGGACAAGAACAATGGCGCAAGGCTGATATTGCATGTAGCAATAAACAGAAGTGGAAGAAATCTCAAGCCACTGAAAAACTGAATGCCAGAGCTAGAAGGAACCTGGCCAGAAAGGCTATGTTTGCTGACAAGCAATCCCAGAAACCCAGGGTCCAGAAAGCACCAAAAGGAACACCTAGAAACACCACAAGAAGGAAAATTGAGATCAAAATTACTGATTTTATTGCATCTCCTTCTGATCAAGTTAGACAAAAACAAACTCCCAAGAAATTCACTAAAATGTCGATTCCTACTGGAAGAATGTTTAGTCTAAATGGTTCTATCTCTGAAGCAAGAACCTAACTCCTGTTTCCTGTTTTGTGCAGAACGCCTCTTGGACTAAGGCGCAATGGCTATTTGATAGTGGATGCGGAAAGCACATGACAGGAGACAAAGCAAATCTGGTCAACTACAAAGCTTGCAACAATGGACCAGACATCAGATTTGCTGGAGGAGAATTAAATCCCTCTCCGGGATTTGTCAACGTCAAATTAGGATCATTAACTATCACTGACGTATTACATGTTAAGGGTTTGAAATATAATCTATTTAGCATGAGCCAGCTTGCAGACAAGGGATTTACTGTGAAATTCAAAGCAAAGTATTGCAAACTTATTGACAATGAGTCAAAGGCGAATATCTTGGTTGCTTCGTGAAAAGCGATCTTTATGTTGCCATTGGGCATCGCCTGGCGAAGAATGTCTCATGGTGAGTCAATCAGTCACCTGGAAGAGCACTGGTTATGGCACAAAAGAATGAGTCACTTGAATTTCAAAACTCTGAACAAACTTGCCAAGAAAGAGTTAGTGGTTGGCCTTCCCAAAACATCTTTCAGAAAGGATGGTATCTGTTCTGCCTGTCAGATGGGGAAACAATCTAAGATCTCTTTCAAGTCCATCATCAGACACTCTAGTGTTAGACCACTGCAACTATTACACATGGATCTTTTTGAATCATCTGTAACTAGTTATGCAGGAAAGAAGTATGGTCTTGTTGTTGTAGATGACTTCTCAAGATTCACTTGGGTTGTCTTTCTGAAGCACAAATCTGATGCAAGGGTGGAGATACCAAACTTGCTGAATAAGCTTGAAGTCATGAAAAATGACAAGGTATCTGCAATCAGAACAGACCATGGTACTGAGTTTGTCAACCAATACATTAAGGAGTTTT
The DNA here is from genome assembly GCA_026545765.1 of Plantago major. Classification (NCBI taxonomy): domain Eukaryota; kingdom Viridiplantae; phylum Streptophyta; class Magnoliopsida; order Lamiales; family Plantaginaceae; genus Plantago; species Plantago major. The sequence continues at coordinate 13,959,487 of CM048841.1, read as the reverse complement.
GTACTAGCAAAGGTATAAAACACCAACTTTCCTCTGTAAGAACACCACAACAAAATGGTGTTGCAGAAAGGAAAAATAGAACACTTAAAGAAGCAGCAAGGACAATGCTAGCTGACAGTAAGATAAGTGAAGTTTATTAGGTTGAAGCTGTAAACACAGCATGCTACACTCAGAACAGATGTTTGATAAACAAACACCATGACAAGACCCCTTATGAACTCTTGGTTGGTAGACCCCCTAATATCAAACATCTAAAAGTATTTGGTTGTAGATGTTTTGTTCTTAACAATGGAAAAGAGTATCTAAGAACATTTCAACCAAAGGCAGATGAAGGTGTGTTTCTTGGTTATTCTATGAACAAAAGAACAAAGAAGATTTTAAATCAGTTCATGTTGTATTCTATGAAGGAAGCAAGAAAACACCCCTTGCTGATGAACTCTCAGAAAGGTTCAAGGAACTAATGATAAAGGATTCTGAAGAGGAACTCTCAGAAAGGAAAAACATCTTTGTGGAAAGAGAGGATGACTCTGACGAAGAAAAGCATGAAATGCCTAGTAACAACCAGATGATTCTCAGACATGATGAAGAATTTCCTATGAGAATTCCAGAAATGGAAACTGAAGATGTTCATCAGAGAGCTAATTCTGGATATGACCTCTCTGACAGGCATGTCCCAGAAAGCTCTCACACTGAGAAAGTGTGAGACATTCACCGCCCTTCTGAGGTGCAAAATGTCACAAATACTGAAGAAGTATCAAGTCATAATCATAGTGAATCACATTCAGATCACATAGATGTTGACCCTACTAGCCCTAAACCCATGATGAGATGGATCAAGGATCATCCTGCAAAAGATGTAATTGGACCAATCAATCAAGGTGTTAAGACTAGGAGAGCAATAGCTGAAAATGCTAATTCTCTCTTAAGATGTTTTATCTCAAACATTGAACCAAAAACTATAGAAGAAGTATTAAGAGACCAAGACTGGATCTCTCCAATGCAAGAAGAGTTGGATCAGTTTGAAAGAAACAAAGTCTAGAAACTAGTTCCATTTGTAGAAGGAATATCTGTGATTGGAACTAAGTGGGTTTTCAGAAACAAGATGAATGAATCTGGTGAAATAACCAGAAACAAAGCAAGGTTGGTTGCCAAGGGATTCACCCAGACTGAAGGTTTAGATTTTGATGAGTCATACGCACCTGTTGCCAGATTGGATGCAATAAGACTCTTTCTAGCCTTTGCAGCTCATAAAGACTTTAAAGTTTATCAGATGGATGTCAAAAGTGCATTCTTGAATGGTGAACTTGCTGAGGAAGTCTATGTTGAACAACCACCTGGTTTTGAAGTTTCCTCATAAAGTAGAATGGTCTATAAGCTATAGAAAGCTCTTTATGGACTGAAACTGGCTCCAAGAGCATGGTATGACACTTTGGCCAAATACCTTCTGGAAAGTGGTTTCAAGAAAGGTGAAGTTGATAAAACTTTATTTACTTTAAACCATGATGGGAAACTACTCTTAGTTCAAGTATATGTTGATGACATCATATTTGGATCTAAGGACAATCAACTTTGTGATGACTTTGCAAATCTCATGAAAAGTAAATTTGAGATGAGCATGATGGGAGAATTGAACTATTTCCTAGGATTGCAAGTCAAGCAACTCAATGATGGAATATTCATTAGTCAGACAAAGTATGCAAAAGAAATGCTCACAAAGTTCAAACTTAAGCCTTCTGAAAAGAATGCTAAGATACCTAGGAGCATAGGAACCAAGATGACCTATACTGAATCAGATAAGAGTGTTGATGAACACAAGTATAGGAAATTGATAGGTTCACTACTTTACCTTACTGCAAGCAAACCTGATATTCAATATGCAGTTGGAGTGTGTGCGAGATTTCAAACAAATCCAATGCAATCACACTACAACATTGCTATGAAAATATTAAGGTATGTGAAAGGCACAGTAGATATAGGTTTGTGGTATCCTAAAGAAAGTGGATTGAGTTTGGCTGGTTACTCAGATGCTGATTATCTTTGGATCAATGCTTGATAGGAAAAGTACCTCAGAACTTGGGTTTAAGGAACTAGACTTATCTCATGGTTTAGCAAGAAACAAAACTCAATTGCAACTTCTACCACGGAAATTTGAATATATTGTTCTTTGGTTGTGCAACACAAATTATGTGGATTCAACAACAACTCAGAGACTATGGACTCAATGAAGAGAAAACTCCCATTTTCTGTGATAACACAAGTGCTATTGCAATCACATAGAACCCCAAATTCCATGCCAGAACAAAGCACATTGATGTTAGACACCACTTCATCAGAGACCATGTTGAGAAAGGCAATATAGAGATACTCAAGATTGGCACAGAAGACCAACTTGCAGATATCTACACTAAGCCCTTACAAGAAAGCCGGTTCTTGACCTTAAGACATAATCTTGGATTAATGGAGTTGCCTAAGGACTGAAGTATTGTCCTGAATCTCTAAAGACTGAATAAGTGAGTAGGCCTCTGAGAACAGGTTCTCAGAAAGCCAAGATGATAAGAAGTGATGCAAAGGTTTCTGAGTAGCAACACTCCGAAAGGCAAAACATTTCTGGAACGGGTATCCAGAAAGGCAAAGGTCGGTACACACTTAATAAGTAAATAAAACTAGAACTTACTTACTGAGAGTGGGTCAAATACATTCAAAACAAGCAAGCTTGACACTTGAATTCAGAAAGCTATGTAGTCATAAAGAGAAATGGACACACAAAGCCCATAAGGTATAAGTTCTGAAAGTCAAACATGTGCAATGTCTTGTATTTTTACCATTTTCATGATAAACAATATATAGATAAGGACTTGACACTCAGAATGATAAGCTCAAACGATTAAGTGTTCCTACTCTTTACTAAGTGACACAATGAATGTAGCATATTAAAAATCCATCAAGTTGGCACATTACCATTTGTTGATTGATATCATTACAAGATATTCAATATAAGCCCTTGATGAATAAACGTTTGATCTCAACGGTTGTGATTAAAACAAAGCAAGTAATGTCTGCTGAGAAATGCAGACATGGCCCACTACGCATTTAATGAAGTACAAAGGACGTACCACGCCTATGCAGATGCAAAGACACACATTCATATTCAGCTATATGTATGTCGTATCTATGTACATTTTGTCTGCTATATATATAGGATTTGGGCAATTTACAAACACTTTTACCAATTCTGAAATTTCAAACTTGCATCAAAATAGCAAAATCTCTCAAGATTTCTGCAAAACTCAACTTCTTGTGCTTAGTCCAGAAAAGATAGACTAATCTCGATTAATTGTACAATATTCATCTGAAAAACACTCACTCTAAACTCTATATAAGAGATGGCACCCAAAAAGATGACCACCAAGAACCCTAAGACAACATCCTCTGCTCCTGCTGAAAAGCAAGGAGGAAAGGAACTTAAGGTGTTGAATAAGCATATACAGGAAAGTTTACCCCATCGGACTGGAACCCTAAACACAAAATAAATTGGGGAGCTTTTCTAGTAAAGAGGTATGTACCAGCAGTTATACCTTCAAGACCGAAGAAGCGATATTGGGGATCTTTGAAAATTCCCATATCTACAAGCTTCTATCTGCTGCACCCAGTGGACTATCCACAATGGATGTACTAGAGTTCTATAACAACTCCAAAATCTTCACAAAAGTTGTGAATGATGAAGAAGAAAAATACATGCAGACTGAAGTCCAAGGACAAGAAATTGTTCTAGACAGCAAGACTTTCTACAAGATTTTCCGATTGAAAAATCGAGGAACATTTGAAGACATCAACATCAAGGACGCTTCCATGATTCAAGGCATCAAAGAGCTATTTGAAGCAATCCAGTTAGAAAATGCAAAAGGTTGCCCAAGAGACTTTGTTCTGAAGGCCATCAGAACAAGTCATCTCCAGCAACACTGGAGTACTTTAGCTCTTATTCTGGTCTGTTGCTTTGATGGCAACAAAGGTGGAGTAGACCAGATAAGCATGGAGAGATGGATGATGATGCATCTTCTGAACAAGAAGCATGAAGGGCAGGAAACCCACTTCAATTGGGGGAAGTACGCCTTCAACAAAATTCTTGGACACATTGAGGAATTTGAGCCCAAAATCATCAATGGCCTTGCTGAGCCAAAGGCCAATATGCACTTTGGTCTCAGGATCTGTTACATTCTGGAAACAATGGGAATCACTCTCAGAGAGAGGTAGGAAATCCCAGTCACCAACTCCCTTTTCAAACACGCTTTTGAAGAAAAGGAGAAACTTGCTGCTTCAAGCTCAGCTCTTCACAAAGACAAGAGCCCCTCTGCCCAGCAGGAAGAAGAAGGCCTGGGTGAGGAAGATAGAATGATGGAAGATGTTGCCATTAATTCGACATTCACAATGCCAGCACTTAATATTGCTGAAGGAAACCCTGTTCTTGAACAGGTTCCTCAACCTTCTGAGAAAGCTCAACTCTCAGAAAGGGATCAAACTGAGATTGAGACTCAGAATGATACTTCAGAGGAGATCAATAATGAGCACAGAAAGACCGTGGAATCACCACAAGTTCAAGAGATCAATGATCAACCTGACTCTATACAGGCCAACTTGGAGACACACTTTTAGGGGGAAGAAAACCTGTCCACCCCCTTGAATCAAGAAGAGGTTCCTCCAACCTCAGAACATCAAGAAGAGCCTGTCCCACAGGTAGTAAAAGTTATCTCTGAATAAGAAATAACTAACTAAAATTGCTCTGATGTTCTAATTTTATTAATGCCTCTTCTTAGGCTCCAACTGAGGAAGTAGTGGTGGTGGAACCAACACCCCAAAACCTAGAGATTACAGAAGCTGAAAAGCTTTCTGAGGAAGTATTTACTGAGCCTTCTGCTGAGAAGGTAAGTAATCAGTAACAGTCTTCTTCAACGAATGCTCTAGAAAACCCACTACTAAAATCTCTTATGTTTGTTCTTACAGGTTCAGTCAGAAGAACAATTGGATGGAGAAACAGTTGTGTCATCTCCTCCAAAAGAAACTAAAACTGCTGAACAAGCAGTATCTGCAGAAAAGGTGCCAGAAACCCCCAAGGTTTCTAAGGAACATGCTACTGAGCTTCCTCACTTGGAAGTAAGTGAAGTCTCAGAATGCACTTTTCCACTTATCTTTTCTGTTAAAAGTTTCTAAACATCTTTGATTTTAACTCTCAGGTTCAAGCAGAAAGAAAGGTTGATGAGGATAAAACTTCTCCTCACACCAAAGTATCTGAGGCCTCTGTGCCCAAGCAAGCAAAAATCCAAACAGATGAGCCTAGTGTTTCTACACAGGTATGCTCAGAAAGCTCACTTCTGCACACAGATACTAACACAAGTGGTTTGAACAAAACTAACTTGAACACTTTCTTTCAGGCTCAAAGTCTAGTGCCAGTTGATTTACTCAAGGCCTTCCGAAGCACCTTAAAGAAACATCTCAAGTGCTTGAGACAATGGCGAGAAACTTCGAAAGGTGACCTTTCCAAGTAGCCAGAAATGTCGCGTCGAGAAAAGCAATTGCCCTAAATCGGAGGATTATATCCATGCATTGTTCTCTGAGTCCTACTCATTTGCCACTCTAATGCATGAAGACTTCATTCATGAAGTAGCACAAAGACTTATAGCGATTTCAAGTCCATGGATGCTCAAACCAAGAGCGATGGTTACCCATCACGCCTTGCCCAAAGAAGCTCACTACTTATCCTGTGAACAAGAAGAAGTTAATGGGAGGATGATTACATTCCCAAATGTGATCAACACAGTTTCGAGAAGATGACGAGGAGATGGACGAAAATGATTATCAAGAACCTCCCTCTGAGCATCCAAACCAAGAAACAAAGAACAAGAGTGATGATGATGATGATCAGAATGATGATCCCCAACCTGGACAAGGCGGGATTCAGAAAGCTAGCAAAGAGAGTGGAGAAAAGGCTACTCCCTCAATTGCTCAGAAAGCTTCATCATCATCACCTCCCAAGTCTCATCAAGATACCCAACAAGCTGAACACAATGATGCCATTGAAGAAATTTCAACTGCTGAGTTTAGGATTGAACAACTCAGAAAGGTATTGGAAGAAGAGAAGAGAATCAACATTGAGACTCAAGCTCTTGTTGATGAAAAGGAAGACAAAATCAAAAAGCTCGAAGAAGCTAATGCCAAAGAATTGGCACTCCTAGATGAGCAAAGAAATTTGAAGAATGCCATTGTTGTCACAGCTGATGAAATAGATGCAATGGATGACAATGATGATGAAGAACATGATGCTGAGACTGCATCAGAAAGACCTTCTACATCTTCTCAGAAGGCCAGCACACTTGATGGAAAGCAGAAGAAGATTATCAATCTGCAAACAATCCAAGAAAAGGATTATGATAGTGATGCTGAAACCCACAACTTGATCACTAAAGCAGAAGATGAGAGACTTGTCACTCAGCACAAAAGAGCCCTACTTGCTCCTCATATATTCTCTGCACCAAGTAGTTCAAGAAGTGAAGAGCACCGTGCAAGGAACAGTGTCTTTTTAGAACTTAGAAAGACACTAGTTGCCCAAGATACAGAAGTGCTAAAATCCGTCGCAGAAGAGATGAAGCCTTTGGCTGCTGCTTTACTCAACAGAGCAACCAGCATCGCTCTCTCTCTCAGAAAGACCTAGGGTTGGTCAGGGATGAGGATTGTAACAATGCTGATGCAGCATTGAATGAAGCCAGCCATGCTGTCCTGCAAGCCAACACCATCCTAAAGCCGCTTGAAGAGCTCAACAGAAAGGAGCAGGAACTGGTTAGACAGAACAATGAGCTGAAGAAAGAACTTCAAGAATTAGTCAGGGTGCACAACAATCTCCAGAAAAACTTTGAAACTCTCTCTGAAGCTTATGCTATCATGAGTCAGTCATTCATGACTAAGGGGGAAGAAGAGATGCCTCAGAAAGGCTGAGGAAGAAAAAGAAAACAATCAAATCCTCCATCCTCAAGTCAACTTGTCATTAAGGACACCAGTGGAGACACCCTTGCTGAAGAAGTTGTTCCAGATCAACCCGCCAGAAGGCTGAGAAGTATGGTTACTAGGGGAACCAAGTCCCTTAGAATCTCAGAAGAGAAGAAGACTTCTGAGGAAGATGAAAAGGAAGAAGGAGAAGTAAGAGGCCAAGAAAGCTGCAAGTCTCCAATTTTGGACTACAATGATGATGAGGATGATTCTGATGAACATCCACTTCACAAGAAAAGGAGACAAGCAACTACTTCACAACCTCCTCTAGCAGCAAAGCCCTTAGCAGCCAGAACTCCTTCTGGAAATACCAAGTCAATACAAGGAACATCCACCAAAGACAATTGGCGGGAAGAAAGGGTTAGAGGATCTCCTGACAGAAGGCCACCAAACAGAAAAGCAAGAAGGGATTTCCAATTTGGCAGAATAAACAATGAAACACATCAAGAAATGCCAACTAATGCCCACATTGAGTATATGAAGACCAGTAATGAAGAATCTTCATATAGGTGCATTCTGAACAAGAGAGGGTATTGGATTCTGGAACTACAACATCTACTTGTCAATGATAAGTTTCCAACTCCCATCCTCAACCAGATCCTGAAATGGAGAGAAGGCAAGCCAGAATTGCTAAAACTTGAGCACCTTCATGCCTGGTTAAACTTTGAATACAAAAGAGGAATGAAGCCGGAAAGATGGATCTTTCTTTTGCCTATCCTTACCCAAAACCTGATGATGTACACAAGGTAAGAAAACTGGATGGTAGCTACAGCAGGAAGAACAAACTAGGTGTTTCAACCTATGAGTCATTCTATATGACATTGGATGAATACCTAGATGATATACACTATCTGGAAGAAATATACAAGTATTTCAACCTATCTCAGCTGCAAGTAGACCATGCCTGGGTCTGGGGAAAGTACTTTTGGATCAAACATTTTCTGCGGAAGAATCACAAGCTTGGCAAAAGTTACCATGAAATATGTGACTTATCTAGAAAGACAGAGCTCTCTGTCAGAAGGATTCTTTATGACTATGTCCAAGAATGTAGAAAAGTGGATGATAATGTCAACTGATCCAGAAAGGGTGTTGAAGAACTTGAGGTATCTAAACCCAAGTTCTGTTTCTGAAGACTTGAAGACTAGTAACATTAGAATACTCTCTTGGAGCTTGGACTCTCCTATGTTCTAATTTACTTAGTATGTTTTATTACTTTTTGTAATCTTGCTGATTGTTTCTGAATTTCTCTATCTGTAAAAGTTGCATCTTACTCTGTAAACTGTACCTATCTGAAGATCATACTCTCAGATACATTTTAATAGATGACAACTTATCAGCAAAGATCACTTCTTGTGATTTGGTTGATGTTTACTTCTGCACTTAATTCAACTAAAATTGAATATCATTTGAAATGATTAAGTGGTGGATTGTTTTCTCTTCCAGGATTACAATTTTGTAATAGGACTTGAAAGATAGTCATGGATGACTGATCAAAAAGGGGGAAATTTGTTAGGAATATCTGTTAGTATTTTGATCACTCATCACATGTTTTTTTATCTTAGCCAGAAAGGTGATTAAGTGCTCTTGGTTCACTTGAACATTGTAGAAGAGGAAATCACTGAGTATGATTAGTCTAGTAAATCTTGTATTAGGATTATAGGTCTCTGAGTGTAATTTTTATTTCAAGAAGACCATGAAGATCAATCCTAGCAATGGAGCTTTTCTAAAGATTAGAAGACTGAAGATTGCACAAGGTTTATGAAGACATAAAGGTTTAGTCTAACTCAGAAAGACTATGTCCTTAATCCTTTCTTAAGTATATTAACTTATTTTCGGGATATGATTCTGGACATATGACATCATGAGTATGGAGCATGCAAGCCATCAGAAAGGCTCATGTATCCGTTGAGACTAAAGGACAATGAAACGATACTATGCATTAAATGCATCGCGAAATCTTTAAAGCATCCTCTCGAAAAATGAGATAGTGACTTCTGAGTACATAGTTCAAGATATATACGGATATAATTTGATAGAGAGCACAACGGATACAATTCAAACGCCTCTCAAATTTATCTATATATATCACACACTTAGGTGTTTGAAGAATATACCTTAGAACGCTCTACCTTGAAAACTTACCATCAAGCACTCTACTACCCTTTCTGAAAGCTTTCTATTGCTTGAAGAATCACTAGTAGTTCTAAGTTGTCCTGAACCTTAACAAGAGATTGTTATTCGTGAAAGAGTTGAACTATCAGATACCGTTTCTGAAGCTCATTCTCCAGAACGGACACCAATTACTTGGGCCTGTAAAGAGCAGACTGTCATTCACTGAACAAGTGTATTAAGTAGTCTTGTTCTATTAGGCTCTCTGAAAACATAACTGAAAAGTTATACGAGAAGCCTCTCTGACAAACCTTATAACCAACACTATCAAGGCGTGGAGTAGAGGAAGTACTTGATTTGGGAAATCAGGGAACAACTCCAAGGTTATCTGAGTAGAGGAAGTACTTAGCTCTAGGAGCTGGGGAATAACTCAGGGGGAACATTTGGTTGGGAACCATTTGTTTAGGAATCTTAGAATAGGATTATTGTAAGGTGAACTCAATTATCTGTTCTAGTGAATTCTAGGTCTCAGAAAGACCGAAGTGGATTAGTTGGAGGATTACGCCACCTCCAGATACCACTATACTTGCTGTGTTATTTACCTTTCTGTATTTACATTTCAGCAAAGCACACACACACTTACTTATTGTTTCTGCACTTACCTATCTTAAAGTCTTCCGCGCTCTGAATTTAAGTATCAGAAACCCCCAGGTTTCTGAGAAACTGTGTTTATCGACAAAAGTTTTAAAAGACTATTCATCCCCCCCCCCTCTAGTCTTTTACTTTGCCATTATCTAGACCAACAATGTTGCACTCCGATAACCAAGTCTGACGAACCTTAGTTTGAGTGTTGTAAGGATGCACAAAGAGCAGGAGGAAAGAAAGCAAGTAGGAATGTGATGTATATGTTCTTTGTGAAGAACTTCTCCACATATTTATACTTGTTTGATGATCTTTCCCAACAGTTATATCCTTCTACTAAAGATGTTAACTCTTCATTCAATAAACACAAGTTGAAAGGGACACAATTCTTCAACTTAAAGGAAGTGTCTATTCATGAAAAGACCAGGAAAAATTCAAATTTTCGGAGGAAATCGCGCCTGTTCAGGCACCAACAGGTCTCACCGCGGTGAGCCCCTACCTCACCGTGGTCCCAAGACAGAACAGAAAGTTCTGTCCACATTGGGACCGCGGTGAGCTCCTATGTTTCCTCCTGTTTCAATTTTTCTCCTTTCTTTTCGATTACATTGCTCTTAAACCCGAATTTTAGCACATAGGATTACACATCGTCATGTTTAAGATGACTTAACTCATTCATGTAGTGATCAAACACACTTAAAACATTAATCACCCTTTCACCACTTGTCGATTTTAGTGACTTAATACATAAAGTGTAATTCGTTTTAACAACGAGATACACGCTTACACGGAATGCTTGTTTACGACGTGTTGGGCCCCATTGACCAATTCATCGAATGAATTGAAAGCTCAATCATTCACTAAAATTCCAACAGTTAACGCAGCGGAATACAAAAATTTTATTGCATACTAAACTTGATTCAATGACTATATAACGTAAAACAAGCAAATCAATACTTACTTGTCACACTAACTTTCTAGACAACAACTTTAAAACCTTAAAGCTCTTCTGGAAATCTGTTCGTCAAGTACTTCATATCTGTTCGTCATGTATGATATGTTGAAACCCAACACATCATGATTAGCTTCCTCGATCTCGGTATCCACGGGCAATTTATTTCTACCGAAGAACGCTAGGAGGATCCCGTTCGAAACTAGACTAAACTATTTAGTGAGTAGGGTTATGGAGAATTGAACCACGAAGAAAGATGATGGCCAAGAGAAGAGAAAAAACGTGTTGTGTGTCTTCTTCTATATGAAATTCGCAGGACACTGTGTACTTATATACTCGAGTAGTATCTTAGTACAAAAAGGACTCTTAGCCCAATTGGTTGGGCTTGAATCTATCAAGCATCAAGTCATGGGTTTGAAACCCACCAAGCCCAGCTTATTTTTCTTTATCTCTTTTGGGCTTTTACATTTGGACTTCATTTCAATTTGGTCCAAATGAACTTTTCTTGCTTTAATTAATTAAATCCAATTTAATCTAATTAATCTTTCTTCAAATATAAATTAAATCCAATTCAATTAATTTACTTTCTTAAAGTATAACAATTAATTAAGTCCGATAAATCCAATTTGACTTATTAATTGTTTCTATCAAATAGATCAATTCTCAATAACAGTAAATTAAATATTTATTAATCCAATCAATATTTAATTCACTCTAATACTCAGTTGGTAGGACAATTATTACAAAGTGTGACCCGTAGGGCCTTATGTAAATAAGCACTAATCTAATTAAGGTTTGGTGAAACTCCTAGACAATTTACCAAACATTCTCAATACATAAGGAACGTTTGAAATAATTGCAAACCAGCTGTAATGTAGAGCTTATGATGATACGGTCCTTTCATTCGCGAAGACTCGATTAAGTCTAGAACTTGATTTCGTGTCTATTCCAATAACTTAATCACTTTATCTCATTCTACTAATTGATCCATAATATTTGAAACACCATTCCAAACATATCTTGCGTTGACCAACGACTTTGATCAAACTAGTAATGGGAAGTTAAGTGTTCTCTCCAAGTCTATTTTGAGGAATGAATCCTATCTTGGTTCTACCACTACTAACATGTGTTTCGTGATGTGCCCAACACATGTCGTATCTACCCCTACAAGGAGTGCAAGCATTGGCCATGGTCAAAGCACACGAGTCCACACATGTAGTAAGCATTAACCTCAAGTCAAAAGATTATTACACCACCCTACAAACCGTTACTTCCGTAGACACGTAAATAGAGTACATCATACGGTTTCTCGGCTGGGTATACCAACACTCTCTAAAGTGTCCATTTGTCCATCACGAATTACCAAGTAATTCGTAGTCGTGAGAACTAATACACCCTCAAAGGATATGATGCAGACCACATGCTAATCTCCAATGCATCATCGATATCCCATTCTCGATGATCATTGATTGGGGCTACTTTTAGAGCTATGTTATGTCACTTAAGATCTAACATTCTTAGTGATAACATAAAGCTCATGGGAACACATATGTAAACAATTACAGACAAACAGATAATAATATTTACATACTGTAATGCCTATTTATAGATGAACAATAATAAAAAATAAATACTAAATCGAATATGTATATTTGTCCTCAATTCGATTGTCTCTAGGAGATATATACTTTCAATCTCCCACTTGGCCTAGAGTCAATCACTCACGTGCATCCAACATGTAGATTCTTTAAATGGCAAAATTGTCTTTCTAAATACAAGGTTTGGTGAAAGAATCAGCCAATGTTTACTCAATGAGAAATCACTTTATTTCTATGTTATTATCTAGTAATGGTCTCTAACCCATTGATAGCATCTCAGTACGTTCTAGCTAAATTCGTAAGATCTTGGTTCCTTAGCATATGCAATCACACTAGTAATCGCAATCTCTAAATTCGATTACTAACACTTGAAACTACCCCTGTTCTTCTAAGAACTCATATCAGCTGTGTACCAGACTAAATCTGTTGAACCTTTAATAATCTAATTATTAAATCTAATCTAATTACCAGATACGATCCAAACTAATATTGTTATTAAGATGAATAAATTTCATAGTATGTGATGACTCCAATCACCACATCTACAAAAGCTTGCCATGCATAAGCCAAGTTTATGCTAGCTCCCACTGTTCACATGAAGTGTTGTTTTATATGAGTCATATCTGATTCGCATAATAAATGCACGGTGTACATAGTCGTACTATACGACAATCCTCATATGTACTTGATGTATACTTCAATAGGACAATCCAATATTGAGAGTATACATACGTAACTCAGCATTATATTCTCTATAGAATATTTAATAAGCAACACAACACATCCCTATACTAGTGAACATGCGAGTTATAATATCATACTGGGTTATCCAGTGAAACCGTAATTATATACTCATAGTCAAGTCTTTCACAATGAAAGTCTTGATTAACCAATACTTTTATTTTAATGTTGATGTAAAACCATCTCTAATGATTTATATGTGTCAAACATATATACAACCATTTAAATAGTCACCTTTCATAATCCTTCAAAAGATGGATGAAGTTCCTTTACCTTTCTATAAGTCAAACTATTTGACTTATTCCTTCAAGTAATATTTGTAACTCCTAAATGCTTACATAAGTTCACAATGGACTTACTATATTGGCATATGTATGAATGATTTTCACTTTGAAGCATTAATGTCTACAAATGTGTCAAACACATTTCTTGTAAAGTTTCTACATATAGAAACCTATCAGGCCATCATCAAATGAATCATGCGATTTTCGTATATAAATAGTGTAAGTAAAATCTTAATGGACTTTATCTACAATACTGGTAAATAATTTTATAGTTTATGTTCCAAACATAACCACAAATTTTAGCCACTAATTTGTATATGTAGATATCTAATTTCAAGTTTTCCTTGAAAACTTATGCATGCATCAAATCTATATATATTATAAAGCCCAATTTTTATTCTAAAGGATTTGTATAGCACTTTTGTCAAGATTGAACCACATAATTTCTTTCAATTTTTTCTATTTTCTCACCCAAAATGATTAAAACAATTACATACATGGTAAGAAATCTGTTTTGATGTGAGCCTCCCTATATTACGCCTATTACCAACCATAGTCATTAATGATGCCTGTTTTTGGTAATGCCATCCATATCCATATATATTAAGAAATGCCACAATGTCAAAGATAGGAAACAGTACAAGAGCAGAACCAAATCAACCAATTACACATCCTACAAAAATGGACCAAAACAAACTGGAAAATAGAAACTAATAAACCATCAGTATAGTACCCCTAAAACCCATCCATATGTTAATAAAATATGCTAATAATGAAGGAGAAATTTGTGTATTTATGCCTCAGAAGTATTAAACTACTGTTGACCTTCACCAATTCAAGTTGACATTCATTATTTTGAGCAATCTATCTATTATATAAAGCCAATTTTTATTCCATCCATTTTCTATAGGACTTATGTAACAGTCCAAAAATTCATATTTCGAATTTAGACGTTTTAGAACGAACCAGCGTTAAGCGGAGTTCGTAAAATGTTAGTCTTTGGCCCAAAACTGTTTTCCTTAAAGTTAAGCCCAATATTCTTTTGTGAGCCCATCTTTTAGCCCTTGTTAAAACCCTGGTCTCCCAAAAACCTTAGGAATTTTCAAAGAAAAACCTTGGTAAAAATTTTGTTTTCGCGCGTAGATTTTCTTTCAGGCGCAGCCAACTTCTAAACTCGATTCCCAATTCGTTAACCGTTGGATCGAGCTTATTTTTGGAGATCGGATTCATAACAAACCTGACTATACTTCCACCTGACGGATTTCTTTGTTGATGTTCCAGTAATTCAGAATCTGTCGTCGAACAAAGAGCTGATTTCCACTCCGTTTTCAACTCCTTTCGTATTTGTTCTCTCAAGGCAAATTCCCCTAGGACTTGCATCACAAATGTTTATATGTATGATGTAAATCTTGCGTGAATGATTTTTATATGTGATTGATGCAAGTTTTCCTAGAACTCATTCATGTGATAATTGTTAGAATTATAAGTTATGTTGTATGCAAGTTCCTCTAAGGCTCAGTCACGTTTGTGTGTTAATTGTTAGAAATATACGTTATTTTGTATGCAAGTTGCTTGGATTAAAGTTTCTAGTATCATGTAGCTTGAAAACTATGATTTATGCTTGTTCGATGTAGGAATTAGTGATAGTCATATGCTGCTGAGTTTTCTGGAAAAGGAATTTGTGAGAGTACGACCGAGTTCGATCTTCTGGTGTTTATGATTAATTGTGGTTACAATTTGCAAAGCAGAAACTTGTGTGTATATATATATTGGAAAGTTTATGGTCAGACCTTGCATGTTAGTTGGATATGTGCGAAGATACAGAATGGTCATCAACTCTTATGCATCTTGCCTCACATATAATACAGTCATCTATGTGCATGTTAATTACCAATATCATATCCATGTTATCATAGTCCATGTTTGTTTCGGTTAGTTCTATTCAATTGCATGTCTTTGTCTATTGTATATTCTATATAGTGTTATGCACACACCATAGTTCGTTCATTCATGAGTTAGAGTTTAGAGAACATGCATTCACGTTAAAAAGATGTTAAGAGTTTAAAGTAATGCAAGTTTTAAAGTTAAGGAAAAGTTCGGGCTCGTAAGGCATTACCCTAAGTATTTTGTGGCAATTTCAAGAGTATCAACTAGAGTGTGATTAGTGCCTCTAGTCGTGTTTTAAGAGTTTTAAGAGGTCACCATGGGCTGGGGTAGGACCTTGCGATGCCAAGTGAGCTCGCGATCATGTTAAGATTTTAAGACATTTCAAGAGTAAGTTTCAAGACAAGTTTCAAGTTCAAGTTAAAGAATTTTAAAGAATAACAAGTTCAAGTTCAAGTTCAGAGTTTAAAGTAGAGTCAAGTCAGGTCATAGGTTGCATTGCATTAATCAAGATTAAAAGATTTAAAATACATGAAGATAGAACTTTAAGTCATGGCACGTGCATGAAGCTTGCTCAGTCAGTGGTCATGACTGACCCCTTTCTAAAATATCAATTTTAGGTATGAAGCTGATCGGAGTGGCGAGCAGTGATCACTATCAGAAGCATATTTACCACTTTTACTTTCATGACTTTTAAACCTAGTATCCGAACTTCTTACGATTTTAAAGTTCCACTGCGATATTTGTTGGTTCACAAATTATGTTCAAGGATTTCCATGCCAAGTATAAGAACGCACAAGGCGTCAAACTATGTTTTAAATTTTATAATTCAAGTTCGTCGAATTTTCAAGATCACGAACTAGCGCGAGTCATATTTTTCTTAGTTCGTCTTTATAAAATTCAGGGCGCTACAACTTAAGCCAATAATGATTCTTAGAATTTTTTTTCAATTTTTGTATTTATTTGACAAAAAAAATCAATGAAAATTACAAACATGGTAATAAATCTTTTCACATTCTGACTGCTACTTTTCCACCCCTTGACAGTCAATTTCATTAATTGTTTGTCTATTTTAAGTAGTGACAAAGTTCTATTTTCACCTTACTAGTATACGTGTGCACGTTACACGTGCAAAAATTAAATCAATATATGAAAACAAAATAAGTTAATCATATTTTGTTAAATTTATCTGCGTGTATAGAGTGAAAAGTGAAAGTTACAAATAAGAAACAACACAGAGAAGATGGATTACCATAATTTATCGATAAATCCTTTTTATTTTTTTTTTGAGTAAGTATTTTAATAGACTGTTTATATATACTTATCTAGAGACGGACTTATATTGTCACTAAAATTATTGATGTTATTAATCAAAATGTTTATACTGTGAACATTGATGTTTTTTTCATATACAAAAAATATATTTTGTCAACAATATAAACATTTTGATTAAAAACATCGATAATTTCATTGATAAAATAGATCGGTCTTTAGATAAGTTATTTAAAGACTATTGTGTTTCTTCTTTTTATTGTAGGTCAAAATTAATTGAATTGGTCACATACCCAATTAATTTGATTTGATGTGTAGTATTCTGGTTTTAGATAGTAAAAGATTATTATGAAATTGTAACAAAATTAACATCACTTCAAGAACATATTTCTCAATCTATATTTGAGATAAGAGAAACGTGACTATATGCATTACATGTGTAAAAATTTATTTATGATATATTTTGGTTGATTATTTTATTTGAGAAGAAAAGTTCTCCACTCTTTCTAACCGTGTCTGATGAGTCAAAATTAAAAGGGTAAACTTGGAAAGAATTTTTGGTGTAAAAACTGCTTTCACATAGTTGGCTTTTATATATTAAAAGATTATAGAAAATACACAGTTCGAATTTTATAGGGTTCTTTTATCAGTTTCTTTCCTTGCTTCGTGGTATAGGGTTTCTGCTCTTCGATCAAGATTTGTCACGCCGTTTCCAAGGTAACCATTAATCTTTTCTTATTTGTTCTTCGTCTGTTGAAAAAATTCCGTGTTTTCTCATTGTTCGAATAGGAGTCCATCACCATACATTTACAGTGCCCAAGAATTGAACATTATGCAGTGAATTTTACTTTGATTTTGTGTATGTTCTTGCAGTTCCAAAAACAGGATTTCTCCTCCAACAGCGCAATCAAGTGAGCATTAACTTTTAATCTTCATATACTAGGAGTAGTTTGATTACATATTAAGAATTAAATGTAGAAATCAAATTTAAGCGAAAGAAATGGTAGAACAACTCGCCTGTGGATTTAAATGACAGATCCAAACTCCGTAACATATCTTTTGTGTTTATGCCAAAGTCGAAATCGAACGTCTCATTTGGTCCTTTTTAGCGGTCTTTTGTCAGTCTTTGACCTTAGTTTTATAGTGTTTTTGTACGTTTTTATGCTTTGGTACTTTGTTTGTGTTTTGTAGGATTTTTTGTGTTATTTGGTCTCGAAGGTGAAAATCGGAGTGAAAACTTTGGTTCTAGATCCTTGAATGTAGAGTAACTGGACGAAAACGGAAGTGGATTCGGAGTTCGGACGAAGATTTGAGAGCCGTTTTAGCGAAGCTTGCAAAAGTGAAGTTTTACGGAGCGGTCTAGCCATTTTGGCCATAACTCTCTCATATGATGTCCGATTGACCTGAGATTGGTGGTCACGGAAATATAATTCAAAGAGCTCCAATTTAAGTTTTGGAAGCATTGGTAAATTCTGTCTGTGGAAAACGTTACAGAGGTTTTAAGCTCGCCGCGGCGAGATTTTGCGAGAGCAATGTAGGAGCCTAAATAGTGTCTCGCCGGGGCGAGCTATTTTGCCCGCCGCGGTGAGATTCGGCGAGATTTGCGATAAAACTTCACAGATTCAGTGAAAAACTCCTTTTTAGGTTATAATTAGGTATTCCTTTGCCATAACTTCCTATACTTGATTTTTTCATAGAAAAAGAGGCTCCTAGACATTATTCTTGACATTGAAACACATTGGAGCTTGGTTTTATCTTTGATTGAAGGATTGATATCAAATTCCTGATTATTGTTGTAATTCTCTATTGTTTATCTCTCTACAATTCATTCTTGTTCTTGTTGTCGAATTGTATGAGCTTGCATGCGATTATCATTCTGTTTATGTTTAACATGAGCAATATCTTGAATTCTTTGATCCTTGCTTCTATCATGAATAGCTAAACCACTCCGAACACGGTAGTTATGTGATAGTATTGTATATTCGTTTCTACAGTTTTGGATTCATTTATGTAGGTTCGTCTAGTTCAAAATCTTCGTAAAACCTTCAATCGAATAAGCTAGTTCAAGACTTTCAAAATCTTTTTCGGTTAAGGATCATGGATTGACAACCCATGATTACTCTAGTTTGAAATATTCAAATAACGATTGGTTGAATTGGATTGATTGATTTATGTACGCCGACCGTGTAACAAATATGAATGATTGCCCTAGAACGAATTAGCATTACTTGATCATTACTACTGTGTTCATCTTCTCTCATTGTTAAAAACCTTTATTTGCTTTATCTTATGCTAGTTTTTAGAAACAACCATCTTACAAATCAATCTATTTTCACAAGTAACTGTTTGCTTTCAAACCGTTGTGGTAGCTTAATTGGTTCCTTAGCGAACGATCCTGTGGCTAGCATTGTCTGTCTACAACAACTGCTTACTACTTATTTTCTAAGTAATAATTTGAGCACATCAAATTTGGCGCCGCTGCCGGGGAACCAATTCCTACTGTAGCATTTGAGAGTGATTTGATATTTGTTTGTTTTTCAACCTGAAGTTTAGTGCACTAACAGAAACTAAGAATATTTCGAGGCTTTCGAGTTGTGTAGCTTTAACAACAGGTTTGTCAGAAAGGAAATTCCGATGGCTAAGCTTACCTATGGAGCTTACATGCAGCCTGGTGTGGTTAGGGCTGGTAAAGCAGCAATTGTTCTATCTAATGAGGCCAGGAATTTTGAACTCAAGGCTCACCACCTCCACAATCTCCCAAAATTCTGCGGAATGGCAGATGAAGATGTGATAAGGTTCGTCAAGGAATTTGAACTACTGATTTCAGGGATTCCATTGACAGTCGAAGGGGTGACAGTGACTGACGAGGAGATAAGGAAGAAGGTATTTTCGATATGTATGTAGGACAAGGCAAGGAGTTGGCTGTTAAACCAACCTGAGGGTTCTCTGCCATCTTGGGATTCACTCTACAGGGCATTCATGAATAAATTCTATCCCCCCGAGAAAACGCAGTAACTTCGTGCCCAGATAATGCAGTTTCAGCAGATGCATGATGAGACCTTCTATGAAGCTCGGGACCATTTTTTGCAGTTATTGACCCAATGCCCTCACCACAGGATAGACGATATGAGCTTATGCATCCTATTTTATGAAGGCCTGGATTGGGAGTATCAAAACATGGTAGATGTGAGCTGTAAAAACTCCTCCCTGGAAGCATCCGCTGATGAACTTAATAGTGTCTTCGAGAAGCTAGCAGCAGTATCACAGCTTAAGGGGCAAGAAATAAGGCTAGGAGAGTGGCAGCCAGAGCAGTGGAAGAGACTCTAGAGCCGTGTATTACTGAGCTAGAAAAAGAAATCAGGAGCCATATGGAGAGGTCTGGGAGGTACTGGTTTGAGGTACAGAAAATTCAGCAAAAAAATAACCAGAGGTTCGACAGTATCGAGCAATCGCAAAGAAGGCTGGAACAGATATTGGGTGACTTGTTTGGGAAATTACAGCTCATGGAGAAAGGTAGACCCCCAGCAGCCCTAGAAAACATTAGAGTCCTGGCAGTTGAGATAAATTTTGAAGAACCAAGGAAGGTTAAGTCTGTTGTTGCCATATGTACTAACGAGGTTGAGAACTCTGCATCAGATGAGGGAACTCCAGCAACGGTTCAAGTGACCCGTGTACTGACAGCTGAGCAGACTGAAGATGTATCCACTGTTGAATCGACAGGGGATGAAGTCGAGGAACCGAGTTCCGTGATTCCAGAAGAGGAGGCGAATGCGGAGCAAGAAACTGCTGAAACTGACCCCCCGCCCCCCACCATAATAATTCCTAAGGCAGAAAAGAGTATAAGCGACTCCGATAGTTTTGATTTACTGGTAGGCATAGGGTGTTCAGCTCAGGTTACCGGAATAGTTGACACTGGTGCTAGTTGCAATTTGATGACTTTTGACACCTATGAAGACTTAGGCTTAAAGGGATTGGAGCCGCGGAAATGCTTTATGACTCTTGCTAGTGGAACCCGAAGCAGATGCATGGGGATTGTGGAAGATGTTCCGGTTAAGCTAGATGGTGTAACGGTGATGACAGATTTTGTGCTAGTGGAATCGCCGAGGGTGAAAGGGAAGGAAATGGAAAAAGATGTGTTACTTCTAGGGCGACCCTTCATCCGCTCGACTCTCATGGTGGTGAATTTACATGCCCGAACCTGCACAATCGAGGTGCAAATGAACTTAAAGCCTATTCTGCTCCATTATATTCTGTTTTGCAGGTTGACAGTAGGAAATTCATAGGAGCGCACACTGGACACCTATATATACATAATTATCAACAGGGAAGAAAAAGAGCTGCACCAACCGGAAGAACCAAGAACTTCCAGGGTACCCGTTAGCCAACACGGAAGAGTCTTGTACATGACTACAAAGGTACACCTGCAGGCAAGCCACTGTTGATCCCATTTTCTTTTCTTTTTCACTCTACGCTTGAGGACATGCTTGAGTTTAGGTTTGGGGAGGGGGAAATGTGCTCTCTAGTGTCTTGTCTGCATTTTCTCTCCTAGAGTCTTTCGTCCTTTACTTTATGTATGTTTTGGTCCTTTTTCTTTTCCGGTCCTTTTTCTTTTACCCTCTAGAGTCTTTCGTGAGTCGTTCTTCCAAGTTATGAAAGCTTCTATTGTGATTGTTAAATTTGCTTGCTGCTTATGTTTTGCATGATACTTAACTGAGGTGGTATAGTGGATTTAAAACCCCATAAGTTTGTTTCTCCTGTAAATAGCAAGTCTGTTTAACTCTTTAGTCCAAAAAGCCGGTGAGAAACTTTAAGCCGATGAAAAAATATTATACCGGAGCTTGTGTGATCCTTTCGGGAAGTGCAAACCCTCTTGTTTGCGCCTTTTCATTCTCATGTGTACTCAGTTAAGTTAAGTATGACGAACGGCATGCTCTTCATGTTTCATTTTATCAAAAGCTAGTACATTGCGAAGAACCGGTTTGGGGAGAAGAAATTTGTTTTGTTGACATGTTTATTATTCAATTTATGTAATATGTATCACTTCCCCTGATTAGTTGATTTGTCTCGGAGTGTATCTGTGGTGCTTGTCACCACCGTAGTCGTGTTAGGCGTGTTTCAGATACTACCTATATACCGCCGTGGTCCTAAAAAGCCATATGACCGTGAGGGTTGATGGGACGTATACCATACTGTTGGTCCAGATAACAGCAAAGTAAAAGACTAGAGGGGGGTGAATAGTCTTTTAAAACTTTTGTCGATAAACACGGTTTCTCAGATATCTGTGAAGATTTCTGATACTTAATTTCAGAGAACGGAAGACTTTTCTGTGATAAGTGCACGTGCTCAGCAAGATAGGTGTAAATACTTTGCAAGGTAAACAAAGCAAGTAATAAACTGCAGAAAGTAAATAACACAAGTCTTTTTATAGTGGTATCTAAAGGTGGCGTAATCCTTCAAATAATCCACTTCAGTCTTTCTCAGGCCTAGAATCCACTAAGATAGATAAAAGAGGTAACCTTACAAGTATCTTCTCTCGATTCCTAAATACACTAGGTTCCCAACCAAGTGTACCCCCTGAGTTATTCCCCGGCTTTCACAGCCAAGTACTTCCTGTACTCAGAAACCTTTTGAGCTATTTCTTAGTTTCCCAAACTAAGTACTTCCTATGCTCAGTAACCTTGGAGTTATTCCTTAGTTTTCCAAGCTAAGTACTTCCTGTACTCCATGCCGATTAAGGTGTTGGTTAAGGTAGTTTGTCAGGTGAGCTTCTTTAATAACTTGTTCAGTTATGCAGATAGCTCTATGAATCAAGTATACTTAATACACTTTGCAATGTATGGTATCTTGTTCTTTACTGACCCAAGTCTATGATAAGTGTTCAAGAGAATGAATCTCATATATGAAATCTTAGTTCAACTCTTTCACAAATAACAATGCTTGTTAAGGATCAGGACACTTAGAACTTTTGTGCTACTTAGAATCAAGAGCTTTGGTAGCAACAGAAAGCTTGAAGGTAAGTAGTGTGCTTGAGAGAGCTTGTGAGAGTATTCAATGTAAGTTCAGTGTTCTAAGGTGTAAGTTCTGTGTGTATTCTCAAGCAGTCTAAGTGTTGATATTTATAGATGAATTTGAGCATCGTTTGACTAGTATCCGTTAGGCTTAAATCAAATTCAAACTATTGATATCTGAGTATAGTAATGTAGTACGTTTGTCTTCTTCTTTAGAAGCTACCGTTATTGTTCAGACATCTCTGTCCGCGCATTTAATGCATTGTACTATACTTTGTCCTGTAGTGCCAACGGAACTATGCATGGTATCAGAGATCTTTATACTATCATATTTCTCTGATGTTGTGCACGTTCTTTTCAAGAGATTATCACAACTCCAGATACCACTTGTTGAAACGCTTGTGTCTTCAAGATATCTGCTCATAGGTATCTGAAAAACCTTTGTCTTCAGCAATCTTGTGCAGTCTTCAAATCTTCAAAACCGTTGAACTTTTCTTGCTGGATGACTTCTTCTTGGTCTTCTTCAGAAAATAAAAATTACATTCGGAGACCTAACATACTATACAAGATTAGCTAGACTATCATACTTAGTGAGTTTTCTCTTTTACAGTGTTCAAGTGAACCAAGAGTACTAACCACCTTTCTGAGCTAAGATAAGTCATTATGTTGCTGATCAAAATCTAAATAGATATTCCTAACAAATTTCCCCCATTTTGATCAGTCAACGATGACTATCTGACCTATTACAAATCTGGATGGGGAAACAATCCACCACTTAATCATTTCTTATGATCTTTCAATTCATATAATTAAGTGCAGAAAGTAAACATCAACCAAATCACAAGTTGTGATCTTTGCTAACAAGTTATCTTTTATAGATTGATATCTGAGAGTAGGTTCATCAAATATGTTACAATGAAAGTTCAGATAACTTTTACAAGATAAAACAACAATAAGGTACAGTCAGCAAGAAAAAAAAATTACATAGTAAATTAGGACAACAGGAGTAACCAAGCTCCAAGTAGACATCCTAATAAACTAGTCTTCAAGTCTTCAAATCTTCAGCAGCTCCAAGGATCAATTTGCATACTCCCTATCTCCAAATCTTTTGATTTCATCTGAGTAGTCATACAGCAAGGTTCTGACCAACATCTCAGTGTCTCTGGCATAACCACATACTTCTTTGTATGATTTGGTGGGATTCTTCTTGGCAAAGTGTTTGACCCATAAATACTTTCCCCATTCCAGGCATGCTCAATTCTGATATCTGATAGCTTGAAGTAATCATAAATGATCCTCAGATATCTGATGTCACCCTTGTATTGATCTTCAGTCATGTAGAATAACTCAAAGGGTTCCACAGAAAGTCTTGGCCTTGTGCCTGTTCCAGTGAGGTTCGGGACTCTATGCACATCATCAGGTTTTCCATAAGGACATTCATCTTTAAGGTCCTTCCTCATGGCTTCAACTCTCTTGACAACTTCAAAATCCAACCAAGCTTTGACATGATTGGTGTTGATCAAGATTGACTTTTCTTTTCTCCATGCCATAAGTTGTTGATGGATGGGTACTGGAAATCCTTTTTCATTTACAAGCAAGTGCTTGAGTTCCAGTATCCAGTATCCATTCCTCTGATGAATACACCTGTAGGAGGAGGAGTTGTTGTCGGTCTTCACATACTCAATTCTGGAGTGGAAGTTGACCTTTTCTTCTTTTAGCTCTCAATCTATTCCTCCTTTGCCTTGAGTTTTCCCTTAGATTGCTTGAAGAACCACCCTGGATTGACTTGATATTTCCAGAGGGTGTTTTAGCTGCCAAAGGCTTTGCCGCTATGGGCTTAGTTAGGCTATCAATTTTTCTTTTTCTGTGAAGAGGAGCTTCATCTTCATCAGTCTCTCATCATTATCAAGATCAATTCTTGTGAGAATTTTGCAGCCTTCTTCATTGCCCAGGGATTTGATTTGGCCTTCTTCTTCTTCTTCTTTAGAAGATTCATCAATCCCTCTTACTTGTCTTATCCTTGGAGCCTTGGTACTCCTTGGAGGTTTCTGTGACATGGCCCTTGTTACCATTGAAGTTCCTTCAGTTGGTTTCTGGGAAGTAGCTGCTTTTTGCAAAACAGCTTGACTTGAGGAGGGCTCATTGATTCTGAGTGGTGGCTGGGAAGTTTTCTTGTTTCTTCTTCCTTTTTTAGCAGCACCAGCTCCAGATTTCTTCTTATATCCTTCTCATTCTTCCCATTCCCCCTGACTTTGAGGTCCAGATTTGTACAATCCTTCCCCCTCAGTCATTGTTGGCTAACTGAGTCTCATAAAGGATTCTGAGAGAGACTCAAAATGTCCTTGTAAGCAGTTATAGGTAGTGACCAACTTCTGAAGTTCAGCTTTGAGCTCCTGATTTTGTTTGATAAGTCCATTTTCCTTATCAGTGAGCTCTGCCAATGGGCCTTGAATGGCATCTTTCCAAAAGATAGCTAGCCTCCTCAAAGGCTTTTGCAGCCAAGTTTTGGTCATCATCCCTAACCATGCCTAGGTCTTTCTGAGCAATGACCAGACTGGTTGTCCTCTGAGTGATGAGCTCAGTGAATGTCTTCATTTCTGTAGGGACTGATGCAGTGGCGGCTTTATCTTGAGAAAACAACTCCTTTTTCAATTTGGCCAGTACTTGATATCTATTCAAGTATTCATTGGAGTTGACATTTGGCAGCTTGCTGAATATTTCAGGAGCAATTAGCTTCCTTTTCAAATGAGAAACCGCTAAGTGTTCATTACGGTGTTCTGCCAATTTCTTCTCTTCTTCATCATCTGAGTCATCAGCCCAGTGATTTTCATCCTCTTGGACATTTTCAAGATTATCTAGTCCAGCAACCATCTCAGAGATGGGCTTCTTTCCTTTCAGAGAGGAGGATGGTATATCTTTTGATGGTGACACAGCCTTAGCATCATGCTTTTCTTCAGATACTTCTTCAGTATCTAGCGCCTTAGCAATGGCATTTACTGCATCCTGGAGCTCTTTGACCTCAGAGTAAGCTACCATTTCTTGCAAGTATTGATCTTGAAGCTGATTAAGCTTATCTTTGGATTTAGCTAGCTCTTCTTCCAGTTGAAGATGGAGCTGTTGTTCTTCTTCCAACAGTTGTTTGAGTTGAGCAGCTCTGGCTTGTGTATCTGATATTTTCTGAGTGTTGTTCTCAGAGTGCTCAACTACTTGTTCAGTAGAGTCCTTGTGTTGGGGAGACGGATGGGTAGATTTCTGAGGAGATGGAGGAGGGGATTACTGTGATGTCCTCTCAGTGTGCTTTTCAGCAGCTGAGGCATTATTTCCTTGTGGGATCCCTCCTGTCCCTGGTGCAGGGGCATCATCATCATCTTTCTTATCCTCATCCTTTTGATGGTCAGAAGGAGGATCTTCATAATTGTTCTCATCAGTCTCCTTCTCTTCTTCATCTTCAGAGACCAGATTGATCACTTCTGGAATAGTGATCATTTGCCCATTTACGTCCTCTTGTTCAGAGGGTATGCATTGTAAGGTCTGGGGCAAAGTATGCTTGAATGCCATCTGCATTCTGGTCTGACCATCTGCCTTCTCAAAAGCTTCTATGAAGCTTCTATGATAAAGTCCTTATGCATCAGAGTAGCAAAGGAGTACTGCTCTGTTGGGAACATAGCATGGACATAATTCTCCAAGTCAAAAGCTCTGACTCTTCTCAATTGGTGATCTGTCACCTTTGATAATTCAGTCAGATCTGAGCTTTTGCCACTTTCTGAAACACTTGAGATGTTTCTTTAGTGTGTGGTTCTTGAAGAATGTAAGCAGATCTTCTGTTGAGAATGCAGAAGCCTTTTGCACACTTGTTTGAGCCTGAAAGAAAGAGTTTTGAGTTAGATTCAAAACTTGTGTAGATATCTGAGTATTTGTGTAGTTAGGTTTTTGAGTTACCTGAATGAATACATCAGGCTCAGAGACTTGTACTACTGAGGTGGGGAACTCCTCAGATATCTTGTTGTGAGGTGGGGACATGGAAGTCTGGTCCTCATCAACCTTTCTTTCTGCTTGAACCTGAGATTAGAAACATAACACTTAGGAAATTTTATCAAGAAAAAAAAATTTGTTGACAAAACAGATATCTGAGAGGTCAATTACCTCCGTTGGAGGCTCAGATACTTGTCTCTCAGAGACTTGTGCAGTCTCTGGAATCTTTTCTTGTGATGAAGGCCTAGATGCCTCATCAATTTCCATATGTTGTGAGGATTGAGTGGACAATTCCTCAACAACTTCTACTTCTTTTTTAACTGTTAAGTAGAATGTGTTAGTTTGAGAAAAATGATCAGAGATTTGTTCTTTGAAGAATATAGATATCTGAATGAAATACCTTTTCTACAGAAGCCTCAAATACTCGTTCTTCAGAGACCTTGGAAGTCTCTGGATTCCTCTCTGAAGAGATAGACGTTTCAGTCTCTTCATTTTTCTTCTCAGTTGGAGCCTATTAGAAACAAACACTTATTAGTCAAGTGTAAAAAACACATATCTGAGTTATATCTTAAGGAACCATTTTCTACCTATGAGACAGGCTCCTGTTCCTTAAGTGGTGAGGCTATGGAAGCCTCCTTCTTAGATTCTGAGGTAAGCTTTGCAGCTTCCTCTTGTTGTTGTGTGTCTAAATCAGCCTGTAACAAAGAAATTATAATAAGTAACAAGAGTTAGGCATAAGTTATCACAAGTAAAGAGTTAAACCATTCAGCTACCTAAGCTTTGTCAGGCTGACTGGTCTCTGAAACTTGTGAAGTTTCCATGCATTGGTCTTGTTGTTCTTGGACCAATTCTTTGTTGGAAGTTTCAGGTACTTCAGACCTTTCCTGAGTATACAACTCAGTTGCCTCCCCTGGTTGATCATTCTGAGTAGATGTCTCAGTTTGATCCCTCTCATTGAGTTGGGGAACCTGCTCTTTTGCAGGATTTTCATCAGCAATGAAAGATGCTGGTTTCTGTTACTCAAGTACCATTTCAGCAGTATTCACATCTGACTGTTGTGGTTGTTGTGCTTGAGACAGACTGTTGAGTGTTGAGGCAATGGCAGTATCCTCCAACACTAAGCTATCACTCATCAGAGCATCTTCAATATGCTTCAGTCTTTCTTTCTCTGATGGTGTAATTTGTCCAGTGACCTTGGACAAAGTTGCTTTTCCATCAACCTTTGAAATAGGTGCTTGTTCAGCAACCTATGGTGTAGGTTCTTCTTCAGATAACTCTACACTGGTTACTTTTTCAGTAACCTTAGCCCTTTTTGATTTTTCTAGGACTTGAGAGATGACTAAATCATCATTTTCATCGTTAGAGCTCTCATCAGCATTAGGAACTGATTGGTCCATAATCCCTGTGGTTTTTGCAGATAGGGCTTGGTATCTACCACTACTTTCTTTAGCAGTATTGATAAGTTCATCAGCAAGGCTTTCGGCAGTAGTTTTGACATTTCTGAAAGCACTTTCTCTTGTTGAGTCTACTTGTTTAGTAGTCGATACTTCTTTTGCAGCATTGATGAGTTCATCTGCACTTATGAGTTCATCAGCAGTGGCGGAAGGTATCTGGGAATCGACATCCTTAATGGGTGTGTCTATTGATTTGCCAGCAGACTTCTTTCGTGAAGTTATGGGCTTCTTGGTCGCAACCTTTCCCTTAGAAACCTCTTCAGTCTTTCGCTTCTTGGAACCTTTCTGAGATCCAGTAACCTTTTTCTTCATCAAGTTCGTATACTCATATTTGTAGAGTAGGTTACTGTTGGCTATGTCAGCCTTCTCTCTGAGCTCAATACCAAGCTTCTCCAGCAAGTAGCATATCTTTAGACCATAGCTCACTATGGACTTTGGCTCAGCAAGTCCCTTAGCGATTTTAGGCTCAAAGCCTTGAATCTTCTTCACAAACTTCATAAAGGCGTACTTTCCCCAATTGAAAGGGTTTTCCAGCCTTTTGTCTTGTTGTTGCAACAAGAACATCATCATCCAGCGTTCTTGGCTTATCTGGTCAACACCTCCTTGTAGACCATCAAAGCATCTGTGAAGAATGCATGCCAACACATCCCAGTGAACCAACAGATGTCTGCAAGCTTGAAATCAGTGGGTGTATCTTGTTTGTCAGTGTCACACACACCACTGTACAGCTGTTTTACACCTTCAAGGAGATCTTCATCCTTGGTGTCTATTTCAAAATCCTTTCCAAGATTTTGAAGATCAAACAACTTACAGAAAGTTGTTAAGTTCAACAGGATCTCTTTTCCTTGTACCTTAGTTTTGATAGACACTATTGCAGTGCCTTCAAAAATACAGGATATAATCTTGGAGTTATAGTAGAATTCTAACACATCCAGTGAAGAAATTCCACTGGGAAGAGCAGATAGAAAACCCTTGATTTGTGCCTTTTCAAGCATGTCAAGAATCAGTTTCCTATCGGCTTGGTTTTCAACAGCAGCCGTGAGGTATTCCTCAATCATGGCACCACCCCAAATCATCCTTTGATTTGAAGTCCAATGATCGGGATTAAAGTCTCCTACCAATCGATTGTTCACTATAACCAATTCTGGTGCTTGCTTTTCAGCAGTACCAGTGGTAGAAGATTGGGATTTCTGGGTGGACGAACGTTTAGGAGCCATCTCTTTATATAATACAAGTGTTTGAAAGTCTGAAAGAGATTTGGGTGAGAGATTAGGGATTCTTTGCAGAAAAAACTAACAGAGATTTGCAGAGGTTGAAGAATGGTTTTTGCTATTCTTGTGTAAGGCAAAATGTGGGATTAGGCGAAAGTAATTTCTTTTGCCAAAATCCTATATATATAGCAATGTAATTCTAGCAAACATATACATACAAATTGATTTTCTATATACGTATCTGTGAATTGCAGTAAGGCGTGGGTAAAAGTTTGTTCGGCATTAAATGCTCTGAATTTCAACGTCCACTATTTACAGAGATTTAATCTCTGCCGTAAAGATCAATCGCCCATTTCATCAAGGGTCACCATTGCTTCTTCAGCAATGATCACAATCAACAATTGTAATTGTGCCCATTTAATGAATTTTGGCTATTAGCTATCTGAATCACGTTTCTGTGTGAATGAGAGTACTGTTTGTATCTGAGTCTATCTTATACTTGATGTCTTTTCACAGTTTTACACAAAGATAGAAATAATACAAATTTCAAGATGGTAGTTGACTGTAGACAGTTGTACTATTCTCTTTTGTGTTCCCCCTCACTAAGTGATCTAGATATCTGAGTACTCGTCTCAGAAATCTTCAAATAGCCATTTTACCCTTTAGCCTTTTTGTTTCTGGATATCCGTTCCAGATTCCTCTTTTCTGATACCCGTTCCAGATTCCTCTTCTCTCTCCTTTGATATCTTCTTCAGATATCTGAGCTTTTTCAGTTCTTTGGTAGCTCCATTAGTCCAACACTATGTCTTAAGGCTAAGAATCTACTTTCTTGTAGTGGCTTAGTAAAGATATCTGCAAGTTGGTCTTCAGTGCCAATCTTGAGTATCTCTATATTGCCTTTTTCAACATGGTCTCTGATGAAGTGGTGTCTAACATCAATGTGATTTGTTCTTGCATGAAACTTAGGATTCTGAGTTATGGCAATAGCACTCGTGTTGTCACAGAAAATGGGAGTTTTCTCTTCATTGAGTCCATAGTCTCTGAATTGTTGTTGTATCCACAATATCTGTGAAACACAACACCCAGCAGCAATATATTCAGCCTCTGTGGTAGATGTGGCAATTGAATTTTATTTCTTGCTGAACCAAGATATCAATCTCGCACCAAGAAATTGACAAGTTCCTGAGGTGCTTTTTCTATCAAGCAAAGATCCAGCATAGTCGACATCTGAATAGCCAACCAAACTCAATCCACTATCTTTTGGATACCACAATCCAACTTCTACAGTACCTTTTACATACCTCAATATTTTCAAAGCAATGTTGTAGTGTGATTGCATTGGATTTGTCTGAAATCTAGCACACACTCCAATTGCATATTGAATATCAGGTCTACTTGCAGTGAGGTACTGTAAAGACCCAATCAATTTCCTATACTTGTGTTCTTCAACACTCTTGTCAGATTCAGTATAGGTCATTTTGGTTCTAATACTCATAGGTATCTTAGCATTCTTTTTAGAAGGCTTTAGATTAAACTTGTTGAGCATGTCCTTTGCATACTTTGTTTGACTAATGAATATTCCATCATTGAGTTGCTTGACTTGCAGCCCTAGGAAGTAATTCAATTCTCCCATCATGCTCATCTCAAATTTACATTTCATGAGTTCAGCAAAGTCTTCACAAAGTTGCTTGTCTTTAGAACCAAATATAATGTCATCAACATATACTTGAACTAAAAGTAGTTTCCCATCATGGTTTAATGTGAAGAGTGTTTTATCAACATCTCCTTTCTTGAAACCACTTTCTAGTAGGTATCTGGCCAATGTATCATACCATTCTCTTGGAGCTTGTTTTTGCCCATACAGAGCTTTCTGAAGTTTATAGACCATCCTACTTTTTGAGGAAACTTCAAAACCTGGTGGTTGCTCAACATAGACTTCCTCAGCAAGTTCACCATTTAGGAATGCACTCTTGACATCCATTTGATAAACTGTAAAGTTATTATGAGCTGCAATGGCTAGAAAGAGTCTTATTGCATCCAATCTTGCAACTGGTGCATAAGATTCATCAAAATCTAGTCCTTCAGTCTGGGTGAATCCCTTGGCAACCAACCTAGCTTTGTTTCTGGTTATTTCACTAGACTTATTCATTTTGTTTCTGAAG
Organism: Plantago major; assembly: GCA_026545765.1. Lineage (NCBI taxonomy): Eukaryota > Viridiplantae > Streptophyta > Magnoliopsida > Lamiales > Plantaginaceae > Plantago > Plantago major. The sequence goes on along the minus strand of CM048841.1, from coordinate 13,928,166 downwards.
ACCCACTTGGTTCCGATTACAGATATTCCGTCAACAAATGGAACCAGTTTCCAGACTTTGTTTCTCTCAAATTGATCCAACTCTTCTTGCATTGCAGAGATCCAATCTTGATCCTTTAATGGTTCTTCTATAGTTTTTGGTTCATATTTGAGATGAAACATCCATAGAGACAATTTGCATTTTCAGCGATTGCTCTTCTAGTTCTAACTCCTTGGTCTATCGGACCGATCACATCCTTTGCTGGATGATTTCTTATCCATTTCATAATGGGCTTTGAACTAGTAAGATCAATATCATTTTGATTTGAATTTGAATCAATATGATCTTGATGAGATACTTGTACACTATCTCAGATATCTGACACATGGGAAATGCCATGGATATCTGACACTCTTTCAGTGTTAGGGATATCTGGATCTTGCATTTCAACGATCTCATTTTCAGACACCTCTACATGATGAAGGTTCTCAGTAACCTGTTCCATTTCTGGAATTCTCATAGGAAATTCTTCATCATGTCTTAGAGTCATCTAGTTGTTACTAAGCAATGGTTGCTTTTCATCATCAGATTCATCCCCTAATTGAATAATAGAATTGTTTCATTTTGAGGATCCTTTTTCAGAATCTTTAATCATCAGTTCTTTGAACCTATCTAAAAGATCATCATTCAAGAGTACTTTCTTGTTTCCTTCATAGAATACTACGTGAACAGATTCCTCAATCTTTTGTGTTCTTTTGTTCTAGATTCTATAGGCTTTGCTATTCAGAGAATAACCAAGAAATACTCATTCATCTGCCTTTGGTTGAAATGTTCTCAAGTATTCTTTTCCATTATTAAGAACGAAAAATCTGCAACCAAACACCCTTAGATGTTTGATACTAGGGGGTCTACCAATGAAAAGCTCGTAAGGAGTTTTGTCATGGTGTTTGTTAATCAGACATCTATTTGAAGTGTAGCAGGCTGTGTTTACAGCTTCAACCCAATAGATTTCACTTATTTCAGTGTCAGCGAGCATTGTTCTTGCCGCTTCTTTTAGGGTCCTATTCTTCCTTTCAGCAACACCATTTTGTTGTGGTGTTCTTACGGAAGATAGTTGATGTTGTATACCTTTGCAGGTACAAAACTCTTTTATGTACTGGTTCACAAACTCAGTACCATGGTCTGTTCTGATTACAGATACCTTGTCATTTTTCATGACTTCGAGCTTATTCAGCAAGTTGGGTATCTCAACCCTTGCATCAGATTTGTGTTTGAGAAAGACAACCCAAGTGAATCTTGAGTAATCATGAACAACAACCAGACCATACTTCTTTCCTGCATAACTAGTTACAGAGGATTCAAAAAGATCTATATGTAACATTTGCAGTGGCCTTTCACTGGAATGTTTAGTTTAGACTTGAAAGATGTTTTAGATTGTTTTTCCATTTGGCAAGCTGAGCATATACCATCTTTTCTATATGCCATTTTGGGTAAACCAACCACCAATTCTTTCTTGGCTAGCTTGTTCAGAGTTTTAAAGTTCAAGTGACTCATTCTTTTATGCCATAGCCAGTTTTCTTCAGTGTGGCCAGATTGACTCACCATGAGACATTCTTCAGTTGTGGCGGATGCCCAATCAGCAACATAAAGGTTTCCTTTACGCCTTGCAACCAAGACTGTCTGCTTTGACTCATTGTCAATCACTTTGCATAGTTTTGACTTGATCTTGACAGTGTACCCTTTGTCTACTAGTTGACTCATGCTTAGGAGATTATATTTCAATCCCTTTACATGTAGTACTTCAGAGATTGTAAGAGCTCCAAACTTCAGATTGCCAAATCCTATGGTTGGATTTTCATCTCCTCCAGCAAACATGATAATTGGTCCATCATTGCACTTTCTGTAGTCAATCAGATTTGCTTTGTCTCCTGTCATGTGCTTCCCACATCCACTATCAAAATGCCACTTTGGATTAGTCTTTAGAGTGTTCTGCACAAAATAGGAAACAGGAGATTAGGTTCTCATACCAACAATGGAACCATCTGGATTAAAGAATCTTCCAGTAGGAATCCATTTATGAATGAATTTCTTAGGAACATTCTTTTGTCTAACAGGAACATAAGGAGGAATTCTAGTTAAATGATTAGTATCATTGTTATTAAGAACTATTTTCTTCCTTGGTGTGTTCCTTGGTGCTTCATTTGGTGCTTTCAAATACTTGTTAGGTTTCTGAGTCTGCTTTTCAGCAAACTTAGCTTTCCTAGCCAGATTTCTTCTAGCCATGGCATTTAGATTTTCAGTGGCTTGATTCATCTTCCACTTCTAATAATTGATGTGAGCAATTCTAGCCTTTAACCATCGTTCTTGCTCTTGTTTGTACTCACGAGCAAGTTGTTTACCGATAGCTTTATAGCCAATACCATTTCGAGCACCTGGTGCTGTCTGAGATCATTCCTCAGCAGCTTTGCTAGTCTTTGGGTAATCTATTTTCTTTCCAGAAAATGTGACATAGGAGAATTTGTCATCTCCTGCAATTCTTCCATTCTGAGAGACATAGCACTGTGGGTGATTGCACTTCTCAGTGTTATGTTTCTTTTCAGAAACATTCCCAACAGTTTTCCTTGGGACTTGTTTTTCCCACAAAGGTTTGGTCGCAACTGCCTTTCCTTTGTCAACAACCTTAGCTTCAATCGACATGTAGGTTGTTTGGGAATCACCTTGCTGAGCACTGACAAATGTTCGTCTTTCATCACTCTTATTCAGAGTGGTAGAACTGTCTGTGTGTGTGTCCAGCCCAATTCCTCTCTTTTCTGAAGGATCTCTTAAATAAGATTGTACCTCAATAAGAGTGTCACTAGCTTTGGCATAAGATTGAAAAGATAGTTCTTTCTTTTTGAGTTCTTCATTCTCAGAAAGAAGATCTTCACATTTATTTTGAAGATTAGCCAATGCTTCTTTATGTGACTTTTCAGTCTCAGATATCTGAGCCTTGAGAAATGCATTTTCAGCATCCTTTTTCTCAGATATCTTGAGTATTTGTGAATTTTCCTTTACAAGAGAATTCTTTTCTTCTTCAAGGATCTCTGCTCTAGCTCGGACCATCAGAAATTCTCTTACGTAGAGATCAAGTTCTCTTCTGAGATGTTCCAGATCTTTGATTCCTTCCTCATCACTTTCATAAGTATAATAGGAAGTATGTGTTACCCATCAGCCATTAGACAAGGTTCAATGTTGGAGATATCTGGAAAGATTTCTTCAGCCATTCTACACACTTCTTTCTTCTTTTGACCAAAGTCAATTACTTCATTAGAAACACCGCACATTTCTGGAGAAGGCAGTGTGGAATCATCTGAATCCTCATCCTCAGAATCAGACTCAATATCTAGAGCATCCAGTTGGAGTTGAATCTTTTTCCTTTCTTCAGTGAGCATAGCTTTCTGACTTCTCTTGAAGATTCTTCTCTCTTTCTTGTCACCTGTCTTTAGTTTGTTGAAGGCAGGACAATCCTTCTTGAAATGACCATGTTTCTGACAATAGAAACAGATATCATTTCCGATTTCTGCTTCCTCAGTACTTGATGCTTTCTGGGCCGGCTTGTTCAGCGAGCTTTGTATATTTTTGTACTGGTGATAGTTTGAGCCTAGATGCTTTTTCAGCTTCTCTTTGGCTTTTCTTCTCTCAATCTCTCGACTGACATATTTTCTCATTTGCTTTACAGCAAGAGCATCCTCAGTCGCCTCCTTGCCTTATTTCTTTTCAGAAGTTCCTTGAGCAACTAGAGCAACATTCTGCAACTTTTCAGTTGTTTGTTCTCTTTGAGTTGTCTCGTAGTCAACAGTGGCAAGGTGAGAGAAAAGTTCCACTGGAGTGATATCTGGCATTCCTTGGTTAAAGTAGAAAAACTTTGTGTGCTCCCAGTTATGATTTAGACTTCTCACAATAGTTTTAATCTTTTCTGACTGGGTATATCTATTACTTTCACCAAGTGCAGCCATGTCACTCATAAGTGTTGTAAATCGGAAATCTAGTTCTTCAAGAGTCTCTGTGGGACCTTGTTTAAAGTTTTGGAATTTGAGCTTCAAAACTTCGAACTTATTTTCCTTCGTTTTCTCAGTGCCGGCACAGATTTCTTCAATCAGTTGCCAGGCCACTTTCGTCGTTTTTGCACCCCACAGTTTACACTGTATGTGCTCTGGAGTAGAACATATGATGATATTGCGGGCCTGACCATCCAGTCAATTTCTCTTGGCATCTTCCGATGTCCAGAGCTCTTTGGGCTTTGGTTCGTAAATAACTTGATCGGGTCTCCCCTTTGGTTGACGATTCGTCTGTGAAGACCCATCGCTTTGTTCTCTGTCTCTACCATTTGAAACCTCTATGACTTGCTTGAGTTGTTGAATGACTATTGGACCATTCTTTATCACGTCGATCATTTCGTTACTGATGGCTTCTAGGTGGAGCATCATGTTGTTCTTCCATTTCTCATAATTCTTTGGCTTGAGAATTGGGGCGTCACTTAAAGACATCCTGCAGCAAACACACTAAACAAACAAATCAAGTGTAGGTGAAAAGCAGTTAGTGGGCACTGATCTGGGATCTAGGTTCAGTGCAGAAGGCTTGGGAACCTCCCGCTCTGATACCACTTGTTGGTCCAGATAACGGCAAAGTAAAAGACTATAGGGGGGGTGAATAGTCTTTTAAAACTTTTGTCGATAAACACGGTTTCTCAGATATCTGTGAAGATTTCTGATACTTAATTTCAGAGAGCGGAAGACTTTTCTGTGATAAGTGCACGTGCTCAGCAAGATAAATACTTTGCAAGGTAAATAAAGCAAGTAATAAACTGCAGAAAGTAAATAACACAAGTCTTTTTATAGTGGTATCTGAAGGTGGCGTAATCCTTCAACTAATCCACTTCGGTCTTTCTCAGACCTACTAAGATGGATAAAAGAGGTAACCTTACAAGTATCTTCTCTCGATTCCTAAATACACTAGGTTCCCAACCAAGTGTTCCCCCTGAGTTATTCCCCGGCTTTCACAGCCAAGTACTTCCTGTACTCAGAAACCTTTTGAGCTATTCCTTAGTTTTCCAAACTAAGTACTTCCTATGCTCAGTAACCTTGGAGTTATTCCTTAGTTTCCCAAACTAAGTACTTCCTGTACTCCATGCCGATTAAGGTGTTTGTTAAGGTAGTTTGTCAGGTGAGCTTCTTTAATAACTTGTTAAGTTATGCAGATAGCTCTATGAATCAAGTATACTTAATACACTTTGCAATGTATGGTATCTTGTTCTTTACTGACCCAAGTCTATGATAAGTGTTCAAGAGAATGAATCTCAGATATGAAATCTTAGTTCAACTCTTTCACAAATAACAATGCTTGTTAAGGATCAGGACACTTAGAACTTTTGTGCTACTTAGAATCAAGAGCTTTGGTCGCAACAGAAAGCTTGAAGGTAAGTAGTGTGCTTGAGAGAGCGTGTGAGAGTATTCAATGTAAGTTCAGTGTTCTAAGGTGTAAGTTCTGTGTGTATTCTCAAGCAGTCTAAGTGTTGATATTTATAGATGAATTTGACTGTCGTTTGACTAGTATCCGTTAGGCTTAAATCAAATTCAAACTATTGATATCTGAGTATAGTACTGTAGTACGTTTGTCTTCTTCTTCAGAAGCTACCGTTTTTGTTCAGACATCTCTGTCCGCGCATTTAATGCATTATACTATACTTTGTCCTGTAGTGCCAACGGAACTATGCATGGTATCAGAGATCTTTATACTATCAGATTTCTCTGATGCTGTGCACGTTCTTTTCAAGAGATTATCACAACTCCAGATACCACTTGTTGAAACAACTTGTTATAATATATTTCTTTTCAGAAACGTAATTTATGTCCAAGGTATCTGAGTGTAGATATCTGTGGGCACTTTCCTCGTCTCAGAAACCTTTTATTTCTCAGATATCTTTTGCAACACTGTTTATTTAAAAACGCTTGTGTCTTCAAGATATCGGGTCATAGGTATCTGAAAACCTTTGTCTTCAGCAATCTTGTGCAGTCTTCAAATCTTCAAATCCGTTGAACTTTTCCTGCTGGATGCCTTCTTCTTGGTCTTCTTCAGAAAATAAAAATTACATTCAGAGACCTAACATCCTATACAAGATTAGCTAGACTATCATACTTAGTGAGTTTCCTCTTTTACAGTGTTCAAGTGAACCAAGAGTACTAACCACCTTTCTGAGCTAAGATAAGTCATTAGGTTGCTGATCAAAATCTAAACAGATATTCCTAACACAAACTGACACGCACAAAATTGCGGACTTCGGTAAAATAGACACTACCAAAAAGTGAGACTAAAAGAGTCCATAGTGGCCAAATTGATTAGCATATAATTTATTGTATGCAAATATGTGGTGATATAGAAGTTTGGTTTTATGCTCCGACAAGTTGCTGTGCGCAAGGAAAAGCCGCTTCCGACTTAACTGATTGAGAACATTGCATGAGGTATTTGAGGCACCTTTGTGATGAAAGTCACCTTCCTTTTCTCTTATTGTTCCTTGAGTGATTAACCTACTGGACACTTCCAGAGTGTGAGAGAGAGAGAGAGATGTGTATGATTTCCTTGTGAGGGATTGGAGAGTTAGACTTAAGTGCTATTTACTTGAGAAACTCTCTTACAGGAATTTTTGTGCACTATTTCTGTCAAGGTTGGTTGAGTGCAAACCTTTTGCATCTTGTGAACTTAACGCTTACACTGGTAGAGTTCGGTCACTTGGAAGTCTGACTCGTTTATGTGTTCTTGTGTGTCGTTGTCTAGAGTCTAGTTGTTTTTATTTTGTTGTGTCTTTGCTCGAGGACGAGCAAAGGTTCGGTTTGGGGATTTTGATGAGACAATATTCTAACGTCTCATTTGGTCCTTTTTAGCGGTCTTTTGTTAGTCTTTGACCTTAGGTTTATAGTGTTTTTGTACGTTTTTATGCTTTGGTACTTTGTTTGTGTTTTGTAGGATTTTTCGTGTTATTAGGTCCCGAAGGTTAAAATCGGAGTGAAAACTTTGGTTCTAGATCTTTTAATGTAGAGTAACTGGGCGAAAACAGAAGTAGATTCGGAGTTCGAACGAAGATTTGAGAGCCGTTTTAGCGAAGCTTGCAAAAGTGAAGTTTTATGGAGCGGTCTAGCCATTTTGGACATAACTCTCTAATATGATGTCCGATTGACCTGAGCTCGGTGGCCACGGAAAGATAATTCAAAGAGCTACAATTTTAATTTTGGAAGCATCGGCAAATGCTATCTGTGGAAAAGGTTACAGAGGTTTTAAGCTCGCAAAAATCCAAATTTTGATACCTAATACCCCGTAGATAGTCCTTTGCGATACCCAATTTGGGAGTCTAAACAGTGTCTCGCCGGGGCGAGCTATTTTGCCCGCCGCGGCGAGATTTGCGATAAAACTTCACAGATTCAGCGAAAAAACTCCTTTTTAGTTAGAATTAGGTCTTCCTTTGCCATAACTTCATATCCTTGATTTTTTCATAGAAAAAAGAGGCTCCTAGACATTATTCTTGACATTGAAACACATTGGAGCTTGGTTTTATCTTTGATTGAAGGATTGATATCAAATTCCTGATTATTGTGGTAATTCTCTATTGTTTATCTCTTTACAATTCGTTCTTGTTCTTGTTGTCGAATTGTATGAGCTTGCATGCGATTATCATTCTGTTTATGTTTAACATAAGCAATATCTTGAGTTCTTTGATCCTTGCTTCTATCATGAGTAGCTAAACCACTCCGAACACTGTAGTTATGTGATAGTATTGTATATTCATTTCTAGGGTTTTGGATTCATTCATATAGGTTCGTCTAGTTCAAAATCTTCATAAAACCTTCAATCCAATAAGCTAGTTCAAGACTTTCAAAATCGTTTTCGGTAAGGATCATGGATTGACAACCCACGATTACCCTAGTTTGAAATATTCAAATAACGATTGGTTGAATTGGATTGATTGATTTTTGTACGCCGACCGTGACAAATATGAATGATTGCCCTAGAACGAATTAGCATTACTTGATCATTACTACTGTGTTCATCTTCTCTCATTGTTAAAAACCTTTATTTGCTTTATCTTATTCTAATTTTTAGAAACAAACATCTTACAAATCAATCTATTTTCACAAGTAACTGTTTGCTTTCAAACCGTTGTGGTAGCTTAATTGGTTCCTTAGCGAACGATCCTGTGGTTAGCATTGTCTGTCTACAACAACTGCTTACTACTTGTTTTCTAAGTAATAATTTGAGCACATCATGGAACCCATCATGGGACTACCATAGCCCAAATTGGTTCAGGTTTGTCCAACCAAATTGAACCCATGCCTCTTATAGCAATCCACAAATCAAATTCAAGTATTACTCTCATTGACCAAGTCTGGGAGGGTAATACCTTCTCAAATTATTCTATGGCTCATATCATTTCAAAAAATATATACGTTGGTCATCTTTCCAGTGATGAGATCCACAATCCATATGTTTTAAAACAGATGGTGTTAAGTAATCTAATTTTACTAAGTCTCATAAAAGTCCATGTTCATTTGGAAAGTCAAAAAAGTCCATCTAATTTCATATGAAAATTGTCTATGTTTAACTAAACAACACCCAACCCACGTCAAAACCAATTTTCGCGGGTCAGCCCGTCCATTTCGGGTTGACCCGCCAAACTCGAATAAAAGGCCCATTTTCCTCCTTTCATTTTCTCTCCAATCTTCTTCTCCTCTTTCGTGTTTCTGTGATTTCTTTCAGATTTTCAGGAGAAATCACTACGAAACCCTAGATTTTCACCTTTTCTGCTCGTGATTTTCAGGTATGATTGTCAATATCATTCGATCTTAGCGTTTTCATGTCGTTGGAGTCGTTTTCTCATCTCATTCTAGTTTTCACCGCCGATGTGGTTTGTGCTAGATGCTTTAATGGCGAAAATCACCACGAAATCCTACTTTTTCACCTTTTCTACTCGCGATGTTTAGGTATGGTTGTCGATTTCGTTCGATCTTAGTGTTTTCAGGTTGTTGAAATTGTTTTCTAATCTCATTCTAGTTTTTCGTCGATATGCTTGTGGTAGGTGCTTTAATGGCGGATTTGAATCTCAACGATGCTTCGAATCCACCATTTTATTACTTGATTGATGTTTATAGACTCTGCGGTTCAGATTTTTACTCGGTTTGTGTGACAAGGAGATGGAGCTCTGCATTTTTGATATTTTGATGTACAGATAGATTTCTATCCTATACTGCTCGGTTCTACTCAAGGCGAAGCTGAAAGGTCGGAAGAAGATGAAGCTGAAGGAATGTTGTTGGTTCGATTTTGCTAATTCAAGTTGCAGATGCTCAGATTCTCAT